>CM050528.1:1859188-2459188 GCA_027563665.1 Antrozous pallidus
AGGCCGGGGGGCCGCAGGGGGCGTGGGGGCGGGACAGGACCACGGCGGCCGGCACGATGACGGCCAGCGCCAGCGCCAGCGCCAACAGCGCCAGGCCCAGCGCGGCCGCCGGGCCCCGGGCCATGGCTCTGAGCCCCCTGGTACGTGCGGGCGGGCGGGCGGGCGGGCAGGGGGGGCACAGACAGGCCGGGGGACAGACAGGTGCACAGACAGCTGTGTGCGCCAGATGGACTCCCAGAGGATGGGCAGCCGGAGACAGACGCACGGATGGACAGGCGGCCGGACAGCTAGCGAGGGCCGGTCAGACGGACAGCTGGACAGAGGCGGGGTGACAGCTGGACGGACGGGTGGGCGGCGAACGGCGGGCAGCTGAGCGAGCGGGTGGGGGTGTGGACGGACGGACGGACGGACGGACGGAGCGTGGTGGCCGGGCCTCTGCCTTCGGCGAGGGCTCCGCGGGGAAGGCTGTTCACGCCCGAGCGGGCGGCCGGGCGGGCGGGCGGACGGCCAGGGGGAGGGTGCTCTGGGGTTTGTCTTTCCCGAGGAGGAAGCTGCCGTTAACTCCCTCCCTGCCATTCCCAGGCCCGCCCGCCCCGCCCCGCCCCTCCCGTCCGCCCCCAGCGCCCGGCCGTGTGCCTGGGGATGGGGTCCCCGCGGGGACGCCCACGGCCGCCTCTGGGCCCAGCGCAGCCCGGACAGCGGGACTCAGAGAGGAAGGGGACAGACAGCGTGGGCCTGGTCCCCAGCCTCTGGTGTTGGCACAGCCCAGCCACAGCCCCCTGCCCCCCGGTACCCCAGAGACAGAGGACATGGGGTGTCCTGGGCACAGAGGCGGGGCTGAAGGGGGCCAGAGACAGACGGGGGGGGGGGGGTGGCCCAAAGCCCATCTCACTCAGGACCCGGGTTCAAGTCTCACTCAGCCACAGCTTGGCGGAAGATGGGGAGCAGACGGGGGCGGGGAGTGGTCCCCAGGAGGGTGCTGGCCCTCGAGGGGCAGGCCAGCTCGAGGCGCCCGTGTGCTGAGTGCCCCTGGGCATGTGCCAGCCTTCGGCCCGGTGCCCACGGACCACCCACCAGGGGCCGCTGCCCAGGAACTGCCCCTGTGGCCTCTAGCTCTGTCTCTGCCTCCCCGTCCCTCCACGCTCCGGGCCCCCCTCCACACTCTGGGTCCCCCCGTGCCAGCAGCACTTCCCATGCCCTGGGGGCCGGGCGCCCACTGGGGAGGGGCCGCCGGAGGAAGCGCCCACAGGGGTGCCCCGGGGACCGGGCTCGGCCGGGCTCAGGAAGCAGGGCCAGGAGCCGGACGCCCATCTCCTCAGCCCCCACCGTCCCCTCGGGTCTCCCGACCCCGTCCCGGGTCTCTCTACACCCCCGGGGCCAGCAGACTAGCCAGCCCGGCCCCCACCCAGAGCCCGGCTCATCCAGGCCCGTTCCCACTGGGCCGGCCATTTCCAGGCGGCTCCCGGGCTGGGGAGGGCTGGGGGCACCTCCCCCGCCTCCCCCCGCCTCTCCCTGCACCCCCTCCCCGCCCCTCACCACAGCGACATTGCTCAACCGGGACCGAGTGGCTCCTGGGCCAGGGCCAGCCCGCCCGAGGCAGGGGATGGTTGGGGGCAGGGGCAGGGGTGGGGCATCCCCTTCCTCTGCCCAGCGTCCGGGGCAGGTTGGGCCGAGGCTGGAGCAGGGACCACAGGGCCGGTGACAGGACAGGAACGGAGGCCATGGGGCCAGGCAGAGGGGCCGGGGCGTCGGTGCCCAGGGTGAGGGTCAGGGCGTCACGGGAAGGAAAGAGGGGAGGCTATGTCCCCCCAGCTGCCAAAGGAGCCCACAGTCCCTCTGGGACCACAGCCCGGGCCTCAGGCCTGTCCCCTCCCCCAAGAATGTGGTGACAGCCTTTCCTGGGACCAAGTGAGGGCTGAGGAGTGACTTGCACATTCCACCAGCCTCCACTGCACCCCCCCAATTCCACCCCCCCAACTCCACCCCCCCTTATCCATCATCCCCTCTCCATCCCCTCTTCTCCATCATCCCCCCTTCTCCATCCCTCTCTCCACCTCCCTTCTCCATCCCCTCTTCTCCATCCTCCCCTTCTCCACCCCCCTTCTCCATCCCCCTTCTCCACCCCCCTCTTCTCCATCCCCCCTTCTCCATCATCCCCCCTTCTCCACCCCCCTTCTCCATCCCCCTTCTCCACCCCCCTCTTCTCCACCCCTCTTCTCCATCCCCCCTTCTCCATCATCCCCCCTTCTCCACCCCCCTTTTCCATCCCCCTTCTCCACCCCCTCTTCTCCATCCCCCAACTCCATCCTGCGCCCCCCCGGCCTCAGGGCAGGGCTCAGCCTCTGCAGGCACAACACGGGACCCTGTGGACCCTGCCGTATTCTGTGCGTGTTTCCCTGAATACATCTTTGTTGGTTTCAGGAAGGAAGGGAGAGGGAGGGAGGGAGAGGTACAAACATCAGCCATAAGAGAGCATCACGGACCGGCTGCTTCCCGCACGCCCCACACCGGGGACGGAGCCCGCACCCCGGCCTGTGCCCCGACCGGGAATCGAACCCTGACCTCCCGGTTCCTAGGTGGACGCCCAGCCCCCGAGCCTCGCGGCCGGCCCCGTGTCACGGTGGGAATGCCCGTCAGGACGGAGAGGCAGGCTCGGCCCCCGCGGGCCCCTGTGCGCTGCCCTCGGAGGCCCCGCTTGTGCCCACAGGCCGGGCGTTTCCTGTCGGGCCGCGCCCCCCCAGCACCCCACTTCAGCTGTGTGAAGGATGAGTTGGCAGCGGCCGGCGGGGCTCAGGGGCTGAGCATCGACCTGGAATCCAGGAGGTCAGGGTTCGATTCCCGGTCGGGGCACAGGCCCGGGTTGTGGGCTCCATCCCCAGTGCGGGGCGTGCGGGAGGCAGCCGATCACTGATTCTCCCTCCTCATGGATGTTTCTCGCTCTCTCTCCCTCTCTCTGACATCAATAAGGAAATTAAAAATAAAAAAGGACGAGTTAGCAAACCCGGAGTGAGGGGGAGAGGGGGCTGTGTCCCCCCCCCCCCCCGCAAGACCCACCCCACTCTGGGCTGCGTCCCCAGCCACCACCCTCCGGTCCTGACCTCGGGATTCTGGGCCTCTTGCGTCTGTTCCCCGGGGCGGGGTGTCCTTGAGCTGATCACAACCTGGGTTTCACTGGGGGGTGGGGGTGGGGATCGAGCTTGGAAAGCAGAGGCTCCCCTGGGCCTGCTCGGAACATCATGTTCTGCTGCAGCCTCTGGCCCAATCCCAGCCTCCGGCCTCAGCTCCCCCTCTGGGCGAGGTCAGCCGGGTGGACCTCACACCTGCCAGGCCAGGCCAGGCAGTACCTTGGGTTCCCAGCATCCCTGGGTTGCTTCTGCCCAAGCGAAAGCCCGGACTATGGTGCCCCCTGGTGGTCAACCGTGGAAGTGCGGCTGCCCCATCCAGGGAAAGGAGGGTCTGGCCCCTGGGGCTGGGGCTGGGGCTGAGGGTGAGAAAGGTCAAGGTTGGGCAGGGGCCTGTCCCACACCGCGCCCCCCTTTCCGAAGGGCTCCCCGCCCTCCCCCACCAGACAGGATGTCACACAGGATGCTGCGGCCCAGGGAATCGGGAGCCGACCGGCACCTGGCGCCGGGGCCCCGTTTATTGCACTGCTCTGCCCCCGGCGGGACAAGTCCGTCCCCCAAGTCCCAGCCTGGCCCACCCCGCCCCGCACACTCAGTAGCCGGCCGGCTCCCCGCCTTTCCTGGAGTCCGAGGCGGCCGCCCAGCCCCCGTCCGTGCGGGCGATGGCCTGCACCACGGCGATGAAGGTGGACACCTCCTGGGTGTGGTGGAGCCGGCTCTTCAGGCCCGCGGTCACCGCCTGGGACGGGAGGGGAGAGGGGGCCTCAGCGGGGCCCGGCGCCTGAGCCACCCCGCGGGGTCGTGGGCCTCAAAGGCCGGGAGGAGGGAGTCGGTGGACACGGGGCCCGGCAGCCCGGGACGGAGTGGCTCAGTGGATAGAGCATCGGCCCGTCGACCCAAGGGTCCCAGGTTTCGATTCTAGTCGAGGGCACGCACCCCAGTTGCAGGCTCCTCCCCAGCCCGGGTCCTCCTGGGGGAGCGTGCGGGAGGCAACCAATCGATGTGTTTCTGTCTGTCTCTCCCTCTCTAAAGATCAATGGGGAAATATTCTCTGGTGAGGATCTTAAAAATATTAAAATGGCCGAAGCCGGTGTGGCTCAGTGGATAGAGCGTCGGCCTGCGGACGGAAGGGTCCCGGGTTCGATTCCGGTCAAGGGCATGTACCTTGGTTGCGGGCACATCCCCAGTGGGGGGCGTGCGGGAGGCAGCTGATGGATGTTTCTCTCTTATTGATGTGTCTGACTCTGTATCCCTCCCCCTTCCTCCCTGTAAAAAAATCAATGAAATATATTAAAAAAAATAAACGATAAAATAAATGAAGGCATCTTAAAAAAACAAACAGGTGGTCCTGGCCGGTGTGGCTCAGTGGATGGAGCGTCGGCCTGCGGACGGAAGGGTCCCGGGTTCGATCCCGGTCGGGGCACAGGCCCGGGTTGCGGGCTCGATCCCCAGTGGGGGGCGGGCATGAGGCAGCCGGTCCACGGTTCTCCCTCATCTTGAGGTTGCTCCCTCTCCCTCTCCCTTCCTCTCTGAAACCAATAAAAATATGTAAATAAATAAATAAGAACGTGGCCCAGGTGGTGGGTGTGAGGCCGCCGCCCCTGGCAGAGGACATGGGCCTCCGCCCCCATGGTGGCCCAGGAGACCCAGCCCTCCCCGGACCCGTGCCCCCCGGCCGTCCCCCCACCTGGTCCATGCCGCGCTCCAGCGTGGTGGTGTTGGGCAGCAGCTGGTTGTGCAGCCGGGGCTCCTCCACCGCCCGCTTCACGTCGTAGCCGAACCACAGGTTGTAGATAATGGCCTGGGGGGCGGGGTCAGCATGGCCCGGGGGCAGGGTCAGCATGTCCCGGGGGCGGGGTCAGCATGTCCCGGGGGCGGGGTCAGCATGTCCCGGGGGCGGGGTCAGCATGTCCCGGGGGCGGGGTCAGCATGTCCCGGGGGCGGGGTCAGCATGGTCAGTGTCAGCATGTCCCGGGGGCGGGGTCAGCATGGTCAGTGTCAGCATGTCCCGGGGGCGGGGTCAGCATGTCCCGGGGGCGGGGTCAGCATGTCCCAGGGGCGGGGTCAGCATGGTCAGTGTCAGCATGTCCCGGGGGCGGGGTCAGCATGGTCAGTGTCAGCATGTCCCGGGGGCGGGGTCAGCATGGTCAGTGTCAGCATGTCCCGGGGGCGGGGTCAGCATGTCCCAGGGGCGGGGTCAGCATGTCCCGGGGGCGGGGTCAGCATGGTCAGTGTCAGCATGTCCCGGGGGCGGGGTCAGCATGTCCCGGGGGCGGGGTCAGCATGGTCAGTGTCAGCATGTCCCGGGGGCGGGGTCAGCATGGTCAGTGTCAGCATGTCCCGGGGGCGGGGTCAGCATGGTCAGTGTCAGCATGTCCCGGGGGCGGGGTCAGCATGTCCCAGGGGCGGGGTCAGCATGGCCGGGGGCGGGGTCAGCCTGTCCCGGGGGCGGGGTCAGCATGGGGGTCAGCCTGGCCGGGGGCGGGGTCAGCCTGTCCCAGGGGCGGGGTCAGCATGTCCCGGGGGCGGGGTCAACATGGGGGGTCAGCATGGCGGGGAGGGCTGAGGAGGCAGGGCCGAAGGGGCAGGGCGGGCACATACCAGCGCGGTGGCCGTGGTGATCTGGGTGCCCCCAGAGGCGCCCACCACCAGGCGGACACGGCCGTCCGGGCCCACGACGATGGTGGGGCACATGGAGGAGAGCGGCTGCTTCCCTGAGGCGGGCGGGGGCAGAGATGCAGGTCAGCGGCCCCCAGCGGACCCGCCCCAGCCCGCCCCACGCCCCACGCCCCACACCCCACACCACGCACCCGGCTTGATGAAGTTGGCCGGCGAGGGCGGCACCCCGAACTGATTGGTGATGTTGGGGGAGCTGAAGTCGTCCATCTCGTCATTGAAGAGGATCCCGCTGACCGGGGACAGCACCTTGGACCCGAAGCTGCAAGCGGGGGTGAGGGTCAGCATGGCCTGGGGGCGGGGTCAGCACCCCCAAAGCTCCCACGTGTACCCCGCTAGGCCCGGGTAAGGGCTCTGCCAAGGTGGGGTCTCGGTTTCCCAGCACAAAAGGGGTTCACGGAGCCCCCCCAGGCCGCCCGGCAGCGCCTACTAGAGGTTGATGGTGCTGGTGGCCGCCACGGCGCTGCCGTCCTCGGCCACCACGGACAGGTGCGCGGTGCCCCCGTCGTCCGGGGTGTAGAACTCGGGCTCGTAGTAGGAGGCGGGGTGGGTGGTGTGGTCGGAGATGCGGCTGCGCAGCTGGGCGGCGAAGAACTCGGAGCTCATGTTGCGGACCACCTGCCGAGACCCCAGAGCCGCCCTGAGGAAGTGGGGTGCGGGCGCGGGCACAGGCTGGTGCGGGCGGCTCTCGGGAAGCCCCCGACCGCACCCTGAAACTCACACGGCCCGCCGGACCCCCTCTCTCCAGCCTTTGTCCCTGATGCAGGCCAGCAACTCTGAATGTCTGTCTGTCTGTGTCCCCCAAAACCCCCACCTGAGCCATATTCATTCATTCACGGAGCTTGCCCTGCAAGCCTGGCCCTGGGGTGGGGGGTGGGGGTCAGGAGGGAACAGCCAAGCAGGTCCCCGCCCACATGGCAGGGAAGACAAGGCATGCTGGGAAGCAGGAGCCAGGTAAAGTTGGTGGAGAACCAGGGGGAGGGGGCGGAGTGGTCAGGGAGGGCTC
Source organism: Antrozous pallidus (assembly GCA_027563665.1). Lineage (NCBI taxonomy): Eukaryota > Metazoa > Chordata > Mammalia > Chiroptera > Vespertilionidae > Antrozous > Antrozous pallidus. The sequence goes on from CM050528.1 coordinate 1,865,993, forward strand.
CTCGGAGGAGGTGACGTCTGAAAAGAGCCCGAAGGAGGCGGGGAGGCAGGCCTGTGAGTGACGGGCGGACGTGCGTGTGTTAGGAAGACAGGAAGTTGAACATGCTGCTGAGGTGCGGTCCCACGGGCCCCGCAGGCCTCAGAGAGACTTTGGCTTTAAGGCTCAGCCGCCCGGGACTAGGACAAAGCAGTGAGCCCTGGCCATTTCCCCAGGGTCTCTCGGCAGGCAGGTGGGAGGTTGGGGGGACCCCAAGAGGGAGGCTGGGACGTCAGCGGGGCGGGAGGAGGTAGCAGAGAAGGAGGAACTAAACCGGCCCTGCCAAAACCGGTGTGGCTCAGTGGATAGAGCGTGGGCCTGCGGACTGAGGGGTCCCGGGTTCGATTCCGGTCATGTACCTTGGTTGTGGGCACATTCCCAGTAGCGGGGTGTGCAGGAGGCAGCTGATCGATGTTTCTCTCTCATCAATGTTTCTGATTTTCTATCCCTCTCTCTTCCTCCCCGTAAAACATCAATAAAAAATATTTAAAAAGAAAGAAGGAAGGAAGGAAGGAAGGAAGGAAGGAAGGGAGGGAGGAAGGAAGGACGGACTGCCCTCAAGTCTTCATCCCCGAGTGCCCTCACCGGGAGGGGGATGCTGGGAAGGGGCGGGCTGGGATCGAGGGGAGCTTGGCTTTGAACAAGTGCCCGCCAGACACGGGGGAGCGCTGAGCCTACAGGTCAAGTTCACGGGCCAGATGGGGCCAAAGGGTACGCGTGGGGACAGCTGCTGAGGGCACGAGGCTGGACGGGCAGGCAGAGAGGGCGGACAGACACGGAGAGGGCGAGGAGGCCCGGCAGAAAAAGCGTCTCCAGAAGGTTCCAGCCAGGCCCCTCAGGTTAACTGACGAACCCAAAGCAGGGGTGGGGGCGTCTACAGCCTGAATCGCCTCCCAGGGAAGCAGGGGCCCATCCGGGCGGCCAGGCTCAGGGCTGGCGTCGCCCTGGGAACCAGCATCACAGTTCCATCCCAGTCAGGGCGCTGCCGGGCTGCGGGCTCGACCCCCATCCCCCCACCCCGAGGGCCGTGATGCCCCCTGCACCCCTCGCCTCACACTAACTACGCCAGACCCTCCAAGCCGAGGGCACAGCACGTGGGAAGGCCTGGCGGTGGGAGAGTGGGGGGGGGGGGGGGCACTCGTCCCTCGTTGTCTGTTACACTCTGAGCTCCCCAAGGCCCAGATGGGAGTCACTCACTCACCCCGCCCTGTGCCAGCCACCCCTCCCCCCAAAGTTGGTGAGAGCAGGCGGGAGGCTCGAGGCAGACCCCGCCCCCATCCAGCACCAGCCCCTGCCCTTACCTCGGTCACATTGACAAACTTGGGGTCCCCGAGCAGCGTCCTCTTGGCGTAGGCGAAGCGGAAGGCCTCCACGATGCGGTGGTAGGTGAGGCCCTTCTGCTCGGGGGTCTCCACGCTGGCCCGCGAGAAGTTGTACCCTGTGGGGGGGGGGGCAGAGCCAGCAGGTGTTGGCAGCCTCGGGGGCCCTTGGGAATTCCCGCTCGCCGAGACCGCTGGGTGCCTGGGGTGCACTCACACCCCCTAACCACCTGGTGGCCAGCAGCAGCACGGCCGGCCGGCGGGGCTCAGTGCTGAGCGTTGACCTAGGAACCAGGAGGTCAGGGTTCAATTCCCGGTCGGGGCACAGGCCCGGGGTGCAGGCTCCACCCCCAGTGTGGGGTGTGCAGGAGGCAGCCGATCCATGATTCTCCCTCCTCATGGGTGTTTCTCTCTGTCTCTCTCTCTGTCTCTCTCTCTCTCTCTCTCTCTCCCTCCCTCCCTCTCCCTGCATCTCTGGAATGAGTAAAAAATCTATACTAATAAAAGGGTAGTATGCTAATTAGACTGGATGTCTTCCAGACATCCTTCCAGACAAAGCCACGGAGGCAGGGCAGAGGCAGAGGCGGTTAGGGGCAATCAGGCCGGCAGGGGAGAGCAGTTAGGGGCGGCCAAGCCAGCAGGGGAGGGGGGTTAGGGGGGACCAGGCCTACAGGAGAGGGCGGTTAGGGGCAATCAGGCCGGCAGGGGAGAGCAGTTAGGGGTGGCCAAGCCAGCAGGGGAGGGGGGTTAGGGGGGACCAGGCCTACAGGAGAGGGCGGTTAGGGGCAATCAGGCCGGCAGGGGAGAGCAGTTAGGGGTGGCCAAGCCAGCAGGGGAGGGGGGTTAGGGGGGACCAGGCCTACAGGAGAGGGCAGTTAGGGGCAATCAGGCCGGCAGGGGAGAGCAGTTAGGAGCGGCCAAGCCAGCAGGGGAGAGAGGTTAGGGGGGACCAGGCCTACAGGAGAGGGGGGTTAGGGGTGACCAGGCCGGCAGGGAGAGCAGTTAGGGGCGACCAAGCTGGCAGGTGAGGGCAATTAGGGGCAACCAGGCCAACAGGGGAGGGCAGTTCGGGCCAATCAGGCTGGCAGGGGAGAGTGACGGTCAGGCAGGCAGGCAGGCAGGTAAGCAGTTAGGAGCCAGTGGTCCTGGATTGGGGAGGGTGCAGGCTGGGCTGAGGGACCCCCACCCTGTGCACACATTTCATGCAGGCGGGCTCCTCCCCAGCCCGGGCCCTGGGCGGGACTCACCCTTGAGGATGTTGAGGATGAGGGCCAGCACGGGCCCGCTGAGGGGGGCGCTGGGCACGTAGAGCCGGGCGTCGCCCAGGCTGATGCTGAGCGGGTCCTCGATGAGCTCCGCGCGGTACTCGTTCAGGTCCTTGGCCGTCACGATGCCCCCTGCAGGGAGACGGCGGCTCCAGTGGGTGGGGAGGGCTCGGAGCGGCGGTGCTCTCGGGGGGGGGGGGGGGCGGGAGCCGGCTGCCCTCGGAGGGGTCCTGCCCACCTGCAGGCCCCCCCCCAACCCCCGCAGCCCCTCTGCCCTCTCCCCACGCCAGGCCAGGCCAGCCATCCTCCCCTCGCCCTGGCCTCCAGGTTGGCTGTCTGTCCTCTGGGCAGCCGTCCCCCCGCCCTGGCTGCCCCTTGCTCCGCCCCCTCTTCCTGTGGGGAATGGGGGAGGGAGGTATGGAGGGAAGGGCTGTGTTCTCCAGGTGGAGTGCGGACAGACAGACGGGCATTGACAGCGAATTTCCGGCTCAGGGGGGAGGTCCCCGCGCCAGCCGCCCTCCTCCCAACACACGGGGCCCCGGCTGGGTTGGCTCAGCGGATAGAGCGTTGGCCTGCAGACTGAAGGCTCCCGGGTTCGATGCCCGGTCGGGGCACAGGCCCGGGTTGCGGGCTCCATCCCCAGTGGGGGGCGTGCAGGAGGCAGCCCATCAGCGATTCTCTCTCATCATGGATGTTTCTATCTCTCTCTCTCCCTCTCCCTTCCTCTCTGAAATCAATAAAACATATTTTTTAAAATCACCTAGGGCCAAAACCGGTTTGGCTCAGTGGATAGAGCGTCGGACTGCGGACTGAAGGGTCCCGGGTTCGATTCCGGTCAAGAGCATGGACCTTGGCTGCGGGCACATCCCCAGTGGGGGGCGTGCAGGAGGCAGCCGATAGATGTTTCTCTCATCGATGTTTCTAGTTCTCCATCCCTCTCCCTTCCTCTATAAAAAGTCAATAAAATATATTTTTTAAATAATAATAAAAAATAATAAAAATCACATAGGAAGAAGGCCACAGCTCAGAGCAGGAGAGGTCACTGAGGCTCCATCAGAACTTGCCCCACAAGGTCTCAACCCCAGGACCCTGCACGTTACCCCCCCCGACCCGCCCTCCAGTGCCCCAGAGCCCCTCTTGGAGAAGTAACACTGCCTCTCCAGGCCTTAGCCGGCTCCCTCCACCGGGAACACTCTTCCTCGCCCTGCCTGTGACCCGCAATCTCACCTGGAGCGCAGCGCCGCTTCCTCCAGGAAGCCCTCCAGCTCTGCACCTCGGGGCCTCCTCGCCCGGCTCACGCCTCCACCCGCTTCCCACCCCCACCCTCAGGGCGCCCACGGGGAAGAGGGGCGCCTTCTCTCCCGAACGGTACCGTCTCTCAGCCCCGACCTCCCCGGAGCTGTGGCTCCACCGCCCGTCACCCTCCCCAGCCAGGGGGTGCCTGAGGGCCCGGTGCCCGGCCCGGGCCAGCCCGAGAACCCCCGACCCCCGGCCCCAGCTCCGGGCCCCCTCCCCGAAGTCCCGCCCCGGTCGGTCCCCGCACCCCGCGCTCACCCGCCGCCTGGATGTCCTGGACGATCTGGGCCGTGAGGCTCCCGTTGTAGAAGGCCCGGGCGCCCTCGGCCGCCAGCGTGGCGTAGGTGTCGGCCAGCCGCGGCATGGCCACCGTGTCGCCCTCTCGCAGCACCCGGCCGGCCCGGCAGAACACCGCGCTGGGCGGAGACGCCCGTGAGCCCGGGCGGGGGGCGGGACCCCCCACTCCTCCGCATCCTCCCACACCCCACCACCACCTCGCACCCCCCTGCACCCCCCCCACTCCTCCGCATCCTCCCACACCCCACCACCACCTCGCACCCCCCTGCACCCCCCCCACTCCTCCGCATCCTCCCACACCCCACCACCACCTCGCACCCCCCCGCACCCCCCCACACTCCTCCGCATCCTCCCCCACTCCTCCGCACCCCCACACTCCACCACCACCTCGCACCCCCCCGCACCCCCCCCACTCCTCCGCATCCTCCCACACCCCACCACCACCTCGCACCCCCCCACACCCCCCCACTCCTCCGCATCCTCCCACACCCCACCACCACCTCGCACCCCCCCGCACCCCCCCACACTCCTCCGCATCCTCCCCCACTCCTCCGCATCCTCCCACACCCCACCACCACCTCGCACCCCCCTGCACCCCCCCACACTCCTCCGCATCCCCCCACACTCCTCCGCATCCTCCGGCACCCCCCCACCACACTCCCCCAAACCCCACCCCCGGCCACGCAGCACGGGAGCCGAGAGCCAAGGACAGCGGCTCCGGCCCACGCTCAGGGCACCCCTCCCACCATGGCCAGCCCAGGCGCCTCGCATCCCCTGCCACTCGGGGTGCCAGCCCCGGGCACCAGGCTCAGAGCGAGTGCCCACGAGTGACGGCTCCTGACCGCACCCCCAGCGGCGGGACCGGCCGCCCCACCCGCGCCCGGGGCAGACCTACCACAGGGCGGGCCGACGCTCGATGGCGGCCCGGCTCCTCTGCAGGGCGGCCGCCAGGCCCTTGCCCACGCGGAAGCCGCGCCGCGCCAGCTCGATGCTGGGCTGGAAGAGCCGGGCCCAGGGCAGCCGGCCGTGCCGCCGGTGCGCCAGCTCGTAGCCGCGGATCTCACCCGGCACCGCCACCGACAGGCCCCCTGCAGGCGAGAGGGGACGGCGTGGGGTCCGGCGCGGGGTCCGGCGTGGCCCCGGGGGGACCGTGGGGTTGGGGGGCAGTGGGCGCAGGAGGTCGGAGCTGGACGCGCAGGCAGGCGTGCAGGTCGCCAGGGACGGGACGTCCCACGGGCACGGGAGGGCGAGTGGACGTGTGCGTGGATGTGGGGCAGGGGTGCCCCAGGCCCGGAGGCCTCCCCCGGGGGTGCCCCTGGCCTGCAGTCCCGGCCCGGCTCTCGGTGGCCCAGAGAGACTGCGGGGCAGCCAGACACACGCTGTCTCTCAGTCTGCGTCTCCCAGGACACGAAGCCTCTCGTCCCGGGAGACTCAAGGTGCCCGCCCAGCCCCCCAGTGCCAACCCAGGCCACCCCCAGACCTGGGCCTGTCCCAAGGCAAGCGCCTCTCCTCTATGGCCCCCCAATCCCTGCCCTGTTCCCCCTCCAGGCCCCCGCTCCCCCATCTGACCGTAAAGAGGTTTGTCTCCTGGCTCCGACCTTGGAGGAGCCCCCAATTCTCCTGGCAGCAGACCAATCCCCTGGGCCCCCAGCCCCCCGGCCCGCTGCCCGCCCTGGCCTCCCAGATGGGGGGCACAGGCGGGCTCACCACGCAGGCAGCCTCCTGCTCTCAGCCCCAGTGGACCGGGGTCCCCTCCGCTCCTCCCAGGCTCGGTCCCCAGAGCTGGGTTGCTAGGACACCTGCATATCCCGGGTCTGATACCCAGCACGTGACCCCCCCCCCCCCAAAGAAACGCTGCCAGTCTCCTACGACCCTGCTCACCAAGGTCACCCTGTGGTCCCCTCCGCCAGCCCATGGCCCCGCCCAGCCACGCCTCCCCTGGCCCAACACTCCCTCCGCCCGCCTCACCTGTCTCAGCCCTCCCCGCCTGGCTCCGCTCACACCCCCCCTCCCCCATGCTCGCTGACCTCCCCCAGCTCCGGGCTCCGTCCGGGCCACTGACATGCCCACAACTCCCAAATCCATTCTCTGGCCTCGACCTGTGTGTGAGCCGGGAGGTCAGGGTTCGATTCCCGGTCGGGGCTCAGGCCGGGCTGTGGGCTCCATCCCCAGTGGGGGGCCTGCAGGAGGCCGGTCCGGGGTTCTCTCTCACCGCGGATGTTTCCATCGCTCTCCCTCTCCCTTCCTGTCTGGCATCCATGAAGGTATTTTTCATAATAAAAAAAGGTGTAGACAGCCCGCTTTCATCACCATGAAGCTGGGCGCCCTCGTACGGCCTCTCGGGGACTCAGCCCCCCTCCCTATAAAATGGAACCAGCTCAGCGCGCCCCTCAGCGAGCGCCCGGGACGGGTTCCGGGGCCCCATCGGGGAGGCTGGGCCCAGGACCCTGTGGGAGCTGCGGGGCTCACTCTCCTGGGGCCGGCACCCGGCACAGAGGCCTGAGCAGAAGCCACAGGCCCGCAGGCCGTTCCCTGTGGCGATTGGTTTTAAAACTGATTAGAGAGAGAGGGGGGGGTGGGAGAGGGGGGAGAGAGAGGTTAGTGGTTCATCAGTTGATCCTTGTAAGCGCCCTGACCGGGGTTCAAACCCCTCGAGCTTCCGCCAGGCCACCCCCCTGCATCTCTTAGGGGGGTGAGAGGGGCAGGGAGGGGCAGGGAGGGGGCAGGAGGGGTTCCAGAGCTGCCCCGGGGGGCGGCACGCCTCACCTTCCTGTGCCTGCTCCGAGCTGTTGAACATGCCGGGCGAGGCCAGCGCGGGGGCCACCTCCCGGGCGTTGATGACCTCGGCCTTTCCTGGGGGAGACGGCAGTGGGCAGACGGCCCCGGAGCGCCCCCCGCGCCCCCCCGGGCTGAGGCGGGCACCCGCCGGCGGGCACTCACGGGTGGTGCTGTTGTAGATGGTGAGGAACAGGCCGCCTCCGATGCCCATGCTGTGGGCGTTCATGAGCCCCACGCACAGCAGGGCCGCGATGGCAGCGTCCACCGCCGAGCCGCCGTCCCGCAGCGCGTCCCTGCCGGGCGCGGGCGGAGTCAGAACTGGGGGTTCCACCCCCACCCCACCCCACCCGTAACCCTGCCCCTACCGCCACCCCCACCCGCACCCCTACCCCCACCCCTACCCCCACCCGCACCCCTACTCCCACCCATAACCCCACTGGCACCCCCACCCGTAACCCCACCCCACCCAAGGAGCCTGCCAAGGAGGAGAGGAGTCGGTCTGCAGGAGTTTTTTTTATTATTTTATTTTAGTTATTTTTTTAAATATATTTTATTGATTTTTTACAGAGGAAGGGAGAGGGATAGAGTCAGAAACATGGATGAGAGAGAGACATCGATCTGCTGCCTCTTGCACACCCCCCACTGGGGATGTGCCCGCAGCCAAGGCACATGCCCTTGCCGGAATCGAACCCGGGACCCTTCAGTCCACAGTCCGACTCTCTATCCACTGGGCCACACCGGTCTCGGCTGCAGGAGTGTTTTTTTAAATTTAACTCTAAACCCAGAGGGTTTATAGTTTCATCTTTTCCAAACAAATGTACATAACGTTTTAAAATACTTTTACTGATTTCAGAGAGGAAGGGGAGATGGACAGATAGACACATCAGTGATGAGAGAGAATCATGGACCGGCTGCCCCCCGCACGCCCCCCACCCCCCAACGGGGGTCCAGCCCACAGCCCGGGCACGGCCCCGACCGGGACTCACGCTCCGACCTCCCTCCCGGTTCCTCGGTCGCCGCTCAGCCCCAGCCACGCCGGGCCGGCACCGCGCATGACTTTTTAAAAAATGTGTTTTTATTGATTTCAGAGAGGAAGGGAGAGATAGACAGACAGAGACCTCAGTGATGAGAGAGAACCACGGATCGGCTGCCTCCCGCACGCCCCCTGCTGGGGACCGAGCCTGCGGCCCCGCACGGCCCCGACCGGCCGGGCATCAGACCGGCCGCCACAGCCACACCGGCCGGGCTACGTAACTTTTATAATTTTTTTTAAAAATGTTCCTTTTGCCCAAACCGGTGTGGCTCAGTGGATAGAGCGTCGGACTGCGGACTGCAGGGTCCCGGGTTCGATTCAGACAAGGGCATGGACCTTGGCTGCGGGCACATCCCCAGGAGGGGGCGTGCAAGAGGCAGCTGATGGATGTCTCTCTCTCATCGATGTTTCTGATTTTCTATCCCTCTCCCTTCCGCTCTGTAAAAAATCAATAAAATATATATATTTTTAAAAAATGTTCCTTTTGCCCTAACCGGTGTGGCTCAGCGGATGGAGCGTCGGCCTGTGGACTGAAGGGTCCCGGGTTCGATTCCGGTCAAGGGCATGGACCTTGGTTGTGGGCACATCCCCAGTTGGGGGGGGGGGTGTGCAGGAGGCAGCGGATGGATGTTTCTCTCTCTCTATCCCTCTCCCTTCCTCTCTGTAAAAAAGTCAATAAAATCTATTTTTTTAAAAAGTAATCGTGGTTTCTGTCTCGGTCTCTCCAGCGGAGACTGATCTTTGTCTATAAAACCTGAGATCAGACTAGAAAATCGCGCAGCACACAGCAGAGTTTGCAGCGAGAGGAGGCGCCCGGCTGGGAGCCCCGAGTCCGGCTCCCCGGGGTCGGCGCCCCCTCCGTCCCCGCCCAGGGGCCACTGAGCAGGTGCAAAGAGGAAGAACACCCCTCACCCAGGTCCACGTCCGGCGGCCGTCCCTCCCCCGTCCCCCCCTCCCCCTGGGCCCGTGTGCCCACCCCCCGCCCCCCGCCACTCACCTCCCGATCTCCGAGCACGGCTGGGCGTCCGCGGCCACGGCGGCCCTGGGGTACACGTGGCCGGGGGGGCTGGAGGCATTGGGCAGCCAGAGGCTGAGGCTGATGATGAGCAGCATCAACACGATGGCCGCCAGGGCCAGCACCACGTAGCGCTTCTTCATGGCTCTGCGGGCACGCGAGGGGTCAGGGGTCAGGGGGCAGGGGGCAGGGCTGGGGCACCGCGCCCGCCTGCCCTGGGCCATCTGATCCTCCCTCACTGACCCTCCTCCCCCCCTCCACAGCCCAGCATCAAGCCTGAGGCCTCTCCCTGTGTCTCCTGCCTGCCCGCCTGTCACTCAGAACACGTGCCCGCACCCCGGGGCCTGTGCCCTGACCGGGAATCGAACCGTGTCCTCCTCAGCTGACTGACCGCCGCCGGGTGAACCCACTTAATCTTCACCACACCCCAAGCAGGGTGCCCGTCCTCCCCACGGGGCCGACCGTCAGCCAGGGACCCGCCCGAGGCCCCCCGGAGCAGGAGGGGCGCGGGACCCACCCCCTTTCTCCCTCAGCTCCGCGTCACCGCCTGGTCTGGTCACGTGACGTGCTCACCACCGAACCCCGGCATGGGGGCATCTGGGGGCTCCCAGGAGGGGGTCCCTGCTTGACGGAGATGGGGTTCTTACGGGGATGGCGCCCTGTGGCTCGGCAGGGAGGACTTGGGGGATCGGAGATGATACGGGAGCTGCTGGCCGGAAGAATGACCTGGCCCAGGCCTCGCTGGTGGGGCTCAGTGGACGGAGCGCCGGCCTGCGGACGGAAGGGTCCCGGGTTCGATTCCGGTCAAGGGCACGTGCCCTGGTGGGGGGCAGCCGATTCATGAATCTCTCTCATCATGGACGTTTCTAACTCTCTCTCCCTCTCCCTTCTGCTGTGAAATCAATAAAAATGAAGAATCAGGCACCCCGGTTTCTGGCTGGACTCTCTGTAGCCCCTCCCACCAGCACCTCCCGGTCCGCCCTCCAAAAAGCTGTCAGTGGGCTCCCTCCCACGCGCCAACCAGGCCCTGCCCCTTGGCAATGCCCTCGGGGGACAGCTCCTGCTTCCCGCCCGCTCCTTCGCCAGGCCTGACAGACTGCGGGCACGCCCGGGCCCGGCAGGGAGGGGGCGCAGGGTGAGGGCTCCAGTCGGCGGGGGAGGGGCTGTCCCGAAGGGTGGTGTTGGGGGGAGGGGGGGTCTGTCGACCTCAGGGGCTGAGCCGGCAGCACCAGCGCCGGTTCGGGACACAGAACTCTCCCATCCCACGCGGCAGGCATGGGCAGGCCCGGGCGGGGCGGGGGCCGTGCACTGGGGTGAGCCGTGCCGGGCACCTTGGGGGCATGGCCTCCTGGCTCCTGGGCATGGGACTCTTAAGCTCAGACTCCCCTCCTCTCTCCCCGGGGAGAGCTCACCATGACTTCCCAAGGCCCACCCTCCAGCCTCCCTTGTCCATCATCTGTCTGTCCATCCACCCATGCCAGGGCCCGGGGCGGGAGGGGAGGGTCGCGGGGGTCCCTGAGAGGCGGGGGGGCACGCAGGGCTGCGGAGGGATGGAGGGAGGGCGGGCGACACAGATCACATCCCATCCTCCCCGAGGGGCAGCAGGGGGTCTGGCTCGGCCCCCGCAGGCGGACACGGCCGGCTTCCCACAGACACCCTGCTGGGGGCCTCTTCCGCTTCCCACTCCCTGTCACCCTCCCGCCCCCCCCTCCCCGCTTTTCTCACAGATTCACCAAACCACGCAGAGCCTAGAGCCGGGCTCCCGCTCACATTGGCATCAGGAGGGGAAACCGAGGCTGGAGAGGGGACCGGGCACAGTGCCGGGTTGCGGGCTCCGTCCCCAGTGGGGGGCCTGCAGGAGGCAGCCGGTCCGTGACTCTCTCTCATCATGGGTGTTTCTCTCTCTCTCTCTCTCCCTCTCCCTTCCTCTCTGAAATCCATACCATTTTAAAATAACATAACCCAGTCCAGCTCCTAATAACCCGGGCGGGGGGGCTTACCTGAGGCCGGGGGCACCCGGGGACCAGGAAAGGCGGGGTTCCTGGGGGACAGCTCTGGGCTGGGGCAGGCAGGGCGGGAGGAGGCAGCTGGTCTGGCTGGGAAAGTAAGGGCTCTGGCGCAGCTGCCTTGCGGCTCCCAGGGGAGCCAGCTGTGCGGGGAGGTCTGAGGGGCCTGAGGGGCCACGGCCACAGCCACGCCTGCCCCCCCTGCCCCCCCCCCGCAGCGCTGCTCAGGGGGCCTCTGCGCTGGGCCTGAGCTCCGGCCAGCACCCCCCGGAGGGAGCTGAGGCCAGAGGCACAAGAGAGATTCGCTCACCTGGTCCCAGAGGAGACAGGGGCAGCCGGGGTGCCGTGTGCCCGGGAGGGGAGGGGGGGGCGCGGCTGCAGGTGGCGGAGCGGGCGGGGAGCAGGTGGTCCTTTAAAGGCCTGGCCTGGCAGGGAGGACGGGTGAGGGCGGGCATATGGGCCGGAGGGGGCGTGGAAGCCCGGCCCGGGTGACTAAAGTTCAGAAGGCCCGGGAGGTGCAGTGACAGGGGTGACTCGGAGTTGGCGGGGTGGCTGCAGCCGGCGAGGGCGTGACCCCAACAGGGAAGGACAGGGGTGGGGACACAGGCGGGGGATCCCCTTCTCTGGGACTCCGATCCTTCCGATGGGCAGAGTCTACCGGAGCCCCTCGAGGGAGCCCCGACGGGGGGCGAGGGGGGTCCTGGCCAGCCCTGGCTCTGGGCAGAGCCACTGACCTCCAGGGTCACACACACGATGTCCCAGAGCGTGTCCCTGGGGTGGTGCTCAGGGTGCCCCAGCCTCAGGCCGGAAGCCAGACCCGAGAGGCCTCCCCACAACCCACAGCCCTCAGCCAGATGCCAAGGGAGCCTCAGGAACTCGGCCTGGGGCCTGGCCGGCGGGGCGCAGCCGTGGAGCCGCCTCGGAACCAGGAGGTCAGGGTTCGATTCCCGGTCGGGGCACAGGCCTGGGTTGTGGGCTCGATCCCCAGTGGGGGGCGTGCAAGAGGCAGCCGGTCCACGATTCTGTCTCCTCATGGATGTTTCTCTCTCTTTCCCTCTCCATTCCTCTCTGAAGTCAATAAAAATATATTTCCTTTTTTAAAAAAATACATATTTTATTGATTTTTTTTACAGAGAGGAAGGGAGAGGGACAGAAAGTTAGAAACATTGGATGAGAGAGAAACACCAATCAGCTGCCTCCTGCCCGCCCCGTCCCGACTGGGGATGTGCCTGCAAACAAGGTACGTGCCCTTGACCGGAATCGAACCTGGGACCTTTCAGTCCGCAGGCCGACGTTCTATCTATCCACTGAGCCAAACCGGTCTCAGCAATAAAAATATATTAAAAAACAACAACAACAACAGGCCCAGTTCCCCCACCCCCACCCCCAGCCTCTCCAGGAGTGTGCTCACCTCAGGCCCCGGAACCACCTGCAGAGCCGGGAAAGCAGGCCCACGGAGGCCGAGCTGGTCCAAAGTCACCGGAGCCCAGCGGTGCAGGCCGGCCGCCCACACCTGCCCCCCGCCCCCAGGCCCGCCCAGCACCCCCAGGAGGTTCGGAATCAGAGCCGCTCCTGCCCGGCCCTGGGAACCTTGGACAGGACTCCCCACCCCACCCCCCAGGCCCTTATCGGATCTGATAAGGAGGAGGACTAGGATAAGGATCAGCCACTTCCTAGGTTGTGTCTGTGGCTCCTACGGGCTCCCTGCTCAGGTGTCTAGACGGCCTGAGAGCTGCCTGAGGCCGGTCTCCGAAGCGAATCCACAGCACCCCTGCAGGGCTGTGCCCCCGACAGAGAGGAGACACCGCCCCGGCTCAGGCAGCCAAAGCGATCCTTGTCCTGGCACCCGCTGCCCGGGACTCGCCCAGCAATGCCACCACTGCCAATTGGCCTGGGCACCCCCCCCCCCAACTGGGGACCAGAGCGACCGGGGACAGGGAAGGAGCCCAGGCCCACGGCCCAGGACCTGTGCCCGAGGGCTGGGCACCAGCCAGGAACATTAGGGCACTGGGCCCTGCCTGAGTGGCTGCCTTGCAGGGCCACGGACCAGAGGGGTGGGCAGGGGAGAGCCACAGGGCTGTGCCCCCCTCTGAGCCTGCTCAGCGGTTTCCCCCTGCCCCAGAGGGTGGAGGGGGGGAGCAGGAGACAGGGCCCCATCGGCAGCGGCAGGCGGAGAGAGAGGGTGCCTGAGCGGGCAGGGGAAGGCCCTCTGCCCTCACAGGGACCCTGGGCACAGCCAGCTGGCAGCAAGGTGCAACCTCACCTGTGCCCAGGAGCAGGACAGGAGAAGGAGGCATGGCAGCCAGGGTGAGTCTGTCCCATTCTGTTCTGCTCTGCCTCCCAGGGCCTGGGGGGACCCTGGCACCCCAGGCAAGGCTGCGGGGGGCTGAGCTGGAGGTCTCTGCCAGACCCCATGCCTCCCGTCCTAGGCACACAAAGGGGTGAGCTCCCCATCTCCAAAAACGTGCAGGGCTCACCCACCCAAATCACCCCAATGTTATTTTTCATACGTGGTGGGGATAGTGCCTGAAATTGCACTAGTGGTCTGGTGCATGAAATTCATGCACAGGGAGATGGGGAGAGTATCCCTCAGTCCAGACTCTCCAACCTGGGACCCCTTGGGGGATGTCCGACGGCCGGTTTAGGCTCTAAACTGGCAGTTGGACATCCCTTTCGAAATCTGGGATGATGGCTCCTAACTGCTCACCTGCCTGATGACCCCTAACTACTCTGCTTGCCAGCTTTCTCGCCCCCAACTGCCCCTCCTGCTGGCCTGCTTGCCCCCAACTGGCTCCACCTCTGCCCCCTCCCTCCCTGCCAACCTGATCACCCCCAACTGCCCTCCCCTCCTGGCCTGATCACCCCTAAAGGCCTCTGCCTTGTCCCCGCCACTATGGATTTGTCCGGAGTTCTCCCGAAAGGTCTCCCAGTCTAATTAGCATATTACCCTTTTATTAGCATATAGTGTGTGTGTGTGTGTGTTACTAATTCCAGAGAGGAAGGAACAGAGAGAGAAAGAGAAACATCCATGATGAGAGAGAATCATGGATTGGCTGCCTCCTGCACGCCCCTCACTGGGGATCGAGCCTGCATCCCAGGCCTGTGCCCTTGACCGGGAATCGAACCCAGGACCCTTCAATCTACAGGCTGACACTCTATGCATTCAGCCAAACTGGCCAAGGCGGGTGTTTTGTGTGTGTTTTTAAATTGATTGCAGAGAGAGGAAGGGCGAGAGGGGTAGAAGCATCCATGATGAGAAAGAACCATCGATCCGCTGCCTCCTGCACGCCCCCTGCTGGGTGGGGACAGAGCCCGCAACCTGGGCCTGTGCCCTGACCGGGAACCGAACCGTGACCTGGCTCACGGGTCGCTGCTCAACCCCTGAGCCGCATCGGCCGGGTCACCGAGGATCCTTACTCTGCCATTAGCGCCACCCCTCCTGACACTTCTACCCCCCCCCCCCCCAGAGGAATCCGGCCGAGCCCAGCGAGGTGGCGGAGGTGGGGGGGGGGGGGGGGCGGGCGGCAGGAGGAGGTAGGGAGAGGCCAGAGCAGCCAGCGCGAGGCTTTCTGTTAATCCTTCACCCCTCCCCGGCTGTGTCATCGCAGCCCCAGAGCCACGGGGTGGAAACAGGGCCGGGCCCAAACCCATCCACAGGCAGGAAACGAGGCTCAGGTACAAGCGGCTTGGCATCCGGATGCCCCCCGCCCCCGCCAGAGCCACAGGTGCCCCATCGAGGAGTCACCTGCTCTCCTCCACCCTAGCCGAACCCCTCCCGGCTCTCCCTTCCCGATGCCCACCCTGAGAATCAGACGGGTCCTCTAGCCGCTACCCGCCGGACAGACACCTGCTGAAATCTGCGGGAGACACCCAAGCAGCGGGGGGCACCCCTGGCCTTGTGCAATGGCGCTCGCACAGCCGACCGTGCCCCACGCCCCCCACAGCCCAGCCAGAGCCGCAGCGGGGCGAGCGCACCCCAAGAGCCCAGCCCGGCTCCGCTCCAGACCTGACCCCCCACCCCCCCCCAACGGCCGGACCCCCCCCCCCGGCTCGGTTTCTCCGTGGGGCGCCCCCCCCCCCATTCCGAGAAGCCCACTCCCTGGGCCATGGCTTCCTCAAAGGCTTTCCGGCGGTCAGGGGGCCCCACCGCCTCCGCCCACCCCTGTGCAGAGGGAGCCCCAGCCCAGACCCCCATAGAGCCCAGGGCCCGCCCCCCCCTGCTGGCCCCATCGCAGGAGCCCTGCCTGTCACCCCGAAGGGCAGCTCACTCCCATCACCCGGAGGCATGGAGTCAGGCAGAGCTGGGGCTGGACCTGGGCCCCCATGTCCAGCAGCTCCCACTGGGGAGATGTGATTTGGGGGGACAGCACCAGGGTAGTGACACCAGAGCTCACCCCATCCCAGCTCACCTGGCACAGGGCTGGGCCTCCCGCTGCCCCGCACTGGACAGGACTGAGCCCGGAGCCGGCCCAGCTGGGGCAGCTCCACCCCCGCCCCCTGCCCCCCGCCCCCCGCCCCTGCTGGCCCGGGAGGGGAGGCTTTAAAGGTACAGGAGCCGCACCAGGTGAGAGGAGGGCTGGCTCCTGTCCCGACCCCGAGCGGGGTGACCCCGAGGCTGCTGGCCTCCTGACTCCGTGTGGGGTTCCACACCCTCACCCAGACCTGAGGCTCCTGGGCCCCCTGAAAGGAAGTGAGCTTCCCCCCAACTTACGGTGTCCAGAGAGGAGGTCACACAGCACAGGGTGGAGCCAGATGCCAGCATGGGGGGCTGGCCTAGGGCTTTCTCTGCAACCCTGGGGGTGGGGGTCGGGCGGCACCTCTCCACAGGCCCTCTCCCTGCCCTTGGAGGCGGTCCCTACCGGGACCCAGGTCACTTGACCTAGAGGGAGTCACATGACCCAGGGACCCTTTCCTCATCCCCCAACTTTCAGCGGACAGACGGATGGAGGACACGAGGCAGGCAGTGGGGGTTCGAGACAAGCCATCGCCCATCCCGCCCCTGCCCTGCCCGTCCAACGGTATGGGGGGGAGAGGGTGCCCCCAGGGCTGGCAGGCCCAAACCCGCCTGTGCCTCTGAGGGCCACACCTGGCCCGCTGTCTGCCAGAACTGCCCCCAGGAGCACAGCCCTGGCTTAAACTCATTCCTTTATTCTTCATTCATTCATTCATCCACCCGTGGGATCCCGGCCTATCTAGATTCCTCCCTCAGGGAGCCCCCAGTGAGACTGTGGACGGACCTCCGAGGGCCCTGAGGGAGGGGCAAGCCTCCTGGGGGCGAGGGGGCACCCCGGCAGGGCTGGGGGTGCTCTGGGGAGGCCAGGCAAGGGGCAGGGGGGTAGGGGGAAAGAAGCTCTCGGGCCTGGAGGCCCCGGCGCTGGAGGCATTCCCGGGAGCCGAGAGAGGGTGCCAGGGAGACGCGACCCCCGCCCCCTCCCGAGGCGTCCGGGCCGGCCCGGGGCGTGGCGAGCGCAGGCCTGGAGGGACGGGCGCCTGGACTTTGAGAGCCAGCGAGGTGGGGAGGGTGTCACGGGGCTGTGCACCCATTAACCCCGCTCAGCCTCGGACCCTGGGGGTGGCCGTCAGCTCCTCGGCCAGCTGTGCGGGGTGGGGGGCTGGGGGGCAGGCAGGAGGGGCAGGGCCCCGGGGCGGAGGGGTGCTGCTGGCGGCTGGCCGAGCCGGGCTTTCCGCATTCTTGTTCCTTGAAGAGCTTTCCTGGGCCAAGCTGGGGCGGCTGGCACCCCACCATCCTGGAGCCTTTCATCTTTGTTTTTAAATATATACTTTTGTTTGATTTCAGACAGGAAGGGACAGAGAGAGAGAGAGAGAGAGAAACATGGATGGGCCGCCTCCTGCACGCCCCACATTGGGGGTCAAGCACACACCCCGGGCCTGTGCCCCGACCGGGAAATCGAACCGCGACCTCCTGGTTGACAGGCTGATGCTCAGCCTCTGAGCCCCTTCAGCTCCCGATCGCCCCTCCTGCGCCGGCACCGCCACCTCGAGAGCCCCCGGGCCTCGGCCCTGCGCCCGTGGGCACGGCTGGCCGGGCACCTCCCGTCTCCCTCCGAGAAAGGGCCCTCTGTGGCCTCCGGCTGGCTCTTCCCGTCCTGACACGCCCGGACCTGCCTCACCCCTCCGCCCGGCGCTCCCCGCACAAGGACGCGGCACCCCATGTGCGGACAAGGGGTTTGGCCGGACCCGTCAGCAGGGCAGTGGCCTGTGACCGGAGCCAGGCCCGAACCCACTTCCTCCAAGTGATGTCTCGCAGCCGTCACGCCGCACCCAGCTGTCAGGCCCCGGGAGCGGCCCTGGCCGAGCTCCAGGTGGTGGCGGTGGCTGGTGAGCCTCGCCTGCGGGGACCCAGCCTGCGGAGCCACAATACCCGGGTGCAGCCGGAGCCTCCCGGGGAGCGAGCCGGGCCAGCAGGTCCGACCAAGTGCGACCCTGCCTGCTGCAGCCTCCAGCACCTGGGCATCCCGTGTCTCCCGGGACCTGCCCCAAGGGCCACTGGGAAACGGACAGAGCAAGTGGCTGTACACCCAACACCCTGGCATCTCACCTCTAAGGTCCCAGCATCTCCAACGTTTCGTCTCTGAACTCCCTCCCGGCCCCAGCACCCCCTCTCCCACAGCTGGCCCCGGGGACCTCGCTGTCTCCGAGGACAA
Organism: Antrozous pallidus; assembly: GCA_027563665.1. Taxonomy (NCBI): domain Eukaryota; kingdom Metazoa; phylum Chordata; class Mammalia; order Chiroptera; family Vespertilionidae; genus Antrozous; species Antrozous pallidus. The sequence goes on from CM050528.1 coordinate 1,883,703, forward strand.
TGAGACCGGCTGGCTGGCTGGCTGACTGGCGGCTCCGGGGTGGAGCTACGACCTGTGAACCAGGAGGTCAGGGTTCGATTCCCGGTCAGGGCTCAGGGCTGGGGTGCAGGCTCGATCCCCAGTGGGGGACGTGCAGGAGGCAGCCCATCCATGATTCTCTTTCATCTTGGATTTTTTTAAAAAACACATTTTATTGATTTTTTTTTATAGAGAGGAAGGGATAGAGAGTCAGAAACATGGATGAGAGAGAAACATCCATCAGCTGCCTCCTGCACCCCCCCCACTGGGGATGTGCCCGCAACCGAGGGACACGCCCTTGACCGGAATCAAACCTGGGACCCCTCGGTCCGCAGGCCGACGCTCTGTCCGCTGAGCCACACCGGTGAGGGCCTTCCTGGATGTTTCTCTCTCTTCCTCTCTGAAATCAATAAAAACATTAAAGAGAAAATAAAAAGACCTTCCCCGGTCACGCCTGTTTGCCTCCCGAGGATGCTCTGAGCGACTGCGGGTCCTCCTGCCCCTGTCGGAGGCCGCGCCGGGGGAGACCGGCCACAGGCTCCGGGGCCACGCAGACCGCACTGCGGGAGGCAGGCGAGGCGGTGGGGCTGGGGCTGGGGGCGGCGGGGAGACGGGCTCTGGCCCCCCCGCAGGCCCCGGCAGGTCCCGGGGCCCCCCCCGCCCGGCGCCGGGCCAGCACCCTGGCGCCACTCCCGGTCCCTCCTCTCAGCGCCCCCTTTGATGTGAGGCGGCGGCTGGAGCGCGGCCAGGAGCGTGGGCCCCGGTGTCAGCCTGTTCACACCTGGGACCCGCCGGCACCAGGACCGTGTCCGCCCCGAGCTCAGAGGCCGGCGGCCGCGCCACCCAAGGCCGGGCCCGGCTTCTAAGGTCCCGAGGCCTGAGGTCTCCTCTCCCTGCCTCCATTTTCTTTTTTGTTTTTTTTAATATATTTTATTGGTTTTCACAGAGAGGAAGGGAGAGGGATAGAGACTCAGAAACGTCGATGAGAGAGAAACATCCATCAGCTGCCTCCTGCACACCCCCCGCTGGGGATGTGCCCGCAGCCAAGATCCATGCCCCCGACCGGAATCGAACCCGGGACCCTTCAGTCCGCAGGCCGACGCTCTATCCACTGAGCCACATCGGCCAGATCCGCCTCAGTCTGAAGAGCAGGGCTCATCAACACAGGTGTTCGGGGGGGGGGGGGGGGGCAGGCCGAGGGTCGAGGGGTCAGGCACAGAGGTCAATGTGGGGGCCCGGGTGCCGAGCGACAGGCTCCACTGGGAAAGCGAGAACCTTGCCCCCCAATCACCTCTCCTCCCCTAACACCTGGCGGGTAAGGAGGGTGCGACCCCCTGACCGTTCCTCCCCTGGCACGAGACCCCCTTTGAGGAGGAGCCAGGGGCCACAGAGGGGCCGCCTGGGACCCCCGGGGGGTCCTTGCACAACCGCTCCGTAAGCCTTAAACCCACCCCCCCATGACGTCCAGGCTGCAGCTCCGTCTCAGCTCCGGGCCCAGAAGAGCAAGACCAGACAGGCGAGGCCACGGGGGACAGGGGGACACGGACCGGCTGCGGTGACTCATGACCTCGCCCCCACCCCCGCGCCGACCAATCAGAAGAGACCCCCACCTGGACAGGACACACCTGGAAGGCTGATGCGCGTTCCATTGACCTCCCATAAACACCCTCAAGACGGAGGGCCCAGCACAGTTCTCTAGGGAACGGCCAGCTGTACCGTCCCTCTCCCATAGGCCCCCCCCTCCCTCTGTGCCTCCCCGTCCCCTCTGCCCCCCGTCCCTCTGTGCCTCCCCCTTCCCCTCTGCCGCCTCCTCCCCCAGGCCTCCCTCTTCCCCAGCCTGATTTCCTTGATTCATTTTAAAAACATATTTTATTGATTTTTTTTTTTTACAGAGAGGGAGAGGGATAGAGAGTCAGAAACATCGATGGGAGAGAAACATCGATCAGCTGCCTCTTGCACACCCCCTACTGGTCGGATGTGCCTGAAACCAAGGCACATGCCCTTGACCGGAATCGAACCCGGGACCTTTCCGTGCAAAGGCCGACGCTCTATCCACTGAGCCAAACCAGTTAGGGTTTTATTGATTTTTTTTTTTTTTTTTTTTTTTTTTTAGAGAGAGAGAGACAGACAGAGAGAGAGACAGAGAGATAGAAACTTTAATGAGAGAGAGAGAGACATCGATCCGCTGCCTCCTGCACGGCCCCCCCTGGGGATCGAGCCCACAGCCCCAGCCCGTGCCCCCGACCGGGAATCGAACCTTTTGGCCACGGGTGGATGCTCGGGCACTGAGTCACGCCGGGCCGGGACGAGCTCTGTCTTCCGAGCCGATGTCCTGCCCGCCGCCCCGGCTCACACACCTGGCGCTGCTTGGCCGGCAGATTCGCCGAAGCAGCGCCCAGAAAGTCCCGCTGCCTTATTAAGGCTCCGCCAGCCGGGCCTGCAGCCCCCCGAACCCCGCCCCCTCCTGATGAGCAGCTCGGAGCTTAGAGGTCATCCGCGCAGCCAGGTCCTCTCTGCCCAACAGCGCCCGCCCATGCAGGCAGCAGTTACCGTCTCACCGTGTAATTATCTGCCAATTATCTGCGGGTGGGAGCTCCGGGGGCTGGGGCCGAAGGCTGGGTCCCGTCCCCGCCCCAGACCTCACCCCTGCACAGGAGACCGCAGAGCCAGCCCCTCCTTGTTATTGTTATCAGGTGCATCGTTAACTGTTGACCTTCCTAGACCACCCCCCCACCCCCCCGCCCTGCGCCCCAGTGACAGAAACCTGTGACCCCTGGCCGGCTGGTGTGGCGCCATCCCTGGGGGGTGGGGGTCGGGGGGTTAGGAGAGGGACCTGCAAGAACCCACCAACAAATCGTAAAAAAAAAAGCGGAACAAATCGCTGGCTTTTCTCTCTCCCGGAAACCCAGAAAGAAACATTTTAAAAAAGAAACACGTCTATTCGTTTTACCTTTTTTTCTTTTTCTTTTTTTAAATTTCAGAGAGGAGCCGAGACCGGTTTGGCTCAGTGGATAGAGCATCGGACTGTGGGCTGAAGGGTCCCGGGTTCGATTCTGGCAAGGGCAGGTACCATGGCTGCGGGCACATCCCCGGTAGGGGGGGTGCTGGGGGCAGCTGATGGATGTTTCTCTCCCATCGATGTTTCTGACTTTCTATCCCTCTCCCTTCCACTCTGTAAAAAATCAATAAAATATATTTAAAAATTTTTTTTCAGAGAGGAAGGGAGAGAGAGAAGAGAGAGAAACATCAATGGCGAAAGAGAATCGTGGATTGGCTGCCTCCTGCAGGCCCCACACTGGGGATCGAGCCCACAGCCCTGACGGGGAATCAAACCCGGACCCTCCCGTGTGCAGGCCGACGCTCTAGCCGCTGAGCCACACCGTGTAGGGCCCTCAGGCCTGCTTCTGGGAGACTCAGGGTCCTCTGGCTTCTTGCTGAAGTATCAGCCCTGGGCTTGGGCCACTGCCTCTCCTCACCGCCCCCCCCCCCCCCCAAAACCCCACGGTGGGCAGAGAAGAAGCCCAAAGGTAGGACAGGTCTCGCTCTTTCTGGCCACAGAGCCACAGCCCTGCCCCCACCTGCTGAGTCACCCGGATCTGATCGTGGTTCCTTGTCACTCCAGCTGGGCCTGGGGGGGGGGGGGGGTTGGGAAGCCAAAGGTGTGGCTGTCGCTGCTCCTTACCTCCTGGCTGCCCCCAGAGGAGCCTGGGGTCGGGCAGTCTCCCCTTCTCCCCCTGACTCCCTGGCTCCCCAGCCTCCACCTCGCTGGTGGTCCAACGCGTGGGGCTGCCCCGAGAGAGAGAGAGACCTGTGACGGGCCCCTGAACCTCCCCATCAGCCCTGGGCGCTGAGGACGAATTCACAGCCCCCGCCCTCCCTCCCCCACCAATGGGGTCCCGGCAAACACTGCTCTGCTACCTGGGAAATGCCCGGAGGAGGGAATAGGGAAACAGGCAGACAGGAAAGAGCCCAGCAGTTTACAGCCCCCAGTAAACCTTATCTTCCCTCCCCAAGGCCAGAGGATCCGAGGATCAGGATTGACAGTTTTAATCGCCAATTCCCCAGCGCCACACCCAGGGACGGCCGGAGTTACGGGAATAACCCTTATCTCGACCCATCGGCGTAAAACTGACGGCTGTCCTATCAGGACCCTCTCCTGAGCCCTCTCCCACACCCCAGCCTTTAAACCCCCCCCAACCTGCCCTGGCCGGTGTGGCTCAGTGGATAGAGCGTCGGCCTGCGGACTGAAGGGTCTCGGGTTCGATTCTGGTCAAGGGCACGTGCCCGGGTTGCGGGCTCGGTCCCCCGTAGAGGGCCGGCAGGAGGCAGCCGATCCATGATCCCCTCTCATCACAGATGTTTCTCTCTCTCTCCCCGTCTCCCTTCTTCCCTGACATCAATAAAATACATTTAAAAAACAACAGGAAACAAACAAAAGCCCGCAAACCCCAGGTCCCGGTGCACCCGCTCCCCTCCCAGAAGCACATCCCTGCGTTCTGGGCCCCCCCCTCCCCCCACAGGTGAGCGTCTCCTAAACTCTGAGGCTCCTCCTGGGACACCCCCTGACGCTGGCCCCTGGACCCCCTTCTCCGACCCCCTGTGAGCCAGGGCGGCCGCCTCGGCTCCCTTCTCGTCTCCAGTGCTCACCCTTCCCCCGCCCTTCCTCGTCCCCCGCGCCGCTGCCGTAACCGTCCTCCGTAAATCACCGTAAATCACCGTAAATCACCGTGAATCACCGTGAATCACCGGCCCTTGTGAAACTTTCCCACACGTGCCAGCAGCCGGCACACGGGCTGGGGGCCAGGCTCCCTTTCGGGGAAACGGCCGGCAGCCTTCGGTTATACACATACACACACACACCACACACACACACCACACACACACCACAAACATCACTCACCACACAGCACATACACACCACACACACCACACACACACACCACACACATCACACACACCACACAAATCACACACACCACACACACACCACACACACCACACACACACCACAAACATCACACACCACACAGCACATACACACACACACACCACACACACACACCACACACATCACACACACCACACAAATCACACACACCACACACACACACCACATACACACCACACACACACCACACACATCACACACACACCACACACACCACACAAATCACACACACACCACACACACCACACAAATCACACACACCACACACACACACCACATACACACCACACACACACCACCACAAACATCACACACACACCACACACACACACACACACCACAAACATCACACACCACACAGCACATACACACCACACACACCACATACACACACCACACACACCACATACACACACCACACACACACACATACACCACACACACCACACACACCACATACACACACCACACACACCACATACCACACACACCACATACACACACACCACATACACACACCACACACACACACCACACACACACACACACACACCACACAGCACATACACACACCCCACACCCCACATACACACACCACACACACACACACACACACACACACACACACACACCACGGAGCAGGGAGGGAGGGAGAACGGGGGTCCCCTCCCCAGGGGACCCCTCTGGCCCTGGAGGCTCCCGCCCACATCAGCTTGGGCCAGAGAGAGTCCCCAAGAGCCAGCCCCACTAGGATCTGCCCCCAGACGCCCCTCTCCCTCCCTGCCCACCTCCCTCCCTCCCCGCACCCCACCTCGGTCCTCTCATATTGGAGGTGAGAGTGGCCAGGCCTGGCTCGCCCTCTGGAAGGAGTGGGTCAGGCGCTGGGAGCTATCCCGGCGCTGGCTCCGATGGGGTGTGGGGGAGGGTGTGGGAGAGGGGGCAGCATCTTACCAGGCTGCCAGCGCTGGACGGGGTCTGACAGGTCCCGGGCTCTGGCCGCTGTCGCCACCAGGCAGGGCAGAGCAGCGACGGTTGGAGGGAAGGCAGGCCGGGCAGGTTTGCCAGGGAGGAAACCTGCGATGCCAAGGTGGCCCCAGGGAAACGTTGGCACGGGGAGTGGGAGGGGAGGCCGCCGGGTCCAAGAGGCTGCTGCCAGGAGAGAGCGGGCCACGGGTGTGAAGGCCCGGGAACCGGTCCAGCGGGGGTGTCCGTGCAGGTGGCGCGGGGTCGGGTCCAGAGGGTGCGGGTGTCAGGGCATGAGGGCACTGCCTTGTGCCAGACACACCCCGGGCAGCCCGTGCTTAACCCCGTGGACCAAGCATGGCTCTGCCCACATCTTGCCAGGTGCCATGGGGTCCCCCTCACCTCCCCCCAGCCTGCCTGCATCTACGCCCGGGCACACCGACCTCGCAGGCTGCACATGCCCTGCTTGCTGTGGCAGTGGGGGCTGGAGCCCGGTGCCCCCAAAGCCTCCTACCACAAGGCATGTGATGAGGCCAGGCTCCTGCTAAGGGAGCGCTCCCGCCCCCCCTTAACCCCCCAGGAGGGTCGACCCTGGCTCAAACCTGGTCCCCAGAGGAACCAAAGCTCCCCCTCCTCACACGTCCCGGCCTCAGGGAGGAAACGCAAAGCCAGGGGCAGGTGCAGGTGCCCAGGGCCCGTGCCAGCCTGCCCGAGCCGGCTTAACCGTTAACCAGCAATCCTCACCCCCGCGTGAATCTCCTGGCTGGAGATCAGGGGCCTGGGTCAGGGGGGACTCACGCCACCCTCGGTCCCCAGCCAAGCGGGGAGGGCGGTAAATATTTGTCCTTGTAGGCGTGTCCCCGCGGGGCGCTCGGGGCAGATACTACGATGGCTCTGGGCCGGGCCGATTCCTGAAAGCGGGTCCTGGCACCGCCTGAGGCTGGCAAACAGCGCCGGGGACCCCCATTCCCCGCCCCGACTCCGAGTCCAGTGCTCTTTGCAGCAGCAAAGCGACGCTCACAGTCCGCCCGGGGCCAGCAGGGTTTGGAGGCGCCAAGCGCCACCTCGTCCCGGCCGGGCCCTGCGACCGCCCCTCTTCCCCTCTGGCGGCGAGGACAGAGCTCCAGAGCCGGGCCTGGAGCGGGCGGGAGGCTCTCCCCGAGCGAGACCCGCCCGCAGGACAGCCCTCACCCCCGCCCGGGGTCTGGCCCCGCGGCGAAGCGCAGTCTCTGACTCGCGCTCCCCGCCTGGCGAGGCTCGGGCTGGGGGCGGGGCCTGAGCGACAGGGGCGGGCCCGATCGACGGGGCGGGGCCTAGAGACAAGGGCGGGGCCTGAGCGTCAGGGGCGGGGCCCGAGCGGCGGGGGCGGAGCCTAGGGACCAGGACGGGGCTCCGACAGTCCGGCCTCCCGCCGGCCCAGCGCCAGCCGCCCTGCATGCAGCCTTGGGGGCGCGGTTGGGTGGGAGTGCGGACCGGCGGGGTGCGGCCCCCCGTCCCATGAGCGCCGGGTGCGCTGGCTCCGCGAGATCCGGTCCACGCTCCACGAGCGGCGGCCGAAGCGCACCCAGCAGCTGCTGCGCCTCCAGCGCCCGGGGAGACAGGGAGCGGGCCCGCCCAAGCTGGAGGCCAGGGAGGGGCCGGGGCAGCGGGCTTGGAAGGGGCGCCGAGGCAGGGCTGGCCCCGGACGGAGCGCAGGCCGAGTGGGTTCTGAGAGGAGGGTGCCACTGGCTGCAGGAGGGAGGGCGGGCAGCAGGTTAGGATGAGGGCCCCCGAGGCCAGGAGAACTGCGAGGGTGGAGGAGAGGGCAGGGGTGTCCATGCCTCTGACGTCAGAGGTCAGTTGTGTGTGGAGGGTGCCCCGTGCCAGGAGCTAAGAGCCCAGATCCAGGCCTTGGCAGGGAAGGAGGAGGTGCTGGGAGGAGACCCCTGTGGGCTTCTTGATGGGAAGCCCTCAGCGCCCCCCTCCCCCAGGGCGAGGCGGGCACCGGGCCTAGGAAGCTAGAGCCAGCCGGTCACGATGCCTCCTCGCCATGTCACTGGGCAGCCCATGCAGGACTAAGCACCCAGCACCCATCCTCCTAAAGGCAGCTCCCTCCCCACTGCGCCCACCCCGGCATCTGTACCTCACACCACCTCTGCACAGGCCCCGGCTCTGGCCTCACCCACACCGGGAACCTGAGTCCCAGGTCCCAAGCCCGGGGTTGCCCTCGTCCCGGGTTCCGGTCCCAGTGTCAGCACGAGGCAGGCACCTGCCTCTCTGCCATATCCCTACCCCTGCCCCATGCTGTGAACTGCCATCAGCCCTGCACTTGGTGAGGTGGGAGCCGAGGCTTGGAGCACAGTGGTGAGCCCAGGGCAGAACGGGCATCAGCCAAGGCCATGGCCCAGCCTCCGTCCTCCCAGCGCCCCTCTCCCGCACTCCTCTCAGCAGACTGGAAAGGAGCGCCTGTTCCTTTAAGAGGAGCTGTCCAGACCAGCAGAAAGGAGGCTGCGGTCTGGGGCCCTGTCTGGGTCAGTCCCGGCTCATGGGCCACCCCTCCCTCCTGTGCCCGCCCCCCTGCCCCCCAGCAGGCATCTGGGATGCGAAAGTGAACGGTGTAGAGGCGCCACAGTGACTCAGCCAAACTCTCCCATCTCTACCTGGGAGGCCCCTGAGCCCAGGCCCCAGCTGGGCATCCTGGGAAACCAGCGAGGTTGCCCCCTCGTGTTCAAGAGGGTGGGACTGAGGTGCAGAGAGGGGCCTGTCCGGCCCCATAACCCACTGGGACTCGGGACTGGGCAGCTGTGGCCTTTGGGGGCTCCCTCCTGGCCCCTCTTCCTCTGTGCCCTGGGGCTTAGGCATCAAACACATCACCCTGGACTAGGGGCACCCACGTGGCTTCTGAAGACCCCTCCTACCTGCGCCTGCCCATCAGCTTGTCCGTCTGCCCTCTCACCGGACCCGCTAATGAAAGGCTTAGCGCTCCCCCAGCCCCGTGTGAGTGACGGGGGGTGGGGGGGGGGGTGGCAGGGGCCCCGATGGGAGAGTCTGTGCAGGGATCAGATTTGGAGAGGAAGCAAGGAGGTGGGTGAGCCCGGGAGGGCAAATGCCAGGCCCCTGAGAAGATGGGGATGGTGACACCCCTTACTGAGCGGGGGCACGGGGTGGGGAGGGAGGGGCACGGCTTCAGGGCAGATGAACACACCCAGCCTGAGCTGAAGAGGTGGAGGAGGCAAAGGGCCTCGAGAGAACTGGATGGAGGACAGCAGCCTTTGAGGGTCATCAGAGGAGCCCCCTAAGACTCTCCCAGACAAGCCCAGCCCCAGCGAAGGGCTCTGGGACCTGCTTACCACCTCGCTGAGGTCCCTGCTGCCCCAACCCCCTCATCCCGGGCCCTGGCCGGTGTTGCTCAGTTGATAGAGCGCCGGCCTGTGCACTGAGGGGTCCTGGGGTCCGTTCCGGTCAGGGCACATGCCTGGGTTTCAGGCTTGACCCCCCAGTGTAAGGCGTGCAAGAGGCAGCCCCTCCATGATTCTCTCTCATCACTGATGTTTCTCTCCCTCTCCCTTCCTCTCTGAAATCAATAAAAACATCATTTTAAAAAGTCCACCTGGCCCTGCACAGCAGGCTTAGGGAGAGAGACGAGAGGGGGCAGCGGGTGGGAGGGGCTCTGGCTGGCTGGGAGGGGCCCGCACAAGGGTGGCCTGACTCCTGGTTCACTGAACTCTTCACCACCCACAGGACCTGGGCCTCGAGGGGACCGCCCTCACCGACATCCTCTACCGGAACGAGGCCTTGCTCAGTCTGGGGTGCCCCAGCTCCCACAACCTGCTCCTGGCCCCGGCCCAGGACCCTGGCCCAGGAGGGTGAGCCCTTAGGCGAGGTGGTTTGATTGGCAGGGGGCAGGGGAGGCCGGGGCTGGGGGCTGGGAGCCCGGGGCCTTGGGTAGGTCGGTGCCCCTCTCTGGACCCAATGTCGGTTTCGGGGTGTCGGGCTGTTTTCCCAGCCCTGAAGAGGCATGTGCACCGGGCCCTGAGGCCAGCGGGCAGTTGTGTGGGACGCTTTGGGGCACAGACGGTCCTTGGTCAACCTCAACTCCCAGCCTCGGTGCTTGGAACGGAAGAGAGCCGCCCCTCCCCCAGAGGTCCCCCTCCTATAGGGATCCCCTGGGGAACAAGGGCTCACTGCTTCCCGTAGCACCGAGTGCCACACGCAGGTCCCTCCTCCTGGTGAGTGGCACCTGCCGTCCGCAGCCTCCACCCGCCCCCAGCATCCCGTCTTCCCAGAACCTGGCTCTCATGGCACCTGCAGGCACCCCGCCATGAGCATAAAAGGTGCCGGCTCCTGACCCAGCCTGCGACCGCCCCCACCCCCACCCCTCAGCCACAGCGAGTCCCGTGTGACCCAGGGTGCCCGCCCCCAGCCCTGCCAGCTCCAGAACCCCCCCCAGCCCTGCCAGCTCCAGAACCCCCACATCTCTGCGCAGTGACCCCCAGGAGGCCGAGGGGGCCCGTAGCCTGCACAGGGACCCCTGGGGCCCGTAGCCACTGTGGGCCCGCGGGGACAGACCTGGGAGAGAACGCGAAGGTAGGAGAGTGCCTGTTTCCTGGCCACGCTGGGCCTCTGCAGAGGGGCCCCCACGGGCCCGGGAGGGGGAGCCAGAGGGGGTCCTGGGCCATGTTCGCCCGCCCGGCGCGGCCCCAGGCCCCGGCCGCCGGTGTGGCCTCAACGGGGAGAGAGAGGGCATGCTGACCTGGCGGCTCCTATTCTCTGGGGGCGGCGTCGGGGGGAGCGGGCTCCCTGGAGGGGCCGGTGCTGCCTCCCCCGGGACAGTCCCCCGGGAGTGGGGGGCGCTGGGGCGGGCAGCGGGCCGGCTGATAGCTGAGGTGCTGGCCCAGGGCCGAGGACGGGGAACAAGGGCCCATTGTCCGGCTTCCTCCCGCCGGGCACTGCGGGCCCCAGACCAGCCGCTCGGCTCCCGCGGGCAGCCTCCCGGGCTCAGTGCCAGGCCAGAGTCGGGTGGGGTGGGCGGGGAGACCGGGGGGCAGCTCAGGGGTCCGTGATGAATGGCTGTGCCCTCCCCCACACTTGGATCCCCAGGCCCGGAGGGGGGGGCGGTCAGGGCCTCACCCTCCCAGCGCTGTCCCCCGCGGGGCTCTGAGCTCATCTCCCACCTCACCCCACACTCCAGGCGCCAGCGAGGGGCCAGCCTGCCCCCAAGAAGCCCCCGAGCTGGTGAGGGGAGGCCAGCCACAGCCCCCCTCACGCCCCGCCGTCCCTCCCCGGGGAGGTGGAGAGGCGGGGCTGGCCTGGGGGAGCACCAGGCTTCTCTTGGAAAGAGAGGGGTGCCTGACACCCCCTCCCCCCCCCGTGGGCCCACCCCCCATCTGCATCGTGGTCCCAACCCTGAAGGCCAGTCCGACGAGGACAGCAGACACTCTCCGAGCCAAGCCGCACGCTGCGTGTGACCCGCTGTTCAGGCCCCGGACCACGCTGACCTCAGGCAGGCGGTGAGGGGGACAGTTCTGGGTGGCTCCCATCTTACTGGGAAGGAAACGGAGGTAAGGCAGCTTGCCTAAGGCCAGCCCCCCCCCCCCCCCCATGTTCCCTGCATCCCTCTAGGAATTCGGAGCCAGACGTTTACCGCTGGCCTCTAGCTCCCTCTGCCGGGACCCTCCTGTCAATCACCCCATCACGGCCAAGGTCAGGCACCTGGACCAGAGGCCCAGGACACAGCCCCCGGCTGTGCGGCTGCTGGATCAGGGTCCGAGCCAGGCTTGCTGCACCGGGTGACCTGCCCCAGCCTGGCCCCTGCTACCTGCCTGGAGGTGCTCCCAGCACATGGACGGGGGTGATGGAGGCCCCCCAAGATCTCCAGGCATCCGGTCCTCAGCCTGGGGCCAAGGGGATGCAAGGAGAAGGGGCTCAGCAGAGGCTGGTCGGCCCGAGCAGGAGGCCCAGCACGCTGTGCAGACACCCCCAATAAAGGGGGTGCTCCCCCTGCCTCAGCCTCTCCGCGTCCTGGACACCCTGGTGCGGGGTGGGGAGAAGGGGGAGCCAAGCACTCGGGGACCCTGCCCGGCCAAAAGGGAGGGGCCCTCCCGGCCGGCCTGGCTCAGGGGTTGGGGGTCGACTTATGAACTAGGCCCGTGGTCGGCAAACTCATCCGTCCACAGAGCCAGATATCAACAGGACAAGGCACGGGGCAGCGGTGAGCACCGCAGCCCAGGGGACTCTGGGGCCGGGAGTCCTTGGCGGCCTGCGCCCAGCAGAGGGCGCCCTTCCACACGAGCCCCATCGGGCAGCGCCCGGAGCCCGGGGAGCCCTCGGCCCGTGTGGGGAGCTGCAGGTGAGCCCATGGGGTTGGGCAGGGCAGAGACAAAGGAGGAAGGTGGGCTGTGCAGGGGGGCAGCCCGGGTGAGGGGTGCCCGTGGCTGAGGCCAGGAGGGGGCAGAGGAGTCCTGCTGGATGAGGAGACCTGCGGAGGAGGGTACCCCATGGGCCAGGAGAAGGCGGGGGTCCTGGGCCCGTGCACCCGGCCCCCAGCTCTGACCAGGGGGCTTCAAGTCGTCGCATGTTCTCTACAGCGTCCTCTGCGGCTGATGGACGGCAGCCTCGGGCCGGGGGGAGATGGCCAGGGTGGGGGAGCACAGCGGGTGCTGGTCCAGCACCAGGGGTGGGGGGCAGTGAGAAGGCGCCCCCCCTTCTGTGCTGCCCGACCCCCCCTCCCCCAGGTCAGGCCCCTGCTCCCACACCCTCCCAGGAGTCCCAATCAGAGGGGTGCAGGGGTGAAGCTCCCGTCAGCCGGCTCTGCTCCTGCCCGCTGTGAGCCCTGCCCGGCCGCCCCTCCATGCCTCCGTCTGTCCTTTCTCCTGGGGGTCGGGCCCCGCCCAGGCCACCTTGCCCAGTGGCTCGGGGGCCACATCTCCTCAGTGTGCCCGCACCCCAGGACGTGGGGCTGAGGCTCCCCTGAGTGTGGCAGAGCCAGGTGGGAGGAGGGGAGTGGGAGCCGGAGCCGGCGCCGGGCCAGGCAGGCTGATACGCCCGCTGCCACCCAGGCCGCCGGTGCCTCCTGCTGGCGCAGCGCCAGGCTCCCTGCCCCCCTCAATCCCCGCCCTCCACCGGCCCCCACTCAGCCCCCGAACCTGAGTGCCCCTCGGCGAGATCCCCGGATGGTGATGGTGCGAGGCGGCGGCTCCAGGGAGTCCAGGCGGCGGCAGCTGGTCTCAATCTGCCCGCCTCTTGGACGGAGACACGCGACGGAACAGCCGAGCTGGAGCACGGAGCGGCCCGAGCAGAGGGCTGGCCTTGGTGCCCGCAGGTGCCCACAGCCGCCCACAGCCCTTCGGGCAGGGACCCTCGGGATGGGGCTGTAACCCAGCCCACATCCCTGACGGAGGCGGCGGCAGGTGGGGCTCCCTCGGGCCAGTCTGCCCAGCCGGGCCACGTCACCTGCCACCCGCTGGGGGTGTGGTCACCTCCGGGCCGGTCCCTCATCCTGGGAACCGGGGGGGACACCAAGCCTCCCTGGCCCGCTGGACGGAGCGAGGATGACATCAGGTTTGGAAAGCACCGGGCGCGCGTGGGGCTCAGGCCTCGCAGGGTGAGGGGGGCCTCCGCCCAGGGGATGGCTGGGTGAGGAGGGCAGGAGCTTCCAAACCTTCGGGATGAGGCAGGGCTGACGCAGTTCTTTTTTTTCTTCAAAATGTATTTTATTGATTCTTCACAGAGAGGAAGGGAGAGGGATAGAGTCAGAAACATCGATGAGAGAGAAACATCGGTCAGCTGCCTCCTACACGCCTCCTGCTGGGGATGTGCCCGCAGCCAAGGTCCGTGCCCTTGACCGGAATCAAACCCGGGACCCTTCAGCCCGCAGGCCCGACACTTTATCCACTGAGCCAAACCGGTTTCAGCAGGTGCTGTTTCGTTAACGAGCGTTTCCGGAGCCTTTCTGGGGGCCCAGGCGCCTCTGATTCTCTCTGCGCCCGAAGGAGGTGTGCCTGTGATCACCTCCATTCTGAGGATGGGTGAACCGAGATGGGGAGAGGCCACGTGACTTGTCCAAGGTCAAGGTCTAGGACTGGAGGAGCTGGGATGGGAGCCAGGCTGCCCGGCTGCAGCCGGCCATGCCTAACCCGGTGTGGTGGCCTCTCTCCCAGCCGACCGGGCCCAGGAGGCCACTCCCCGTGGAGGCGGAGACCACCGTGAGGCCCCTGTGGCCGGAGCGGACCCCCGCGGGGCTGCCCCTGGGCCTCAGGCTCCTGGAGTGCAGAGTGGGCGGGAGGGGATCAGGAGGGTGCGGGCTCTGCCTCTTTCAGGGTTGAAAGGGACCGATGAGGAACGGGCCGGGGAGCACGAATCAGACTGAGCAAAGCCCAGCCGGCCAGCCCCGGCTGAGCGTCCACCCAGGGACCAGGAGGTCACCGGTTCGATTCCCGGTCAGGGCACAGGCCCAGGTTTCAAGCTCCACCCCCAATGTGGGGTGAGCAGGAGGCAGCCGACCCATGATTCTCTCTCATCATGGATGTGTCTCTCTCTCTCTCTCTTCCTCTCTGAAACCAATAAAAATACATTTAATAAAAATGAAATCAATTAAAAGTATGTAAGGTGTTTTTCCCAGGTATTGAATTCTAGATATGTATTTATTTATATTTCAGAGAGGGAGGGAGATGGAAACATCAATGATGAGAATAATGAATCACCGCCTCCTGCATGCCCCCGAGTGGGGGTCGAACCTGTGACCCAGGCATGTGCCCCGGACCAGAATCGAACCTGGGTCCCCAGGCCAATGCTCTATCCACTGAGCCAAACTGGCAAGGGCTAGAAAGTTACTTTTTTTAAAAATATATATTTTATTGATTTTTTTACAGAGCGGAAGGGAGAGGGATAGAAAGTCAGAAACATCGATGAGAGAGAAACATCCATCAGCTGCCTCTTGCACGCCCCCTACTGGGGACGTGCCCGCAGCCAAGGTACATGCCCTTGTCGGAATCGAACCCGGGACCCTTCAGTCCGCAGTCCGACGCTCTATCCACTGAGCCAAACCGGTCTCGGCTAGAAAGTTACTTTTTAATCAATAATTTAAAGATGTTGCTTCACTGCCTTCACACTTGCATTATTCTCAGCGAGACACGCCATTCCTTATCTTTGTTTCTTTGATAACATTTTTCTTTTTTTTTTCTCTAGCCCCGGCTTTTTTCTCTTCACTGCTAGTTTTGAGATATGCTTTCTCTACTTGGAGTTCATTTAGCTTCTTGGATCTGTGGGTTTATAGTTTTCATCAAATTTGGGAAGTTTCAGGCCCCTCTTTAGTCAAATAATTTGTCCCCCTGATGGCCTCTCTTGCGGGGACTCCAGTGACCCATAGGGGAGGTCCCCTGACGTAGTCCTGTAGCGTTCCTTTTCCGGATCCTTCTTTCTCGTTTCATTTTAGTGTCTCCCATCCAAGTACCAACCAGGCCCGACCCTGCTTAGCTTCCGAGATCAGACGAGATCGGGGGCGTTCAGGGTGCTCTGGCCGTAGACTAGTTTCTGTAGCCACGCCTCTTCCAGTCCACTCGCCTACTCTGCTGTGAATCCAGGTATAGAAGACGTTCACTGGGAAGAAGGTTTTTCTTTCTTCCTCCTTTCCCTTTAAATCTTCCATCTCACTACCTCCCTTTCTGGACATATGAAACATTGAACGTATCAATGTTTTGATGTCCTTTCCTGCTGATTCTCACGTCTGCGCCAGTTTTTCATCTGTTTTCATTACTCTCATCCTGGGCTGTGCTCCTCGCCTGCGGTCATCTCTGACCGGACGCCAGACGTTGTGGATTTGACCTTTCGGGGAGCCAGCTCCTTTAATATTCTGACAGATCCTTTCGAGCGTTGTTCTAGGATACGCTGGAAATTGGCCTGGGTTTTCATGAATCGTTAAGGCACCTCCAGAGCAGTCGAGGGCTAATTATGTAGGCCTCACTGAGGAGGCAAGACTTTCCTGAATAGACAAATCTGAAAATGAAATGTATCAAATAAACACTGCCTTTATAATTACTCAACGTGTGTGAATTTTGGGACACCTTATATTAATATGCATATTTTTAAATATATCTTTATTGATTCCAGAGAGGGAGAGAGAGAAACATCAACGATGAGAGAGAATCATCGATGGGCTGCCTCTTGCACACCCCCTAATGGGGATCAAGCCCGCAACCCAGGCCTGTGCCACTGACCGGAATCGAACCCGGGACCCTTCAGTCCGCAGGCAGATGCTCCATCCACTGTTCCCTGCCCTAAAGCAACCTGGGCCGGGTGCTGGGAACGAGGGACACCTCACGAGCCAGCGCCCTCTGAACGCACTCAGAATACCCAGTTCTGAACGTGCTCCCCACGGCCTGCCCCCCCCCCCGCCCCCGCTTCCTTCCCTGCGGAGACCACAGCACTCACGGGCCTGCTCTCCCCTCTCCTCCTGCCACACCCCTGGATCCCAGGCCTGCGGAATGGCCTCTCCCTCCTCTGGGAGCCACAAGAGCCCCAAGTATGAACGGATCTTGGGCGGCGGTCTCGGTGTCTGCGGCCTCCCCATCGCTGATTCACAGAGGACCCCCGTGCGTCTACCCACCGCCTGGCGGCTGGGAAGAGGGGCCGTGCCCGCTCTGCTGGCTCCTGAGCCGGGGCCAGTGTCTGCGGGGGAAGGAGGGTCCCCTCAGGAAGGGCCCCGATCCCACATTCCTACCTGGGCAGGTCGGGATGGGCAGCCACACTCCAGGGCTTTAACTTTTCCACGCGATTTTTTTAATAAAAGATATATATTTTTATTGGTTCCAGAGAAACATCAATGATGAGAGACTCCTGGATCGGCTGCCTCCTGCACGCCCGCCCCGCCCCGGGACCGAGCCCACAACCTTGTGCCTTTGACTGGATTCGAACCTGGGACCCTTCAGACCGCAGGCCGACGCTGTACCCACTGAGCCACGCCAGCTGGGGCTATGGCTTCTTTACTGAAAGGTTTTTCTTTGCCTTAAGCCCTGCCCACTTTCTGTGCCCCCAGGTTTCTGTGCCTGAAATGCCCTCAGACACCTCCCTCACAGCCTTGTTAAAACCCTCACCTGAGCATGTTTGGCTTGTGGGGAGGGAGAGGGAGGAACACTGTTTACGCGCCCCGGCTGGGGTCTCACCTCACCCCGGGCCGTGCCCTGACCAGGAGTCGAGCCGGACCTCTGGTTCGTAGGTGGACACTCAACCAGAGCGCCGTGCCAGCCGGGCCGAAACATCCCCCTTCTTACTGGGAACATTTAATTAGAAACAGAACCGAGAGAACCCTCTTCCCTTTCCAGGATACGGGGAGGGTGAGACTAAGCTTCGCTGTGTAGAGCCGGGCACGGCTGGCATTCCCGCACTTTCTGGGTGAACTGTGTCCAGTGCCAGCTTTCCACATCCCGGATGCAGCTTCCTGCTGTGTGTAGCGGGGCCTGTTCTACAGGACGGGTAACGCACGCAGTGACCACACACAGGGCACACACCACACACACACACACACACACACACACACACACACACACACAGGACTGGGTCCTGTTCTACAGGGACGGGTAACGCACGCAGTGACCACACACAGTGCACACACCACACACACACACACACAGGACTGGGTCCTGTTCTACAGGGACGGGTAACGCACGCAGTGACCACACACACACACACACACACACACACCACACACACACACACACACACACACACAGGACTGGGGCCTGTTCTACAGGACGGGTAACGCACGCAGTGACCACACACAGTGCACACACCACACACACACACACACACACACACACACACACACACACACACAGGACTGGGTCCTGTTCTACAGGGACGGGTAACGCACGCAGTGACCACACACAGTGCACACACCACACACACACACACACACACACACACAGGACTGGGTCCTGTTCTACAGGGACGGGTAATGCACGCAGTGACCACACACAGTGCACACACCACACACACACACACACACACACACACACACACACAGAGGACTGGGTCCTGTTCTACAGGGACGGGTAACGCACGCAGTGACCACACACAGTGCACACACCACACACACACACACACACACACACACACACACACACAGGACTGGGTCCTGTTCTACAGGGACGGGTAATGCACGCAGTGACCACACACAGTGCACACACCACACACACACACACACACACACACACACACACACAGAGGACTGGGTCCTGTTCTACAGGGACGGGTAACGCACGCAGTGACCACACACAGTGCACACACCACACACACACACACACACACAGGACTGGGTCCTGTTCTACAGGGACGGGTAACGCACGCAGTGACCACACACAGTGCACACACCACACACACACACACACACACACACACACACACACACAGGACTGGGTCCTGTTCTACAGGGACGGGTAACGCACGCAGTGACCACACACAGTGCACACACCACACACACACACACACACACACACACACACACACACAGGACTGGGTCCTGTTCTACAGGGACGGGTAACGCACGCAGGGACCACACACAGGGCACACACCACACACACACACACACACACACACACACACACAGGACTGGGTCCTGTTCTACAGGGACGGGTAACGCACGCAGGGACCACACACAGGGCACACACCACACACACACACACACACACACACACACACACACACACAGGACTGGGTCCTGTTCTACAGGGACGGGTAACGCACGCAGTGACCACACACAGTGCACACACCACACACACACACACACACACACACACACACACACACAGGACTGGGTCCTGTTCTACAGGGACGGGTAACGCACGCAGGGACCACACACAGGGCACACACCACACACACACACACACACACACACACACACACACACACAGGACTGGGTCCTGTTCTACAGGGACGGGTAACGCACGCAGTGACCACACACAGTGCACACACCACACACACACACACACACACACACACACACACACACACACAGGACTGGGTCCTGTTCTACAGGGACGGGTAACGCACGCAGTGACCACACACACACACACACACACACACACACACACACACACACAGGACTGGGTCCTGTTCTACAGGGACGGGTAACGCACGCAGTGACCACACACACACACACACAGGACTGGGTCCTGTTCTACAGGGACGGGTAACACGTGCAGTGACCACACACAGGACACACATACTCGAGCCCAGGGCCTGGTAAAGTGGGTCAGAACCACCCAGCTGGTAGCGGAGGCAGTGCTTAGAATGCAGACTCCCGAGCCCCCTCTAGCCCAACTAACCCCCATTTCTAGGGGTGGGGCCTTGGAATCTTATGTTTTTGAAACCACTATTTTTGAAATCTTTTTTGAAAGTATTACATACATAGTCTCTCTCCCCCCCCCCCCCCCCCCCGTGGCTGTATATATACAGACAAATTCACTGGCTGATCTCTTCCACCCCATCCCCTGCCTCCCCTGCAGGCTCGTCTACTCCTCTCCTGTCCCCGGGGAATCTTCATTCCCAACAGGATGCTCAGCGGATGTGGAAACCACGGCTCCCACTTGCCTCACCATCCGGGCTCCAGGAGCCCAATAAATCCTCGTCTGCACGTCACGGCGACCAGCACAGAAGCCGAGAGCTGACGTGGGGGCCGGGGTAGGACTCATTGAGAAAGACTCTTAAGAGATTTACTGCATGCAGCTCCAGGAACAGGTTTCTCTGGCCAGAAAACAATGCATTAATTCGTGGTCAAATCTAAAACAAACTAGCTCCATCTGGGGAGTAAGTCCACCTGCGCCGGCCCCACCTCCAGGAACCCTCCCCTGGAGCCACCAAGCAGGTCACCCACGTGTCCCACGTGTCGGAGGAGCTGGCTGTTTGGGGGAAGGGGGGGGGTCTCTGAAGCCTTCCTGGATGTGCCTGTGGTATGTGACCGCCCACCCAGGCTTGCTCTCTAAGATGGTGGTGGCCGTTTTTTAATTTATGAGGAGGAGAGAGAAAAACACGATCTGTTGGCTCACACGTTTACGTGTTCACTGCCTGATTCTCGGTGGTTTCCCCCCAGTGTCTCTGAGAAAGGGAGAAACATCGATGTGAGTGCAACACTGGCCGGCCGCCTCCCGCACGCCCCCCACGGGCACGAGGCCCGAACCCGGGCGTGCGCCGACCGGAACGGAACCGGCCGCCTTTTGGTGAACAGGATGCTCACCGAACGAGCTACACCGGCCAGGGCCCCGACCGGGGATGGAGCTCCCCGGGATGCATCCTGACGGCATTCTAACCCAACGGCCCACCCGCTGGCGCTGGCTGCTCTCTCCACCTGCGCGGCCGCCCGGCGCTCCCTGGGGAGTCCTATCCCAGGAACAATCAGCAGCTGTTACCTCCTGGCGGTCCTGCCGGTGAAGCAAGGCTTCTGAGAAAACCCCCGCTGCTGCCAGCTGCACAGATGTGCTGGCTCTTCCTCCTCTTCCCCGAGCCACGGGCCGGCCGCCGACCCCGTCCTTAGTGGCTTCTGCTGTCGCTCCTTCTTTCCCGAACCCCCGGTAAGGCCTTTTCAGCACCTGCCGTTTGCCGATGCTTTCCCGATTTCCATCCATCTTTGTCGGTGTTCTGCTCTGCTCTGCCTCCCCTCCCCTCTGCCTCTGCCACACCGAACCCCGCGGCGGTGCCAATCACGGCGGAGACGCTCTGCTGAACGCCTAAGAAGCTGTCCCCACAAATCTGGTTAGAGCCAGGCCGGGAGCCACAGATGTTGATCAACACAATTCTTTGAATTGCCCAATATCAGACTACTCTGGCCAAGGGCAGAAGCCACCAGGGGTCCGGGCTCAGGGGTCGGAGTGCTGGACCGTGTCAAGGACCAGGACCACGCACACGGTGCTTGTCAAGCCGAACCGATGACGTGTCTGTAAAGGCGACCCGAACACGCACCACGCAACGCCTAGGCCCGGACTGAAACGAGACAGCCTGTGCGTGTGCTCAGGGCTGAGCCAGCCAACTGGCCCGGAACAGACTTTCCCCGCTTATCAGAGCCAAGCTGCTTCAAAGCGCTGGCGCGGCCCCAGCCGCCGCCCAGTGTCCCAGCGCCACCTGCGGCCAAAGCAAACAGCCCCGAGCTCCGAAATGAACACGTAACCCGTGTTTCCACAAAAAGAAAAAACAGCCATCATATTTATTCAGCGAACACATCTCCCGATCTAAAAAGAACAGTTAAGACCGTGCGCACAGATAGTCGGGTGACCCCCAGATGACCTAGAAGAACAAGGGCAAAGTTCTGAGCAGCAGAGACATTTATCTTCGCTTCTGGAAGATGTTCCCGCGGCCCATTCCACGTCCTCTTCCTCTCGCGGCCACTAGAAGGGGGGAGGACAAGAACCGGTCAGCATGGTGAGGGAGGGCCCGGCGCTGTGGGAAGGCGCCCGAAAGGCCACCTGGCTCCACACCGCCCCCCCCCGCCTTTCACAAAGGAAAATGGGAACCCGAGGGACAAGGACTGAGACGGGCATCCGAGCTGGGCAGCACCAGACCCTGCTGCCGGCCAGCACCGCTCTCCCCCAGAGGCTGCAGCAGAGCGCGAGAGCAAAGGCTGCTGGGGGAGCAGGTCTGAGCAGCACATAGGGATCCCCAGAGCTGGCCAGCGAGCGAATGGAACAGGACAGATGCATCGAATTTGCACTTAACGTTTGGGAACAAATAGGGTTCACTGTGAACGTCTACTAAATCTGGTGAGGGGTTTTATTATCCTTCGAGCGAGTCTGCGTGGATGAGTTATCTTACAATAGCGACACAAAAATGAAACAAAGCCACACAGGGTGCGGGAGACTGCGGTTCTGAGGCGCGTCAGAGGAAGCAGGCTCCAAGGGACCGGGAGGAGGTTCCGATGGCGGCCAGTGGAGCCACACCCCCGCTGCTTCCAGAGTGGAGGGGAGCCACTTGAGAACCAGCCACATGCCGACAGCACCGGAGTGAGGGCTGGGGAAAGGCGCAGGTGGCCCGGCGGAAGCCAGGGGACCTGGCCACTCACTGCCAAATGCCTCCTGCTCAGGGCCCCCGGCTCCGCCCCCGGCGGGAGATGGCGCAGGCACAAGGAGCGGGGAGCTGCAGGCCAGCAGGGAAGCGGCATTCCCGCCATCGTTCCTGCCCAGGACAAGAGGCCCAGAGCTCCATCCCCCACCACGCCTCTTGTCCAGGAAGGGCAACACGAACGGATCCGCGTTTGGGAGGCATTTGAAAGGATCACTTTGTCGCATCTTTAAACCTGAGCGACCTCATGAGACACACACGCAGCTGAAGATGCCGACAGTGGCTTCCCCGCACGGCTTCTTACCAATGTTAAGAGAGTCCAACCACGACACTGGCTCTCCTTAGCTAATCCACGCGGAGCCTCCCACAGACCCAGACAGAGCAGCGCTGACTGCGTGGACCGGAAAGCCAGCCTGAGCACCGGGAACGGCCGCCTCCCTTTCGGAACCCGAGAATTGATTTCTGTCCACGGGCCCTTCCCCAGACACACAGCCCGTGTGCGGAAGCCTGTGCGACAGGAACACCTACCTTGGGCCTTGAGAATAGCAGCTTTCCCCCGGCCGGCCCCCGAGCCCTGGTTCTTGTTTTTCATGCTCTTCAGCATGGGCGCGTTCTTGAGCATGTCGGGCAGAATCAGAAAGCGGATCTTGCTCCCACGGATGTACACCTGCTCCAGCTGGGCCACGCGGCCGTCTCTGTACGTGACGGTGATGTTGGACATCTGCAAGGAAACCAGCGGCGCATCAGCGAGGGGGTGGTGGGAGTCCATAAACACACAAACCAACAGCTATATAAAAGCCTAATATGCAGTGTCCCCTCAGGAGTTGGACCTGCGGGGAGTTCGATCGCTCGCTATGACGTGCGCTGACCACCGGGGGACACAGAACAGCTGCCGGCAGCCACCAGGGACCCCACCCGTGCACAAATTTTGTGCACTGGGCCTCTAGTCATGAAATAAAGGAACCAGGCAAAGCCAGGGGCTGGGCCAGGCCCTTACACACATGGTCCTCACAGCACCACCAGTGGGTATGAGCGTTGCCACGGTTACCGCTAAAAGAAGGAAGCACTTGTCCCAAGTCCAACGCCAGGATGCAGGGAGCCGCCCCACACCCAGCGGCTGCTCCAGTGGCGATAAGTGGGACAGCTCTGACCTGCCCATCCACACTGTCCTCTCTTGCATCTGCCCACCCACACGCAAAGGCATGGAGCCACAAGCAGGCGGCAGAGGCAGGCTCTCCCCTCCCGGCGTGCACTCGGGACCGCTCACCTGTCCTGGGTGACTGGGGACTGAGAAGGATGAAGGGCCCGGAATACCCAGAGGGTTAGGGCTAGGGCAAGGACTCGCCCAAGAAAGACAGGGCACTCAGCAGGAACTACGGTGCAAAGACTGGAGCAGTGGACTTGGGGCCAAGGACAGGGTCTCCCCCCCACCCCCACAATAGGGGTCACTTAAGCTCGTGGACAGAGGAAGGGAGGTAGGGTTAGGGAAGCACTTTGGGAAGATGAATATGCTAACATGGATCACAGGGACAGAGAGGCAGGGAGCTGAGAGGTGAGGCCAGCCAGGAGACTGGCGTGGCATGGGGGAGGGACATGAGCCTGCTGGTGTCCATGTTTTCCAGGAAAAGGAGCTTATTTTAAGTCTCCTGGAGGAACGAGGGCTACAATTCATTCAGAACGGGTCAAGGCCACACTGCAGAGGCATGCCGTCTCCCGGGTTCCTGACAGATGGCGTCTTAGACTCCCCTGTTCTCTTCTCTACGGGCCGCTGACCACCAGCCTGTGCCTGGCAGCCAGAGCAGAGACGAACAGTCCAGGGCCTCCACACTGTCTCTGTGAGTTGGAACAGTTTCTGGAGTTGCAACCACTGTCCCTGTTATGCCCTTAGGGCTCAAGTGTCCCATCATCTTCGGCTCCAGGCCCAACACCCCGTTTCTTAGCAAATATCTGGTCTCTAAGTCCTTGCCATCCTGTTCTTGCCTTGAAGAACACCCCCACCCGCCACAAATGGACACCAGGGCTGGTCGGTTAGACCACCTGATAGCCATGGGCCGGACCAAGGCTCACAAACCAGCCCCACCTGCGACTCCACAGAGGACAGAGGCCCAGTACCCCCTCTCCCCACCCCGTCAGGGATGTCACCCTGGCCACGTCTCCTTGTTCCCCGGAGCTCAGCTCCCTCACCTACAAAGTGAGGAAAAATACCCCATAACAAGGCCTACGTTCACCGAACGCTTGCCCATGCCCCAGGAGATCACACACAGCAACTCCTTTTCTATCCCAGCCCCTGTAAGGTACACCCTGCCCCCATCCTCTCTCGAGATGGGTGGCACAGCCACCAGAGGCAGAGCTGTCTCTCCAGTGGCCTGCCTGAGCCCACACTGCCCCCATGTGGCCAGCTGGGGTGTGACTGAATCCACTCTTACACATCAGCCCAGCACATATCCCTAGAAACCAGACAAGTATGTCTCAACGTTTTCCTATTGCCTACCACACGACAGAACCTCAGCAAACGACAGCTAAAATGTCTACTTTGGGGGAAGCAGTTGAAATTAAAGGGAAAAAAAGTCTACTTTGGGGGCTAGGCTGCCAAGTCGCTTGTCCTTCAGCATAAACGGGTACATCTCATTCCTCTTGTTACAACCTCCCCACCCTGTTTGCAAATCCCTGTCGCTGTGTTTTCACAAACAGTGTGTGTTCTGGCTGGAGGGGACATAGCCAGGGCCATCTGACTCCTATTAGACCCAGGACGGCCGCTGCTCCTCTCAGGCTCCCGGGAGCCAGCGGAATGGCCGCGCTGTGCCCAGAGCCCGCCCACCGGCTCGTTAACAAGCCCGAGCCGCATTCCTGGGAGCCAGTAACTCAGTGAGCTTGGTTTTAATGGGAGCCGAGCAGGAACACCCCGCCTGCTCAACCTTCCCCCGTAACCACAACGAGACACGGCCGGCACTGCGGCCAGGCCCCCGGGGAAACGGCGTCTTGGAGGGAGGACCCCGCAGAGCAGTGCCCACGGCTCCCCACGGCCCGAACATTTACAGGGAAAACTTCTGAAATAAGCGCGTCCTGAGCTTTAAACTGCAACACTCTGGGTAAGTAGCACAATGACACCTCATGCCCCTGCTGTCCCACGGGACATGGATCACCCCTCTGTTCATTCACTTCGCCGTACACACACTGCTCGGCTTCCAGTCCCTTAGCAGCCACTCTGATCAGATCAGCTGTCATGGTGTTCAGGTAACCCGTATTCTACTTAATCACCACGGTCTCAAAGCCACTCACATGACGTTTGTTACAATATGTTGTTATAACTGTTCTATTTTATCGTTAGTTACTAGAGGTCCCGTGCACGAATTTGTAGATCAGTGGGGTGCCTCGGCCTGGCCTGCGGGATCGGGGTGAAACTGGGTTTCCAACATCCCCCGAAGGGTCCCAGATTGCCAGAGGGTGTAGGCCAGGCCAAGGGACCCCACTGGTGCACGATTGGGACCAGGAAGGGACATGGGAGGTTGGCCGGCTGGGGAGGGACTGCAGGAGGGCTCCAGGGCATGTCTGGCCCGTCTTGCTCACTCCCAATCGGCCAGACCCCAGCAGCAAGCTAACCTATTGGTTGGAGCGTCTGACCCCTGGTGGTCAGTGCACATCATAGCAAGCAATTGAGCAGCCTTAGCATATCATTAGTATATTACGCTTTGATTGGTTGAACAGCCGACTGGTTGACCAGACACTTAGCATATTAACCTTTTATGACATAGGATTATTGCTCATTTCTCACTGTGCCTAATTTACAAATTAAACTTTACCACAGGTATGAGTATGATACAATCGGGTTCAAGCATCTCCTGGGGGTGGGGAGGGGTCTTGGAACGTCTCCCCATTGGCTAAGAGGGGCTACTATGCAGTCCAAACTGTCATGGCATGTGGCTGGCCCTTGCTGTTTGACAAGCACCTGCTTATTTATTCTGTAACCCCTTTTATTCTGAGGTGCCCCTTTCATCCCTGCTTAGAGAGGGGACAGACGGCGAGAGGCCCACACTCCCTCCAAGTCACACTGGGGGGCAGGCTGCACCCTGAATGGAGACGGTTACCCCCAGGGTCTGCGTGCTTCACCTCCCACTGGCTGCACCCGAGACCAGCAAAGTCACGGGACTGACACCCTCACAGTACAAACGGGCAGCCTGAGGTCTGGAAGCTCAGGAACGCCCACATAAATAGCTGAGTAAATACATCAGGACCCCCCACCCCCACCCCCACCGTTGCCTTCTACTCACGAACCTAAAGACCCTGACAATGAAGGAGGAGGCCTTAGCCAGAGGACTGGATCTACGCGAGTGGTGCCTTACCAGGGCAGAGGAGGCCAAGGTCCACAGGACCCACCGAGAGCCCACACGCCCATCTCCTCGGCATCGACACCGAGGAGAGAAACCTGCCCTCACCGGATGCCTACTCCCTGCCCCAGCGGGTCAACCTGACAGGAAGGTGATGCTCAATGCTACCAAGAAATCACAAACAAACCAATAACCCTGGGAAGCAATGAACAGGTAAGATACCCGATCTGATCTGACCAGCCGCTGTGGTTCAGTGGTCAGGTGGCGACCTGTGACCCAGAATGCTGGGTCTGATTCCCGGGCAGGGCACACGCCCAGGCTGGATCCCCACTGGGGGGCGTGCAGGAGGCAGCCGATCGATGATTCTCTCTCATCATGGATGTCTCTCTCTCCTTCTCTGAAATAAATAAAATACATTAAAAAAAAAAAAAATAAGACACCTGACCCACAGTGTGACCTTGGGTAAGTCACTTCATCTTACTGACCTCGTTTCCTCACCTGGGAAATATTAACCATCACCACATGCTGAATTTGTAACGTGCAGGGCGCTGTGTAACTGCCGCACACACAGAACTCACCTGATCTTCAGGACAGCCTGGGGTGTGGGTGGCACCCCATGACGGCCTGGGGAGTACCCTGCTGAGCTCTCCCTTCAAAGGAACACAGGGAGCTGACAACTTCCGGCTGCCTCCTGTGGAATGCAGAGGCCACTCTCCCCAAGGCTGCCAGCCAATGACTGACCCCAGCAAGGGACTAGGGCCTGGCCACCAGGCCATTTCTGCCCCATGCTAGACTCTTCAGTTTTTTGTTTTTAATGTTATTGATGACAGACAGGGAGAGTGAGGGATAAAAACATCAATGATGAGACTCATCAATTGGCTGCCTCGGGCACACCCCCTACTGGGAATCAAGCCTGAAATCTGGGCATGTGCCCTGACCAGCAATTGAACTACTAGGTTGATGCTTGACCACCGAGCCATACCGGCCAGCTAGACTCTTCAATCTTGGCTCCTGTATCACAGACGACCAAAAATAACACCAGCCCATTTTCCAGATGGGGAAACTGAGGTGGTGGTTAACATGCCTAAGGTCACTTAAGATTCAAACAGCATCTATTTACAAAGTCCAAGCTCTTAACGGATGGTTTAAAGAACAAAGGAGAGAGTGTGCTGGTACACTTGCAGCTTTACACAAACCCACATGATTTTAGCAAAAGCAAAACAGTGCCCAGGGAAGGGCACTCACCAGGAAGCTGCTCTGTTTACCTGCAGGGTGACATTCACAGAGGAGCCCTTTAATCGAATTCTCCCTATTGAGGGATGACCAAACTCTCCCCAAACCCACTCACCTCCAAAGGTAGTTGCTCTAACCAAATGAGACTCATGTCCCTAAGAAAAGCGGCAAATAAACACAGTATGTGACTGGAAAATTGTTAACTGCAAAGCGCTATGCCAGCCTGTGGGGGCAAATGGATAACAGCCCAACCTGGGGGACTCCACCGAAAAGGAGGCGTGCCGCTTCCCTGAGGCGGGTCCCCGGACCATGGGAGAAGATGGTTACGGAACCAAGAAACCAAAGGACAAAGCTAACTCCCAGAATCCCATCGGGCTGATCTCTGCCCCGCTGTGAGCCTGCAGTCCCTGGCACAGAGGAGGCACCCAACGAGTCCCTGTTCACGGGAACAGCGTCCAGACCTCCCGCCGCCGCCGGCCTATTCTCCAAGCCAGAGGCTCGGCTGCCCGGCAGCGGGAGTGGCGGGTTACCTGGCAGTTCATGTTGTCCTCGGCCTCGATGAGCTTCCCGCGGTACACCTCGCCCGTGTTGGTCTCGCACGTCACGATGTGGCCCTCAGCTTCGTGCAGGACTTTGATGGGCACGCCGATAGACATCTTGGCAGGCAGCGAGCTCTACAGCGAGACAGACCAGTCAGCTCGGCGTCCAGAGCCTAAGGAGGCAGCGCCCATGCCTCCCTCCAGGGCCAACACCCCATCTCCCTCCCTGCTACCTTCTACCTCCGTACAATCTTGCATGTATCGGGGACAAGGGGGGGTGTAACGCATGTACCTTACAATGGATTATCCCCCCACAGTTGTGGGCAACAAACACCCTTTTGGGAACCCGTGACATAGACCTGAGCTGCCAATACAGCAACTGCTCTCTACATGTAGCTCTTTACACTTAATGAAAATGAAAGGAAACGTAAAACTCAATCCCTCACTCACACTAGACACATTTCAAGGGCTCAACAGCCACATGTGGCCACATGGGACACGCAAATATACAGTGAGGGGCCGGATTGTGATGATCTCTGAACGCATAATAATCTGACCCTTCAGTGTACTTCTCCTGAGTGCCTCATTCATTTGATATCAAAGATATAAGTCGTGCACCTGATCAGTTTTCCCCTTTGCACTGGCTGACAGAAAGCTCGGGGCAAATAGGTGGTTGATCTCCAGCAAAAGTCTGGAATACTTTTGGTGCCCATCTGAGATACGCACACACGGAGTGGCCAGATTATTATGCGCTCAGAGATCATCTGGCCCCTTAGTGTGTATGTGCAGTGCTGACCACTGCAGATATAAACCCATCCTGCAGGCATATGTAGAAGAGGCTGTGCACTGAGTGCAAACCTTCCAATGCCCCCCTGACCCCCCCCCCCCCACGCACCATCCAGGCTGAAAAGCAAACATCAGCGTGCACATCAAACTAACCATGTGCCATAAGCAGCAAACGCTCATCTTGGAGGAAAAGACATGACGGCTAATGAAAAAGGGACAAGCAGTGGATTTTTTTTAATCCCCGAAATGAGTAGCGGCAGAGGGTGGGAACTTATCAAAGGGCCCGTGCGGCTGGGAAAGACACGCTCCCTTAGGAATTTCACGTGGAAGCGGAAAAGGAAGGCAGGCGCCAATAAAAAGGCAACAGCAACTGCAAAAGGGAAACGGGTTAGAAGCAGGGAGACGTGATAAAACAAAACGTATGTGACGGCGTGGAGAGCCCGAGGGCACCGGTTCCTGAAGAGCGATGGAGGTCCAGGCGCGAGGGCGCTGTGAAAGGATGCAGGGGGTTGAGGCACCCGGCCGGGAGTGGCTTCCAGACTTCGGCCTGCACACTTCGAAAACCACCGGCCCGGGGACGTATAGAGAGCGAAGGGCGTGTGCTAAATGGACGCCCCTGCAGGCGCGAGGGAGGCGACGCTGATGCACGGGTGGCCCGACTTCCCGCCCTCCCCCTCCCCGAGCCCCGCAGCACCCCACGGCGGTGCGTCCTTGTCCTTCCCCAGCCGCTCCCGCCTGCCCCTGGCCTCTCCTCACCGGCTCCGGCCTCCTCTTCCCTCCCGGTGCTGCGGCGGCGACGGCGGCGGCGACTCAGAAGCCTGCGAGAGCGTGAGGCGAGCGAATGGCGGTCCCGCGCTCCCAGAATGCCTCGCGTTCCCAAAACGCCGCGCTCAGAGCTCGTCCCCTTCCGTTTCCTAGTGGCGCGCCCTCCTCACCCCGCCGGCTGGGAAACGTGGGCCCTGGCACGATCGTTCCGGCCCCGGAATAGAGGGCTGATGGCGGCGGGCCGGGGGTGCCGCCGGAAATATCGACCCTCAGGCCGGCAAGGGGACGGGGGATCCCGTTCCCAAGCACCCCGCACTAGGGGGTGGGCTGGGTCGGGAGGCAGGGACCTGGGGCCTGGGCCCTTGGATCGAGGCGGCGGAGGTGGGGCCGAAGGCTAGGACCCCCCCTCCCCTCAGAAGTCAACCTTTGGGGTGCCCTGAGCGAGGCGAGGTATTTCGCCGTACGGACAGGGAAACAGGAATAGAGTAAGGGGGGGAAAGGGTCGTCCCTAAAGGGATTCGAAATAGGGTTCACTCTTCCGGGGCCCGGCGCTCTTTGGGGTAGGAACTAGCTTGGACCTAAAGTACCTCTCAGGAGCCAATGAGGGCTGAGCGCCAGGGCTTCGGGGCGGGGCTCATTAAAGGCGCGGGGCTTCGGGGCGGGGCTTCCCCGGAGCGGGGCCCGGATGGGGCGGGGCTTCCGGTGAACGGCTCGGAGAAGGGCCCGCGCGTCTGCGGGAGGATGGGGAAGGGGTGGGGTCACCAGAAGCCGAGGCTGCGAATGGTCGGGGCGGGCTTAGCTCTGGAGGCGGGGGCCTCTAGGAATGGGAGTCGGGAGAAGGGAAAGGGGGGCGTAGGGAAGGGGCGGAGTCCCCGGGTCGGAGGCCTGGAAGGGGCCGGGGCCGGGGCGGGGCTGGGGGCGGTGCAGCCTCCACCTCCCCTTCTCCCCTCCGCGTTGGCGGCGGCGGCGACAGCGACGGCGACGGAGGAACCCGACACACGGCGGCCCTGCTCCCGCCCCAGGCAAAGCCGAAGCTGCAGCCGGCGCCGGGCCGGGGCCATGGGCGCCCCGCGCCGCCCGGGTCATGAGAACGGAGGCGGAGGCTGCGGGGCCGTCGCTGGAGCCCGGTTAGTGCTTCTTCCCTCCCCCCTCCCCCTCGGGGAACCCCGTCCTAGCGCGGGGCAGGGTCTGGCCGCGCGACCTTGGGCCGCCCCCAGCTCGGATGGCGATCCTGGCGGGAGGGTCCCCCCGGGCTTTGAGGCAGGGGCGGCCCCTTCCTGCAAAGCGCCAAGTCCTGCTGGGGCCGCCCTGGGAGGTCCTGACCCCTGGGGGGCCGAGGCCTAGGAGCTGCGGGAACCGCTGAGCGCGAGGAGCCCTGCAGGCCCTCCCTCGGGCCTCCCAGACGCGGCGTTTTGCGTGCACAGCTTTGCACCCTCTGCTTCCTTCTGCCCCAGGGTGACCCGGGGGCCTCTGGGGCAGACACCCAGCGGACACTCGGCGCCTGGCTCTCAGCGTGCCTCTCCAAGGAGGGAAGGGGAGAAGTAGCGACTGTGCTCAGGGCCGGTACAGAAACCTGAAGTGAGGTGCCCGCTCGTGGGAAGGTCAAGAGGAGGCGGGACCCGGACACTGGGGCATTCGTGGGACCTGGGTGTCCCCCTCCACGGGCTGATGATGACCTGGGGTTTGCATCCCGCTCCTCCAGCTCTGATCTCGGACCAGGCCCTGGCCTTCCCCAAGCGGCGGGGGGAGGAAGGGCTCACCTTCACGGGGAGCGTCCCCTGAGAGGCACTGTGCCCAGTTGTGTACATGCAGCGCCTCGTTAATCCTCGCAGCCACCCCTTGTTATTTTCACTTTTACAGACGAGCTGAGCCAGGCGCTCAGTTCAGGGCCAGTGAGTGCTCTCCTGCCTGGGGGACAGCGGCCAGCAGGACCCAGCAGGGCCTTCTAGGCAGACCCTAGCGCTCAGGGGGGCCAGCTAGCAGTGGCTTTGGGCTCAGAAGGTCTGGCCTACCCTTATCACCCCCCACAGGAGTCTGTCTGGGTCCCTGTGGGTGGACCCGCTGGTGCCAAGGCTGGGGTCAGCCACATGGGGATGGGAAGCTCTGCGGAGCCTCGGGCTCACGGGGCTCCAAGGACCAGGGCGGGAAGAGCGGGGACAGCAGAGTCTAGAGCAGCCGGACAGACTCACAGCCCAGCCAAAGGTGGCCCCGCTGGTCGGAGCCAGCACCCAGCCCACAGAGGAGGAAGGAGTTGTGCACAGGGCTGCGGTCTGGAGGAAGCCTGGGCGTGGGGGTGGAGGGTGGGCATTGCATTGGCAGGTAGACTCGGGGCATCTCAAGGGGTAAGGCCTTTGGGGAAAAACACCTCTCATTCATCAAGTGAAGTCTGAGGGCCTGCTCTGGGCTGAGGGCAGGGAGGGGGTATGTGCCACCTTGTCCCCACCTGCCAGTGAGATATCATCCGCCTGTCCAGTGGGGATACCCCCCAAATGCTCGTATTGAGGGGCTCAGGGAGGAGAAGGGACCGGGGCTTTTGGACATTGAGATGGGAGAGCAAAGTCTGGGAAGGAAAAACAAAAAGGCCGTTTAAGGTCACAGGGAGGGGTTCTTGGCCTGGGAGGCACGCCACCCTGAGGGGACAACACCCTGTACACAACTCCCTGCACTCAGCCCACAGGGAATTAGTATAGAACTAGAGCTTGGGTGGGGTCCAGCCAACCCACCGATTGGAGGAGGGGTGCCATGGGGGGGGGCAGGGGCGGGACCAGTTGAGGGGAGGGGTCAATTTGCATATTAGCCTTTTATTCTATAGGATACTCTTAGTCACTATAGTGTCCCTAGAGCCTAGCGTCTGCATAATAAGTCCATTTCTTCCAACAAATGTTTACTGAGTTACTAGGCATCGGACACGGGCACTGCCCATCACAGGGAACAAGATTAGCAAATTGTCTGCCCTCAGGAAGCTGATAGTCTAGTGGAGACAATAACTTCATTATTGTTGTTATTTTGTTACTTTTTGGCAATTGCTGTGAAGGGGGGCTCCCTCCCCGCAAGAGCAGAGTCTGAAAGGCCTCTCGGAGAAGGAGCCTTTGACCTGAAGGCCAGGAAGGGCCAGTCTGGAGAACAGCAAGGGAGAGAAAGACTAAGCTACCTGTGCAAAGGTCCTGGGGTGGAGAGAAGCTGGGTGGGTTTCCAGGGGGACGGGATGAGTGACGGGAAAGGGCCAAGGTGAGGCTGGGGGGCTCAGGTTGGGCAGGGCCCTGCGGGCTCTGGGAAGGGGTGAGAACTTGATTTTAAGAGCAACGGGGAGCTATGGAGGGCTCCCTCTGGCTCTGTGTACGGAGATGGGAGCGGTGCTGGGGCTGGAGTTTAGGGCAGAGGACTGGCAGGGCCAAGCCCTCCGCCTGAAGCCATGGCAGCGGCAGGAGGTGAATGTGCGAAGGCCGTGAGTGCAGGCCCAGGGGTGTTGGTTCAGGGCAGGAGGGCAAGAAGGCACGGCCGGCCTGGGCTGGTGCATTGGCCACCCCGCTGCCTGGGGGGCGGGGCTCAGGCAGCACCTGAAGGGCTTCCCCCACGTTCTTGCCCCGGGCGCTCAGAGCTTGGCAGGCTGGCGCCTCTGACTGCCCGTGCCAGATCAGGCCCAGTGAGGTCGGGTGCCTCCGCCTGCAGGTGGCCTGCCTCGGCCCGGGAGAGACCAGACCTTGTAGCCAGGGGCAGTCACGGTCCCTGCCCACTGGAATGCACAACAGCTCTGGGCACAGACAGCGCCTGCAGGGCATTCCCTCCCCCGCCCCCCCTGCACAGGGTGAACTGGGCCTGGTGGGGCCGCAGATAAAGGAGAGGGCGGGCCGCTGGGCTCGGGAAGGCCCCAGAAGTGATGGTATCTGTGCCGGGGAGGATCTAGAGCGGGCGCCTGGGACCCCTCCAGGCAGGGACCCGCAGGGCCGAGGGCAGGACGGACTCCGGCCCTCGAGGGGCCCTTCTGGTGGGTGCACGCGTGGGAACCAGGTTCCGAGGGCGCTGTACCTGCTGGTCTTGCCTTAAGAGACCCCAGAGACGCGGGGGGGGGGGGGGGGGCTGGGTTTCCTGTGCGAACAGGTGTCCTGAGTCAGCTGGCTGTGGAGGGAGGCACCTCGTTCTTCAGAAGAACTTTGTCCGGATTCATGGAGTTCATGGAGTTCTGCCCGGCAGGGCGGGCTCTGGAGGCGGGTGCCAGCTCCCCCCATCCCCACCCCCAGGGCCTCCGCACGTGCTGTTCCCTCTCCAACTTGTACTTTCTTTTAATCTTCACCCAAGGATCCGTTTTCCATTGCTTCCTGGATAGAGGAGAAGGGAGAGAGAAGAGGGGGGAGGGGAGAGAAAGAGAAACATGGATTTGGTTGCTTCCTGCACCTCTCCTGGGGCCGAGGTAAAGTGCCCTTGACCTCGAATCACACCCAGGGCCCCTTTGGTCTGCAAGCCAACGCTCTAACCACTGAGCCACCCACCGGCCAGGCCTGCCTGGATTCCCGGTCAGGGCACAGACCTAGGTCGTAGGTCATATGGGAGGCAACCCATCAATTCGTTTTTTCCTCTCAAATGAAAAACAAACATAGCCTCGGGTGAGGATTTAAAAAAAAAAAGCAAAGATAGGAGGTCTCTCAGTCCCCTGGAGGCCAGGCCCGGGGGTGGGGAGGGTACAAAGGCCTGGGGCACCAGGCATCATGAGAGATCTGCTTGGGGGGGTCTGTTAAGGGGGGGGGGCCCTGCCCTGACTGGTTTTGTTTGGGGGTGACGCTGTGGTGGAGAGAGGGTCGAAGGCAGGAAGGCTTTGGCTGGCCCCTGGTCGCTCCCGTGGGACATGGCGGAGCCGGTGGCCGTGGTTCCGGGCGGCAGTGGCAGAGGGCGCCGTGCCGGGTCTGTGACCGCCTGTCTCCACGCAGGGGACTTTGTGCAGCTGCCCGTGCCCATCATCCAGCAGCTGTACCACTGGGACTGCGGCCTGGCCTGCTCCAGGATGGTGCTGCGGTGAGTGGCGGCCCGGGGCTCCCAGCCACACCCCCGGGCGGCTGGGGCCTGTGGGGGGCCCAGTGCCATCTGCCAAAGCCACGAGGGTGGGACCCCTGGGCCTGGGACCATCGGAGCCTTGGAGGAGGAGGGGTCTCCGGCGTTGCTTCTCCCTCCCCCATTCTCCACCCGGGAAGCCCCGGATGGCGTCCAACAAGAGACTCTGGACCCGCTCAGAGCCACTGGTGTGGCCCCCGCCCCTCCCTGCAGAGGCGAGCTGGTGAGGCCAGAGGGCGGGACTCGCCCAGTCACAGCCCACAAGCCACTCGAGAAGCAGGGTCGAGGCCCTGGGGGTCCAGGGACAGCTTCGGGGGCGCCCTGGGCCGGGTGTGGGCAGGACGTGAGGCCTCCGGGAGGGGCGCCCTGCCGGGCCGCCGGGCCGCAGGGGAGCGCGAGGCCAGCCGACCCCAGCGGCGCTCTGCCCGCAGGTACCTGGGCCACCGGGACGACGATGAGTTCGAGGGGGCGCTGCAGGCGCTGCGGCTGACCCGCAGCATCTGGACCATCGACCTGGCCTACCTGATGCGCCACTTCGGCGTGCGGCACCGCTTCTGCACGCAGACGCTGGGCGTGGACAAGGGCTACAAGAACCAGGTGACCGCCTTTGACTTGTCCCCGTCGGTGCTCCTCCCTCCCTCCCCGTCCTCTCCGGCGTCGGTAAACTGTGCTGCAGAAAAGCAGCAGCCTGGGCCAGCGGCTGAGCATCGGCCTGTGCAGGAGCGCTGCTGCAGGGGGCCAGGCAGAGCCAGGGGCCCAAGAACAGGGCACTTGTGCCTCCTCCCCCCGGGGCCTGGCCCCTTAAATCCCTGTAGAGCCGAGTGCGTCCCCCGGGCCACCCCCAGCGGAGCGGGCTGGGCTCGGACTCCTGCCATGTGCACCAGGCTGCTGGCCCCCTCGGAGCCGCCCAGCCCGCTGCCCGCTCATCTCCACGCCCCTGAGGTCCTCCTCGCACCTGCCCGCTGGGCCAGAGGCTCCCTGCCCACCGCCTGTGCCCTCTGCGCAGAGGGGGAGGAGCCGGGCCCTGAGCCTGCCCCTCTCCGCAGTCCTTCTACAGGAAGCACTTCGACACCGAGGAGGCGCGAGTCAACCAGCTGTTCGCCCAGGCCCAGGCCTGCAAGGTGCTGGTGGAGAAATGGTGAGCCCGCCTCGGGCACCTGCGCCCTGGACTGGCCTGGGGGGAGGCCTCAGGGAGGGGGGGGGCCTCAGGGTGGGGTGAGAAAGGCTAGGGTGTGGGGAGTCAGGCAGACCGGGGTGCCTGCCGTGTGGCTCTGGGCACTGACTTATCCCCCGAGCCTTGGTGTTTTCCATGGGGGGAGGGGCGGGAGACACAGCCCAGCGAGGAGGGAAGCCTGGCTCCCAGCTCTCCCCACGTCTCTGACCTTCCCGGGCTCCCCTTCTCATCTGTGCGGGCAGGGGCTGGCAGACCTGGGAGGCGCTTGCCAGGCAGAGCGCCGATCCCCGGCTCGCTGCGGGCTCTGCTCCGGCCTGTGGCTCAGTCCCGGCGGCCTCCCAGTCCGCTCTGCCCAGGCGCCGTCCTCTCCATCTCTGTCCACTATGGACACCATGTGGCCGCCCGCCAGGCGGTTTGGAAAGGGGGAGGTCTCCCCCACCTCAGGCCCCAGGAGCACAGGCTGCAGGGACAGGCGTGGGGAGTGTGCTGTCCCCTCTCCTTGGTGAGAGCCGCCCAGTCCCCCAGGCACCGGGCCGGGCTGTGGGGGGCCCTGACCCTCACATGCAGCTGTCCCTGCGGCCCGCCTTTCCCGAGGCTGGAACCCCCTCCAGTACCGGCCCCGGGGCTCAGCCGGGGTTCGTTTCAAGGACCAGATGGGAAAATGACTTGCTTTCCGGGCGGAGGGAGCAACCGAATGGCCACGTCCAGGCCCTCCCCACTGGCTCCCATTTGGACCTGCCTCGGGCACCTTGTGGGGGGCTGGCTCTGCGGCCCCGGCCCTTCCCGACCGCACTGCTGCCAGCAGGAGCCTGGGGGCCAGAGACACAGCCTCAGAGAAGGGGTGGGGTTAGACCTGGCAGCACCGTGCTTGGCTCTGAGTGGGGGCTCCCATTAGGCTGACAGTCTCCACCTGAACCCCACAAGTTAGGGGGAAGGGCCAGTGGAGCTGCTGGGCGCAAAGGACCCCCCCAGTGGAGGGTCCCAGGTGCTCGCTGGGCCTGACCACCCTGTGAAGGCCGATGGGGACGGCTGTTCTTGGGCACATGCAGAGGCCCCCCCCCCGCCCCCCACGGTCCTGCCCTTGCCGTTGGCCTGAGCCTGGGCCCCGTAACAAAGCAGGGAGCTCGGGGAGAGAGAGGAGCCTGAGCGCAGGCCGGTGACACGGGTCCACGCAGGGGGCTCCCGGGGAGGGGGCGGGCCGGTGGCCGCTGACCCCGGCCCTCCCCCGCAGCTCGGTGAGCGTGCAGGACATCCAGGCGCACCTGGCCCAGGGCCACGTGGCCATCGTGCTGGTGAACTCGGGGGTGCTGCAGTGCGAGCTCTGCTCCAGCCCCGCCAAGTACTGCTGCTTCGCCCCCCGCGGCCACCGCTGCTTCTGCCGCACCCCCGACTACCAGGGCCACTTCATCGTGCTGCGCGGCTACAGCCGGCCCACCGGCTCCATCTTCTACAACAACCCGGCCTTCGCCGACCGTGAGTGCCCCTACGCCGGGACCCCCGCTCCCTCCCGCCTCTCCCCGCTCCCTCCCGCCTCTCCCCACCCCGCTCCTCCCGGGCCCTGTCTGTGCCGTCCCGCAGGCCTGGCCATCTCCCTCCCCCGCCGCCAGCCTCCACCACTGCCCTGAGCCCTGCCCGGCTCCTGCTGCACAGACTGCCGTTCCTGTCCCCCCCCAGCCCCGCCCCACCGCTGACCGCCCTGCCTCCCCCCCCAGGGATGTGCAGCACCAGCGTCAGCAACTTCGAGGAGGCCCGGACCAGCTACGGCACGGACGAGGACATCCTCTTCGTCTACGTGGACAGCTGACAGCGGGGTGGGGCGCCAGGCCCGCACACCCCACCCCGGAGGCCCTGCCCGCCCGGGCCCGCTCAGGCCTCCCCGGATCTGGCTGCTGGGGCCGCAGCCCCTGTGACAAAGTCCCAGGGGATTCTGGGAAGTCACAGCACACCTGATTCATCCACCAGTGGTGAGTGCCATCATGCCACTCACCGCGCACAGCCGCTGGGTGCTGGAGACACCCCAGCACTGAGCAGAACCCCCAGGACGCCAGCCTGACTCAGACTGCCCCGGGCACCCAGCTCCGAGGGTGCCCTGCCTGCAGCCAACCCGAGCTGGGGGAGCTGCCTGGGCCCGTCTCCCCTCAGACCTGGGGACCCAGCCCCCCGAGAGAGGCTGCTTGTCAGGACAGCATGTGTGTGGAGACAAGCTGACCCCCCTCGCTGGGAGCTGCCCTCCCCTTCTCCCTGGGGGGCTGCGGAGCCCCAGTCCCATGGCTGGTGGTACTGGGAGGGCTGGGCCTTGGGACCCCCAGCCCTGCAGGTGCCCGAGCTGTGGGTGGGGCAGGCCTGGCTCTGGGGCCCACAGTGCCCAGTGTGCTCAGCTCCTGCCTGGGTGAGGAGCGTGCCGCCAGGCCACAGCGCGGGCTGGAGCTGCGGCCTTTTCGTCCTTTTCTTTCTTTCCCTGCGGGGGGAGGCGCGGTCTGGGATTCACGTTTTCACTTCCGGTGACACTCGCCCCGGGACACTAACGTGAGACTGCGGGTACTGGAACCGGACCCCTCTCCTGGCACACGCGGTGTCAGGCCCCCCCCCCCCCTCCCCAGAGGAGGCCTCGCCTGCGGGCAGAACCGCTGGGTCTGGGGGTTTCCGGGTCACTGACGGGTGAGCTGGGTTTGAACCCAGGTCCTCACCTAAGAAATGGGGGGAGTGGATTCTGCTCACAGGGGCTGGGGGCACCCCCACCCCCAGGGCTGCCTCTGGCGAGGGGGCAGGGGTGCCTACAGCCCGCTCCGAATGGCATTGCCCCCCCTAGTTCCCCCCCAGGCCCTGCTTAACGGGCTGGCAGACTCACCAGCTTGCTCCTCAGCACCAGCCGAAGCCTTGGCCGAGAGGGGGTGCCGCGGGGGACGGCTCGTGTGGTCTTCGGACTGGTCTCTGCTTTTCCACCGCGGGGCCGGGCCCGGGCGCCTGGCGCCATGCCCAGGACACCACGGGTGCCACGTGGGTGGGCGTCTCAGGAGGGGCTGGGGAAACTGGCGAGGAGAGAGGCATCGTGGGAAATGGGCAGTGCAGCCCTCGGGGTGGTGGAGGGAGGGAGGGAGGGAGGGGCGGGCGGGCGTGCTGGGCGCACAGCCTCCGCCTATCGGAAGCGCTTGGTCCCTGGGTGTGTGGGATGGTGACGGAGAGCTGCCTGCCCCAGGCGCCATCTCCCCGGGGAAGGGGGGGGGATGCCAACCATGTGCCATTGCGCAATGAGGAGCCGTGGAGATGGCCGAGAAGAGGCCGTCTGCTGCGGCCGCCCCGTCCGCAGCGGGGTCCAGCACAGCCCCAGCGCCACGGGGACAGGCGGCTCTGTCCACTCCAGCCGCGTGGGGACAAAAGGGACCTTTTGCATTGCGGGGGTTTTATACACAAATCTATTTTGTCTGTGACGAGCCGTTCTCAATAAACGTTTCTCTGCAGCGTGACTGCCGGCCCGCCCGTGCCTTCTGTCTCCGGTGCGTCACTCGGAGCCCGGGCCCTTGGCCTGCCACCGGCGCTGCCGGGCCCGCGGCCCTCCTGCGGCCGTGCGAGGCCGGACGGGGAGCCTTGGAGAGGCGGGGGCTGGGGGCCCCACAGGAGGGGACTCGGCCCTCGGACCCTCCCTTACCTGCTAGCTGTGGGTCCTGGTGGTCTCTTTGGGTGAGAAGTCCATGGACAAGGGCTGGGGCAGGGGCCCTGCGTCTCCTGCCCCTCCGGCTGCCGGGCGGGGCCGGGACAGGACGCGCTGCCACACGGGGGCGGCGGCCTGTGCACTCACTTGGCCCTTTCCCTTCCACGGCCGGACCCTCCCTCGCTCTACCCTCCTCAGCTGCTTTAGGAACAGGTCAGGGGTCAAGGGGGGCCCATGCCACATGCACCTGAGTGTTCAGGGGGCCGTTAGGGACGGGAGGGACTCGGACTGTCATGGCTCTGCTGGGTGAGTTCCCAGGTCACCATCGCTCCATTCTGAAAGTGGGGGCCGCACTCAGCCAGCGGGGTGTGGAGTTCACAGCGGGGAGAACCACTGGGGCCTGCCCCCGTCACCCGTCCCCAGCGCTCGCTCGTGGGGTACCCCTGTTTGCTCCCTGGGGGGAGGTTAGGGTTCAGCACATGCCCTTTCGCCCTGCGACGTCCCAAGCTTGCACTGCGCAGGTGGCGTTGACTTGGTGGCCGGTCTGAAGCCTCAGCTCTCCTCCCCACCCCCTTACCCCCTCAGCCCCCCAGTACCTGGGCCTGGTCACCAATGGGCCGACTAAATGCGAGGCGGCGGGTCCCTTTGTGGGTGCGTTCGCCCTCAGCAGCTCCTCCCAGAACTGAGACGGGTGCGCGTCTCCCTCGGCAGGCGGCGCTCGAGGGCAGCCTCCAGCCCCGGCCAGTCTCCCCGGGGAAGCGGGCCATGTCTTCAGGCTCCGGGGCGGCGGCCACTGGCCTCGTTTTCCGTTGCCGTTTGGACAACCTCCGCCGGCAGATGAAAGACGCCCCTCTTGAGCCCGAGAGCGGTGGAAATGCACTGTGGCTGTGCTGACCGGGCTGGTGGCTCCGGTTCGATGTCCAGAGAGCCCGTTTTCTGCGGAGACCAAGTGGGACAAGGCTGCTGACTGCACCCCCGGCCCCCTCCCCTCATTGCCACCTGGGTCCTTGTGCTGCACCTGGGCACCCCCACTGTGTACCGAGCACACGGGAAACTGTTTCCAGGGCAGAGGCCAGTGGCCCACAGCGCGCCCCCGCCTGCTCGGGGCAGGTTAAGGCCATCACACCCTCACCCTCACAGCACCCCCTCTCTGGACACTTCTCCCGGCCACGTGCTTGCTGTTCCGGTCCAATCAGCTGGCGCCCAGCCCATCCTTGTGGCCCTGGACACGAGCCTGGGAATCTGCGTGCTGCCTCCGGCTTTCTGGCCATTGATGAGCGTGTAGCTCCGCACAGAGGGCGGGCAGTCGAGGTGTCGGCCACCCGCAGGCACAGGATGGCTTGGCCCTGCAATGTCTCCCAGCAACCAGCTCCAGCAGGTTTCCGCTCCCTCCCGTTCCCTTCTGGTCCTCACGCTTTTGTGCAGAGCTGGCTGGAAAGGCTGTCGCCTGGTCCAGCTGGGATGCAGTAGGAGGT
Source organism: Antrozous pallidus (assembly GCA_027563665.1). NCBI lineage: Eukaryota > Metazoa > Chordata > Mammalia > Chiroptera > Vespertilionidae > Antrozous > Antrozous pallidus. The sequence goes on from CM050528.1 coordinate 1,924,641, forward strand.
CACAGGGACCTGTTTAGACACCTGGGGATTTAGACCTGACTGCTCCTGGGCATGTGCTGCTTCCTCTTCCCTCAGAGCAATTCCAGGCCGGCCTGGCTCACATGCATGCGGCTCCGGCTGAAAGGGGACCTGGGAACTCGGACTTGATTCCGGTCCAGCCACATGTGTCTCTTGTTGGACAGTCAGGGTCTTAGATGGTAAAGACAATGACCGGAATGAGTACATTGCTTGCTGAGACACACCCCCCCCCCCCGCCCCCGTGACATCTCAGGTGGGACAAAGTGGGGAACATAGTGGGTCCCCTGTGCATTTGATAAAAAGGTCCTTGCCCTGGCTGGTATTCTCAGTGGGTAGAGCGTCGGCCTGCAGGTGGAAGGGTCCCAGGTTCCATTCCGGTCAAGGGCACAGGCCTGGGTTTGCGGACTCAATCCCCAGTGTGGGGTGAGCAGGAGGCAGCCGGTCCATGATTCTCTCTCATCACTGATGTTTCTGTCTCTCCCGCTCCCTTCTCTGAAATCAATCCTATCTAGTAAAAGATTAATATGCAAATTGACTGTGCCTCTGATCAAAGCCACGCCCACCAGCCAATCAGGAGCAGATTATGCAGATAGACCCCAACCAAGATGGCTGCCGCCACTAAGAGCAGTAGAGAGGCTTGGGTTTCCCCAGCCTAGGCCTCCACTCAGCTACAAAGTTTGAATTATAGAAGATACATAATCCCAACAGAAATGGCGGCAGCCACAGAGCTGGGGAGAGAAGAGGGTAGGGTTGCCAGGGCGATGGGAGAAGCCAAGCTTCTGTAGCCCTAGCGACTAGGCCTCCACTCTAGGCTACAGTTTCAAACAGAAAAGGCTTGGCTCTGCTCCAGGCTACAGAGTTTCAATTGTAGAACATAAATTAATCCCAGATCCTAGGGTCTCCACTTGGGTCACTGGGGAGCGTGGCTGGCTGCAAACCACCATAGGCCCCTCGCCCAGGCTGCCCCACACCCCAAGGGAACCCCCACCCTGATCCAGGACACCCTTCAGGGCAAACCCACTGGCCCCCACCCATGCACCAGGCCTCTCCTAACTAATAAAAGTGTAATATGCAGATTGACCATCACACAAGAGGGCTGCCCCCATGTGGACATAAGATGGCCACCACAAAATGACCAGCAGGGGAGGGCAGTGGGAGGTTTCAGGCCTGCAAGGGAGGGCAGTTGGGGGCGATCAAATCTGCAGGGGAGGGAAGTTGGGGGTGACCAGGCCGGCAGAGCTAAATTGGGGGCAAACAGGCTGGCAGGGGAATAGTTAGACATCAATTAGGCTGGCAGGGTAGTGGTTAGGGGGTGATCAAGCTGGCGGGCAGAAGTGGTTAGGGGCAACATAGGAGGCAGGCAGGCAAGCAGTTTGGAGCCAGCAGTCCTGGATTGTGAGACGGATGTCTGGCTGCCCGTTTAGGCCCCATCCTACAGGTAGACAGACATCCCTCGAGGGGTCCCAGATTAGAGAGGGTGCAGGCTGGGCTGAGGAACATCTCCCCCCCCCCCCCATGCACAAATTTCATGCACTGGGCCTCTAGAAAAATATATTTCTTAAAAAAACACGCCCTTGTTATATTTGCAAATGACCTTTCCAAACAAGAGGCTTGGGTTTAAAAAGCATTTTAAAAAAATAATAGCCATTCCAATGAGTGTGAGAGAGTATCTCATTGTAGTTTTGATTGGCATTTTTTTTAATGGCTAGAGGCCTAGTGCATGAAATTTGTGCACTGGGGGAGGGGTCCCTTAGCCCGGCCTGTTCCCCTGTCACAGTCCCGGAGCCCTTGTGGGATGTCCAACCGATTGGCCTAGGCCATCAGTCAGACATCCGTGCCTTAGCGTTCCACAGAGGGAGAGAGGCTCCTGCCAACGCCACTGTGCTCGCCAGCCCTGAGCCTGGTTCTGGCTGAGTGTCTGCCCCCTGGTGGTCAGTGCACATCATAGCGACCAGTCCTTCCACTGTTCAATTTGCATATTAGCCTTTTATTATATATGAGGACTATTAATGTTTAGCTCTTAAGGCCACAGATCCATTTTGAGCTGATGTGTGTGTGTGTGGAGAAAGGGAAGGGCCAACGTCACTCTTTCACACACTGGGACCCAGTTTTCCCAGCACCTTGGCGGAGAGGACCACCCTTCCCCCACTGAACGGCCGTGGCGTCCTTGTCAAAAATCACTCTCGACAGCACGTGTGAAGGTTTCTCTCTGGGCTCTTGATCCCATCCCATGGGTACATGTGTCTGTCTTTATGCCAGTACCATGTGGCTTATATTGCCATGGCTTGGTATTAAGTTTTGAAATAAGAAAGTAGGAATCTCCCCCCCCCCAACTTCATTCTTTTTTTTTTTTTCAATTGAATTTTTACAGAGAGGAAGGGAGAGGGATAATCAGAAACATCAATGAGAAACATCGATCAACTGCCTCCTGCACGCCCCCTACTGGGGATCCAGCCTGCAACCAATGTACATGCCCTCGATCACAGAATCGAACCCGGGACCTTTCAGTCCATGGCCTGAGGCTCTACGGTCAGGGCCCAGCTCTGTTCTTGTTCAAGGTTGAGACGCCAAATGACTTTTAGGAGGGTTTTTTCTATTTCTGTAAAAAAACGTCACGGGTATTTGCTAGGGACTGCATCGAATCTGTACATTGCTTAGGGCAACACTGACATCTTAACCACAGGAAGGCTTCCGGTCCATGAACACAGGTGGTCTTTCCATTTCCTTATAGCCTCCCTTAATTTCTCTCCCAAATATTTTATAGTTTTCATTGTCCATGGCTTTTGCTTCCTTGCTTAATTCCTAAGTGTTTTATTCCTTTTGATGCTACCGTAAGCGAAACCGTTTTCTTAAATTCCTTTGCAGGTTGCCCCCCGTGAGTGTATGGAAACGCGGTGATTTGTGTGTGCTGGCGCTGTAGCTGCTGTCTGTGGGACTCACTGACGAGTTCTAGTCCCGCTCCCGACACGGGGTCTGCATCAGCCGGGGCCAGCCGGAGAAGCAGAAGCAGCAGACGCTACGTTGAGAGGTTTATCGTGAGGCGTTGACGTGGATTGTTACGGGCTGGACAGAAGCGTGACAGCTGGAGAGCCCACTGCCTCAGGCAGAACTTCCTTGTTGGGGACTCTGCTCACAGGGTCCTCAGGGGTAACCCCACTCGCTCGGTTAACTGGCTACGGACGCTAACCACACCCACACGATACCTTCACAGCAGCGCCCAGGTCGTGCCTGATGAAATAACTGGAGACTGCAGCCTAACCGACCTGACACCATGGCCTCCTCGCGCCTGCCCAGGCCTCGCCCTCTCCCCTGGGACCCCCCCCCCCCCCGCCGCTGACCCTGGAGTCGCCGACAGTCTAAACGGAGAAGTGGGGGACTGCGGGACGGGGCAGCCCATCTGTCTAGCTTCAAATCAACCCACACAGCCAGTGCTCAGGATATGTTTATACGGAGGTCAAAATCACATGACAGAAAATTAGCCGGATCAAAGCACACAGTTCCACGCATTCAGTCCCATCACCTCTCTCCAGCCCCAGGCATTGTCGTCACCTCAGAAGGAAAGCTGTGCCATTGGGCAGTCACCCCTCATTCTACCCCCACCATCGGGACACTGATCAGGACAGCAACGTTATCAGGGCATCATCAAGATCGGCCGCGGGCAGCGGGGCCTCCAGGGCGGGCAGGCTGGGGACCAGCTACTCTCTCACCACGTGGGGGCGGTAGTCGGGTTTGACGGCTTCCGCCAGCTCCCGCGCGTACATGTCGTATCTGCCAGTCATCTGGAAGCAAAGCAGGTGCCTCAGAGGTGCCCGGTTACACGTGCCCTCGCATGCGCCACCAGCTCCCGCCACTAGAGGGCAGCAGGGGACAGGCATGCCTCCCGAATGAAGGCTGGTCTGCAGGACCATGCGGTTCAGCCTATCAGACAGAGAGGCAACCTGACCTCCTGGCTCAGACTCGGGGCTGCGGTGAGGATCCCCGAATCCGGCGTGACTCACACCCGGGCCCCTCCTTCCTGTTCATCCGGGAGCTGTGTCCCCCGCGGCCCCGCAGACCCCAGGCGAGCAGCCCACGGCCCCCGGGCACCAGCCAGGAGCGGAGGCGTCCGGGACGGGACGTGCACCGGGGTCCCTGGGTCTGGGTTTGGGGGTCGTGGACACCGATGGAGCCTGGGAGAGGGTGGGCGGGCCTGGAAAGCCCACCCAGAGTGCTCACACCCCAGCATTCCCCCCTCTTCCCCCAAGGCCTACACCGGAAGGAGCTTGTGCCCATCACCCAGCTGGGGAACCTGCTTTCAAAGATCACCAAGGAGCAGACATTCTCTGACTGCTGCTCCCAGCTCCCGGGCAGAGGCCTCCTTTCCGGAACTTCCCAGGGGGATGCAGGGGGAGGCGGCCGGGGCAGCGCCGTCTGCATGCCTGCCGAGGCTCTGAGACTCGGGAAACGCCGGGACCCAGGCCAGGCCCACGGGAGCCCTCGTGTGGCTGGCCCAGCGCCCTGCTTCCTCCCGGACACGCTGGTCACTCGGGCATGACAATGGACAGTCACGTAACGTATGATTTGCCCACAAGTGGGTGCTGAGTCGGTGAAAACGCTGCCCGGCGCTGATTCAGCGATCTCCGTGTGCGCTGCGGTGACACCCCACCCTCCACGGGGCCAGCCCGTGGCTGCCACTGTCCCCTGCCAGGAGGGGGGGCAGCTCTGCCCTCTCCTCATCGCTGGGGTCACAGGTGTTCGGCGTCCAGGGCTGCTCGGGGCACGCACGCAAAGCCCTCATTTCACACGTGGAAGCTCGAGGCCCGGGAACGGGGGAGCGAGGACTGGCCAAGCCCGGCCCGGCCTCCCTCTCTCTCCGCCGCCCCTTCCCTCCCGGTCCAGGCCCGGGCCGCGGGGCCGGCACCGGCAGAGCCAGACGCACGCATTCATCTTGCGGCCGTGCCGATGCCCGGGAGGGAGGGATCGGAGGAGCCCATCCGTTCTGTTCGCCGCAAATTAAACAGATTAATCTGCTCTCGGCGCTCGGGTCTGAGTCAGAGAGGCTGCTGAGGTCTGTGCCGGCCCCGTTTCGCCCGGGGGAGGCTTGCTCCACGAACAGCCCACCGGGCAGGCCGGGGCTGCAGGAGGCGGGGACCTGCCCCGGGCTCCACGCAGCGCCCCCGGGGGCTGTCCCCCAGGACCCCCCAGCTGCGGTGCTCAGCCCGAGGAGGACGGGGGCTCTAGCGGGGGATCGGGACCCACCTTGAAGGTCCAGATATCATTCACCTGGCGGCAAAGGTTGAGGTCGAGCTCAGCCACCAGCAGCCCGTCCCGGGTGCGGGAGAGGCCGGGGGTGCGGCTGCTGTCTGGGGCGGCCACGTAGCTGGAGCCGTAGAAGTAGCCGAAGTCCTTGTGAGCTGGAAGGGGCACGGAGAGCGCGTGAGCCTCGGGGGCAGACGGCGGGCAGGCACGGGGAGGGATGCCCAGGCCCCAGGGACGCTCGCCCTCCCCAGCTCTGCCAACGCCGAGGCCCCAGGACCTGCCTCTCCCTCCCACCCTCTGCCGCCCACAGCCCTGGGGGCCCAGCCCACAGCCCACAAAGCTACAGCCCACAGAGCCACAGCCCACAGAGCCGCCCACAGAGCTACAGCCCACAGAGCCGCCCACAGAGCTGCCCACAGAGCCGCCCACAGAGCTACAGCCCACAGAGCCACAGCCCACAGAGCCGCCCACAGAGCTGCCCACAGAGCCACAGCCCACAGAGCCGCCCACAGAGCCACAGCCCACATCCTGCACACCAGCTGCTGTGGGGAGGGAGCCGAGGGTGCAGAGGGAGAAGCCAGGCCCACCCCCACCGGCAGCCACGTGGGGGCTGGGGGACAAGACTGGGGACAGAGCGCACCTCTCTTCCCGTCTCCGGAGGTGAACTCGTGGGGGAAGTGCTCCTGTGGACAAAGGCTCGGTGAGCGGCCGTAGGCGGCACCCGCTCTGCTCGTCACCCCGGCGCGGGGACGCGGGGACGCGGGAGGACTGGCCGGGGCTGGTCACACTCCCCGCCGAGGCCCCGCGCCGATGGGGCGGGACGAGGCCAGGCGCCCGCAGCGGCTCCCGCAGCCAGGCCTGGGAGGAGGCCCTCTGCTGGGGGGCCCCGCGGAGGCCCTGGGTGTGAGGGGCTGCGGTGGGCGTTCGGCCGCCTTAAGGGAGCCCCGTCCTGGGCCTGGCAGACGGGAGCGGCTGTCCGCACCGTTTTCCGTCTTTTCCCCAAAGCCTAGGGCCGTGGTCGGCAAACTCGTCCGTCCACAGAGCCAAATGCCAACAGCGCAACGACTGACATGTCTCCGGAGAGCCACATTTTTTAAACGTAAACTCCTCCTGACGCCGCTTCGTCCACACGGACTCGCCCGGGCCGTGGTGTTTTGTGGAAGAGCCGCACTCCAGGGGCCAAAGAGCCGCACGTGGCTCTCGAGCCGCAGTTTGCCGACCACTGGCCTAAGGGACCCTGCCCGGCAGGGGAGTGGAGACACGGCCCCTGTATGTTGTCAGAGGAGACCCCGTTCCTGTCAGAGTGACGAGTGATCCGGGGAGCGTGCGCCCCGACGGGAGCAGGAGGGAGACTGGGGCGCTGGGCGTGCGGCCCGCGGGGAATCCACGCCACCAGGTCCCCGGCGCTCCCCTGGTTATGGCTTCCGCCAAAACCGAGCCAGGCAGCAGACGGCACCCCTCCCCGCAGGCTGCCGGTCGGGGCGCCGTCCCCTCCCGCCCGGCCGCCCTCACCTTGCCCACGCGGTTGATGGCGCAGGTGAAGCAGTGGTTGGCGATGGCCGCGTTCCTGGCCTCGATGGGCCACATGGACTCGCTGAGAGGAGAGCGAGAGGAACACGTGTCACTTCCCCACGAGGCTCCGGGCCCGAGCTGCCCACCGTCCCGGCCTTTGGGGGGCAGGGGAGGACAGCAGGGAGACTGGCCGGGCCTGCGGTGGCCCCATGCTCAGGCCAGGCAGCCCTAGGGGGCCGGCTGCAGGCAGGAGCAGCCCCAGGCCTAACCTCGCCCTGAGCCTCAGCGTCCTTTGCCCAGAGGAGAGCCCTGGAAGGGAGACCGATTAGAGACCCAATGGCCGCGGGCCAAGCTCCCAGAGGGCTTTGTGGCAGGACCACACCTGCTACTTCTCCATGCTCCCCCACCCCCAAGCCCTCCCCACCCCCGGCCCGGCAGAGCCTCGCCTGGAAAACCGGCCCTACCAACCCCCACCCCCACCCCCACTGTGTCGCTGGCAAAGCAGCCCCTCAGGGAGATGCTCAGGCCAAGAAATGGACCCCAAGGGAGCGTGGGCCGGGGGGAGGGAGCGTGGGCCGGGGGAGGGGGAGGTGCTGTAGCAGGTGTCACCTCCCCTTTCCTGGGGCCTTTCTGGGTTCCTCTTCTGAACCCTGAACCCCGAGTCTCTAAGCAGAGCTCCCTGCTCTCTCAGTGGCCCAGCAAGGCCGCAACCCTGCGGCCTCAGTCCAGCACCTGCACGAGGAGGGGGCCGTTCTCCAGCCACCAACTCCAGTGTGTCTGCTCGGTGTGCCTGCTCGGTGGTGTGTCTGCTCGGTGTGCCTGCTCGGTGGTGTGTCTGCTCGGTGGTGTGCCTGCTCGGTGTGTCTGCTCGGTGGTGTGTCTGCTCGGTGGTGTGTCTGCTCGGTGGTGTGTCTGCTCGGTGGTGTGCCTGCTCGGTGGTGTGCCTGCTCGGTGGTGTGCCTGCTCGGTGGTGTGCCTGCTCGGTGGTGTGCCTGCTCGGTGGTGTGCCTGCTCGGTGGTGTGCCTGCTCGGTGTGTCTGCTCGGTGTGTCTGCTCGGTGTGTCTGCTCGGTGGTGTGTCTGCTCGGTGGTGTGTCTGCTCGGTGGTGTGCCTGCTCGGTGGTGTGTCTGCTCAGTGGTGTGTCTGCTCGGTGGTGTGCCTGCTCGGTGTGTCTGCTCGGTGTGTCTGCTCGGTGTGTCTGCTCGGTGGTGTGCCTGCTCGGTGGTGTGTCTGCTCGGTGGTGTGTCTGCTCGGTGGTGTGTCTGCTCGGTGTGCCTGCTCGGTGTGTCTGCTCGGTGTGTCTGCTCGGTGGTGTGTCTGCTCGGTGTGTCTGCTCGGTGGTGTGTCTGCTCGGTGTGTCTGCTCGGTGGTGTGTCTGTTCGGTGTGTCTGCTCGGTGGTGTGTCTGCTCGGTGGTGTGCCTGCTCGGTGTGTCTGCTCGGTGGTGTGTCTGCTCGGTGTGTCTGCTCGGTGGTGTGTCTGCTCGGTGTGTCTGCTCGGTGTGCCTGCTCGGTGTGTCTGCTCGGTGTGTCTGCTCGGTGGTGTGTCTGCTCGGTGGTGTGTCTGCTCGGTGTGCCTGCTCGGTGTGTCTGCTCGGTGGTGTGTCTGCTCGGTGGTGTGTCTGCTCGGTGGTGTGTCTGCTCGGTGTGCCTGCTCGGTGGTGTGCCTGCTCGGTGGTGTGCCTGCTCGGTGGTGTGCCTGCTCGGTGGTGTGCCTGCTCGGTGTGCCTGCTCGGTGTGTCTGCTCGGTGGTGTGTCTGCTCGGTGTGCCTGCTCGGTGGTGTGCCTGCTCGGTGGTGTGCCTGCTCGGTGGTGTGCCTGCTCGGTGGTGTGTCTGCTCGGTGGTGTGTCTGCTCGGTGTGCCTGCTCGGTGGTGTGCCTGCTCGGTGGTGTGCCTGCTCGGTGGTGTGCCTGCTCGGTGGTGTGCCTGCTCGGTGGTGTGCCTGCTCGGTGGTGTGTCTGCTCGGTGGTGTGCCTGCTCGGTGGTGTGCCTGCTCGGTGTGCCTGCTCGGTGGTGTGTCTGCTCGGTGGTGTGTCTGCTCGGTGGTGTGTCTGCTCGGTGGTGTGTCTGCTCGGTGTGCCTGCTCGGTGGTGTGCCTGCTCGGTGGTGTGCCTGCTCGGTGGTGTGCCTGCTCGGTGGTGTGCCTGCTCGGTGGTGTGCCTGCTCGGTGGTGTGCCTGCTCGGTGGTGTGCCTGCTCGGTGGTGTGCCTGCTCGGTGGTGTGCCTGCTCGGTGGTGTGCCTGCTCGGTGGTGTGCCTGCTCGGTGGTGTGCCTGCTCGGTGGTGTGCCTGCTCGGTGGTGTGCCTGCTCGGTGGTGTGTCTGCTCGGTGGTGTGTCTGCTCGGTGTGCCTGCTCGGTGGTGTGCCTGCTCGGTGGTGTGCCTGCTCGGTGGTGTGCCTGCTCGGTGGTGTGCCTGCTCGGTGGTGTGCCTGCTCGGTGGTGTGCCTGCTCGGTGTGCCTGCTCGGTGGTGTGTCTGCTCGGTGGTGTGTCTGCTCGGTGGTGTGTCTGCTCGGTGGTGTGTCTGCTCGGTGTGCCTGCTCGGTGGTGTGCCTGCTCGGTGGTGTGCCTGCTCGGTGGTGTGCCTGCTCGGTGGTGTGCCTGCTCGGTGGTGTGCCTGCTCGGTGGTGTGCCTGCTCGGTGGTGTGCCTGCTCGGTGGTGTGCCTGCTCGGTGGTGTGCCTGCTCGGTGGTGTGCCTGCTCGGTGGTGTGTCTGCTCGGTGGTGTGTCTGCTCGGTGTGCCTGCTCGGTGTGTCTGCTCGGTGTGTCTGCTCGGTGGTGTGTCTGCTCGGTGTGTCTGCTCGGTGGTGTGTCTGCTCGGTGTGTCTGCTCGGTGGTGTGTCTGCTCGGTGTGTCTGCTCGGTGGTGTGTCTGCTCGGTGGTGTGCCTGCTCGGTGTGTCTGCTCGGTGGTGTGTCTGCTCGGTGTGTCTGCTCGGTGGTGTGTCTGCTCGGTGTGCCTGCTCGGTGTGCCTGCTCGGTGTGTCTGCTCGGTGGTGTGTCTGCTCGGTGTGCCTGCTCGGTGTGTCTGCTCGGTGGTGTGTCTGCTCGGTGGTGTGTCTGCTCGGTGGTGTGTCTGCTCGGTGGTGTGTCTGCTCGGTGTGCCTGCTCGGTGTGCCTGCTCGGTGTGTCTGCTCGGTGGTGTGCCTGCTCGGTGGTGTGCCTGCTCGGTGTGTCTGCTCGGTGGTGTGTCTGCTCGGTGTGCCTGCTCGGTGGTGTGCCTGCTCGGTGGTGTGCCTGCTCGGTGGTGTGCCTGCTCGGTGGTGTGCCTGCTCGGTGGTGTGCCTGCTCGGTGGTGTGCCTGCTCGGTGGTGTGCCTGCTCGGTGGTGTGCCTGCTCGGTGTGCCTGCTCGGTGTGTCTGCTCGGTGGTGTGTCTGCTCGGTGTGCCTGCTCGGTGGTGTGCCTGCTCGGTGGTGTGCCTGCTCGGTGGTGTGCCTGCTCGGTGGTGTGCCTGCTCGGTGTGCCTGCTCGGTGGTGTGCCTGCTCGGTGGTGTGCCTGCTCGGTGGTGTGCCTGCTCGGTGGTGTGCCTGCTCGGTGGTGTGCCTGCTCGGTGGTGTGCCTGCTCGGTGGTGTGCCTGCTCGGTGGTGTGCCTGCTCGGTGTGCCTGCTCGGTGGTGTGTCTGCTCGGTGGTGTGTCTGCTCGGTGGTGTGTCTGCTCGGTGTGCCTGCTCGGTGGTGTGCCTGCTCGGTGGTGTGCCTGCTCGGTGGTGTGCCTGCTCGGTGGTGTGCCTGCTCGGTGGTGTGCCTGCTCGGTGGTGTGCCTGCTCGGTGGTGTGCCTGCTCGGTGGTGTGCCTGCTCGGTGGTGTGCCTGCTCGTGGTGTGCCTGCTCGGTGGTGTGCCTGCTCGGTGGTGTGCCTGCTCGGTGGTGTGTCTGCTCGGTGGTGTGTCTGCTCGGTGTGCCTGCTCGGTGTGCCTGCTCGGTGTGTCTGCTCGGTGGTGTGTCTGCTCGTGTGTCTGCTCGGTGGTGTGTCTGCTCGGTGTGTCTGCTCGGTGGTGTGTCTGCTCGGTGTGTCTGCTCGGTGGTGTGCCTGCTCGGTGGTGTGCCTGCTCGGTGTGTCTGCTCGGTGGTGTGTCTGCTCGGTGTGTCTGCTCGGTGGTGTGTCTGCTCGGTGTGCCTGCTCGGTGTGCCTGCTCGGTGTGTCTGCTCGGTGGTGTGTCTGCTCGGTGGTGTGCCTGCTCGGTGTGCCTGCTCGGTGTGTCTGCTCGGTGGTGTGTCTGCTCGGTGGTGTGTCTGCTCGGTGGTGTGTCTGCTCGGTGGTGTGTCTGCTCGGTGTGCCTGCTCGGTGTGCCTGCTCGGTGTGTCTGCTCGGTGGTGTGCCTGCTCGGTGTGTGTGCCTGCTCGGTGTGTCTGCTCGGTGGTGTGTCTGCTCGGTGGTGTGTCTGCTCGGTGGTGTGTCTGCTCGGTGGTGTGTCTGCTCGGTGTGTCTGCTCGGTGTGCCTGCTCGGTGTGTCTGCTCGGTGGTGTGTCTGCTCGGTGGTGTGTCTGCTCGGTGTGTCTGCTCGGTGGTGTGTCTGCTCGGTGGTGTGTCTGCTCGGTGGTGTGTCTGCTCGGTGGTGTGCCTGCTCGGTGGTGTGCCTGCTCGGTGGTGTGCCTGCTCGGTGGTGTGCCTGCTCGGTGGTGTGCCTGCTCGGTGGTGTGCCTGCTCGGTGGTGTGCCTGCTCGGTGTGTCTGCTCGGTGGTGTGTCTGCTCGGTGTGCCTGCTCGGTGGTGTGCCTGCTCGGTGGTGTGTCTGCTCGGTGGTGTGTCTGCTCGGTGGTGTGTCTGCTCGGTGTGCCTGCTCGGTGTGCCTGCTCGGTGTGCCTGCTCGGTGGTGTGCCTGCTCGGTGGTGTGCCTGCTCGGTGGTGTGCCTGCTCGGTGGTGTGCCTGCTCGGTGGTGTGTCTGCTCGGTGGTGTGCCTGCTCGGTGGTGTGCCTGCTCGGTGGTGTGCCTGCTCGGTGGTGTGCCTGCTCGGTGGTGTGCCTGCTCGGTGGTGTGCCTGCTCGGTGGTGTGCCTGCTCGGTGGTGTGCCTGCTCGGTGGTGTGCCTGCTCGGTGGTGTGCCTGCTCGGTGGTGTGCCTGCTCGGTGGTGTGCCTGCTCGGTGGTGTGTCTGCTCGGTGGTGTGCCTGCTCGGTGGTGTGCCTGCTCGGTGGTGTGCCTGCTCGGTGGTGTGCCTGCTCGGTGGTGTGCCTGCTCGGTGGTGTGCCTGCTCGGTGGTGTGTCTGCTCGGTGGTGTGTCTGCTCGGTGTATCTGCTCGGTGGTGTGTCTGCTCGGTGGTGTGTCTGCTCGGTGGTGTGTCTGCTCGGTGTGTCTGCTCGGTGTGTCTGCTCGGTGGTGTGTCTGCTCGGTGGTGTGTCTGCTCGGTGGTGTGTCTGCTCGGTGTGTCTGCTCGGTGTGTCTGCTCGGTGGTGTGTCTGCTCGGTGGTGTGTCTGCTCGGTGGTGTGTCTGCTCGGTGTGCCTGCTCGGTGTGTGCCTGCTCGGTGGTGTGCCTGCTCGGTGGTGTGCCTGCTCGGTGGTGTGCCTGCTCGGTGGTGTGCCTGCTCGGTGGTGTGCCTGCTCGGTGGTGTGCCTGCTCGGTGTGCCTGCTCGGTGTGCCTGCTCGGTGTGTGCCTGCTCGGTGGTGTGCCTGCTCGGTGGTGTGCCTGCTCGGTGTGTCTGCTCGGTGGTGTGTCTGCTCGGTGTGTCTGCTCGGTGTGTCTGCTCGGTGTGTCTGCTCGGTGGTGTGTCTGCTCGGTGGTGTGTCTGCTCGGTGTGTCTGCTCGGTGTGTCTGCTCGGTGTGTCTGCTCGGTGGTGTGTCTGCTCGGTGTGCCTGCTCGGTGGTGTGTCTGCTCGGTGGTGTGTCTGCTCGGTGGTGTGCCTGCTCGGTGGTGTGCCTGCTCGGTGTGTCTGCTCGGTGTGTCTGCTCGGTGTGTCTGCTCGGTGGTGTGTCTGCTCGGTGTGTCTGCTCGGTGGTGTGTCTGCTCGGTGTGTCTGCTCGGTGGTGTGTCTGCTCGGTGTGCCTGCTCGGTGGTGTGCCTGCTCGGTGTGTCTGCTCGGTGTGTCTGCTCGGTGTGTCTGCTCGGTGGTGTGTCTGCTCGGTGTGTCTGCTCGGTGGTGTGTCTGCTCGGTGTGTCTGCTCGGTGGTGTGTCTGCTCGGTGTGCCTGCTCGGTGGTGTGCCTGCTCGGTGTGTCTGCTCGGTGTGTCTGCTCGGTGGTGTGTCTGCTCGGTGTGTGCCTGCTCGGTGGTGTGTCTGCTCGGTGTGTGCCTGCTCGGTGTGTCTGCTCGGTGGTGTGTCTGCTCGGTGGGTCTGCTCAGTGGTGTGTCTGCTCGGTGTGCCTGCTCGGTGTGTCTGCTCGGTGTGTCTGCTCGGTGTGTCTGCTCGGTGTGTCTGCTCGGTGTGTCTGCTCAGTGGTGTGTCTGCTCGGTGGTGTGTCTGCTCGGTGGGTCTGCTCGGTGGGTCTGCTCGGTGTGTCTGCTCGGTGTGTCTGCTCAGTGGTGTGTCTGCTCGGTGGTGTGTCTGCTCGGTGGGTCTGCTCGGTGTGTCTGCTCAGTGGTGTGTCTGCTCGGTGGTGTGTCTGCTCGGTGTGTCTGCTCGGTGTGTCTGCTCGGTGTGTCTGCTCGGTGTGTCTGCTCGGTGGTGTGTCTGCTCGGTGGTGTGTCTGCTCGGTGTGTCTGCTCGGTGTGTCTGCTCGGTGTGTCTGCTCGGTGGTGTGTCTGCTCGGTGGTGTGTCTGCTCGGTGGTGTGTCTGCTCGGTGGTGTGTCTGCTCGGTGTGTCTGCTCGGTGTGTGTCTGCTCAGTGGTGTGTCTGCTCGGTGGTGTGTCTGCTCGGTGGTGTGTCTGCTCGGTGTGTCTGCTCGGTGTGTGTCTGCTCGGTGGTGTGTCTGCTCGGTGGTGTGTCTGCTCGGTGGTGTGTCTGCTCAGTGGTGTGTCTGCTCGGTGGTGTGTCTGCTCGGTGGTGTGTCTGCTCGGTGTGTCTGCTCAGTGGTGTGTCTGCTCGGTGTGCCTGCTCGGTGTGTCTGCTCGGTGTGTCTGCTCGGTGGTGTGTCTGCTCGGTGTGTCTGCTCGGTGTGTCTGCTCGGTGGTGTGTCTGCTCGGTGGTGTGTCTGCTCGGTGGTGTGTCTGCTCGGTGGGTCTGCTCGGTGGGTCTGCTCGGTGTGTCTGCTCGGTGGTGTGTCTGCTCGGTGGTGTGTCTGCTCGGTGGTGTGTCTGCTCGGTGGTGTGTCTGCTCGGTGGTGTGTCTGCTCGGTGGTGTGTCTGCTCGGTGGTGTGTCTGCTCGGTGGGTCTGCTCGGTGTGTCTGCTCGGTGTGTCTGCTCAGTGGTGTGTCTGCTCGGTGGTGTGTCTGCTCGGTGTGTCTGCTCGGTGCGTCTGCTCAGTGGTGTGTCTGCTCGGTGGTGTGTCTGCTCGGTGGGTCTGCTCGGTGGGCCTGCTCCTCGCCGCTGGTGCTCACTCTTTTTTTAAAACACATTTTTATTGATTTCAGAGAAGGGAGAGGGAGAGACGGAAGCATCTGTGATGAGAGAGGATCATGGACCGGCTGCCTCCAGCATGCCCCCCTTGGGGATGGAGCCCGCACCCCGGGTCTGTACCGCTGGCGGGAATCGAACCCTGACCTCCTGGTCCCGGGTCAAGCTCAGCCCCGAGCCCCCTGGCTGCTGACTATCTCCTGTCTGAGGAGCACCCCGAGGCTCAGGAGAACAGGCATAGTGCCGCTCAGAAAGACGTGGGGGGCGTGGGGGGGTGCTGGAGCTGAACGCCGGAACCTTCTCTCCGCCAGCGCGCACCTGGCGGAACCAGGGCGGAGGCGGAGGGGCGGTCTCGTGCTCGGGACTCACGCGTCGGGAGCAGCAATCACGGCCTGATTGCGGGGCCGCGTCGGCTGCGTCCCCCAGCTGCCGGGCGGAGCTGACACGCCGAAGAAAGGGTTCTTTCAGAAACGCGCCGTGAGTGACATTTGCGGGATGGAACAGACAGGGGGGGCGGGCCCCATAAGACATCTCCCTCGCAGCTCCCCAGGGAGGGTGTGCTGCGTGGGACTCAGACCCACAGCTGGCGGCAAACTCGGGCTCCCAGAACCAGGGAGGGAAAGGAAGGGGGGTGCGTGAGAGCCCAGCAGGCGGGGAGTCACACGGCGCCCAGCGGGCCGAGGGGACATCTGCCGTATTCCCAGCGCGGCCCCCGAGCCCCTGGCAATACTCAGAGTTGGAGGCGGGACTCGGGTGGGGGGGGGGGGAGGCTTTCTGATGAAGCCCCGTCGGTGGCAGGGCTGCGTGTGACCGGCAGGTTGACTCGGTTCATCAGAAAAGCCAGATGCCCGCTGCCCGCTGCCCGGAACCTGAGTGTCCCAGAGCCCCCAGATGCCCGCTGCCCGGAACCTGAGCACCCCGATGGTGGCCGAGGGGTTGAAGATGATGTCGGCCCCGTTGACGCTGTACATGAGCCAGTTGAGGGGGTGGTGCCGCCCGTAGCAGATGTTCACGGCGATGCGCCCGAACTGCGTCTGGAACACGGGGTGGCCCAGGTTCCCCTCCATGTAGTAGGTGGACTGGAAGACAAAGGCCGGGGTCACCTCCTCTTGGGGGGAGAGGGACACCCGCTGCCGCCTCCCGCACGCACCCTGGCCGGGACCGAGCCCACGGCCGCGCACGTGCCCTGCCTGGGAATCAACCCCCCGGCGACCTCTTGGTCCGGGGGACGATGGTCCGACCAGCCGGTCACCCCGGCGGGGCCGGGCCAGGGCCAGTGCGGAAGCCTCTGGGCTGGGCGGTCTCCCTATCCTTGGACTGGGCAGAAAAACAACACGGCCCGTACTCCGAAAGCGACCCTGGGGTGTGGCTCTCCTTCAAGTTCAAACTCCAATGTCCTCCAACACAAACCGGACACAGACAACTCCCAGACGCAGCAGCCACGAGCCGACCTCAGGGGACATCCCTGACGCTCCGTTTCTTTTGTGACGTCAGAAAACACCCGAAGCAACTCCCCCGGGGCCTCAGGGCGCAGCACCGGCGAGGTTCCGGTCCGGTGCAGGCACAGGCTGAGGCCTGGGCGGGGGGAACGTGAGCTCGCCAGTCACGTGTCCCCGTAGAGAGGGACGGAGCCTGGCCCGTGGGGCTCAGCGGTGGAGCTACAACCTGTGAGCCAGGAGGTGCCGGTTCGACTCCCGGTCGGGGCACAGGCCCGGGGAGCAGGCTCCATGCCCAGCGGGGGGCGTGCGGGAGGCTGCCGATCGCTGATTCTCTCTCGTCGCTGATGTTCCTATCTCTCTCCCTCTCCCTTCCTCTCTGAAATCAATACAAATATATTTTTGAAAAATAAAAGGGTTAGAACTGAATGAACCAGAGCTCACCCATCCAGAGCACCCCCTCCCACCCCCCCGCCCCGGGGGAGGCGGGAGCCTCAGTGGACACGTGACCTGCCAGCTCACCAAGGCCACTCTGAGCCTGGAACTCCCACCCTGAGAGCACCCAACCCCGCCAAGTCCCGGGGCTCCCTGCAGGCTGAGGGGTCCCTACGGTCCTGCCGTCCCGCCCCCTCCCCGGGGTGCTGGCCCCGGGACACTGTCATGGACGGCGCTGTGGGGGGCAGAGGGTGGGGCGGGGTTCCTAAGCCTACCTGTCCCGGGGCACTTCGCTCCCTCCCATTCGTTTCGACACGCAGCGGGGGCAGCGGCCGGGGTGTGCCCCCGGTGGACGCTGGCGCAGATCCCGGTGCGTTAGACCAGCCCTGCCATCCTCCGAGCTAACCATTAACCCGGGTAAACAGCCAAGGGCGCATCTCCCGCCCGGCCAGCTGTCACTGAGCCCCGCAGATCTTCCCTCCCCCCGGGACCTCGCCGGCTCTGCGGTCCTTCCTCCTCTGCCTGAGCAGCCGAGGGCGGCTGGACCCCCAAGGTCAGGGAGGGTCACGGTGGATGGGGGCCGCTGCAGCCGGAACAGCGGCTCGGACTTCAGATCTTGGGTTCTAGGTGGAGTTCATGTCCCTCCTTCTTAGGCCCACACTCTCCATCCTGCCAACCCACGGCTTAGCACTAACCAATCGAAACAGCTCCCGCACCTGAGCCCCATCGCAGGCACGAGGTCCTGGCTGACACGTGGGCAGAGATGCACACATCCGTGCACTGGGCAGGGGCTCTCTCGTTCCCACGTGAGCACAGACAAGACCCCTGGGCGGACGGAGAAAGGCCAGGAGCTCCCGGCTGCAGGCGGCCGCAGGGATTGGCTCCCGCCTGTGCATGTGGCTTTTGGTTTACTTTACATACGACTGCCTTCGAAGGAGAATTTCAGACACCGGATCAGGTGATTAAAAAAACAAGCCTCTGAGCTAAAGGTGCTTTGGACTTTCCCAGGAGTCCCCCGCCCCCGAATCCTAGGCACTCAGGTGATGCAGGGCTATATGGGAGCGGGGGGGGGGGGGGGGGTTTAGCCCTGTAGCCCCACTGTGCGCTACCGTCACATGATGTGACACGACCTGGCGCAGAACTCCCGGACGGAAAGGACGGGGAGAAGCCAGCAGGCGGGACCGGCGCCGGCTCACCTCGTTGAAGTCGCCCACTCGGGGGATGTGGTTCTTCCGGGTCTTGCCCAGGACAGCGCCCGAGTTGGAGACCACGACGGCCGTGTTCCACAGCACGTCCCCGTGCCCCGCGTCGCGCTCCAGGATCGGGGAGACCACCACCATGTTGTGCTTCTTCGCCAGCTGGGGAACGAGACACGGGGCCGAGTCCGGCTTTCCGGCCAACGGCCGGGGTTCCTACTGAACGATTCAGAGCTTCTTCCCGGTGACCGGCCTCGGCTCGGGGCCGGCTCTGGGAGGACAGAACGCCAGTGCGGCCTGAGGTCCGAGCCCAGGGACACGGCCGATCGCTGTCCTGTGCGCTGCTAGGGGGGTGGGGTGGGGTGAGATGGTGCGCCCTGTGCCAACGGCATGGCGGCTCCTCAGACATTGAAAGTATGGAATTGCCGCAGGATCCAGCCATTCCACTCCTGGGTGGAGGCCCAAAAGCACGGAGAGCAGAGTCTCGAAGATCTATTCGCACACCACGGTTCGCGGCAACATGACTCACCACAGCCAAAGGTGGAGGCAACCCAGTGCTCATCTGTGGGTGGAGAGGATGGCCACACCATACTCCTCGACTCTAACGAGCCAATCACTTATCTTCAACTCTAGCTGATCATTTGTCTCCGACTCTAACGAGCCAATCACTTATCTTCAACTCTAGCTGATCATTTGTCTCCGACTCTAACTAGCCAATCATTTGTCTCCGACTATAACTAGCCAATCAATTATCTTTGACTCTAACTAGCCAATCAATTATCTTCGACTCTAACTAGCCAATCATTTGTCTCCGACTATAACTAGCCAATCATTTGTCTCCGACTCTAACAAGCCAATCATTTGTCTCTGACTCTAACTAGCCAATCATTTGTCTTCAACTCTAACTAGCCAATCACTTATCTTCAACTCTAGCTGATCATTTGTCTTCGACTCTTAACTAGCCAATCATTTGTCTCCGACTATAACTAGCCAATCAATTATCTTTGACTCTAACAAGCCAATCATTTGTCTCTGACTCTAACTAGCCAATTATTTGTCTTCAATGCTAAATAGCCAATCATTTATCTTCGACTTTAGCCAATCATTTATCTTTGACTCTAACTAGCCAATCATTGGTCTCTGACTCTAATCAGCCTGTCATTACCGCTGGCCTCAAAGACAGAAGAGGGAAAGCACAGAGTGGGGGGGTGGGGGAGCGATGCTATGAGCCATATGACGGTGGCTGTGAGTCCCCAGGCCCCTGTGGATGCAGACAGGTGTCCCTGGTGCCATTTCTCGTCCCCACTCTCCCTTTCCCCCAGCCCTGGTGCAGGCGTGCCATTTGCAGTCGCCTCCTAACCAGCCCGGCCCCCCTTCCTCCCACAGCGCAGTGTCAGCCACCTGGTGGTGAGTGATCCCTCCCGGGCCCTGGTGTTTGGAATCACCGTGATTACAGTTCTGCTAGGAAACAACCCCCCACGATATGTAGACACCCTGAAATGGGCTGGGCAGGAAGGAAGGGAGCTCTGTTCAGTCGAGAATGGAAGGCATTTGGCCTCTCCCGTGGGGATGAGCTCCGATCGGGTAACCTCTCTGCATCGTAAGGTGCTGTGGGAGCAGTTGCACGAAGACCCCACTGCCAGGGCAGAAAGCCCGTCCTTTCACAGGTGCCCCTCGGGGGTCTCAGTGCACACAGAGTCCTGCGACCGCCACCGCAATCCACGGCCGCACGCTGTCCTGGCCTCCAGGGGACACGCCAGATGCATGAGTGGTCGCTCTCCACCCCTCCCTGTCCGGCCCCTGGCAACCTCTGACCTGCTTCCTGTCCCCGCTATTTGCCTATTCTGGACCTTTCACGTAAACGAGACCCTACGACCTGCCTTATGAGGTTTTAATTAAGAAAAATGAAAGCCAGTTTCTGCTCGAGGGAAGGCGGGCCCCCGGAGAGGCTCAAGGAGCCCAGGCAGACAGCAGGCCGGTGCGCGAGGGCCCACTTTGTCCCCGGCCCCCGAGTGCCAGCTGGGCCACGTGCCACTACACAGCCAGCCACGGGGTCCCCCGGGCGCCCGCCCTCCCCTGGCTGAGGCTCCCTTCCTTGCAAAAGCCATTAGGGGCTCTTCTGGCTCCGAAAACGCCGTGATTTTAAGCGAAAGTTCAACCTTTAGAAAAGGGCAGTAAACAGCCTTATCTAATCTGATCTGGCAGCGGCAGGTGCTTCCCGTGAGGTCACACCCAGCAGCAGCGGCCTCGCTCTGCCCCCCGCACGTGTCCGAGAGCTGCTGCCAGGGGAGCAGGGGACGCCCTACCTTCTGGCAGAACCTGGTGGTGGGCCCGTCCTCGGCTGACTCGGCAAACTCCGTCCACGGGAGCTTCTCTCGCGTGCAGAACGCAAAGGGCATGGCTGCGGGAGGAGAGGCTGGCGTCACACCGCGCTCAGGGCCTCTGCGGGGAGCGCCCTGGCCTGGCAGCCGGGGTTCCCGCGAGAGCACCCCACGAGAGCACTCGGCCCTGAGTGCCTCAGACTGGCTTCCAAGCCCCCCCGAATCCCTACCCCTTCCCCCAGCTCTGGACAAAGGACAGACCCTAAGCTTTCAGCTTCACAGCAAAACGAGAAGCCAGATGCCTCACCTACAATCTTAACCACAATCTGCGCAGACATAAAAGACCCACACCCTCCCATGGCACAGCTGCACTGGGCACAGGAGCAGAGAGGGGAGCCACCCAAAGGCCCCCCGATGGAGGAATACCAGGTGTACTGGTTAATGACGCGGATTCTTTTCAATCGATGGAGTTACACATATGCTGATACAGATGCGATTTGATAGGTAGGCTATTTTGTTGTATTGACAACAAGCTTCAAAACTTCATGTCAAATTTTCTGAAGGCATTAACATCATAGATATTTTTACGCTTAAAAAATGTTGAATTTTGTGCCAAAAAAAGAGCATTTGCGGGAAGTTTTAATCCATTACTTTGTTTTGAAGAAAAGTGCTGCTGAGAGTGATCGTACGCTTCGGGAAGCTTATGGTGAACACGCTCCGTCTCAAGACACCTGTGGGCGCTGGTGTAAACGCTTTAAAAGAGATGATTTCGATGTGAAAGACAAAGAACGTCCAGGTCAACAGAAAAAGTTGGAAGACAACAAATACAAGCATTATTGGAGGGAGATGCCTGTCAAACACAAAAACAACTCGCAGAAAGATTAAACGTTGCTCAGCAAACCGTCTGCAATTGTTTACAAGCAACGGGAAAGATTTTAAAGGAAGGAAAATGGGGGCCACATCAACTGAACCAAAGACAAACGGAAAACCGGACAGTCACCAGTAAAACGTTGCTTCAACAGCATGGAAGAAAGTCTTTTTTGCATCGAGTTGTGTCTGGCGATGAAAAGTGGATTTATTCAGAGCATCCCAAACGCACAAAATCACGGGTTGATCCAGGTCAACCATCACCATCGACGGCAAGGCCAAATCGCTTCAGAAAGAAGACACCGCTCTGCGTTCGGTGGGATCGGGCAGCTGTGGTGTGTTATGAGCTTCTAACACCGGGTGACACCGTTAATGCCGATCGCTACCAACAACAAAGAATCAACATGAACCCCGCTTTGATCGTAAAACGACCAGCACGGGCCGGCAGACACGGCAAAGTAATTCTGCCTCACGACGACGCCCCATCACACGCTTCACAACCAGTAAAGACGCGTGAAAAGATCTTGCCTGGCCCTAACCTGTTTGGCTCAGTGGATAGAGTGTCAGCCTGTGGACTGAAGGGTCCCAGGTTCGATTCCGGTCGGGGGCATTTACCTTGGTTGCAGGCGCATCCCTAATAGGTGAAATGCAAGAGGCAGCAGACCCGTGTTTCTCTCTCATGCATGTTTCTGACTCTGTCCCTCTCCCTTCCTCTCAGTAGAAAATCAATAAAATACATAGTTTAAAAAAAAGATCTTGCCTGGGAGGTATTCACCCACCCGTCGTGTTCACCAGATCTTGCTCCTTCAGATGACTACTTGCTCTGTTCGGCGGCACACACAGGGTCTGAGCAGCACTTCAAAACGTACGAAGCAGTGGGCAGTGGGGTCTCTGAATGGTCTGCCTCAAAACAAGGAAAGTTCTATTGGGACGGTCTCCACTAATGACCTGACCGCTGGGGGAAATGTGTGGCTGGTGATGGACATTACTTTGAATAAAGCACTTTTAAATATATATATATATTTTATTGATTTTTTACAGAGAGGAAGGGAGAGGAATAGAAAGTCAGAAACATCAATGAGAAACATCGATCAGCTGCCTCTTGCACGCCCCCTACTGTGCCCGCAGCCAAGGTACATGCCCTTGACTGGAATCGAACCCGGGACCCTTCAGTCCGCAGTCCCATGCTCTATCCACTGAGCCAAACCGGTCTCGGCTGAATAAAGCACTTTTGATGTTCCTCTTAAAATTACCTTGTTTTCTTTGTTTACAAAACCCTCATTTTTTGACCAGTTAATAGCTAATCTGCATTTTAAACCAGTATCCACATTTTTAACCGGTGAATAGCGATTCGCATACCGGTTAAAAATGCAGATACAGGTCCAGGAGAAGGAAGAGAGTCCTTAGCACCTCCATCCTTCCAGTTCCAGGAAGCCTGGGATGAAGAAGGGGTCAGGTGCGAAGAGGCCACTGGTGGCCTCTCTGCAGCGGGGGCGGGGGGGGGCGAGGGAGGGGGGAAGGAGAGGGGTGGTGGCGGCGGGGAGGTGCTGAGTGGGCAGCAGGCTCTGCCAGCGGCAGTCCGGTGGGGCCTCGGCGGCAGGCTCACGACTCCCCAGGCTCCTCTTCAGGGAAGAGCGATGAACTGTCTGGAGGAAGCCAACAGAAGAGCTGTTGACAGCAACCCCGTCCTTAATGAGCGCTCCTTCTCAGCTTTCAGAGCATTAGGGGAGACTGGGCGCCCCAAGGGAATAACACCTCCCTCCCCGCTTCATTTCAGATGGAGGCGCGCTCCCAGCTTCTCCGTCTCGCTCTTCCCATTTTCATGGCTGCGCTTCCTGTTTACACAACCACAGCCATGGAAACAAACTTTCCAAAGAAGGATGGGGGACGGAGGTGGGGGGGGGGGGCTGGCTGCCAAGTCCTAAGGACAGTTTCCAATTCGAGGAGAAGGGGGTTCCCCATTCATTGAGCCAATCCTCCCAGAGTCAGCCGGTGAGCCCAGAGCTGGCCCTGCCCGCAGGCGCTGCCAGCCTCGCCAGAGCAGCTGAGTATAACTGGGGGGCCAGGGGGGGGGCCTGCAGGGTGCCACAGAACGCCCCACTATGTGCCGGGGGGTCCCCGGGGCCCCTCGAGGAGGACAGCGAGGCTGTGATGGATGAGTGGCAGTTTTCCAGATCCGAGAGGGGGGCGAGTTGGTTGAACCAGCCCGTGAGGACTGTCCAGTGTCTGTCACGCACCGGATTGTCCGGAGGAAAACGGGGCGGGGGGTGAACGAACACATGGCCCATCCCGCAATGACGTGGCTGAGCGACACCGGACTGGCTCTCGGAGCTCCCGGTCCGATGGGGAGAGTCAGGAAAGTCGGAAGTGACGGAGCCAGAGACGAGAGGAATGCCGGGGCACAGACGGCAGGCGGACTCACACCACGACCCTTTCCTGAACCCCCACCTGCACGGCAGAGCAGGGATTTCCAGGTGAAGGCAGAAGCCACCAAGGACGGGGCGCTGAGAGCGGGGCAAGAGCCACAACACCCAGGGGGCTGGCGAGGACATCTCCGAGGACAGAAACCGGAGTCCCTCCGGCGGGGGCGGAGCCCGGGAGGCACCCTGCCTTCCACCACCGGGCCCTCCGAGCTCGGGAGCCAGGGCGCCCCGCGTAGCTCTGAGGGTCGGGATGCAGGGAGGGGTGACGAACCAGATGGGTTGCTTCCAAGTCTGTTTAAGAAGCAGTTGGAGGCCCAGATCCATCCTCTCCTGGAAGAGGCTGGGGTGCGCCCCGCCCGCCCTGCACAGGGCCACCGGCTCACGCTCCGGGGAGAGTTAGGCGGAGGGTCGCCGGCCCTGGGGAAACCGGGACAGGGATGGGCATCGAGTCCCAAACAGAGGGGTTACGTAAACACCAGTGTTCTGGACCCCTGTTCTCCTTGTCTCCTTGGCAGGAGATCAGAGGGACCTTTTCCAGAGCATTGGAGCGGTCCGAAGAGAATGGCCTGGGGACGGGCCGTGGGGGACCGCGTAACCCACGGCGACACTGGGTCATCCCGCCAGGAAGCTCAGATGGAGGAGCCCCTCCTGCGAACTCAGAGACCGCAGTCAGCGTGTCGCCCCCAAGTCTTAAAATAGTACCCACAAGGGGGAAAAAGGCCAAAAGGAGTAAGAAGAGA
Source organism: Antrozous pallidus (assembly GCA_027563665.1). Lineage (NCBI taxonomy): Eukaryota > Metazoa > Chordata > Mammalia > Chiroptera > Vespertilionidae > Antrozous > Antrozous pallidus. The sequence goes on from CM050528.1 coordinate 1,948,253, forward strand.
CCAGGGAAAAAAAATAATTCTTAATATCTTCAGAGATAAGAGAAGATATTGCAATGACAAAATAAAAACAGGACGTGATAAAAAAGGAATTTTCAGACCAAAAGAACTCTGATAAGCTCCAAATGTGAGAGCAGAAACCAAAGGCTGACTAGCAGGCTGACTGACAAATTAGGTAAAGTCTACCAGAGAATTGAGGGGGGAAAAGAGATGTAAAATAAGTAAGTAAATAAATATTAAAAAAAAAAATAGGGATAGAGCCCAGAGTTCCAATATCCTAACAACAGGCTATCGGGAAGAAAGCAGAGAGAAAAAGAGGGGAGAAAATCACTAATGAAACAATGTTAAGAAAATTTCCCAGATCTGAAGGACCCAAATCTCTAGACTGAAATCACCCATGGAGTGCTGAGAACAGCGGATGAAAACAGATACAACAGCACATCACATGCAATTTCAGAGAACCAGAGAGAAAGAGGAGCTCCCTCAGCCTTCCAGAGAAAACCACCTGAAGCCAGGAGACCAGGGAGCAAGGCGTTTCCACTTCTGAAGGAAAACGACCGCTGACCTAGAATTCTACACCCAACCAAACTGTCAACCACGTCATAGGAGAAAGGTCCCCCAAAGGCAACCTCCTACGTGTTCTTTCTCAGGAACTACAGTTGACCCTGAAAACATAGGAGTCAGAGGCACCAACCAATCCCTCTAGCACTTGAAAATCTGTGTATAACTTTCAATTCCCCAAAACTTAATGACTGATGGTCTATTATTGACCAGAAGAAGCCTTCCTGATAACACAACCAGCCAATCTGCATGTACTTTGTGTGCTATATATATTACATACTGTATTTTTATAATAACACTAGGGGCCTGGTGCATGAAATTCGTGCACTGGGGGGTGGGTGGTCTCCCAACCCATACTGGGAGCCCTCAGGGGATGTCTGACTGATGGCTCACCCCCAGTCTGAGGCTTTAGGCCTTGGGCACCCAGCCATCACCCTGCTCAGCTCAGCCCCAGTGGCTGCCTGCGACCACCCGGCCCCAGGGGCTGGGCGCTCGCCGCCACCGCCGTTTCATCTCCACCCCCGGGGCCCAGCGCTTGTGCCTCTTGGCCCCCGCTCCTGCTCCCGATTGGCTGGTAGCATAGCCAATCAGGAGCGAAGGTACGGTCAAATTTACATGTTTCTCTTTCATTTTATAGGATAAGCTAGAGAGAAAGAAAATGTTATTAAGAAGAGAGATATTTACAGGATTGTACTGTGCTATATTTATTGATACTGTAAGTTTAGGTTGTCTGTTTAGATGGGAAAGAAAATCCATGTATAAGTGACCCCTCACAGGTCAAATCTACGTTATTCAAGGACCAGCTGCACACCACCTCAATGAAGCAGCAAACCAGGAAAGAGGAAGGTGCGGGCTGGGACAAGACAGGAGCGAGGCAAAGGGACTCCCCAGGATGGCAGTGATGGGGAACCCCAGCACGACCCTGGCCAGCAGAGGGGATGCCCAGCTCAGACCCCAGAGAGTCAGAAGGTGTGGGACACGTGCCCTCCAGGAGATGAAGCCAACAGACAGTTTAGGAAACTGGCAGCGAGTTGGGGTAGAATCTGCAGCAAGAACGCAGAACACGAAGCCAATTCCAGGGAAACAGAAAGCCGTCAAAGAAACCCAGGCACAGGGAGTCCAGCTGGAGGTGACTACAGAGGTCATTGTGATGGCTCTTAGGGCCTGGGGCCTGGGCAGTGCTAAGGTGGAGATGCCCTGGCCAGTTCAGCTCAGTGGACAGAGCATCGACCTACAGACCGGAGGGTTCCAGGTTCGATTCTGGTCAGGGGCACGTACCTCGGTTGCTCCCCGGCCATCTCTCTTAAAAAAAGAAAAAATCCAGTGGGGAAAATCCCCTCGGGAGAGGATTAATGAAAGGAGGAAGAAGTGGAGACAGAGTCGGAAGGATTTGGGAGGAGGAACTGAAAGGACCCGGGTGACAGGGGCGTGCGAGAGGGAGGGGGAGAGGCTGGGCTTCCTGGGTTGCTGGTTTTGTGGACAAAGAAACTTTCTAAGGGTGAAAAAGAATGGAGACTTTAAAAACCACTGACACTATCAACACAGAGATAATGCTCCATTGCCTGAGGGCGGCTGAGAACAACTCAAGAGAGACTTATCCCCCTACTCCCCCCCCAGAGAGACTTACCCCCCTACCCCCCCCCCCCCCAGACAGACTTACCCCCCTACTCCCCCCCAGACAGACTTACTCCACGCCTCCTGGAAACAGATGATGTTGACCCCGCACATGGCAGCCACCTCCACGATGGCCTCTATGCGTCTGTGGAGGGCGGAGACCTGGCGATTTAAAAACCTGGGGTTAGGGGAGCGTGTGAGGTCTCGCCTCCCTCCCGGCAATAAACTCACAAGTTCTCTACAAATGTGGGCGTTTGCTGGCAGATTGTGATCGGGTCCAAAATCTACAGGAAAAGGGGGAGCTGCAGAGGCTCTGGGGCCCCTCGCACCCTCACTCCGGCCTTTCTCAGCCTCGGTGTGCCTGACTGGAGAACGGGGAGCACACTGCCTGCCTCGTGCGTGAGGTTGCTGGAAGGATGCACGGCTATGAGGATGGTGGTTACTGTAAGAATAGGGGGCGGGCGGTACCCCCGGTGGGCCTCCCGCACTCAGGACATCCCCTGGTTTAGCTGTTTCCAGGACACAGTCCACTCCCCACCCTCACCCCCCAACCCCCTGCCATCCCGCCTTATCCTGCCGCTTCTAAACTTTCTTTCTTTGTTATCCTCATCCAAGGACATTTTCCATTGATTTTTAGGGAGAGTGGAAGAGAGAGGGAAACAGAGAGAGAGAGATCCATGTGAGAGAAACACACCGATCGGCTGCCTCCTGCACGCACCCTGACCAGAAGCCCGACCGAAGTACGTGCCCTTGACCGGAATCGAACCTGAGAGCTTCCGGGGCCCGCAGGCCAAAGCTCTACCCACCGAGCCACCGGCCAGGGCCTGCGGCTTCTACTCTCCCGCGTGTCGCTCATCGCTGAATGACTCCCCTTTCTCAGCTGTGCCTGTGGCCAGGGGTGTGCTCTCCCCTCCCTGGATGACCTGTCCTGAGGGGGCCCTGCGTGCCCCGCCTACGCGTGCCCCGCCTACGCGTGCCCTGCGGTGGAGCTGTTCCCATCGCGCTGTCACATTCCTCCACCGCCTGTCACTCCATGACCCCCGGAGAGGGTCCCCACCTTCCCCGTGCCCTCAGCGCCATGACCAGCTCCTGGGAGACGGTCAGGGTTTGCTCGGAGAGAGGGACCCGGAGAGCAGGAACTCTTCTCGCTGCTCTCTCCCCTGCAAGGCTCGAACCGGGGTCCCCGGATGTTTGCTGGGGCGACAGCGTGCAGAGCGGGATGCTAGGGTGGCCCAGCACCCGGACAACCTGACAACCTGGGACCGTTCACAATCAGCTCATCTGAAAATCAGACACCTTTCCGTCCAGCCAAAGCAGAGGGAGGCCTGGCCGGCGGGGCTCAGTGGTTAAGCACCAATCTCGGAACCAGGAGGTCAGGGTTCTATTCCGGGTCGGGGCACAGGCCCGAGTGGCGGGCTCGATCCCCAGCGTGGGGCGTGCAGGAGGCAGCCGGTCCAGGATTCTCCCTCCTCGTTGGTGTTTCTCTCTCTCTCTCCCCCTCCCCCTTCCTCTCTGAAATCCATCAAGCTATCTTAGTAAGAATAATAAACATCAGCACGAAGTGAGGACAGCGCAGAAACCGGGCTGGAACCGGTTGATCTCCGGTGTCTCGAGAGGCCTCGGCGGAGAGCCGGGCGGTGTGAGCAGCTGGAGGGAAGCTGCGGAGACTGCACACCCGCCGCCTGCGCTGGGCCAGCGGGCTCTTTAGGGGGGAAACACTGGGTGCTGTCCCGCGGACGGTCCTTTTAAGCTCATAGCAAACGCCGATCACATTCCCGTAATAACCCTGGGCGCCGTCAGCTGACAGGCACCCGGGGACAGCGAGTCCCGCCTGAGGGACAAAGCAGAGGAACTCGAGGACAGGAGGGCGGGTGGGTCCTGACCGGTGAGCGCTGGTGGGGAGGCTGAGAGGCGGAACTCACTCGGGGGACAGTCTGAACCAGCCACAAGGGCTCCACACATAGGTCAAGGGCAGAAGAGGAAGCCGAGGTGGAGGTGGGGAGGTGGAGGTGAGAAGCGAGAGGAGGCAGAGAAAGGGGAGGAGGCGGGAGAAAAAGGAGAGCGAGAGGGAGACGCAGGCAGAGGGAAGGGGGACAGGTCAGGGCGGCGGTGCCTGGGCAGGCGATGTGCCAGCCGGCCGAGACCAGTGGCGGCAGGGCCGCGGGAGCGTCCACGGCAGAGCGGCCCGGCCCGGCCCGCGTGTCTGTTCGGGGCAGAGGCGGCCGCACCTGCTGGGCCACGGGGGCGTCGGCGGGCAGCGCGATCCGGTTCTGCACGAGCCCCACGCGCACGGGCCACGGGCCCCGCAGCTGCTCCTCGGCCGCCTCGAAGGCGTACCCCTGCAGCTCGAAGTCCCCCTCGGCCGCCGCTGCCACGGCCCCGCTGGGCAGGTCGAGCTTCCTGAATGGGCAGAGAGAAGAGGGGAGACGATTGGAACGGGGGCTGAATGACACCCCCCGACCGGGCCCCGAGATTCAGCAGGCGGGAGAGTCACGTGTCCTGGCGGGAAGGCACACAGAGCCCGGGCGGCGGGCTCAGGGGCTGAGCGTTGACCTGGGAACCGGGAGGTCGGGGTTCGACTCCCAGTCGGGGCACGGGCCCCGGTTGCAGGCCCGATCTCCGGGGTGGGGCGTGCAGGAGACCGCCGATACATGATCCTCTTTCATCATGGATGCTGCTCTCCCTCTCTCTCCTCCCCCCTTCCTCTCAGACATCGATAAAAATATATATTTAAAGAAAAAGAAAGCCACCCAGACAAGGCCAGTGGCAGGGCGCCCGTGTGGGGACCCGAGTGGGGCCGGGAGGGGGGGTGCTGGACCTGTCACTGAGCGTGGACTTAGGCTGATGGTCACGGGGACATTCCAGCAGGTGACAGAGGTCAGACCTGGCCAAGGGAGGTGTGTGTGTGTGTGGGGGGGGGGCCTGGGGGGTTGGAGTGGCTGAAATCGGGGTGGAGATGAGTCTCAGCCATCGGCACGGAGGGGGACATGGATCCCAAAGTGCCTGTGGATGGGAATCAGAGGCTCTGCTGAGCCTGGGGGGGGTGCGCTGGGATGAGAGGGGGGCTGCTGAGCCTGGGGGGGTGCTGGGATGAGAGGGGGGCTGCTGAGCCTGGGGGGGTGCTGGGATGAGAGGGGGGCTGCTGAGCCTGGGGGGTTGCGCTGGGATGAGAGGGGGGCTGCTGAGCCTGGGGGGGGGGTGCTGGGATGAGAGGGGGGCTGCTGAGTCTGGGGGGGTGCTGGGATGATAGGGGGGCTGCTGAGTCTAGGGGGGTGCTGGGATGAGAGGGGGGCTGCTGAGCCTGGGGGAGGTGCGCTGGGATGAGAGGGGGGCTGCTGAGTCTGGGGGGGTGCTGGGATGAGAGGGGGGCTGCTGAGCCTGGGGGGGTGCTGGGATGAGAGGGGGGCTGCTGAGCCTGGGGGGGTGCTGGGATGAGAGGGGGGCTGCTGAGAACCGGGCTCAGGAATAGCAGGTGGGGAGGCCGGGACTGAGAGCGGGACAGAGGCCCCGGGGCCCCTCACACCGAGGACTGCAGTCTCGGGGATCCCCACCGTCTGTCTGCTGTGCTTCCTCGGGGAGGGGGGCGGTGCGGAGGGGGCTGGGGACAGGGGGCGGGGGGCGGTCCCAGGCTCAGGGCTGGGTGGGCCTGGCCAGGGCCCCGTGTCCCGGCTGAAGGCCGAGCGCCCGGGTTGTGGTTTATTAACAGAGGCCGGTGGATGATTGACGAGGCCCCCCCGGGGGCGCCCGCTGGCCCGTGGCAAACACTGCGGCCTGGCCCGGCCCGGGGGGTGGGGGGCTTGCCATCCAGGGACGCGGTGGTTATGAAATACCCAGGGAACACATCAAAAAACAAGCTGACAGCCGTTCTCTAATAATAATGCTCCCCTCCCACCCGAAGTCACTTTCTTCAGGAGCTTTCTTTCTCTCAAAATCACGGCCTGTCAGCCGAGCCCCTGCCGCCCCTGCCAGTCAGCGCCCACCTGACATTCTGACAGCTCCGGGCCGCGCCGCCCCTGCCAGCCCGCGCCGCTCCTCCGGCAGCTTGGCATCAACAGCGGTGCCCACACCTCGCCCCCTCCGCATCGCTGCCTCAGAGCCGGGCCCCTCCATCCCGCCGGCTCGGCCCCAGGCCCAGGCCCCGGGGTGGACGGAGAAGGCAGCGGCCATCGGCCAAGTCCAGGCCAGGGAGCCGCCCCCGCTGTGGGGAGCCCCGGCGCCCGGCCTCGGCCTGCGGTCTCGCGCCAGGAGGAGCACAGGTTTGCAGCCCGGCTTTCACCATCATCACCACCACCTGGGTGGTGCCCCTCCGCCTCCGCCATCTTCCCGACCCGCTGCCCACGGCTGCCCGCTCCCCCCTCTCCCGCCACCACGCCCGCCTCCTCGCCTCGCCGGCTGTGCCGAGTGCCCCCTGCAGCCCTCAGCCCTGCGGACACTCTCTCTCCCTCCACTGTCCTGGGGCTCTACCTGTCCTTGATGTTCCCCTACACCAGTGGTCGGCAAACTGCGGCTCTCGACCCACATGCGGCTCTTTGGCCCCTTGAGCGTGGCTCTCCCACAAAAGACCACGGCCTGGGCGAGTCTGTGTTGGAGAAGCGGCGTCGGAGGAAGTTTAGAACCTTGGCTCTCAGGAGAAATGTCAATCGTGGTGCTGTTGCTCTTAGGCTCTGTGCGCTGATGAGTTTGCCGACCGCCGGCCTGCACTTACGCTGCAGGGCCCACAGCAACATCTTCCCGCCCCGTGTTCTCCAGGGGGGTCGCTGCCAAGCCTTGGGGAACCCGTTCAACCCTTGAGCCCCATTCCTTCAAAACGTGTGCCGTGCCCACCGAGGGCGAGGCCCGGCCGCGTGGCGGGGCGCAGATCCGCCACCTCCGAGGAAAGGCGGAGACCAGCAAATGAGCCCCAACCTCACAAAGGGGGTGGGGGGAAGCAGTGGCGGGGGAGCATCTGTGCTGCCCACTCCTTCCCTTGGTCCCTATGGTTGGGGGTCTGCCCTGCACCCCACATCCTGCCAAAAAGGCCCCTACCCCTCCTGGGCTCACCTCTCACTTCAGGAGGAAGGCCCATCACGTCCCGGCCCGGCCCAGACACCTTCCAGGCCCTTCTCCTGGGCCCTACCTCTCCCCCGCCCCCAGGCCCAGGGACATCACGCAGGCCGAGCCCGGCCCCCGCCCACAGCAACCTCTCGCTTCTAGAACGGCACCTCTCCCCGCGTTGGAAATACTTAGACGAGAGCTTTGTTCCAATCGAACACATGCTCATTGGGGGGGGGGGGGAATCGAACAGTGAAAAACGACATCGAATGAAAAATGACACCCCCCCCCCCGCTCCATCCTACCCCACAGCCCTCGTCCTGAACTCCAGAGATGATGACCCACCCAATTTTTTGGGGGGGGGGCAAGCAAAATTTTTGGTGGCCTTATTTCAACAAGGCTTAAAAAAGCCCCCCCCCAAGAAATACCCCCCCCCCACACACACACAAACCTAATCTCATCCCTCACACAGGAGCCTGAGGTGCCCTTGCTTTGAGAGCCCTGGACACTTTGGGGGCCTCTCCCATGGCGAGCCCTGACAGGTTTGGTGTTTCAGCATGAGCACACGGGGGGGGGGGGGGGGGGGGGGTTTGAAGGTCACCCGGTCCTGGCATCCTCTTTGGGTATTAAGTGGCTTTTTTGGCAAAGTTCTGCCCCACCCCCACCCCCACAGGCAGCTGTTCCCCCTCACCTTCCCCTAGCAACGAAAACACTTTGGGGTCGGGGGCCTGGCCTCTCTGCAGCACCGCCACAGCATGGCAGCGGGCAGCCACCAATCCGACCCATACCCTCAGGTTGCTGGTGAGCCGATCAGGTTCCTCTGCCTTCATGTCACTGCCAAGGCCAGGAGCCCACCGACTGGCAAGGACGTGGAGGGACAATGAGCCAGGCAGTGCAGGGGGTCCGAGTTTGGGTTCCATTGTAAAGAGTCATGGAAATTCCATATAGACCTTTAAGCAAAGGAGCAATAGGCTAGGATTGACATTTCCCGGGGTGCTTTGAGAAAAGGGGATTGAAGAGAACCTGATTGGGGGGGGGGGGGAGTAGGGGAAGGGGCAGTGTCTTCCGCCTTTGTAAGCCCAGGGTCCCCAGGACCTGCTGTGAGCGGGAAAACATTTGCACTGAGCCTAGAAGTCACCACCTCCCATGGCTTGCCAGGGGGAAGGGTTCCTTGACCCCCAGGTTCAGCAGTCCTCTCTCTACCTCCAGGGGAGCGCCAGAGGCCTGCCCGAAGGAGGGGCCGGGGCTGGGCCAGCAGGTGACCTGCCGGGGCTCAGACTGGAGGCTCTAACCAGCACAGACACCAGCGTACAGGCTCTGGGGAGAGCCCTGATCACCGGAAGCGAGGAAGGAGAGTTGCCTAGGTGGCCACAGAGAAAGCCTCAGGGAGCAAAATACCCGTCCTTTTCCCTTCCGGTTCCGGGCAACAGCGGGGAGAAGTGGCTTGGAAAGGTCACGCCGGCCTTGCCTGGCCCCCCGAGTGGCCCACAGCCGGCACATCTCAACTTCTGATGGTCTCTGCTTGCCTCTCGGGACTTCAAATGAAAGTGTGTCCACATTCCCCACACTCATGGGCCCCAAGGTACATTCCCGACCGCCCCCCCTCTACTCCCCCGAGCCTCTGGGCTCCAGACCTGGTCTCCTTGCCATAGAGAAGGCGTTTCACCTCCCTCAAGTCTGCGGGCGGCAGGTGCTTCTCCAAGCACTGCTCCAGCGACTCCCACTCAGGCTCCGCCATGGCTGGAGATGTCCAGGCCCAAACTGCCTGCCCTTTACCCCCGAGCAGGGAGCAGGAGGAGGAGGAGATGACCAAGTCCACAGACGTGCCCTCCCCTCGACGCTTTACCCTTCTGGCCCCCAGGAGAGCTCCCTGGAGACACGCCCCTCCTCATGCCTTCCGCAGCGCGCACCCAATCAACGCTCCAGAGCTTCCCCGGTGGCCCCGCCCCCTACCCTTTGCACCTTCCTCGGCACTAGCCGGACACGCCCCCTCCACAGCGGGACACGCCCCCTACCCTTCGCGCTTCCTTCGGCACGCGCCGGGACACACCCCTCCTCGCGCCTTCGCGGCGCGCAGCCAATCAGCGCTCCAGAGCTTCGCAGCTGGCCCCGCCCACCTCCCTTTCGGCCGCACGCGCCAGACACCCCCCTCCACCGAGGGACACGCCCCCTACCCTTCGCGTTTCCTTCTGCACTCGCCGGGACACTCCCCTCCTCGCGTCTTCCCAGAGAGCACAGCCAATCAGCGCTCCAGAGCTTCGTGGCTGGCCCCACCCACCGCCCTTTCTACCGCACGCGCCGGACACGCCCCTCCGCCGCCGGACACACCCCCGGCCCTTCGCGCCTCAGTGATTGCGGTCCCGTCCCCTTGTCCCCTTGCCTTCGGGCTTCCGCTCGCCTTCCGGTCCCACCTCTCACCTGCCCCGAGGTGTCAGGGCGGGACCGACCACCGGGAGAGAAGGTGAGGAGGGCGGGCGGCGGTAAAGGTCTGAGGTAAAGGGCGGGCCGGGTTCCGCAGCCCGTGGACAGGGCCTGTCCCCACCGCGACCGGAAAAGTTGGGCCCCGCGGGCCCTCTGCGAATCCCTCCGGGGGCGCAGGTAGCGGCCCCCATTCCGTGCGCGCCCTGGGTCGGAGCTCCTGGTGTCTGCAGGGCTGTGGCCTCAGGACGAGGGCGTTGAAGGAATGGCTCCGACAGGATCGGAGGCCGAGTCATTGGGTGGCGACCTTGGCGCTGAACTTGAGCAGAAGCGGGAACTGTGGTCGCTAGTGGAACGGCTCCCTCCACCTCTCTCTGCTGGGGGGGGAAGGGTACGGGGGGCCGACGCCGTGACCAGGGTTCCACCCGCAGGAAACGCCGACTCCAGAGGACTTGGATAGAAAGTCACTTTAAAGTGGTTATAGTTGCCCAATTTCCTTTTCACTCTAAATAAGACACCCCTAGATCCTTCTGTGGTGATCGTTTTATTTTATTTTTTTTTAATACATTTCTGTAGATTTCAGAGAGGAAGAGAGAGGGAGAGAAATACCCATGATGAGAGAGAGAGAGAGAGAGAGAGAGAGAGTGTGTGTGTGTGTGTGTGTGTGTGGCAATCATTTTATTAAAAAATTTAAAATTGATTTCAGATAGGAAGGGAGAGGGAGAAACACTCATGATGAGTGTGTGTGGGGGGCAATCATTTTACTTACAGTTTTTAAAATTATTGATTTCAGAGATGAAGGGAGAGGGAGAGATGGAAACATCCCGGATGAGAGAGAATCACCAATCGGCCGCCTCCTGCACACCCCTCATGGGGAATCGAGCCCGAAACCCTGGCAAGTGCCCCCGCCTGGAATCGAACCCGGGACCCTTCCGTCCCCAGGCCGACGCTCTGCCCACTGAGCCACACCGGCCAGGGCCGTTTTAAAAGACGTTAAGCTCTGCCCGTCTCGTTTTGAAATACGCAGCCAAGTCCCAAAGGTGCGAACTGCACCACGCACACCGGAGCGAGGGACTCCTCCACAGTGACCCCCGCCCTCTCCCCGTGGCAACGCCGGGCGGTTGGCAGACAGGTGACCTTTTGGCAAGTGCATCCAACCAGGAGCAGGAAGGACGGGGTCCTCACAGCCCCAGGCCCGCGGCACCCCCTGGGGAAGGAGGTAGCATGGAGAAATGGGCATCCTGTGCCGACACAAGACATCTTAAAAAAGATCCTAAGCCGAGGATCCGAACCTTTACACATTCAGGTCTTTGTTCTTTGGCTCTCCTTTGTGTTTGCAAAAGCTGACTAAAACTTATTTTATTTAAAAAAAAAAAAAAAAAGAGCCTCAGAAGCCAGGAGTCAGGAATCTCCATGTTGCCTGGGTGGTTCCACCATGACCTGTTGTCCTCGGAGGAAAGGAGGGGAGGGGTGGGAGGGAGCTGGGAAGACAGCCAGTGCTTGGGGGTGATTGAGCTGTAACACGGTACACGGTTCTGATCTTCTAGCCCAGCGGTCGGCAAACTCATTAGTCAACACAGCCAAGTATCAACAGTACAACGGTTGGAATTTCTTTTGGGAGCCAAAATTTTTAAACCTTAAACTTCTTCTAATGCCACTTTTTCAAAATACACTCACCCAGGCCGTGGTATTTTGTGGAAGAGCCACACTCAAGGGGCCAAAGAGCCGCAGGTGGCTCGAGAGCCGCAGTTGCCGACCACAGATCTGGCCACATAAAAATTGCTCTATTTACGTGCTCCTCCGTAACGAACAAGTTTCATGATAGATGCCGGTTTCCCGGAAAGAGCTCTCTCCGTGTCTGTGTTGATGTTGTGTCCATTCTCAACCCCCAGGGACAGATGTAGGGTGCAGTGGGCTCTGCCCATCGGCCTGGAAAGGCCTGAGATTGTCTGCTCATCGTGGGGTGAGCAGCTCACAGGGGCCGCCGACCAGAGGTGCCCCCTGTCCTGGTTTCTCTGATGAGCCCGAGGGGCTGCTGGTGCCCTCGGTTGGCACTGCACAGGGCACCAAAGCTCTAGCCTCCTTGTTGTCCCGTTTAATCCTCCCAGGAATCCTGTGAACTCTGGGTAAAGGCTCTGAGACTCTGTCGCATTTCCAAATTAAACACGACACTTGCTGGAAATGAGACTGCGGGAGCCAGTACGGTCAAGGGAGAAAAGATCTGAGGTGACCCAATTTCCGAGCCAACTTTCTAAAGGCCCGATTTCTGGGTTAACTTGTTTCCCTAGCTTCCGGATGCTTCTTAGCTCGGAAAGCGCAGTTCCTCTCTCTCTGCCAGGGTTGATTTTATTGTCGTCGTTTTGTGATTATCCTGATGTAAACTTAAATACCAGGCCCGGGAGAGTTTGGGAATAATGTAGGCAAGCTGACTGCACATGGGTGTTGGAGCAGGGCGGGGCGTCATCCATCTTTCTTTGAGATGGGAGCACACAAAATGTCTGTCTCCTTTTTAGCAGCTTCAACTTCTGGTCCCTTGTTTTTGCTTGGGGTCTCTTGCTTCCCCCTCATGTCTAGCCCTGCTCATCCCTGCAAGGTCTCTGCTCCCGGTAAACTTTCACGATCCACCTTTTTAAAAGAATCCATCTTCATGTTAGCTGATCAGCTCCATTTTCGTAGGGAACCATTCAAGATGCTACAGAAGGAACTTCTGATGGTGAAAGTGCCAGGCCTGAGGACAGAAATGTTTAGATCAGAGGCCCACCCTGTAGGTAACCACTCAACAGCCTCATCACGAGTGCGAACCCTGAGAAGAAGGGGGAAAAATTTTTTTAAAAATAAAGAAATCTACAATTCTCGCTGGGCGCGTCATGGCAATATGTTTCTATGCCCGGATTCAGTAAGACCAGTCTCCAGCTGTGGTTTTATTCACCAAGACTTTGCCTGGCATGTCATGTCTGCGAGGGGCATGCCTGGGCTCTGGGCGTCACCAGGAAGCTCGAAGGGATGAAGACGGACTCTGAAGCCAGTGTGCGCCCCTTGGAGAAAGGCCGGCGACTCCCGTGGTCGGGTGGTTCCTGGCAGTCTTCCCGGGTGAGGAACGAAGGCTGCTTTCCTGCGAGATTCAAGGAAGGCACCTCGGGCATTCTGGGAACCGCAAGATCTCGAGGAACTCACCGACCTCTATAGGTGCTGCAGACAACCTTGATGCTACAGGTGGCTGGCTTCTTTGCCCCAAGGGGGTAATTAAAGCTGTTCATGAGCTTCCGGCAAAGCAGATTTTTACAAGCCTGGGGAGCCTGCCGGTGTGGCTCCGCGAATGAGCTCAGCCGGGAACCAAAAGGTCGCTGGTGGGAGTGAGGACACACGCCCAGGTTGCAGGCTCGATCCCCAGTAGGGAGCGTGCAGGAGGCAGCTCATCAGTGATCTCCTTCTCCCTCATTGATGTTTCCAGGTGTCCACCCCTCTCCTTCCTCTCTCTAAAAATCAATACAAACGTACTTTTACAATAAATAAATAGCCTATGTAAGCAATTGCTATTCTTAATTGTGTTTATGCAAACAGGCCAATTTGAAACTAGACTTAATACAGTAAATACATTGGTCTTACTTTGGTGGAAATTAAATTTTCATGAAAATGAGGGTAATTTTAGCGGGAGAAATTGTGTTTCAATCTTCTATACATATAAAAGCCTAGGTGACCAGCCGACCTTTCCACTGTCCAACCGGCTCTGATGAGCAATGACCACCACCAGGGGGCAGATGCTCAACACAGGAGGTTGGCTCCAGGGTGTGCCCGGCCTGCCCTGCCCAGTCTCACCCCATTGGCCACCTTCTAATTAATTTCCTTTTAATGTGCACGAATCTGTGCACTGGGCCTCCAATAGACTATAATACAGTTGTGAATATAAGACTAATTGTCTTCCAAGTTTTACCTATGAATTGAACTAAATTCTGAATTTTTCTAAGTTTTTAAAAATACTTGACTTCAACCCTCCAAACTAATGTTTTCATTTTTCTCCCATCCTTTGATTTGGAATCAGTGAGAACTAAACTGTTTTTTTCCTTCCATCAGACCAGTATCATAATCCTTGCTGTTCTAGCTTTTGCCCCGATAATACTAAAATTTATAACACAGTGGTCTTCACCAGGTTACAAGCTCTACTTGCACTCAAAGAAGTCCACCTCGAGGACCACGGCCACCTCCCGGGCCCAGGTCTCAACGTCCCTCTGACAGAGAGCGAGGACCTCTTGGCTCTGAAGGAGAGCAGCTACAGAGAACCCCCAAACCCCTTTTCTCCGAAAGATTTCAGAGCCAAGACCCCCGACGGGGGATGCGGCGGGCAGTCAGACGCGAACAGAGGAAGGACGACGGGCCAGCTTCAGAAGGTCACAAGGTGGAACGCCCCAGGGTGGGACCTCACCTCCAGGGTGACGCTCCGTCCCCTAGAACGTGGCTGGTCATGGGGTTTGGAGCCCTGGGCTTTCCTCCCCAGAGGTAACATCGAGGCCTCGATTGTATTTCAGCTCCAGGCCCAGAAAGAGCAACCAAAGCAGCCACAGCTGAGGCCACGACCAGCTGCACGGAATAATGCCCCGCCCCCGTGCCGGCCAGCCAGTCAGCGGAGCCCGCAACCGGGAATGGGCACACCTGGAAAGCTGCTGCGTCTCCTGCTGAGATCTCCCCTGGGACCTCCCCTGACATCTCCACCCTGAAACCCCTGGGGACCGGGGACCGAGTTTGCCCGCCCTCCCAGGAGCCTGTCGGCCCTCCCAGGAGCCTGGCCTCCCTTTAAGGACCCTGTCCTCCCTTCCAGGACCCTGTCCTCCCTCTAAGGACCCTGACCTTCCTTCCAGGACCCTGTCCTCCCAGGACATTGTCCTCCCTCCCAGGACCCTGTCCTCCCTCACAGGAGCCTGTCCTCCCTCCCAGGACCCTGTCCTCCCTCACAGGAGCCTGTCCTCCCTCCCAGGAGCATGCCCACGCCTTTCCCTTTCCCTGGCCCCTCTCCGACCTCCCCTCTCCCCAAGCACATTCCCATCACCTTCCTCCTTCCCAAGCCCTAAGAGTGCTGTCTCTACCTCTATAACTTGTCTCCTAAACCCATTTCTCCTAGGTGGTTTACCAAATAAATGTTCTCTTATTTAAAAATATATATATATTGATATATCTAAGAAGATTTTTAAAAAGCAAAGCCCAGCAGCCATTTCTGCACAGGGGCCTCAGCAGACGGCACTTCTCGGAGCGGCTCTGTGCCGGGCCGCCTGCCGGCCGACACCCCACCTGCTACCTGCAGGGAGTGAGCCCTCTGAAGGTGTCCTAGAGCCCCGGTCCAGCCACTGGGCCGCAGGCGTTCCCTGTGCAAGCACATGTCGGAAGGGGTCGGACGCAAGGGGTTTATGTTCCTCGGGGCCCCAAGGAGGGGAGCTGGAGTCAGTGGACAGCGTCACGCATATTCCGGCCCAAAGCCGTGGTTTCCAGCCAGCGGTCGGCAGACGGGCCGCGCTGCCTCTGCAGGCGAGAGCTCTCAGTGCGGGCGTCCGAGTGCCGTCCGAGCGGCCACTTGGTGGGAGTGTTGTAGAAGAAAGTCCTCGGCGCGTGGCTGAGCCGGCGTATCCATTCACTGTGAGCCCCCGAAACAGGGGTGTTTCGTCCAAAGAACCGTGAGAGACCACAGGACAAGGCGAGACAGTTTGGGGTATAAACAAACGCAAGTCAGGACGTGATCTTACTGAGAAACCCGGGCATAGGGGGATTTCATCGTTGTTAATATTACATTAGTAATGCATTCGGTTTGTTTAAGAATTTTTTTTTTTTAGTTTTAAAAATTGATTTTCAGAGAGAAAGGAAAGAGGAGAGAAACATCGCACACACCCCAACGGGGGCACAAACCTGCCGCCTGGCAGCGTGCTCGGTCGGAAATGGAACCGTGACCTCCCAGTCCACAGGTCGGCACTCGGCCACTGGCGCGCCGGATCCCGTGCCAGGCGCAGGGGCCGAACGTGACCAAGTCCCACGCTTGTTTTCACGATCAGAGCCAGAATCGGAACGGCTCCTCGTTCTTGAGCACCTGCTACGGGCCAGGCAGGGCCAGGCCTGGAAGCGACAGGTTGGGAGGGGACAGCGAGGTGTTGTGAAGGGGCGGGGGGGGGGGGCGCGGTTTGGGTCCCCTAACTAAGGCTGCAGGCGCGGCACATGCTCGGCGCCGGGTAAACGGTGGCTGTGTTTACAACATTAGGCGATCCCGTCCCCAGAAGCAAACGCACGGGTCCGGACGCGACAGAACCAACTCCTGGGCCAAAACGATGCGGGAAGGACACGGGCGGGTCAGCCCACAGAGAAGGCAGAGCCAGGCTGCGAGCAGAGAAAGGTGCCGGTCTGCCCGGAACGCCCGCGCACAGCAAGGGACTGCGCCGCGCCGGCCTGTGCAGATTACGGTGGAAGGTTCCAGAGACGCGTGTGCTGAGAAATGACTCCGGCCGTGAAACCCTCTGCCGTATGCGCGGGAGAAAAATGACCGCGTGGCGTTGCGGAGACCGGGTGGACGAGACCAGCCTGGAAACCGTCCAGTTAGAGGAAGGAGGACTGCAGACGCGCTCAGTCACCTGAAGGGAGAGAGAGGCCTCGGGAGCCGGGAGGCGATGAGCGCATCGCTTAAGTGGGATTGATCAGCGCGTTTGGCAGGACGAGTGGAAATGCCGCTTTCTTAAATAATTCAGACCTGCAGGCGTCCAACCCCGCGGAAGGTAGAACAAAGGTCTGCTCGATGCAGAAGTTCGCCTGGCGCCCCCGCGGCGAAGGAGGGGCATTTGAGGAGGAATGAGTGACACTCGCAGCCTGTCTGTAGCTGAGAGCAGTGAGTGAAGGCCCGGATGGTAATCACACGGTAGCCTGCAGCTGAACCCCAGGCATGAGGAGAAGGAAATACCATTTGCTCGCTGACCTGGAGGAGAGCAGACTTCAACCACATAATGATGATGACATTATATAATAGAGAAAGATGCTAATGAGCCGGGACGCCATAACGGGCTGACCAGACAGGAGGAGGCTGCATCCGGGGGACGAGGCGGCAGGGGCCTCCGAGCCCGAGCCACAGGGCCGGACCAGCTGTGGAGGCTTAGATGCCCAGGGAGCCCCCCGAGAGTCCCCGTGCACACATGGAAACTCGGGTCTGGGGGAAGAAGACTGGCATTTGGCCAGAGAGAGCAAGAGTTTGAAATCTCGGCCAACAGTGGTGGCCGAGTCCCGGAGAGGGGGCGTCCCTGGGGCCGGATGCAGAAGGATGAGCCGTAGAAAGAAACGCCCCGAGAGGTCGGAGGAGGCGCAGAGGGCCGGGCAGGCGGCAGCGCTGACCGGCTCCTGTACAGCGGGCATCGATCGCATTCAGAGCTCGGCGGACGGAAGTGAGCTAAGCTGGCGTCGTGGGAACCAGCATCCAGAGTCTGGAGTTCATTGAATTGGGAGGAGGAAGGCCGACAGAGAGGGTGGCTTGAATAAGCTTGGAATGACAGGAAGGAGCAAGAATAGTTCATTGTTTGAGGATAAGATAGAGCTTTTTAAAAGGTATTTTCTTTTTATCGACTTTTAGAGAGAGAGGAGGGGAGGGGGAGAGCAACATTGAATCCAACTGGCAACCTCTTGGTGCCTGGGACAACGCCCAGCCAACTGAGCCCCATCGGCCCGGCATAAGACAGGGCTTTGCTGAAGCCGGTTTGGCCAGTGGGTGGAGCGTCGGCCTGCGGACTCAAGGGTCCCAGGTTCGATTCCGGTCAAGAACATGTACCTTGGCTGTGGGCACATTCCCTGTGGGGGGTGTGCAGGAGGCAGCTGATGGATGCTTCTCTCTCATCGATGTTTCTGACTTTCTATCCCTCTCCCTTCCTCTCTGTAAGAAATCATTAAGATATATATTTTTTAAAAGATAGGGCTTAACACACATGAAGCTCCTCTGAACATGTGTGTGAAAAGGGGGAGGAGCCAGCACAGAGCATGGGTGTCTGTGTGCCAGGTGATCCCCTGATGCCTCACACAGCCGTCACCCACTCTCCTCACCAGCGTGGAGCGGCATGTGCCGCCCCTGGCCTCACCTGGTTAACGTCGTGCCAGAGGGCGGAGATTGGTTTCACTGCAAAGACCCCCTTCTTTCTGCCGCGCGTTACCGTCTCCACGTGTTTCCCGGCCTCTTCGTAATGTGGAGGCTTAGATACAGAGGAGGGTGCGACGGGAGGGGGCTGCGGCCACTGTGCAGACCCTGCCTGGGGGGAGAAATACGGACGCCCGCCCTCCCCGGGGCGGCAGGCAGGACGTGGGGACCGCCCTGTGCAGAGGAAGGCCTGCTGATGGAGACATGGTCATCTCCCAAGAGGCAGAGGCAAAGGAGGGTAGTGTGAGATTAAAAGCACGAATCGGATGATTGACCACGAGGAGGCACCGCTGAATAGCAGTGTTTGGTAAAAGACGGGCGAAATGGCTAAAAGAGTTTTCAGTATCTTTTTCAGCTTTCACTTTCTTGGGCTTTGGAAAAAAAAAATGCCCAGGCATAGGGGGCCAGTACAGGCTAGAATGGGTCACTGGAGGAAAAGGGGGACATACGTAATACTTTTAGTGATAAAGATATTTTTAAGAAAATGAGACATCAAAGAAGAGCCAAGTTTTTTTGTTTGTTTGTTTGTTTGTTTTAAAGCCCTTAAAGAGGGTAAGGAGGAATGGGAGAATCGGTATATTGTAGAACTGGATGAACGTGTTTTTATGTTTCTATGCGTTTAAGTTCCATTCCCTAAAGAATAAAGGACGAAGACTCCAAGAACTGCAGCTCCTTAAGGGCACGCAGTGGGGAGAGCCGGGCAGGAGAGGAGGGGAGGGGAGGGGAGGGGAGGGGAGGGGAGGAGAGGAGAGGAGAGAGGAGAGGGGAGGGGAGGGGAGGGGAGGGCGAGAGAGGGGAGGGGAGGGGAGGGGAGGGGAGGGGAGGGGAGGGGAGGGGAGGGGAGGAGAGGAGGACGCCCGACTCCTGCTCCGCCACAAGGCCGTCCCCGTCAGCGCATGCGTCTGTTTTCTCCGCCGCGGCCCGCGGGCTGATCGGGGGCCGACGCGCCTCTGAGCTCAGAGTGTCTGTGCCGCCCGGCGTTCGGGTCGCCGTCACCCCGAAGTCAGGGACACGGGCTCCGGAGTCGGCACGCTTGGTTCAGCCTCACACCTCCCGTCCACGCGGCGGGACCTGCGGGCGTGTCGTCAGCCTCCCTGGGCCTCGGTTTCCTCGTCTGGAGACTGGGGGTGCCGGCAGTAAATACGCCCCGGGGGGTTCTGAGGATCCAGTGAGCACACACACAAGCCTTCTCACTGGAGCTGCTGGCAGCAGCGAGCCCTGGGTGAGCGGAAGCTGTCGCTACGAGCGGTTGTAGATGCGGCTACTCCGATGCCCTCTGCCCTGTGGGGAGCCCAGCTCTGCACCTGCGCTCGCAGCGCCCAGAGGGGAATGGAATTAACCACTTCGCGTGTGCCAGCTTCCCCTGTGGGGAGAGGAATGGCAGGAATTTTCAGAGACCCGAGTGGTCAGGACCTCTGGGGTATGATTCAGCCGCAGTGGACTGTCAAATTTTCCCACGGCGCAGTGGAAAGTCACTGAACGCTCCGCGCAGACAGTGCCCCCCCCCCGCCAGTGTTCCCCATGAGGATGCAGCGCTGATAGAGAGCTGCTCCGCGGGGAGCGGGCCGGAGGGCCTGGCAGAGGGGCCAGCTCAGGTGCCCAGCGCCCGCCAGGGCTTCCGCTGCACCCACTGTGCGCAGTCTCTCTGCAATAGCCCGTTGTCAACCCGCTGCGGGACGGGACGGCAGAGGAGAAAAGTCGGGGGTCTGTTCTCCCAGGCAGGGACGCTGAGGCAGTGACTGCCACAGGTTCGTTCAGAGGCCAGATGTCCAGTTAACCCACCGCGCACCAGTACTTTCATTGCCAGCTTTCCCCAGTGGCCAGATAAGTTCCTGCTGGACGAGTACAAAGTGTCAGACTTTAAAAAGACGTTGGCTTGTGAGAACATGTCATAAATAACTTCAAAATGCAATGGGAATTTGATTTTAAGGCGTGCCTTTAACGTCTACGTAAAACACCGTGTCATAGGAAAACGCGAGACTGCTCGTGATCCGCCCGCCGTGTGTGAAGAGCACAGACGCCGCCCTGGCTGGTGTGGCTCAGTGGGTAGGGAGGACATCTTGGCTGTGGATTGAAGGGTCCCAGGTTCGATGCCGGTCGAAGGCACATGCCCGGGTTGCAGGCTCCATCCCCAGGAGAGGGAGTGCAGGAGGCAGCTGATCAATGATTGTCTTTCATCATTGATGTTTTTAATTCTCCCTCTCCCTCTCGGAAATCAATAAAAACATATATTAAAAAAAAAAGATTATACTCGCATCCGTGAGAGTCACTAAGGTTTTTAAGTTTCCTCAGATGACCCCGGCGGAAGCCTCATCCGGTAACAAAACTGGCCGCAGCTGCAACAAAAGTGGCACCATCCACACGGGTGCTACCGTTGTCACAGGTTTTGAAACCTTCTAATGTCACTTCCCCCAGTCTGCGTGCAAGATCCCTTCCGCGGGTCTCCCTCTCCCCCCTCTTGGCCTCGCCGGAAAGTTGCAGCGGAGATCTGTTTCCTTTCAAGAGCAGACGCGGTGCTGCCCGGAGCTGGTCTGGCCGCTCCCCTGCACCGAGTGTTTAACGCAGGGAGAGCCTCGAACGAGAATAGACCTCAAAATCCAGGCTCTTGTCGGGGGGCAAACCCCCTTCTCGCCGACCCAGAACTGGACGCCGGTGCCACTCGTCGGGCAGGGCACACCCTGCGGGCAGCTGGCAGTCTCTGCCCGGCCGCACTCCCCCTCCGTGGACTGCCCCGCCTTGAGGCAGATCGATGGGGTCCCTGCCCTTTGCAGCAGCAGCGGCTCCCTGATAACTGGAAATGCGAGACGCTGTCCAACGTTTCTGTGGGTGAGAGATTGAGGCCCAGGGAAGGTGACTGGCTTGCCCGAGTGCATCTAAGCACTCGCGAGCAGAGGCCCAACCCAGAATGCTGACTTCTCTGAGTCCCACTCCAGACTCTGTCAACCTAGTAAGCTTCTTCCTTTAAAGGGGAGTCGGGGCCCTGTCCGGGTAGCCCCGTTGGTTAGAGCATCGTCCCTGTACGCCAAAGGTGCGGGTGCCATCCCCAGTCAGGGCACTTACAAGAAGCAATCGATGGCCGAAACCGGTGTGGCTCAGTGGATAGAGCATTGGCCTGCGGACTCAAGGGTCCCGGATTCGATTCCCGTCAAGGGCATGTATGTACCTTGGTTGTGGGTACATCCCTGGTGGAGGGTGTGCAAGAGGCAGCTGATCAATGTTTCTCTCTCATCAATGTTTCTGGCCCTCTATTCCTCTCCTTTCCTCTCAGTAAAAAAATCAATAAAATATATTTTTAAAAAAATAAAGAAGCCACCGATGAATGTATAAATAAGTAGAACAGCAACAGTTAATCTCTCTCTCTCTCTCCAAAACCAACAAAGGAAAGCAGTGGCCAACGGCTCAGCTGCTGGGAGCATCACCTCGTCCACCAAAAGGCTGCGGGTTCGATTCCAGGTCAGGGCACTTAGCGAGGTTGCGGGTTTGACTCCTGGTCCGGTCAGAGTTGCAAACGGGGGGCAACCGATCGATGTTTCCCTCACATTGTTTTTTTTTTTTTCCCTCTCCCCCCCTTCCCTTCCTCTCTTTAAAAGATCAATGAAAACATATCTTTGGGTGAGGCTTAAAACATAATAGTAATAATAATAATAAAGGAAAGGTGAGGGGTGGAGGGGATGAGACTGTGGGTGCAGAAGGGGATGAGACCCAGTCAGGGAGAGGGCTCTGGGAGGCAGAGGCGCAGGGAACGGCGGGCGCCTGGCCGTGGGCAGAGGGGAGGTGCCGCAGGGTGAGGAACAGGCCCGGGCAGAGCTGAGAGAGCACGCCACAAACTCGGCTTCTTTGACAATCTCACCCCGCCAAACAGATCTGAGCGCGCCTTCCCCCACACACAGGCCCCCCCCCCCCCCCGACCTGATTATTTCCACAGCTGCGACTTAATGCTGCTTATCTCTCCTCCAGGAGATTCCTTGGAACGAGACCATGGGAGCCCGGGCCCGGGGCGAATCTCATCGCACAGATGGGCCGGCGGCCGCCGGCGAGCTTGTTGCCTTTGGCCGGGAGCAGCATCCTGGGCCTGGACGCCCTGTGAGTACGCCCCAGCCGGCCCAGGCCAGGGCTGCGCTGCGGCTGGCCCGCGTCCCCCCCAGAACCCCCCGTGCCCCCACATGTGCCCACCCCGCCGGCTGGCACTGAAAACCACATTCCCGGGAGCTCTTCCACCTGAAACCGGGTGCCCGCGAGCAGCGCGGCAGGGTGGTGGCTGGTGTGTGTTTGGCAGCACTCTGCGCGGAGGGCCTGGAGGCCGGGTTCTGGTTCCTGTCCAATCGAGAACTTTCCCTGGGACCGCAGGCAGATGGGCCCGCCCTAGGCCCCCGTTTTCTCAGCTGGAAGGTTGTTTAGAGCAACAACAGCTGTCATCAAGGAAGTGCTTACTGTTATGCACCGGCCGCAATTTCACTGAACCCTTCCTCGGGCCGATGGGATGGGTGCCGTGATCCTATTTCGCAGAGAAGGAAACGGAAGCCCAGAATTCTCATACCCGAACCATCCTGTTTAAACCCCCAGCCCCAGCCCGACAGCACCCGCCTGCTCTCTCTCTCTTAGCGGCTCCGAAAGAAATACCGCAGAGCTTACTTCCTTGTTTGCCCCCAAAGCTCCTCCAGGGAATGGGTTTGTCCTTCTGTCGCTCGTTATTGGTTGTTGTTCGTTTGCTGAGTTCTCAGGGGCTGAGTAGTGCCTGGCGCCTGGTAGCACTGAAATAGTGGTTGAGTTAAAAAAAAAAATGAATGAGTGGCCTGCCCTGTGTGGCTCAGCTGGCCGTGCACCGAAAGGTCACTGGTTTGATTCCAGGTCAGAGCACATACCCAGGATGTGGGTTTGATCCCCAGTAGGAGGAGGCAACCAATCATTGTTCCTCTATCTCTCCTTCCTCTCTCTCTCAAATCAATAAAAACATATTTAAAAATATATAAATGGCCTTAGCCAGTTTGGCTCAGTGGATAGAGCGTCGGACTGCGGACTGAAGGGTCGAGGATTCCAGTCAAGGGCACATGCCCAGGTTGCGAGCTTAATCTCCAGTGGAGGGTGTGGAGGAGGCAGCCAATCAATTATTCTCTTTCATCATTGATGTTCCTATCTCTCTCTCCCTCTCCCCTTCTCTCTGAAATCAATAAAATATATTTTAAAAAATGAAGGAATGAATTCTTGGCAGGAGTATCAATTGGTGTAAACTCTAGGGGAGTCAGTTTAGCAATATTAATATTTGATATGCATTAACCTTTTGGTCCTGCAATCCCAGAACTAGGAGTTTATCCTAGATTTGTGCATATACCTGAGGCCTAAGTGCAGGGGTGTTACTGCAGCGCTGCTTGCTATACAGACTGGAAACAATGGGAGGTGCATCAGTCGGGGAACTCCTTAAATGCATTGGAGAGGTCCCCACGGTGAGGCTCTACACAGGAGCAGAAAACAAGGAAGTGGATCTGCACACGCTGATGTGCACTGGCCCGGGATATGTCGTCGAGTGAAAGAAGCCATCCAAACCAGAACATTTCTTCCTCCGTTTGTGGTCAAAGAAAAACACATATAATAGATTTAAAGGGGTGCTAGTTCAGGAGAGACAGGGAGCAAAGAGTGGCCTCTGGGAAGCGGGACAGAGGTTCTGGGTCGGGGTAGAGGCTATGCTCTCATGGTGTGCTCACCCCTCCCCAGAGAGACGCTCCATAGAACATAACATTTTCTCATTTAAAGTGCACCATTCAGCCTCTCTGGCTCCCAGGCTAGCCACCATTCTACCTGTCTTTCTTTGTGGTGGTGATGATGGTGATGGTGGTGATGATGGTGATGGTAGTGATAATAGTGATGGTGGTGATAATAGTGATGGTGATGATGGTGATGGTGGTGATGGTGGTGATGATGGTGATGGTGGTGATAATAGTGATGGTGGTGATGGTGATGGTGGTGATGATGGTGATGGTGGTGATAATAGTGATGGTGATGATGGTGATGGTGGTTATGATGGTGATGGTGGTGATGATGATTACAGTGGTGATGATGGTGGTGATAATGGTGATGGTGAAGATGATGTGATAGTAATGGTGGTGATGGTGGTTGTGGTGATGGTGATGGTGATGGTGATGGTAATGGTGGTGATGGTAAGGGTCATGGTGGTGATGGTGGTGATGGTGGTGATGGTGATGGTAATGGTGGTGATGGTGGTGAGGATGGTGATGGTAATGGTGGTGATGATGGTGATGGTGGTGATAATAGTGATGGTGGTGATGGTGATGGTGGTGATGATGGTGATGGTGGTGATAATAGTGATGGTGGTGATGGTGATGGTGGTTATGATGGTGATGGTGGTGATGATGATTACAGTGGTGATGATGGTGGTGATAATGGTGATGGTGAAGATGATGTGATAGTAATGGTGGTGATGGTGGTTGTGGTGATGGTGATGGTGATGGTGATGGTGGTGATGGTGATGGTGATGGTAATGGTGGTGATGGTAAGGGTCATGGTGGTGATGGTGGTGGTGATGGTGGTGATGGTGATGGTAATGGTGGTGATGGTGGTAAGGATGGTGATGGTAATGGTGGTGATGATGGTGATGGTGGTGATGATGGTGATGGTGATGGTGGTGGTTATGGAAAGGGTCATGGTGGTGGTGGTAATGATGGTGATGGTGATGGTAATGGTGGTGATAATGGTGATGGTGGTGAGGATGGTGGTGGGGGTGATGGTGATAGTGATGGTGATGATGGTGATAGTCAGCATGGGAGCTGGAACATCTTGGAGTCCAGTCCAATCCTTTCATTTCACAAATGGGAAGCAGAGGCCTGGAGAGGAGAAGGACTCCCCTGAGGTCCCACAAGAAGTCACTGCAGAGCCCGGCCTCGAACCCGGATCTCCCGGCTCCCGAGCCAGTGCTCTTCTCGGGGAAGACATAGGAAACACAAAGCCGGCTGGGCTTCGCGCCAGCCCCCTGCGGGAGGTCACATAGCCGGGCGGCTCTCAGAGCTCCTCGTCTATTCTTAGCCTGAACTCTCCGTGACTCTGGTCCTCAGCAGCCTGTCCCCGCTTCCTCCGCTCCGGTTCGTGTGTGAACGTGGGTGTGTTTTCAATAAACGTGCTACGTGGAGGAAACGGGCTCCGCGCGGCCCGCTCGAGGCCCCGGAAGGAACAAGCCCGAGAGGGGCCTGAGAAAACAACCGCTTCCCTCCTCCCGGCGACCCGGTGCCGGAGCCGGCCTCGCTGCTCGCAGCCGCTGCCTCCTCCCGCAGGAAACGGCCAGGAGGAGCCGCAGGGAGCACGGCCGGCCGCCAGAACGAGCTCCTCCCCAGCCCTGGGCCCCGGTCCAACCCACATGCCCGACAAGCCCCTTTCCGACCCCAGTTCTACCTTCTCCGCACCTTTCTCCACTTCGGGAAGGAGTGTTGAAAATAACCAGCGAGCAGAGCAAGTCTGCTCTTGACCTCGGCCTCAAGGTCAAGTTCAAAGGAGACAGAAGCTGCTCAGGGCCAGGCCCCGCCCAGGGAAGCAGGAGAGCGATGTGAAGCAGCCTGTGTGTGGCTCACCTGCGGCTCTCACCGATCCCGCGCTGGGCAGGAGCTTCTGCTGTGGACAAATGACCCCACAACTTGGTGGCTGAGACTGTGGCCCCTTACACCTCTCCGTTTCTTTTCTTTTCTTTTTTAAATATATTTTATTGTTTTTTTTACAGAGAGGAAGAGAGAGGGATAGAGAGTTAGAAACATCAATAAGAGAGAAACATCGATCAGCTGCCTCCTGCACACCCCCCATAGGGTATGTGCCTACAACCAAGGTACATGCCCTTGACCAGAATCAAACCTGGGACCCTTGAGTCCCCAGCCCGGCGCTCTACCCACTGAGCCACAGCGGTTAGAGCCCCCTCGCCGTTTCTTTATGTTGGAACCCGGTGGAGCTCACCTGAGCACCTCGGGCTCAACGTCTCTCAGGAGGCTGCAGCCAAGCTGCCGGCCTGAGGCTTGATGGGGACCCCAGCGGGGCCGATGGCCGGCTCCTCTGACATGGTCTC
This sequence comes from Antrozous pallidus, assembly GCA_027563665.1. NCBI lineage: Eukaryota > Metazoa > Chordata > Mammalia > Chiroptera > Vespertilionidae > Antrozous > Antrozous pallidus. The sequence continues at coordinate 1,974,070 of CM050528.1, forward strand.
TGGCGGGCCTTAGTCCAGCGTGACCGGCCGTGCACAGAGCTGCTCCAGGGCGAGAGCGGCTGAGGACACTCACAGGCCTCTGTCCCCGATTCTCCGAGCGACCGCGCATCACCCGTGCTGACCTCTTCATTGGCAGCGAGTCACGGGGTCCAGCCTACACCCCCCCCCCCCGAGGCTGAGAGGGTGGGGGCCATCGTAGAGGCCACCCCCGACACCTGGCCGGTGGGCAGGACTTACAGAAGGCCTAGAACATTCCAGAGGGGAAACGGTTAGTGTGAAAGCTCAGGGCTGGCTGGCGGTTCGGTGGGAGCGAGGCATCAGCGGAGGAGGACAGGAGGCCACTGGAGAGGTTGACTGGACCCAAACTGAACCAGATCCGCCACTGCCGGGCTAAAGAGTTTGATTTCATTTTGTTAATCCTCACCGAGAATATGTTTTCATTTATTTGAGAGAGAGAAGGGGAGAGAAACATCCATCGGTTGCCTCCCGCCTGGACTGGGGATTGAACCCGAAACCTGACGGGGAATCAAACCACCACCTTTTGGAGTTGGGGACGATGCTCCAACCACCCGAGCCACACCGTCCCGGCCCACACTCACGTTTTCAATTCTCACTTTAAATCGTATCCGAGTCCTACAGGCGCATAATTTTAAACGTCACCTTTTACAGTTCTGCAAGGTTTATGAAGACCGAGTGTGGCCCTCAGCCTCCCTCCACCCCCACCCCACCCCTCACCCCCGGCCCCCTGCCCCGAAGGGACCATTTCCACTTGCTGAAGGATTCTCGTCCCTCTCTATAAATAACGCGTTTGTGTTGCTCCTTCCTGCTCCGTCCAGGCGCCATCCGCCGACTTCCCTCCGCGGCTGACGGGGCTCGGCACCTCGTCCTGGTCTGCGTCCCCCCCCTGCACACCCATCTCCAGGCCCCTTCTTCCCGGTGCCGTTCGATGTCATTTCCGGGAGATCGATCCCCGGTGCACTTGCCATTTCGGCCACGTAAATGCCACTTACGGCGACGCCCGCCACACAGCCAGCTCCGGTCGCCTCTTCCGCGTTCGTGCAGGTTTCCGATCCGCTAACCCAGCGGTCGGCAAACTCATGAGTTGACAGAGCCGCAGTTTGCCGACCTCTGAGCTAACGTAGGTGCCCCTCACAAGCAGACTGCGAGGTCTGGGCCGACCTTGAGGACCGACCGGTTCTCAGACAGCGTGCCTGTGGCAGGACCCCCCGCGCTGTGTGGGATGGGTGCGTCGGCAGGCACCCCGTACCCGTGCGGCTTTCCTTCTATTTTAACTTTTCCACAAAGCGTTGCTGAGGTGTTGCTGACACACCATAAATAAACCGCACCTGTGTAAGGTGTCCAATTGGATGTACGTTGACTCATACATACACTCCCGAAACTATCGCCATGATCAAGATATTTATCCCCCCTCTCCCCCTTCCCAGGCACCCCCAAGGACCTTTTCATTCCTCTCTCCTGCCTCCCCCAACCCTGCCCAGGCCACCTCGGATCTGCTTTCTGTCGCGGTAGATGAACTGGCACCTGCTCGATACACAGGGAGTCACAGATGTGATCTTTTTTTTTGGGGGGGGGGGTCGGCTGGCTTTCTTTTACATACAGTTTTAGTGGGTCCTTGGCAGCCTGTCCCTGACTGTCTCAGTAGGAAGGCCTCTGTGTCCCTCTCTCTCCTTCCTCCCCTCCCTCCTCTCCATCAGCCAGCTCTGAGGACACGCCGAGGCGCCTGCTTCGGTTCTGTGCGCGAGTCGTACCCCGGGGCAGAGGACAAACCCCCCATTGGCGTATGCCGCGCACACAACAGCTCTCGGGGCGCGTCCAGCAGGAGCAAACCCCTCTGGAAGAGGCTGTTGGCCCAGGGCTCCCCTGAACCCCGAACTCCGCAGGCCGGGTACCAGTCCCCGTGGCGGCCTGCGCTCGCCCGCAGCCGGGCCCGATGAATTGCAATCCCCTTCGGTCCCATTCAGAAGTCGGGCTTCCTGAAATGTCAGCCATTGAGGCGCTAAGAAAAGAACCAATATCTCGCCGGCCTTCCTTCCTTTTGGTCTATTTGGCAGAAAGACAATCCCGTGCAGATAAAAGGTCACTCGGGAGGCAGGGTTTCCCTCGTCCGTCCTCCTGTCCCCGGTCCGGGCCGGGAGAGGGCCAGCAGAGGTGGCTCCGGGCGGCCAGACCCAGGTCCCCCGCCGGCAGTGGCCCGAGGCTCGAGGGCAGGAGAGCCTGGCCCCGCAGCTGCTTCCGGGGGTGCCCGGTGTGTCTCGCATCTCCTCTGACTCATCCACACGTTTTCCCTTTAATTCTCCCCTAATTAATTCACATTTAATCCCTACCGCGCCGCGAGGAGGGACATGGGAAACGTGGCTGTTGTGAGTAGTGCTGCGGAAATGTGGGAGCACCAGATCTGTGGAGACCCTGCTGGCTTTCCTCTGGGCTTACACCCCGAAGCGGAAGTGCTGATGCATGCACACCTGCTTTTAATTTTTGAGACACTTCCATCCCCTTGCTCCACCCTCTGGCTACCGCTACCCCTCCCCTATAGTTTTTTTGTTTTTAAATATCCTTTATTGATCTTTTTACAGAGAGGAAGGGAGAGGGAGAGAGTTAGAAACATTGATGAGAGAGAAACATGGATCAGCTGCCTCCTGCACACCCTACACTGGGGATGTGCCTGCAACCAAGGTACATGCCCTTGACCGGAATCGAACCTGGGACCTTTCAGTCCGCAGGCCGGCGCTCTATCCACTGAGCCACACCGGTTAGGGTTCCCCTATAGTTTTTTACTATGAAATGTTCCTATAATATTCTGTCATTTATCAATATGAATAGCACTGATTGATTATCTACTATTCAGCCATCCTTGCATTCCTGGGATAAATCCTAATGGGTCATCATTGATGTTATTTTTAATACATTGCTGAATCTGGTTTGCTGACATTGAGCATTTTGTATTTCTGCTCACGGAAAACATTAACGTCCAGTGTTTCTCGTGTGTTCCTCAGAGCGCACACAGATGTAAACGGGCCATTTTCATATGAATTAGAATCACACAAATTGGGCGGGGAAACAAAGGCCCCCCCGTCTGGCCTCATCACCCGAGCGTGGAGGAAACCGGGACTCAGGGAAAAGCGGACAACCCTTTTGGAGCCACGGGGACTCAGAAACAGAGTTGGGACGAAAGCACCTCGCAGAGAGCACTTGTAAACGCCATCCCCTTCCCACCGCGATCTGTCACGGCAGCAACAGCCCTGCGGGCGGCACTGCCCAGCGCTCTCCCGGCCGGCTGGACGGGCTCCCCGAGGGCCGGAGAGGGGGCGTCCATTGTGCGACTGCGGCAGAGGGGCACTGCCAGGCCCCGACGTCTCTGTTCTGGCCCAGCCCCAGGCCAGACCCGTCTTCAGCCTGGAATGAAGGGCCCCTGAGGCCCGCGTCCGGAACCGTCACCCCGCACACTGCCCAGCAGTACCGTCACAGGCGCGTCCTACGGGGTCCCTCTGCAGACCCCCAACGGACAGGCCTGAGGGCTTCATGGTCTGGGGTGGTCTTGCTGGAGGGACCCCTCAAGGGCTTTCAGAGAACGTCCCCCGGAGGGAGACGCGGGCCCAAGGCCCCTCAATGGGATCTTTGCTACCAGGTCCCTAAGGGCCTGTCTCGAACATCCCCGGTGGAACGGGGGAGGTGGGGCCCCAGCTTCCCTTCCATCCCCTTTCCCCACCCTCTGGCCACCACCACCCCTCCCCCACATCCCCCAGCAGGAGCGAGCGAGCGGCTTCCTGCCCCAGCGCCCATGTTTCCCCGCGCTATTTGTGTCGGCTCCCAGCAGCCGGCCCGGCCTGGCAGGCCGCTCCGAGGTTATCCGATTATCCCATTAGCCCAGCTCGTCCTTCCTTCCTCCCGCCATTAGCTCCAGCGCCCTCTTCCCCTCCCTCTGCGCTGCTCCTTCCCAGCCGGCCGGGGCCGGGTCAGCCCCTGGCACAGGGCCCCGGTACCACCCATCTGCTCATCACTTACAGGGGGGAAGCTCACCCACCGTCCCCAAAGTCACACGCCCCCTCCCCCCAGCAAAGAAGGCACACCCAGGTCTCCGACCTCAGGCCCTCATCTTTCCAGCCACGTCCGGCCAGCACGCCCCCCGCTGGGCTCAGGCACGGAGCCCCCAATGAAGGAGGCTGTAGTCCCCTTTCCGGCCCTGGGGCCTGGAGGCTGAGACCGGCAGTGGTGGTTTGGGGCGGGAGCTGGCGCACACGGTGAGCACCGGCATCGCCCGGGGGGGAAATGAGACCCGCGGAAGAAGAGATGCTGCTGAAGTCAGCCGACCCGCCACCCCCCGGGGCACGAGGCGGGCACCCGAGCGCTAGGGGAACTGGCGAGAGGGAGCGGAGGCTTTCCGAGGGTGGTCCAGGAGGGCTTCCTGGAGGAGGGGGCTCCCCAGAGGTCACTGAGGAATGGGAAGCGTTTCAGGTCTCGGCCACTCAGAGGAGCAGCAGTGCAGGCCGAGGCCTCCGGGAGGGACAGGCAGGGAGTGAGGCGAGAGGAGGGCAGTCTGGCTCCATCAGGGGAGCGGAGGGACGCGGCGGGCGGAGACAAGGCTGGCGGCAGAGCGGTGGCCCCGGACGCCCCGCCAGTGAGTGGGGGTCAGCGAGTGATAACGATGAACTATTAATTGTTAACAGTAATCAGGGCCCCGGACTGCTTGGGAGCAGGGAGGCCGTGAGCGGAGGCCGCTCTGGCGAGAAGTCTGAACGGTGGATTGCGGTAGAAAGTGGCTCGGCGGGTAGGGGTGGGGGGGTTCCTCGCACCGAAGGGCCGCCGGGTTGCTTCTTGCTCAGGGCACAAGCCCAGGTTGGGGGTCAGTCCCCGGTTGGGGTACCATTGGAGGCAATTGATCAGTGTTTCTCCCTCACATCCATTGTCTCTCTCTCTCTCCTTCTTCCTCTAAAATGAACAAACAGGCACGGGGGAGAGCCCGAGGCAGGGGACGGGGAGGCGGGATTGGAGCTCACCCAGTGGCTGCGAGGTGACAGGCCTCAGCGAACCATGACTTCGGGGCCTCCTGGGGGGCGGGGGGGGGGGCAGAGGGCTGGTCACACTCAGATGTCGGGAAAGAAGCCTGAGCGGGTGAAAGAAGCCTGAGCGGGTGCAGTGGCTGAACTTGGGGAGATAAGGAGCGGACGAGGGCAGCGAGGTGTGGCCGTGGGAGGCCTGGTGGGAGGGGCAGGTGGGCGAGGGCCCTCCCCCCCCCCCAGAGCCACACCCTCCCCTGACCTGCATGAGGCAGAGCCTTTTATAAAGTGGGAAACATGCCTGTCCCCGACCGGGAATCAAACTGTGCCCTCCTGAATCACAGGCCGACCCTCAGCCACTGAGCCCCCCAGTTCTGATGGCTCCCCGCGCCTCCTGCGCCACCGTGGATCCACCGTGGGCGTCTGCGTGACAGCCCCCATCAGCCCACTTGTCCCGTCCACCCAAGGAGGCCGATCGCTCTCCCGCAGCCAGAGAAGTCGGTGGCACCGGGGTCTGAGCCAGGGCGGCAGGGGCCGGGGCCGGGGGGCCGGGAGGAGCGAGTGGAGGGCACTGTGCGCCCCCGGCACAGGCGAGCGGGAGGCCACATGCCCGGAGAGCCGGGGGCGGGGAGGCCTGGCCGGGCCTCAGAGCTGGGAGCGGACAGCAGCACCGGGACGCGGGGCCGGGCAGTTTTCTAACAGAACAACCCGCAACCTCCCTTGCGACGCACCCCCCACACCTCTGATCCAACCAGCTCCCCCCCTCCCCCCTCCCCACCCCGGGAACACGTGGGCGGCCCACAGAAAAGACACATCACAGCCCTGACAGCCCGCTGACAACACCTTAACTGGAAAATTGCTGGAAATGGGGCATAATTCGGCGCGGGCGGAGGCACGCCACGCAGGTTCGCTCCCAACAAACTCCGGGGGGAGGCGCCGCGCTGGCGTTCACCGCCCCCCCTGCCTGTCCCCGCCGGGGTCTCTGGAGGCCGGTCCCAGGGCCGAGCCTGCCAGGCCTGCCCCTGCCTCAGGGGGTCTGACCTCCATTCCCCCCTCTCTGCACCCCCCCTCCCGCAAGGGCAACGCAAAAAAAAAATGAGGGTGTTCCACGCAAAGCCTTTCCCACTGCGTTTTCCCAAGAGCCCCTCCCTCCGAGGACACGGGGTTGGCCCCCCACGCCATCCCCAGCCCCTCAGCCTCGGCCTCGGCCTCGGCCTCAGCCTCGGTCCCAGCCTGGCCCCCCTCGGCCCCGCTGCCTCTCCCCGCTGACCGGAGGCCAGGCAGAGGGCAGGAGGGGCCTGTGCCCGCTGTGCTCTGTGCTCCCTCCGCTCCAAGGCTGAGTCCATCCCCCCCCCCCCCCGCCCCACCAGCTGGGCAGCCTGATTGTGGGGCGGGGTGAGGGGGTGGGGGTTGGGGGGGAAGTGGGCTAACGAGGAGGAGTGGCAGGTGTCCGAGGGGTACTCAGGACAGGGCAGGTGTGGGGCAGAGGGAGACGGGTAATGTAACACGTTTCGTTTGGGGGGTAGATGAGGGCCCCACAGCAAACAGGTCTTCCTGCCCCAGCCCAACCCCCTTCTGCGGAGGGGGTCCCCCAGCTGCTCAGGCAGCTCAGCCAGCCCTGAGGCTCAGGGGGGAGTGCCCACTGCAGTGAGACCCCAAAAAGCTGCTGTGCCCGGGGACTGTGCGGCCTGCCGGCGGGCGGGCACGGGTTCATGCCGGCGGGGGGACCTGTGTGAGGACCCCAGGAGAGGCCCGGGCTCTGCCTGGGGAAGGGGGCGGAGGACGGAGCGGCAGCCTGGCCCGGGGCCGATGGCGCCTGCACCCCGGGGCCGGCGGCTCCGGTTCCCTGTAGGGGTGGCACTGCCTCACACACACCGGTGCCACCTGTGTCCTCGGACGCTCAGGGAGTGGGACGTGCTTGTCTGTGCACACGTACCCCGAGACCGGCTCCTGGGGGCTGTGGGAGCTGGGCTCAGTGTGCTTGGAAGCCGTTCCTGAGCCCCCGGCCCGGTCCTCCCCCAGACCCCAAAGGCCGCACCCCCAGCTCCGCTCCCCAGAAGCCCAGGAAAGGCCGGAGAGACGCTGCCTCCCTACCTGTGCGGGTCTTCTGGTCCCCCCACCAGCTGCTCATGAGCACCAGCATCCGGGCTCCCCGCCTCCTGGGGTGAACCCAGGCCAGGCGCTGCCCTTGGGGCGGCGGGGCCGAGGGGGGCCAGGCTGGGAGCCAGCCTGGTGTGGGGGGGGCTGCTGCTGGGCCCCCGGGGGCTCGGGAGGGGCTGGGCCCGGCCTGCACAGCAGCAGCATCCCATCCGGTCCGTGCAGCCCGCCTGCAGGCTCCTATGGCCGCAGCGGGAAGTTGGGGCTCAGACAGTGAGCTGGCCGATCCCCGCACACGCACCGGGGAGCGAGCGCACAGGGCTGGGCAGTGGAGGAAACGGAGCGGTGGCGGGGGGCCAGGTGCAGGCGCCAGGGTGTGGTCCGGGAGGGGCCAGGTGCTCCCACTGTGAGCGGAGTGCGGGGCCCGCTGCCCGTTCCCGCCTTCCGCTCCGGCTGAGAGCCGTTAGTGGGGGGGGGGGGGGGGGGGGGGCGTGATGGTTGCAGTCAGATAGGCCGGGTGTTTATTTTTTATTCCCATTGCCGTTTAAAAGTGTTTTTATCATCTCAGAAGGGGGGAGAGAGAAACATCAGTGACGGGAGAACCACGGGTCACCTGCCTCCCGCACGCCTCCCCCCGGGCCCGGAGCCCACAGCCCGGGCCCGGCCCGACCGGGACTCGAACCCTGACCTGGTTCACAGGTCGACGCTCAGCCACCGAGCCATTGGGGCCAGGGTGTGCTCCACCGATTTCCAGAAAGAGAGGGAGGAGGGGAGAGAGACACCGATGTGAGAGAGACGCACGGATTGGCCGCCCCCGGGAAGCGCCTCCGGGAACCGAACCCGAGGCCTTTTGGCCCACAGGCGGACGCTCTAACCACTGAGCAAGCGGCCAGGGTTTTCAGTTCGCTCCCGCCTCACAGACCCGGGCAGGGCCGGCCCTCCGCTCCGAGGGGCTGCGGGCTCCCGGGTTAGCCATCGATAGGCGACGCCCGACACGCCCTCCCTGGCCCTGCCCGAGGGGCCCGGTCCCCACTTCCCTGGGCCGCCACCCTCCCATCCCTGAAGGACGGCTCCCCCCTTAGGCAAGGAGCCCGAGGCCGGCGGGGAGACAGGAAACACCTGCTCCCGACAGGTTTCCGGCTGGGAGGAGGGCTGGAGAAGGAGGAAGAGGAGGAGGGGGCGGAGAAGGAAGAAAAGGAGGAGGGGGGGAGGGATGACCCCAGGGAGGGAGGGCGGTGCAGCCCCCCCCCCCCCCCCCAGCCCATCTCTTCCCAGATCTCCGGCTGCCTCTCGGCTGAGGAGCAGGGCAGGGCTGTGGGAGGGCGGACATGGCTCTGAGAAGTGGCACAAAGAGCTTCTCAGGCCCTGGCCTGTGTGGGTCAGTGGGTAGAGCGTCCGCTTGTGGATTGAAGGGTCCCGGGTTCGATTCCGGTCAGGGTACACGCCTGAGTTGCGGGCTCCATCCCCGGGGGGTGGGGGTGGAGGTGCAGGAGGCAGCTGATGGATGTTTCTCATCCATGTTTCTAACTCTATCCCTCTCCCTTCCTCTCTGACATCAATACAAATATACTTTAAAAAACGAAGAGATCTTCTTTGCAGGCCTTTAGGCAGGTGATGTGCGTGGAGGGGGAGCAGCTGGGTAAAGCCCTCCCGCCCGGCCCCCACCCCCCGGGGACCCGGGTCTCGGGGCTGCATGTGGGCATCTGAATTCCGGTGCCACCAGCCAGTCTGTCCCTCAGAGGCCCCCCGGGCAGGCAGGGCGTCTGCCTACACGCATGCCCACCGGCTCACACATACGACACACGCCTGTACATGTGTGCCGGCCACCGTGGAGCAGGGAGAGGAACTCAGACGCCATTCCCGGCAGACAGGCTTACAACACAACTGGCTCAACTTTTATTTTTGTCTCCGAAAACGACATTCCCTTCGGAGGAAAAGGCAGTTCGGCCTCCGGTCCCCCACGCAGGCCCGCCCGCACCTCCCAGCCCCTCCGTCCGCCCCATCCCAGCGCCCGGCCTGGGCCACCTGGGGGGGGGGGGGGCGCCCGCCTGGGATTCTGGGCCGGGTGAGCAGCAGGACCGACGGCAGGAGGGACAACAATAAAATAAGAAGGGCAGCTTCACGCTCAGGTTTGCTCCTGGAAAAACAGAGTCCAACGCCAGGTGCAGGCCCAGCAGCCCCCACGCCCTCGGGGAGTCTGGGGAGGGTGGGGAGGCAGGGCCCCCAGGAGCCACACTCCGGGGCCAGCGGCCTGCTCTGCAGAGACCAGGTGGCCCTTCTAGATGCTTCTGCAGCGGAGACCGGACCCTGCCCGGCCGAGCTGCTCCGCCGTTGCCCTCCTGGCCGGCACAGCATGTCGTCCCCCCCCCCTCCCCCATGACACGAGGCTCTCGGGGTCCCTCCTGGGCCACAGGGGAACCAGCCGGGAGGGAAAGGTCTCAGCGCAGTCACCCTCTGCGCCCCCGGCCCCCCCCCCCCGACCAGGAGGAGCAAGAGTCCCTTCCAGGGGGGCGGCTCATCAGGACACGCCTGCTCCGTCCCGGGCCAGGGGGCCCGCCAGGCCGGGGGAGTCGGGGCACGGCCCCCCGAGCTCGTGGCTCAGGAGCTCCACGTCGGGGCGTCCGGCGTCCTCAGGGGCCCCGCCGCCGCCGCCGCCCCCGGCCGCTCACCAGCCCCAGCGCGCAGCCGTTGGGCCTCCCGTTGACCAGCCACCCCGGGGGGTGTCCGTTGAGCCGCAGGCCGACCCGCTGCTCCTCGCCGTCCCCGCCCGGCGCCGCCCCCGCCCCCCGGCCGCTGGCCCCGCCCGCCTTGAAGGCCTCGCGCCGCCGCAGCAGGTGGGCGCGCAGGATGCGGCGGAAGGTCTGGCGGAACTCGCGGATGCGGTAGGCGTAGATGAAGGGGTTCACCACGGAGTTGGAGTGCGACAGCACGATGGCCAGGTACATGAGCCACGGGGGCGCGTGCCGGCAGCGCGGGCAGAAGAAGGTGAAGCCGTTGATGATGTGCAGGGGCAGCCAGCACAGCGCGAACAGCCCCACGATGATGGCCAGCGACTTGGCGGCGTGCACCTCCTTCTGCAGCGTGGAGCGCGCCCGCTCGCCGGGCTGCGGCTGCCCGTCCATGCGCTGGAGCTGCCGCCGCGCGGCCAGGAAGATGCGCAGGTAGACGCCCAGCATGAGCAGCAGCGGGCCCAGCACGCAGGCGAAGAAGTTGTAGTAGACCATGTAGTTCATGGGCACCACGTCCTCGAAGAGGCAGGCCACGCGGCCCTCGCCGCACGCCCGCGAGCCGTTGCGCCCCTCGGCCGCCCGGCCGCAGCCGTTCCAGCCCAGCATGGGCGTGAGGCCGATGGCGAAGGACAGCACCCAGCACACGGCGATGAGGCCCTTGGCCCGGGCGCCGGTCACCAGGCCGTTGTACCTGCGGGGAGGGGACCGGCGTCAGGGGCCCGCGCCCCGCACCCCGCCCCTGCCTCCCCCCGCGCCTCGGTTTCCCCGAGGGAGGACAGCCCCCCCCCCCCCCCCGGGGAGGCGGCCACGGCACCGTGTCCGGGTGATGGTCCACCGGCGTGTCATCGTTCGATCTGGGGAATGACCGAGTGATGACGGGGGTGGGGTCGGGGGGTGGGGTAAAGGGGGGAGGGGGTGCAGGAGGCAGCCGCTCGGCCCCTCCCTCCCAGCCGACAGTGTGTCCAGCGTGGCTGGGTCTCACTCAGGAGGGGCCGGACAGCGGGTTTTCGGGGTAAAAATCTCCCATGGCTTCCGTGTGTTTTTTCAAACATATATTTTTGTTGACTTCGGAGAGGAAGGGAGGCGGGAGAGAGAGATGGGAGCATCGGTGATGAGAGAGAACCATGGACCGGCTGCCTCCTGCAGGCCCCACACCGGGGAGGGAGCCCGCACCCGGGGCCCGTGCCCGGACCGGGAACCGAACCCGGACCTCCTGGTTGACAGGTCGACGCTCAGCCCCGAGCCCGCCGGCCCGGCTCCCGTGGCTTCCGCCGGGTCAGCCGATTCCAACGCGGGAAACAAGTCCCTGGTGGCCTCGGACCTCTTCGCCAGCCCTGGGTTACGGGTGGGGAAACTGAGGCCCGAGGAGAGCAGTGGGCTTGCCGTGGGTGTTCCAGAAGCCGGAGGCCACCTGGAGCCGCAAACCCAAAGTCGCCGGGAGGTCGGGGTTCAACTCCCGGCCGCCTCCGGCGATAGGGAGCGTCCGGGCCATGGAGGCAATCTGGCCGAAGTGAGCCGAGGTGGGGCTGGGGACGGGGACGGGGACGGGGACGGGGTGCAGGCCCTGGAGGCCCTGCCGGGGGGACACGGGCTGACAGCCCTGGTCTGTCCACTGCGACCTCAAAGCAAGCCCCCGGTGGGGACAGGAGGCTCTGGGGGACCAGGGCCACCGGCTCCCCAAGGCCGGCAGCCACAGTGGGTGGCCCCCAGGCCGGCCTCCTTTTCCGACCCGAACAGCAGAGGAAATGACCACTTAGGGCCCCTTGGGTTTGACGCTAACTTTCCATTTGCTCATGGAGCTGCTCCTCCCCGCCCACCCCGGCTGGCGCCCCACCTGTCTGAGGCTGGGGTGCCCCCTCCTCTGAGACCGCCCTGGGAGCCAGGGGCAGGGAGAGGGGCAGGGAGGGGGCAGGAGGCTCCGGGCGGGAGGACACTGGCAGCCTCGCCCCGGGGGGGGGGGGGGCGGTGGAGGCCACACGGACACGTAGCCTCTGGGGGAGCCTCTGGCACCGGTGGCTGGAGTCCCTTCACCAGAGATTCACCATAAAACCCTCCGCCAGCTCCCCCCACTCCCCCTACCCCCACCCCCACCCCCACCCCCACCCCCGCACAGGCTGGCTCCCACCCAGGTCCCCACACAGAGTGACTCCTGCGGCCTCCACAGACCCGCCCCAGGGGCTGGGAGAGCTGGCCGAGGGCGGCAGGCTTCCAGTCCGATCCTGTGGTTTCCCGGGGTGCCCCCTCCCCGACGTGAGCACACTGCCCGGGCCCGGGCCGCGCTCCTCTGCCACCCGCCGGCCGCAGAGGAGTCTGGGAAGGGCCAGGCGCCCGGTGCCCACGGGAACCGGCGGGACGGAGCCCCACGGCCCCCCCACCTCCACACGCCGACACCGCAGACCGGCCGCCCCCGAGCCCCGCCCCCCGGCCCGGCCCGCGCCCTCACCGGAGCGGGATGCGGATGGCGATGTAGCGGTCAATGGCGATGGCCAGCAGGCTGAAGATGGAGCTCTGCGTGAGCACCAGCACGAAGCAGGCGAGGAAGAGGCAGCTGTGGCAGGCGGCGCAGAAGCCGATGCTGATGGTGATGGCGAAGGGGATGGCCAGCACGCCCACGGCGATGTCGGCCGCCGCCAGCGACACCACAAAGAAGTTGGTGACGCTCTGCAGGTTGCTGTTGAGCCACACAGCCCAGCACACCAGCACGTTGCCCAGCACGGCCACCACGGCGATGGCCAGCTCCACGGTGATGTACACGGCCAGGGGCCCCGAGCCGGCCATGGCCGCGGGCGGGGGGCGGCGAGCTCGCGGGCCGGGCCAGCCCACGGTCCATCGCTGCGGCGCAGCCGGCCGCCCAGCCCCGCGCCCCTCCCCCGGCGCCCCGAGCTGCCCGGGGGCTCCCTACGGGCTTCCTCGTGGCGGCGTTGTCTCCAGGACCCGGGCCGCCCCCGGGGGCTCCCGCGGCATCTCGCTCAGCTCGGCGGCGTCAGGGTCCCCGGCACCTGCGGGGGGCGGGGGGGAGAGGGCGTGAGGGGCTGGCCGGGGGGCGGGGGGTCCCCCAAGAGGCCTCAGCCCGGGGAGCGGGAACCTCTCAAAGTGAAATCCTCAGGATGGTTCCTCCGGCTCAGCTTCTCGAACCCAGGGCAGCCCTGTGAGTCCCGTTCCCTGAGCTCGCTGTCCCCCCCCCCCGCCCCCGCCCCCCCAGAGACCCCCTCACCCCAGGCTCTCCCGGGCCCAGGTCGGAGCAGCCTGAGGCCCCTGCGCTCCCGGGAAGGAGCCAGGTGTCTGGTCCCGAACCCCGTGCGTGTGGCAGCGGAGCCTCCTGCCCCGGGGGGCGGAGCAGCCCCGGGAGCCGCCCGCACGTGGGGTGTGGGGCGGGCCCGAGCTCCCCTCCCTCCTCCCACGCCCGCTCCCCAGCCGCTCGGTGCCTGGCGATGCCGCAGCCGGTGCCAGGCGGTGACGGGGCCCGGGCAGCACCCGCCAGGAGACTGTGCGTCCTGGGCCTCAGTTTCCCCCTGGAAACGTGGGGGGGGGGGCCCTCTCAGCGGTCGCCCCGATTCTAGGGGAGGAAACACCGTTCTGCAAGGGCTCCCCCAGCCAGAGGCCACGCGTGTGGGGTCACTGAGTCCCGAGGCACAGGCAGGGGCTCGGCATCCCCCACCCGAACGCCCAGTGCACCCCCGAGCCAGCCCCGGGGCCTCTTCCCGCCGCCTGTCCCAGCCGGTCACACGTATGTGGGCTCGTGGGTCCCCGCTAGGCCAAGCACCCCTCCCTCCTCCAGTCCCGCTCCCCGGGGCCGGGTGTGTGCCCGGGCAGCCCCCCTCTCCTTCAGGAACCGAGGGGTCCAGATGACAGACCATCACCGACCCACCCGACCATCCGCCCACCCACCTGACCGCCCACCCACTCAACCGCTCACCTGACCACCCACCCACCTGACCGCCCACCCACCTGACTGCCCACCCACCTGACTGCCCACCCACCTGACTGCCCACCCACTCAACCGCTCACCTGACCACCCACCCACCTGACCGCCCACCCACCTGACCGCCCACTCACCTGACCGCCCACCCACTCAACCGCTCACCTGACCGCCCACCCACCTGACCGCCCACCCACCTGACTGCCCACCCACCTGACTGCCCACCCACTCAACCGCTCACCTGACCACCCACCCACCTGACCGCCCACCCACCTGACTGCCCACCCACTCAACCGCTCACCTGACCACCCACCCGGCCAAAGCACACCCGTTTCTTAGGAGCTGAGGCTGCTGCCCGGTCCCACCCCCGGCCCCCGCCCTGGAGCCAGGCTGACCCCCTGGGGGCCAGGATGCCCCGCGTGGACGGGCCTCGGGCCTGGCCCAGCCCTCTGCCCATGGCACCACCCGGCCTGCGTCTCCCCCGCCCCCCAGTCCTCAGGGTCCCCACCGCCTGTGTGTCTGGGCTTGTGTTGAGCAGCACCGGCGCCGACACCCTTCCCGCCGCCCGGGTGTCCCCGCCCCACGTCTCACCGGGGCACAGACCCTCCCGCCCAGGCCAGCCCCACGCCCCTCCAGCGGGTCCTAAAGGCCGCCTCTCTGCTCGCTGTCCCCCCTTCTACCCCCCCCCCCCCCCCAGCGGTCCCGCAGGCGCTCCCAGACGGGCCGGCAGCCCCGGTGAGCCCGGCCTGGCCCACAGCCCCTGGGCACCGGCGGACCGGCTCTCCCGGCACCAGCACAGCGGCCGGCCCGGCACCGCCAGCCAGGCAGGGGCCACCAGAGCCCCGACAGGGAGGCCTGGGGGCGGAGGTGCCGGGCTGCGACCTTTGCTAGACCTCAGTGCTGCATGCGCTCCCGTTACGGCCAGTCGGGCCCCCCCCCCCCCCCCGTCACCCACAGGAACGAGCAGCGGCTGCCCACCCGGCCAGCGTGGGCCGCCCTCCAGCCCCCATGGCCCCGCACCAGCCCCAGGGGCCCCTGCCTGGGCAAAGGACTGTACCCCAGACCTTCTTAGCTCCCCGTGCAGCCTGTGCGTTCACCGTCCCACGAACCCCATCTTACAGACGAGGAGCTGAGCCCCCAAGAGGCTCACGGCCTCTCCCAGCCTCACAGTGACGGGGCGGACCCGGGCCGGGAACTGCCCGGGAAACAGCGGCGGGAGAGCTCCCGGGTCCGTCCCCCGCCCCCCTTCCGTCCCTCGGCGCCCCCCCCCGGCCGCCCCCTTCCCAGGCCCCCCAGAGCGGCAGGGCGTCAGGGCGTGGGGAGGGGCTGGTGGGCCATTTCTGACCCTCTCGCTGTGTCCGTCCGTCTGTCTGAGGAGCCCCCAGCCCCTGCTGCAGCCGGAGGGGAAACCGCATGTCAATCGCGTGTCTTTTCCCTGCGATGGCCCTCGCCGGGCCGGGCGGGTCAGGCCTGTCCCACCCCCCGAGGCACATGCCGGGCCACGTGTGGGAGCCGGAGGACGGCCCGGGGAGTCCCCACCGCCGGCTCGGCCCCCCGCATCCGCCGGCCGTCCTCCTCACCCTCCTCCCCTGCCGGCGGCTTTCACTAAAACTCCATTTCATCAAAACCCGCACGTTTCCCCGCCCCGCGCCGGCTCTCTGCGCACGTGCCCAGCTGGTGGCTGTGCCCCCCGAGCCTCTGGCCAGGCCGGACCCCACTCCCCCGCTCCCGGGAGCGGCGAAGGGCAAGCCAAGCCCAGCCGGTGACTCAGGCCCGGCTCAGCCATGCGGGCCCACCCCGGCTCCCGCATCCCGGCCTCGAACCACGGCGCCGCTTCCTCCTCACGAATGTTTCCCAAGTGCCCGCTCCTAGCAGGGCCCTGAGCCGACAGCAGGGGGGCCTGGCGAAGGATTTGCCCCAAGAGACTGTCCTGGGGGCCAGCTGCCACCCTGCTGATGGCCAGAGACACTGAGGCCCTCGGAAGAGATAAAGAAAGGAATAGCGGTCATCACCGAGATCGAGGACTTACCAACCGGCGGGCAGAGAGGAACAGGTGCAATACCCCGAAACACCCCCGTCACAGTCGCCCGCAGAGATGTTCCTACCAGAAGCGAAAACTGGAGGGACGGAGGCAGGGAGACGCCCTCGGGGTGCAGGTGGGGGTCTGACGGACACCCTGGGGGACCCACAGAGACGTCACCCGGCGACGGGGTCTCCCAGGAGCGACGGGGAAGGCAGGTGGGGAGGCACGGCCCGGGGCAGGGGCTCCCTGGGAGAGCGCAGGGGGCAACAGGCCCCTCAGCTCCCGCGCCGACCACAGCCTCCTGCCGGCCCTGCCCTGATGGCTTCGGGGTGGCCCAGGCCTGGGTATGAGACTCCCAGGACCCTAGGGCCCCTGGCTCCGCCCCCTGACCCCTGACCCCCTGGTCTTGGCAGGTGTGAGCAGCCACCAGTCCTGCTGCCTCTTTCCTCCCTCCCTCCCTCCGACTTCGGGGACTGGGTGCAGGCGGGCCTGGTCCCGGGGCAGGCACCCAGGGATGCCCCCTGCCCCTGCCCCCGGGGCATGTGGCGGCTGTTCTCAGCCCCCGGGGCAGGATGCGGGCAGGAACGGGGCGGGCATTCGGACCCCTGCACGGAGCCTGGCCCCGGGGGCTCCACACCACCAGCCCATTCCCTTCTCCCCACTGGGCACCAGAGGCCCTCCCTCCCCCATGTCCAGGCCAGACGCCAGAGGGGCTGCAGCCCGAGGTGGCCACTCACCTCTCCCTGGCTGCCTCGCCTGACCCCCACTCCAAGGGGCACCTCCTCAGCACCAGGCGCTGAGTGCCCACTCTGTGGGGGAGGAGCCCGTATGGGCCCCACTCCTGCTCCATCCGAGACCCTTCCCCTCCGGGTGGCCACGGGGGGCGGTGGCCGGGGTGGGGGGACGGGCACACACCAGGCCTCCCTGGAAGGAGCCTCAGGGCAGGTGCTGGCACTGCAGTGCCTGAGGAGGGGTGGCGACAGGTGCCGGCCCAGGGCCTCCCCGAGGGCAGCTGCGGAGGACAGGACAGGAGGGAGGACCCTCCTGGGGACCCCGGAGCTCGGTGACGTGGCCCCGGAGGCTGAGGGAGGGGCAGGAGGTGGAGCCCGACCAACGGGAGCAGCCGTGGGCCCCTCTGGGACCCTCGAGCCCACCCCCAGCCCGCAGGGCCTGTGGGGGCGGAGGTGCCTGCCCCGGGGCAGGGGGGCAGGACAGAGCCTGAGGCTCTGGGCAGAGACCCCGACTCTGAGCTCTCACCTCGCAATGCTGCCCCCCGTGCAGGGCCTTGGCTGCCGACAGGAGGGAGGGGGAGCCCCGGGAGCCAGCCTCTACCTAGTCCCCCCTGACCCAGGCCGGTCCCCCTGACCCAGCCCGGCCCCCCCTGACCCAGGCCGGTCCCCCTGACCCAGCCCGGTCCCCCCTGACCCAGGCCGGTCCCCCTGACCCAGCCCGGCCCCCCCCTGACCCAGGCCGGTCCCCCTGACCCAGCCCGGCCCCCCCTGACCCAGCCCGGTCCCACAGCGGCTGTGGTCCCAAAGGGGCCTGGACAGCTTCTCAGAGGAGAAGCGTCAGCTGGCCTGGGTGACGGGGGGTGGGGAGGTAAGTGATGGGGGGTCCAGAGGACAGTCTGGGAGGACAGGGGGGTCCAGACTGAGGACGGTCTGGGAGGACGGGGAAGACCTGAGGGGCCCTGGAAAGCTGGGGCATCTTCCTCCCCGTGGAGAGGGAGGCTGCTCTTCCCCTCCATCCAGACCCCGGCCCCTCAGGACTGTGGGCGGGGCCCCCCACCACTCGGCCCTCCCCCACAAGGGCTCCGGGGGCCCAGAGAGCAGCTGCCCCTCCCCTCGCCCGCCTTGGGCAGCGCAGGCCCCCCCCCATCAGCCCCTCCAGGGGCCTCAGCGTCCCTGGCCCAGACCCTCCCGGGGCTAACTCAGCACCCCCGACACATACCCCAAACCCTCCCCAGCGCCCTCCATGCCCGCCCGTCTGGCCAGCCCCGCTCCCTGGTGCAGCGTGCACTGAGGACATGCCGGACGGCCCGACACTAGGACAGACAGCCGGACGCTAGGACGGTCGGCGGCATTTTCAGCTCCTCTGGGGTCCCCGTCAGAGCGGCTGCGGGTTTTGGTCACCACAGCGGGCACTGCCGGGCCACCAGGACCAGAACTTTTCGGGGTGCCAGGCCCTGAGGCCACATGTCCCCCTGGCAGCGACTCCTGTGGCCCCACCAGGCTGACAGCCCTTCCGTGGTCCCAGGTCAAGCACAGCTCCCCCCCTTCCCCGCAGCCATGGCCGCCTCACTGTCCACTCCCGTGGGGACGCTGCTCCGGAGAATATAGGGTGGGGCGCGATCAGGCCTGAACCCTGGGGTGGGCGGGAGCTCTCGGGCCCCCTGGGTGGTCCTTGAGGGGCTCCAGGGCTGCGGATCGAGGGGTGGGGGGCCTGCCCTTCACGGCCAGCAGGAGGGGGTCACCAGGCCGGCCTGGCCAAAGGCTCCCCTGACCACGGCTCCTCCCGGCCACTGTGCCCCCAGCTCCTGGAGCCCTGGCAGCTCCCGGGGCCGAGGTGAGAGTTTGGGGTGCAGGGTGGCCCAGGGGAGCTCAGGACCCAGGTGGCCGCGGGCCTGTGACCCCGAGGCAGAGCCGGCTGCGGGGGGCCGGCCTCCCCTCCCAGGGCCTGGGGAGCCGGGACCGCTTCCCGCTTCTGGCTTCTCCCCCCACCCCCAAGCCCGGCCCGAGGCGGGCGCCCTCCACCCCGTCACAGTCTGGGCGACCGAAGCCCAAGCGGTGGCCGCGCCGCCTGGTCCCTGGTGCCCCGGCCCGTCCCCCCAGAGCCGCCGGACTCCCGCCACCCCCTCCTCCAGGCACCGTCCTGGGCGCGCCCCCACCGCCCGGCCTCCGGTCCCTCCTGGACCCCGAAGTCTGGTCCCCGCCCACCTTCCTCGCCGCCCCGGGCGAGCGGGGTGCCCGGCGGTGCCCCCTCCGACCCTGCCCGCCCCGGCCCTGCGCCCGGCGGGTCCCAGCGCCCCGGGCGCCCAGACGGACCGAGGGCGGTTCCCGTCACCCGCGGTCCGGACCCCGACCCGGCCCCCCAGCCCCGGGCCCTGCGCCCGCGCCGTCCTCCCGCCTCCCCCGCGCCCCTTCCGGGCAGTCGGGGCGGCCCGAGAGCGCACGGTCCCGCCCGGGCTGAGGGGGTGCGGCCCGCAGAGCCCCCCGCACCCGCCATCCGGGCGCCGCCGCCGGGCAGGCTCGGACCCCAGCCCGCGAGCTCCCTCCCGGCGGCGGGCAGAGAGGTCGGGGCGGCGGGTCCCCGAAGTGGGAGGGACCGGAGCCGCCCGCCCTGCCCCGGCCCGGCAGCCCCGACAGCCCCGGCCCCCGCCGCCAGGGACCTCGGACCCCGGACCCCGGACCCGGACCCGGACCCGGACCCGGACCCCGGCTGACCTGCCGCTGCGCACCGGCCCCGCTGTCTCCGCGGCCGCTCGGCTCCGGCTCCCGCTCCGGCTCCGGCCGTGCCGCTCACGGGCGCCCCCTGCAGGCGCCTCCGAGGCCGCGCAGTCGCCGCCCCGCCCCGCCGCGCGGGGAAACCGAGGCCGGAGTCAAGGGGAGACCGCGGACCCGGTGCCGCCCTCCGAGAGCCCGGCCCGCTCCCGGCCCCGTCGGCGCCGCCACCTCCGCCAGCGCCACGCGCGCCCCTGCGACGTGTCTCCGCCCCGGACACCCCGCCCCCCGGAGCCCGGCCGCCCGCACTCGCCCCGCGAGAGGCCCCGCAGTCCTGGGGGCGGGGTGCCCTGTGCCACCCGCTCCCGGTGCCCTCGGGCAGTGCCCTGCGCCCGCTCCTCCCGACCCCCTTTCCGGACTCAGCCCCACCTGCCCGCCCAGCTCGGGACCCTCGGGGGCGCGCTCCTGCCCCCCAGCCTGGCCCTCGCCCCCCGAATCTTGGTTGGTCTGGTGTGCGGGGGTCCGGGAAGAAGTTGGCCCCCATTTCCCAGCGCCCCGCTGCTCCTGCCCAGGCCTCGGAGCAAAGGAGGGGCGACCCTTTCCGAACGGGGACGGGGGATCGCAAGCCGTGGGCCGGGAGAGGGGCTCCCCCGGCCCCAGGCCCACGTCCCGGGGACCAGATCCTGACCAGATCGTGACCAGCCTCACATCCGGCCCCAGCCCAGCGAGCAAGGGACCGACCTTTGACCCTCGCATCTGGAGACTGGGAGTCGCTGATGCACCAGACAGCTGGGCGCTGAGGCCCCGGGCGGGGGGGGGGGGGGGGGGGGGGGGGGGGGGGGCGGGGGGGCGGGGGCCCAGGCCAGGGGGGGGTGTCTCTGCACAGCAGCTGGGGGGAGCTAGCCGGCGGGAAGTGGGGTGCAGGCGCTTGGCCGCACATCTGCGCCCACCACTGGCCCTGACTCCTGGCAGCCTCGTCCCCTGCGGCTCCCAGGCTCTTCCCAGGGGTGTGCCCGGCGTCTGTGCCCAGGTGGCCAGCTTGGCTCCCCAGGGCGCGCCCTCTCCCCACCCCCCCGTGAACGTGCAGTGGGCCCTCCCTCCGAGGCAGGGGAGGGGCGGGGAGGACAACCGGGGAGAAGCCAGGGCCCCAACACACTGGACCAGTCCGAGCCCCCCACGCCTCTCCAACCTCCAGCCTGGCCCTGGCCCAGACCCCACCCCCTCGTCCAGGCCTTTGTGGAGTCCCAGCTGCAGATACCACCCCACACCCTCCATTGAGGAGCCACTCCTCTGTCCCAGGCTCTCGCTCACCCCGTGAGGGAGCACCCCCTTACCCCCGCCCCCCAGTTGGGGACACTGCCCTGCGCTGGCTGGGCCGCCTGTGTGGGCTCCTCTGCTGGCCTCCCCTGTAACCTGGGCTGTCCTGGTTCTGCCTGGCACCTCCTGAGCCAGCCTCAGACCGGGAGGTGCCAGCTGGGGAGCCCCTGCTCTCTACCGGGGTAAACGCCCACCGGGGGACAAACCCCTGCCCCCCGACCGGGCCCACAGTCATTCAAGTCCTAACTCAGCAAGCAGGTGAGGCACACAACATGGCGGTTAACGGGGGGCCCGGAAGGGGCTAGAGGGGCTCGTGGGGCAGAGGCTCGGCCGGCTTCAGGGGTCACCCTTGTCCCTCACCCCCAGCGTGGGCCCGATAATGCCCTCCTCTGGCATTTCCACTCTGGGGCCAGTGCCCTTCCCACCCAGACACCCCCCCCCCACACACACACACTGGCCATTGCCTGCCCTCAGGCCCAGAGTGTCCAAGCCCTCAGCATCAACCCCTGGGCCCAGCGGACAGCCCCCCACATCGGTGTGGGTTCCCCAGGCCTGGGGTGGCTGTGTCCTGAGTGGCCCCAGAGCCCGCGTCCCCGTAGGGAGAGCCAGGCCCTCCCCCCGCAGCAGAGCCGGGCAGAGAAGGGGTCCTGTGTCTTCCGCCAGGGGCCTGGCTCAGCCTCCGGGGCCGCCCTGCCCAGCCCCTCCGGGGCAGCCATGTCAGGACGCAGACGCAGGGCGCGCTGTCCCCACGCCCTCCCTGTGGACTTGTGCACGGCGACCCACATCTGCTCCGGGCGCTCCGGGGGGACCCTCTGCTGCTGTGCCCCCCCGAGTTTGAGAGGCTGCACCCTGCACGGAGCCTTGAGGTCACTTCCTTGACCTTGGTCTTGCTGCGCCCTCGCCGGTCCCCTGCCGTCCGAGAGGTGGGAGGAGGGAGGCCAGGGGCAGGGGTCTCGGCCTGGGCCAGCCTTCCAGGCCCGAGGGAGGGAGCCCCCGATGGGGGGGGGCCAGGCCTGCTGCCCCTCAGCTCTGAAGGCTGAGGGCACCCACCCTTCCGCCAGGCCGGGCTCCTGGGGCCGGGCTCGGCCAGTGGGGCTTCCCCCCCCCCCCGCCATCCCCCCCACCCCCGCAGGGCCTTTGTTCCGTCCAGGATGCACCTGGAGGCCTCTGGCTGGGTTGTTTGTGCGGGGCCAGCCGGGCCACATCGGGGAGACCAGCGCCAGGCCCAGGACAGAGCCAGCTGGGTGCTGGGGCCTTGGCCTTGGGACCCCCGGGTGCTGCCCTTCTCCAAGGGGAGGCCCTGAGCACCTCCTGGGGCTCGGGGACTGAGGAAGTGGGGGGCTTGCGGGCTCAGGTTATGTCCAGACGAAGGCAGCCCCGAAGGCCACTCACACCAGAGACGCCCCCCCAGCGCCCACAGCCTCAGGGGCAACGCCACCCCAGCCCCGCCCAGGGAAGATGCTCTAGCCCAGTGGTCGGCAAACTGCGCTCTTTGGCCCCTTGAGGGTGGCTCTTCCACAAGATACCACAGCCTGGGCGGGTCTATGTTGAAGAAGCGGCGTTAGAAGAAGTTTAAGTTCTAAAAATGTGGCTCTCCAGAGAAATTTCCATCGCTGCACTGTTGGTATTGGGCTCTGTGGATTGATGAGTTTGCCGACCACTGCTGTAGCCCATCCTGGCTTCGGGGGCTCAAACAGCAACCCCTCAGGAACCCTGAGCCTCCGGGCCAATCGGGTGCATCCACGTAGACGGGAAACTGAGGCGGGGGCCCGGCCCAGCCTGGGCTGTGGGGGGCAGGGAAGCCTGTGCGGGCTGGGCCTGTGCGCACCTCCCCAGAGGCGGCCCTGAGCGGGAGGCCGCCACCCCTCCCACCCCCCCCACCCCCCCACCCCCCCCTCAGAGAGCAGGCTGCTGGGAGCAGAGTCCAGCAGGGGACCCCTTCTCGGGGTTCCCCTACTGCAGAGGTGTTGGCGGCAACCTGTGTGGCCAGCGGGTGGGAGCTGGCTGAGCTCGACCCCAGACGGAGGCCATGGACCCGGGGGCGTGGGGTTCCTTCCGGGTCTCTCTCCGCCCCGAGGAATGCCTTCCTGCTTTTACCCGCCAAAGCCATGGCCCAAAAGGTTCTAGAACCTTCCCTAAGTCAGGTTAAAAGGATTCCCTGTCCTGGCCGGTGTGGCTCGGTGAATAGGGCATCGGCCTCAGATTGAAGGGTCCCGGGTTCGATTCCGGTCAAGGGCATGGACCTTGGCTGCGGGCACATCCCCGGTGGGGGGTGTGCAGGAGGCGGCTGGTCGATGTTTCTGATTCTCTATCCCTCTCCCTTCCTCTCTGTGAAAAATCAATAGAATATATTTTGTAAAGGGGAGGGGGGTTCCCTTCGAACAAGCACTGCCCTGGGGCGGGCAGAGTGTCAGGTGGAAGGAAGCCCAGTCCTTGGGCCGGCCGGGGGAGCCAGGTGACCCGTCACCCGAGGCCAGGAAGCCACAGGACAGAGGCCCCATCTGCTCGGAGGCAGCGGCAGGACAGCAGGGGTGAGGGAGGGCACCCCCCCCGGGGCACCAGCCACGCCGGCCAGTGCTGCCCCTGCCTGGGGTGCAGGCGCGGCCCCCTTGACGGCTGCCATCAGGGTCCGCTCGGGCAGGCGGCCGGCAGAGCCGAGCTCCGTGTTGCAGCCACAGCCTGGCCCGGGGGGGGGGGGGGGGGGGCAGAGCCACCGGAGTCCTGGCTCAGGATGGGGTGCTGTGCTCCGGAAGCCAGGCCGCCTGGGGGCTCACAGCACTCCGTGACACCCCAACTCAGGCGGTGGGGTTGGTCCTCCGCACGGACCTGACTGGGGAGGGGGCGCAGGTGCAGCGCGGGGGCAGCCCACACGTGTGTGATGTGGGCAGGCGCCATGTGAGGGGACGAGAGGAGAAGGCCTCAATGGCGGGTGCCTGCGGGGGGTGAGCATCCATCTGTTTAGATCTCTGAGGCCGGCCCTCTCACAGGACAGCCGGTGCTTCTGGGGGCTCAGGACCGGACTCCCCGGGGACACCAGACCCAGGCCCTGGCTGTGCCCCGACCCCGGGGTGCGGCCCCCCCGGCTTCTCCCAGGCCCCCAGCCCAGCGGCCCCAGGAGGGGGGTCCCTCCCACGGGGTCACAGGCGGCGGAGGCTGTGAACGGAGCTCAGCCCGAGTTCCAACAACTTTAATGCGTTTCAGTCTCACAACAGTCAGCATCGCCGGCGGGAGCCGCCCCCTCGCAGGGGCGCTCAGCTCGGAAGGAAGGACCGAGGCAACGACTTTCTGGAAGCTTCTTGCCCAGTGCTGCCGGGCCCCGCACGCGGGCGTCATGCTCACAGAGCCGCCCCGTGGTCAGGATCCTATGGGGGAAGCACGTCTCGCTTCTGGAACCTCCTGCAGATGCACTTGCAGGTGTGGCGACCGGGCCAGGTGCCCCTGCACGGCCTGCTGTCAAGGAGACGGGCGGTCGGCCCTGCCCCGGGCCCCGGGCCCGGCCCCAACGAGGCCGGCCATGTGGGCACAGCCCATGGGCAGGAGCCCCCGGCGGCCCGAGCGCCAGGCGGGCCACCCGCTGGGGAGGGACACGCGTGACCTGCGCCCGGGAAAGTCCTCTCTCCACCGGACACAGGCCCCCGGCGTGGTGAAGAGCCAGCCGCAGCTGCAGGTCGGAGCGGATGCCCGCAGGCCCGAGGGCAGGGAGGGGGCGAGGGCGAGGCCCCCGCAGGCCTGCCCAGAGCCCCCAGGAGCAGCGTCCGCGGGGGGCCGGGCTCTGCGCCGGCTTCTCTCTCCTTATCCGCCCGCCGGGCAGGAGGCCCAGCGCCTGTGGCCAGCCAGCCGCACACACGGCTGCTCCGTCCCCATCTTCTCTCCGGCCGCACACACGTCACCCCCAGCCCCTCGGGCCGGCCCTCCTGGCAGCGTGGCGGGGGCAGTGAGCCGCCATGTGACTTTCCCGGTGCCAACAGGTGCATCCGCCCGCGGCCGCCGCGTCCCTGCGCGTGACTCCCGGCCCCGTCGCCAAGAAGGGCCGAGTCCCCCCGGTCACTCCAACAGGACAGACGCCGGGGGGCAGACGGGCGGTGGCGAGGCCGCCTGTGGCCTGGGACGTGGCCGGGCTGGTGGGGGCGCCCCCGCAGGCGTTAAGGCACTTCCTCGTTCCCGCCAGGAGGCTGCCGGGCAGCGCTGACCACTCGCCAGGCTCCGGCCGCTCCGCTCGGCGCCGCCTGCACTTGGCCCTGACGTGGTCCGTGGCCCCTGGCCGGCTCCGGACCCCGAACTCGGTCTGACAAGCGGGAGCTGCCCTCCCGCCTCCTGCTCCGGAGGAGTCCGTTCGTGTCTAGAGAACTCCGCCCCATCAGGTCCGAGTCTAGGCCGGTCTCGCCCTTCGAGGCCGGAGGGGGGTTTCCTCCCGTGTCAGAGGCCCGGCCGCTGGCAGGGGGGCCGGCGGGACAGCCCTGCGCCCCGCTGCCGGGGACACCCCGAAACCAAGCCCGTGTCAAGCGATGGGTACACCTGTGGTGCCCGGGGCAGGGACCTGCAGAGGAGCGTGCCCAGTGCTGGCGGCTCTCCTGCCCGGGCAGCCCCCGGGGATAGGGCACCGCCTGTCCTCACGCCCGGCGTCGCTGCTCGGCACCCTCCGAGGGAAACCGGCAGCCAGTGGGCACGCCGTGTGCGGAGCCGCGCCGGCGCTGGCTGGGCAGGTCGGGGAGCCTGCTGGAGGCTGGGCTGAGGCTGGCACTGGGGCAGCGGCGGGGGGAGCTTCGTGGGCGGCGGTAACGGTGTGGTGGCCGTCCCGGGCCCGCCGGGCGTGCTCAGGTCTCGAAGTACTTGTAGATGGCCGTCACGTACAGCATCACGCTCTGCCAGTCCGGCCGCTCGGTCCGCACCATCTCGGTGATGTCCTGGCGGAGGAGGGGAGGCCTGCTCAGCGCTCCGGGCACCTCCAGGCCGGCAGAGCCTCGGCTCTCAGCTGGGCGGGGCCTGAGGCCTCTGCTCTGAGCCTGTCACACCCTCCCAGGCCGGGGCGCCTCCTCCCAGGGCATCAGCCTCGGCCCGAGCCCCCACCCTGCTCAAGTCCCACCCAAGGGACCCCTCCCTGTACTCAAAGGCTTGGCAGCTTCCTCTGCCTCACCCGGCCCGGCCGGCCTCTCCTCAGCTCCGGGCTCACACAGGGCCCCTCTCCCGGGAGGACGCCGGCCGTGCGAGCGGACGCCCTGCGCAGGCGGGCACCTCACAGCACCGGGCACTGCCCCTCATTGCGCGGGACACAGTGAGCCGCGAGGCTGCCTGGGGGGGACCCCGCGCGGCTGTAGTGCCTTCCAGGAGTGGCCAGAGCCGCACGGACGGCCTGGCCTGGGGCGGCGCCCG
Source organism: Antrozous pallidus (assembly GCA_027563665.1). Classification (NCBI taxonomy): domain Eukaryota; kingdom Metazoa; phylum Chordata; class Mammalia; order Chiroptera; family Vespertilionidae; genus Antrozous; species Antrozous pallidus. Next base: position 1,999,980 of record CM050528.1, read on the forward strand.
GGAGACGGCACGTTTGCTCAGCGAGGCTCCCGACTGCAGGTCCCAGGGCGGGACGCCCCTTTGGTAACGAGACCTTGACCCGCAAGGACATTGCCGGGTAACGGACACGTCTCAGCAGCGGTAGCTTTCCGGCTCCGCACCGCTGGCAGAACGCACCCCAAGAGCACCCCGAGCGCAGCAGACCACGGAACGCCACCCGCACTCCTGCAGGGTGGGGGCAGCCTCGGGGTGGCAGGGGCACCCGAGGGCGAAGCCCGGCCCACGGCTCCTCGCGCTGTGAAACCCTGTGGCCTCTGTCACGGCTCCCGCACTGGGTGTGCGGGCGAGGACCGGGCCTGCCGGGCGGGGCCGCGGAGGCGCGTCTGAGGTGAGCGCTGCGGCCGAGAGGCCAGCGCGCCCCGCACACGGCTCCCCCGAGGGCGCCTCCTACAGACAGGAACCCGGCGGGACCGGGGACCGGGGGCCGGGGGCCGGGGCCGGGCGGGGACAGGGGCTCACCAGAGTGGACTTGATGCCGACACTCTCCGCCGCCTGGAAGGCCAGCGTGAAGTTCCTTCGCTGTGAGAGAGACGGAGTGAGTGTCCGCTGGCGCGTGCTGGGCAGCAGCCTCCGTGTGCCGCGCCCACACACGCCCGCGCCGCCTGTGCCCCCCCCCCAGCCACCGGACCCCGGAGGCTGAAAAGAAGTAAGAAACCCGACAGGCGTGTCCTCCCTGTGGGCACCGCCAAGGCTGTCTGCAGGGCAGGAGGGGCTGAGGTTGGGGTGCGCTGGGTCCCCCCAGTGGCCACCTGGGCAGGGCCGCCCCTCCCTCCCCAAGCAGCTCCCTGCCGGGCACTCGGACCACAGCCCGGTCCGCGCGGCACCCAGTCCGGCCCGGAGGTGGTGCAGACGGGCTGGGATGGGCACTGCCCACACGTGGGCCCCTCTCCTCGGCCGGGTCTCGTGAAGGCCTCCATCTTAAATGTGGCCGCCGGGAAGGGCTGGCGGCTCCGCCGGGAAGTCATTCCGCAAACGTCTGCACGGGGTGGGTGCGGGCGGCTCGGCACAAACGCTCTCGAGCCAGAGGAAGAGCGGGGACAGGGCCGCCATCGATGGGAGGCTCTGCCCCCCCCCCCCCCCCCCCCCCCCCGGGCTGAGGACGCTGGTGGCGCCCAGCCCCCACCTTGTCCTGGCTGCTGAGCTCCTGGTACGGGATGTGGGCCGGCAGGTAGGTGTGCAGGAGCGCGCAGAAGGCCAGCCCGTCGTTCCAGCTGCTGCTGAAGTTGGTGATGTCGATGTTCTGCGGGAGGAGGGGACGCGTGAGCCGCGCCGAGACTGATCTCCTCTCCTCGGGGAGCGCCGAGAGCCGGGAGTCCGAGACCCACCCAGCCTTCCAGGCCGGCAGGGCGGCCTCCGGAGCAAGCGCGCCCCGAGCCCTGGCCGTGTCCGCGGCTGCCTTTCCTCCCCCCCCCCCCCCCGGCAGACCGCCCTCCCCACCGGAGGGACCTGGGCACCCGGCCCTCCGCCCTGCGGCCTCGCGGGCACCGAGAAGGGGTCCAGGCCAGCCCGCTCTCCAGCCCATCGCAGTCCCGGGAGCAGCCGGGCGGGCGGGTGGGGGGGGGGGGCACGGACGTGTCCAGAGAAGTGACCTGTCCAAGGTGCTGCTGCAGCAGGGGCACAGGTTTGGGAACCGTGTCAGAGCACCCTACAGGCTGTGTGTCACGTGCTCTCACCCGCACCCAGGGGCGCACAGGAGGCTGGGCGGGAGGCCCAGGTGCACAGCGGTTCTGGTGATGAGCGACCCCCGCCAGACCGGCTTTCCTCATCCCGACCGGCCCTCCGAGCGCCAGGGCAGGGCAGGGGCGCCGTGAGGCAGGCAGCCCGGGAGGATCAGCCTCGCCCCAGAGGTCACGTTCGCTCCGGAGGAAAAAGGTCTCCACTTCCTGCCCGGGGCCGCGCGGCTCCTGGAAGACAGGCGTCTGGCAGGGCCGCCTACGTGCCTGGCCGCACCGTGCCTCAGGCCGGCTCCGGCACGAGAGGAAACCGCTGCGCCCGCTGCCAGCTGTGGGGCCAGCCTGGCCAGCTTCCTCCGGCGGACGCCCAGGCCCGAGTCCTGGTCGGAGCAGCGCCGGCCGCTCAGAGCGTGCGGAGCCGCACGAGAAAGAGGAAACCACGGCTCCCATGTTCCCGGGCAGGGGCCGGCTCTCAGGCCCGACAGCCAGAGCCAAATCAAACAGCTTGGCCCAAACGCAGGGGGCTGGCCGGGACCACCCTGCCCTGGGGAGGCCACACCGGCACCCCGCCCAGCAGACGACGAGCACCACGCGGAGGGAGGCCTGGGCCCTGCCCCCTTCCAGAGAGGCTCTGGGCGGTGACCAGCCCTGGGGGCCGAGGCCCCGTCTAAGAGCCCCTGCCCCACCTCAGCGTCGGCCCTCCCTGCTCCCGGCTGAGATGGAGCTCCGCCACCACACACACAGAGGCCACAGACCGGGCCGGGGCTGACCGTGCCCGCATTTCTCTCCGGCCGTCACTCCACACCATCACGCCTCACACACGCAGGCCCAACAGGAGCACGTGTGCACAGAGCGCAGCACCGGGTGAGGCAGCCGGACAAACAGCCGTCCCACAGGTGCCCGCTCTCTGCTGTGCGCTGACCACTCACCCCAAAGCGGTGCCCGTGCCCCGCCAGCCCCCCTGCCCCGGCCCCCGGACGGCCGTGCCCCGCACACAGCAGTGGTCCCAGGGCCCTGACTGGTTTCCCTGGTGATGGAGACCAGAGGGGCCTGGCCGCAGCCCGGACCCCCCCGCAGGGCGGCACTTCCCTCGCTGCTCTGCGTGCGGCGGCCCCGCTGGCCGCCCGCGGGGCCAGGTGCCAGCGCGGCCGGAGTGGCTCAGCCTGGGAAGTGGCGGCAGCCCCGCCCACGTGAGGCCGGCTGGCAGACGCAGGAAGCTGCGGGCCCCTCTGCACAGGAGGGTGACGGTCTCTGTTGTAGAGAAAAGGGGGACCTTCCACCTGCCACGGCTCCTCGGGCACCCGGCAGGAAACGCGCCCTGTAGCCCCACCGGCTCCGAGGGCAGCGGGCGCCTCCGGGTGGCCCCCAGGGAAAGCAGCGGCCCCCTCCCCCGGCGGGGAGAAGGAACAGGCCTGTGGGCAGGGGCACCGGGGACGGGGTCAGGAGCGGGCACTCGCCCATCCGATGAGTCTTCACCGCCCGGCTCCGCTCAGCCCCGTGACACGGGGCGTCTGGTAGGACAGAGCCGGACAGGAGGGCGGGGTGCCCATGAGGGTGGCAGGGGAGGTCCAGAGCGAGGCAGAGGGACCTGGGGACAGGCTGGGCACGAGGAGGGGGAGGTGCGGCGCCAGGGACAGCGTGGCTCTGCTGGCCGGAAGGAGCGTGGGGACGACGACACACAGAACTCAGCCAGGGCCGGGGGTGGGGGGGGGGGTGTCTGCCGCAGCGCCGTCGGGCGCCTGGACACCCCCGGGGGCACCGGGGGGCGCGGACCTGAGGGTCCAGAACTCGGGGTACAAACGTGACTGAAGCCACGTTCAGGTGAGGGCACCTTGGGACAGTGGCGTGAGCCGAGCCCCTCGGCACCGCACAGTGAGGCCGTGCAGAGCACAGCGAGCTTCGGGGACTCGCAGGGGTGAGGCTGTGCAGAGGGGAGCGAGCTTCTGGGGACTCGCAGGGGTGAGCTGTGCAGAGGGGAGCGAGCTTCTGGGGACTCGCAGGGGTGAGCTGTGCAGAAGAGAGCCAGCTTCCCAGGGACTCGCAGGGGTGGGCCGTGCAGAGGAGAGCCAGCTTCCCAGGGACTTGCAGGGGTGGGCTGTGCAGAGGAGAGCAAGCTTCTGGGGACTCGCAGGGGTGGGCTGTGCAGAGGAGAGCAAGCTTCTGGGGACTCGCAGGGGTGGGCTGTGCAGAGGAGAGCGAGCTTCTGGGGGACTCGCAGGGGTGGGCCGTGCAGAAGAGAGCCAGCTTCCCAGGGACTCGCAGGGGTGGGCCGTGCAGAGGAGAGCCAGCTTCCCGGGGACTCGCAGGGGTGGGCCATGCAGAGGAGATGTGGGCGGCCACGCGGCGGGAGAGCCCGGAGCGGAGGGGAGGGGCAGGGGCAGCAGCACTGGCGCTGCGGGAGGACAGGCTGAAAAGCGCCCTCCCTGCGTCAGCGCGCTGCCCCTCCTCGTGGGGAGCGCTTGGCGGAGCCCCCCCCCTTTGTAACGAGCCACAGCCGAGCCACAGCCGCAGCATGAGGTCAGGCGGCCGCTGACGGCTTTACGGCTTTGGTGGCGACTTTCCCCACGTGTTTCCTTAAGGGGCGCATCAGTTTCCAGCCTCAACAGCGGATCTGCAGGCCCGAGGACAAGCCGGTCTCCCCCGACACGCTCTCGCCCCTGAACCCCGCGCTGCTGGGCAGGCCCGCGGCCCCTTCAGAGCCAAAGCTGCGGTGAGGGGGGCACGGCACGGGCAGCGGTGCCGCTCGGGGGCGCTGTCCTGTCAGACTAGAGCCGAGCACACGGTCGGCTCACGAGGGACCAGGGGTCGCCGCAGTCTCCGGTCACTGCAGGCCTTGCACTGCCCAGTCAGTCCCTGTCTGGATCCGGGGACGCAGGGCTGTGACATGCGCAGAACACGAGGTCAGGAAGCCTTCAGCCCAGACGGAACCGGCATCCGCCCCGCCCCCCGAGGGCCACGCCTTCCCTCCCGGAAGTGTCCACTCAGGGACCCGACAGGCGGGCGGTCGCGGCCCGGGCCACAGGGACATCTGCTGTCCTTTCCACGCGCAGCAAAGCGGAGGCTGGTAGGCGGAGTGGCTGGCGGTCCCCACTCGCGGCCTCTCCAGCCGGGCCGGCCTGCCCGCTCCTGTCCCTTCGATCGGACGCTGTCCGGCCCTGCCCTGCAGTTGGCCCTCAGGTGCCGGCACTGCCAGCGGAGGCGTGGGGAGCGCGCCAGGAAATCACACAAATCTACACTCACACATGTCATGAGACATCCTAAAATGTCTTAATCTGTCTGCAGTTTGGTTAAGGGCCGTGAAATCCCCAAACACCACATGTTCCGTAAATAGTGGCTGGAGTCCTGCCTATTTAAGGAAACGCCGCTCCCGTGGGCATCGGGCGAGCAGCCGGAGCCGTGACTCACCCGGCAGCACGCGCAGCCCCATGTCCCCCCTCCCCCCAGCACCGGAGAGCGGTCTTCCCACGACCAGTCACCGGGAACGACACGCTGGGGTCACAGCCTCCCTCCAGGAGGCGGGGTTACAAACAAGGTCCCCCAGACCCCCCAGCTCAGCGAGGCAGGCGTGGAGGTGCCGGGGGGAGGGGGCAGCCAGGCTGCTGCAGATGGCAGCCCCTCTGGCTGCAGAAGAGAGGCGTCTCCTGGGGACACGTCCTGACGCTGAGCCCAGCTCCGCTCCAGGTCAGGGAAGGAGGGGTGGCCTGTGTCTGGGGGCCCCTGAGGTCCGACTGCTCAAGAGGGAGGAAGGCCCTGACCGGTGTGGCTCAGTGGATAGCGTCGGCCTGCGGACTGAAGGGTCCCGGGTTCGATTCCGGTCAGGGCACAGGCCCAGGTTGTGGGCTCATCCCCAGTGGGGGACTTGCAAGAGGCAGCCGATCCAAGATTCTCTCTCATCATGGATGTTTCTCTCTCCCTCTTCCTTCCTCTCTGAAATCACCAATAAAAATATATTCTAAAACAAACAAACCACATTAGAATGCAGCTAGAGAGAGGATCAGGCCGGCAGGAGGGAGAGGCGGCAGCCGAGAGAACGGAAGCCCCTCAAAAGCGGGGCCTCGGGGCAGAGACGCGCTTACCACCGCCAGCCTGACCCGAAGGCCGGTAAGTGACGCCCAGGAGAAGGTGCGCCTTTAACAGGCCCAGAGATATTGTTTCAAAAATAATTCTCAAAGTCCCCCGAGGGCCAAGGTCACGCTCTAGACTGCAATTATGTCTCTCCATGAATTCCCTCACCTCGCTGTGCACAGCTAAGCGTTAGAGTTCATGAGTGATTTAGAGCAAGAAAAAACAGTGGGATTAAAGATGCCCCCAGAGGAGATGCTTGAAGGAGAAAGTCAGCATCACAAAGACACGGCCACCACCAAGAGCCCAGGGCGCAGCCAGGGAGTGCCAGCCGCCCCTCGGCTTCCAGGCTGCGCTCCTCCGTGTTTCAGAGTTCGCAGCCCGGCGTACTCCCGGTCAGCCGCAGCAGGCCGGGCGGGCCAGGGCTGATGGGAAGGCCCGCTCTGGGGGGCACCTGGGGGGGTCTGAGAGGCGGAGGCGCTCAGAACGACGCTGACCCGGGTACAGGGGACAGAGGCCGTGGGGCAGCCACTTCCCGCAGGCACGGGGCGAGTTCACCTGAGCACCCGGCTCCTCTCGTCCGGGAGGCAATGTATTTTATTTATTTATTTAAAATATATATTTTATTGATTATTTTACAGAAAGGAAGGGAGAGTTAGAAATATCGATGAGAGAGAGACATCGATCAGCTGCCTCCTGCACACCCCCCACTGGGGATGTGCCCGCAACCAAGGTACATGCCCCCGACCGGAATCGAACTGGGGACCTTTCAGTCTGCAGGCTCACCCTCTATCCACGGAGCCACACCGGTTTTGGCTGGGAGGCAATATTGTTAAAAACCGTAAGTTCTGCCAAGTTCGCCACACGGCCAGCTTCCCTGCGTGCTTAGAGGAGGGACAGCAGGCGCTGTGGCAGGCGGGCGTCTGACAGATGCCACAACGGACGCTGGCTGTGCCGCCTCCCGCCCTGGGGGCGCTGGCAGGCAGCGCGTGTGACCCCCAAGCCCGGTCCCAAGAGGCAAGGGGCGCTGGGCTGCCTGGTTCAGACCCTGGGCCTGGAACGCAGCCAGCACCGGCGGAGGTCCAGGCCACTCGGGGAGGCTGCACGTGGGTTTCCGGGCACAGCCCAGGGAGTCTCCCCAGAGCCGCAGCGCCCACCGGACACGTGAGGGCTCGAGTCCAGGACGGGTCTCACCCTCAGGGCCTCCTCTGACCCGAGGGGAGGAGCGCTGGGCTGTCCCCACGCACCCCCCAGATTATGAGTTAAACAGGCCCCCCTTCACGGCGTCCACACCGGCGGGGTGCCCCCTCCTCCCTCCGGAACCTCAGAGCTCGTCTGTGAAAGGCGCTGCAGTGAGGCCTGAACAACTCGCCCGCCCCTGGGGGTAGCCCCGAGAGGGATTGGTTCCGGGGTCCCCGAGGACACCAAACCCAGGTGCTCAAGTCCCCGTACAAAAATGGCACCTACAGTGCAGTCAGCCGCTGCATTTCCTGACAACAATCCGCGGATAATCGGACCCCCCAGTCCAAAGCCGTGCTGTTCAGGGTTAACTGTCTAGTTCCTCCTCCCGGCACCCTCTGATGGTTAATCCACCCCCTGCCCGTAATCACACGTCCGTCCGGCAGCAATTCGGCATCTTTACCGACCACCTAGAGAGCACCCCGAGCCTCCCGCGGGCCTCCGGCCAGAGCCTCAGCAGGAACGAAACCGCCTGTCCGGGCCACCGCTGCAGCCCCAGTCTGTCGCCTCCACCCCAACGGGCAGCACAGGAACTATGGTTTCTCCCGCTATCGGGGTAACGTACACACACCAGTGCAGGCTGTCTGACAAAGATCGCCGAGCGGTTCTGCTTTTAGCAGAAAACATTAAGAAGTTAAAAATGTGACTTATCTGGTCTCTGTTTCTCAGCATTATTCACAACAAACAGGGAGTCTGCCACACGGGGGGGGCAGGGTGGCTTCGCGGGGCCCGGAGCCAGGCTGAGACCCCGGGTGGCCTCAGGGAAGCGTGCCGTCTGGAAAACAACATTCCGCTGAGGTGCGGTGTGTACAGAGTCCTCCCGTGTGAGCTGTGCAGCTCTGTGCACTCGGACACACGTGTGGCCGTGAGGGGGCTGCGATCGGACACGAACAGCGGGATGAGGCGGCCCTGCTCTCCGGCCGCCGCTGCCCGCAGCTGGAGGTCACCGTTTCCGGCTCCGAGTGCCGGCCTGCAGGCAGCCCGGCGGGCGGTCGCCGGAGACAAGTGACCACCAGCATCTGAGAACCGCCGGGAGCCGGCGGGGGCGCAGTGAGGTGTGCACCCAGCGACCAGGAGGCCGGTTCCCGGTCGGGGCACAGGCCCGGGCGGGGGGCTCCATCCCCAGGGCGCGGCGTGCGGGAGGAGCCGGTCGCGAATCTCCCATTGACGTTTCTCTCTCCCCCTCTCTCTTCCTCTCCGGGGGAAAAAGAAGAACTGGTGTTTATGTCATTCCTCCACTTCCGCCTCTTACAGGACAATCTAACTGGTGTCACCGGGTGGGGGTGGGGTGAGGGGTCGGCACACACTGAGACGCTGACAAGTTACCATGGTAACGGCGCTAGGCTCTCGGCTGACCCCGCGGTGGAATCCACCGGTGACTCAGCTGCTCCTCCCGTGCTCGATTCCGACCACAGGGCCCTCGACAGCGCAGGTGTGGCCTGCGTTGTCAGTGGAGCAGTCCACGTGTCAGTGGACACGCACAACCCCAACCCGCACTGCTCCAGGGCCACTGCCATTAAACGGCAGCCCTGACTTTCTGGAGACAGATGCTGAGAGCTGCCGTCAAATCGTGTTGGACAGAACATAAGACGGACACTGAGATCTGGGAAAACTGCTTCCCAGCTGCTCCCTCTGGCATGGGAAGGAAGCCTCTGGAAACAGGGAGCAGTTCCTCTCTCCATGGTGACCGGGGGCGGCGTGTACCCTCCGCTGTGCGCGCCAGAGGACTCAGGCCCGGGGGTGGGGGGGTAGGGGTGGGGTGGGGGCTGCAGGCTTTCTGGATGATGTTCTGTGGCCAGGGCAGAGCCGGAGGAGAGGGATGCAGAGCTCCACGCCCACGGGAGACAGCTGTGAGCTGGAGGCCACACAGGAACGGGCGGGACCCATCTGGCCCCGCTGTCCTTTGTCCAGTATCTGCAGGTCCGGCCCAGGGGCATTCACACACAATAGGTCTTTCTGGAGGGAACTGACTTCCCATGCAGAGTGACAATGTAAGGCTTAAAAAGTCAGACTTTCAGCCCAGACCTGACTCCCATCAAAACCCTTATCTGTGCTTGCACCTTGAAGAGGTTATTTTAGTGCTGAGAGCCGTTCCTGGGCCTGAGAGCCCAGTTATAGGAGGGGGTACCCAGCTGGGACTGAGAGCCCAGTTACAGGAGGGGGTACCCAGCTGGGACCCGGGAGCCCAGTTACAGCAGGGGGTACCCAGCTGGGACCTGGGAGCCCAGTTATAGGAGGGGGTACCCAGCTGGGACTGAGAGCCCAGTTACAGGAGGGGGTACCCAGCTGGGACCCGGGAGCCCAGTTACAGCAGGGGGTACCCAGCTGAAACTGAGAGCCCCGTTATAGGGGGGTTACCCAGCAAGCCTCGCTGTGACCACCAGGATTCCGAGCGCATTCTCTTCACTGCTGTCTGCTGGCAGAACCCCCTCTTCTCCCAGCCTCCGTCCCACCCTCCCCGCCAGCTCCAAATGGAGTTACAGAGAGGGTGCTGGGCCAGAGAGAGGGGCACTGAGGGAGGGCACTCTAATGCGTTCCCAGGGGGGACTGAGGAAAGGGAGCGACAGAAGGAATCCCTGGAAAAATGGGGTCACATGATGGACAGACAAGAAGAGGGGACGAGGATTCATCTCTGTTCCCTGTTCCCCCCTCCCAGGCATGGAGTGGCCAAGGAGAATCACACGGAACCTGAGCTTTGGGGGCCAAGCTCACGCGAGGAGAGCTCCCGGGACAGAGGTCACTGAGCCCAGAGCCGAGAGGGGGCAGTGAGGACGCAGCGAGGGGTGCGGGCAGAGCACGGCCCGGGGTCCCCGCCCGACTGACACCAGCAAGGACCACACGCACACTTCACACGCTCCGTAAGGGACCTTCCTGTTCCCCGTTTCAAAGGAGGCTGGGGGGACCGAGCTGACTTGTCTGCCCCTCAGTCTTACCCGGGGACTCCTCCGTCCGCAGGGACACGGCTGGACACCAGGACCAGTGCCCTTCATTGTCGCTCAGAGAAAGCGGGCAGGACATTCAGAAGGGCGCCCTGTGGGGAGCACAGGCCTGACAGCACACGCGCCCGGACAAACTGTCCCGCCAGGCCAGGCTCCCGGACCGGCAAGGGCCAGCCCCTGCGACGCCGGGTCCCGCGGGCACGGCGGTCTGCGGCCCCCGCCGCGGCGGCTCTCGTCCCTTTCTTCTGTCGTTACAAATAGCACCGTGTGAGGCCAGGTGACAGAACTGCCAGCTCCCAGCACACAGCTCCCAGCTCCACACAGACCGCAGCTCCGGAAAGAGGACGGAGGGGCTACATTAGCGCGCACTCGCTACAGTTTGCCAAACTAAGTCAGAAAATCGCAAGTAAACTGGGATTCTGATTCCACTCGTCTCCACCGAGAAATACACAATCTCGCCACGGCCAGTTCGGTTCAGCGGGTAGAGCGCCAGCCCAAGAGTCAGGGGTTCGATTCTGGCCAAGGGCACGGACCTCCGCTGCAGCTCAATCCCGGCCCCTGCTGGGGCGCATGCAGGAGACAGCCAACCGTCTCACACTGATGCTCCTCTCTCTGTCCCTCCCCCTCCCTCCCTCCCGCTCTCTCTAAAAATCCAGTAGAAAAATATCCTCGGTGAGCATTAACCAAAAAAAAAAAAAAAGGGGAAAAGAAAAGAAATACTAAATCTTTTCTCAGCCCAAGCACTGAGTAAATCTCTCAATTAAACTGTATATTCCGCCTATTTGAGATGGAACTACCCCGGACGGACCAAAAACTTCTGTGCATTTATTAACACTGTTTTGTATAGATCAGGTGCTTTCATTATCCTCCGTATTAACCGATCCGTTTCCAGGTCTGGCATTTCATCAGAAAACAACGATGTTTTTCATCTAAAAGTAAAGCTCCCTTAGGTGAACGCTTAAAGGCTATAAGAGGAGCTGTGAAGTGTGAAATTCAGATAAAGAGTTTACTGAAAGTGCACAGTGTTTTCCTCCGCTGCCCAGTGACTCTCGGATGAAGGGTGTCAGTTGTCACCCCGCAGAAGCGGGTGGAGGCTGAGCAGCTCCGGAGGGAACAGACATCACCGGCGACGGGCAGGCGGCGACTGTCACTGTTCTCCACAAGCCCCGTTACCGGGGAAACTGCGTGTTTAAGTTAAATGTCCATCCTCAAACTGAACTAACTGTGTGTAAACGGAGGTGCTGATTTTCAAATACTGGGAGGACTTGACCCTTAAAGCCACGGAGCTGCGGGTCAGTCAGGCGATGTGGGCTGTCAGGTGACAGAGCCTCGAGGGGTGATTTATCCTTGGGGGGGGGGGGGGGTCGGCCCTGGCCGTGACCCTGACAGCAAGCCAGACCGTCGAGGCTCGAGAGGGGCGCCTCCGAGCTGGGCAACAGTGGCGAGCAGGAAGCGGCAGGGCCCGATTTAGGGGGAAACGCATTTGTCAGATAAAAGGCCAACTCACAGCGCCGTTTCGTAATGGACGCTTAACGAGATTACGGTGATTAGCGCCATTATTTCAGGCTGGCTCTGGGAGAGTGGAAGGGGATCGATCTCCGCGGCTGGACAGCTCGGGGACAGAAAGCAGGCGTGGCCCCCGCCGCTCACGCACGAGGCCGGAGGGAGCAGCGTGCGGACCGGCACGTAACCGCTCTGCCCGGCCAGCCGGCCACTGCCACAACCTGCCCCTCCCGCAGGGGCGCAGGGCGGCTCCGCGCTGCTGGCTCGGGGGGCGGGGGGGGGGCACGCTGGCCACGTCGGCAGCGCATGAGGACAGGCTCGGCACGTCCCTATAGCGCTGGGCCACGCGAGAGCGCGATCAGGCCCACCTCAGCTTAACACGGTCACGCCTTAGAGACATTTTAGCTCACGGCCCCGAAATCCAAGAGCCAGTTCCCGGCGAGAACACAGCTCTGTCCCACAGGAAACAAGAGCAGCCAGCCCCAACGCGCCTGTCATCAGAGGCGATCACAGGAGGCGACGGGGGCGGGGGACCGGGATGTACGTAGACTGTCTAGTGGACAAAAACGTCCTTTATACGTAAACTGGCGATTCCGTTAGCCCACTGGTTCCGTGCGGAGTGTTATCTGACCGCCTGGGGGCTGGGTGGGTACGCACGGCAGAGGCGGAGTGCGGGGCCCACAGGACCCATGTTCGGTGACGTCAGGGACTGCCGCGCCGGCCCGATGTCCCCACACCCTGGCGGCACCAGCCTCCTCCAGCTAATGGCCGCGGGGACTCAGCCTCGCGGCAAACCCTCACCGACGACTCTGACTTTCTGCGCTTTCAAGTCCATTGCAATTCCCTTGGCTCCTCCACCCTCGAGGGACCGAAGACGCAGCCTGAAGCCATTCCAGTTTGTCCAAAGGGACGGATGGCAGGCTCAGCCCGCTCCTCCATCATCCACTCCCTCCTTCACACGCAAACTGTCAGGAAGCGCGACAGCTCGCTCGTGGCATTCTGGTGAGAGGAGGGCCGGGGTGACGGGGCCGGGACTACACAGAGCTCAGTCCCCTCCTCCTGCTGCATTTCTGTGTGGCGGCACCGGAAGATGAGAACCCGGCTGCAGGCTGGCCGGTAACTGAAACACGTGCGGACACTGGCGATCCACACTGGACTTCTCAGCAGGCCAGTGGACGCGGTGTAGAGGTGTGTGTTTCCTCTACAGACCCCGCATGTAACACCCCTTAGAGTGGAACACTGGGAGGGGAGACAGACACACGGGGGGGGGGGGGCAGGCTACTGAGATAATGCAGACGTGAAGTGACAAGGGCACAGACAACAAAGGAGGCAGGAAAATTCTATGAGAAACAGTTTCGCCACTGTCATCATTGAAATATTAGCTCGAGGGAAAATAAACATTTTCACTCAGGCCAGACGAGACCTCAACCCCAGCGTTCACCAGGCTGGCGAAGCGGCTGCGGGCGCGAGAGCGGCGAGGCTGGCTGCGCCGGGAAGGGACGCCCCGAGGTCAGGGACGCCCCCCGTTTCTATGGGCCACGGGCCCGGCCGCGCCACTCGGCGCCCGCCCGGGAACGGCTCGCGGGGGACAGGACAGCGTGGGTACCTGGTAGCCCTCGGTCTTCTTCTGGCACCACTTGAGCAGGGCGTTCCTCTTGGAGCCTCCGTACTCTCTGGCCAGCGCCGACAGCGGGTCCTTCCGCTCCTCCCTGAGACACGGGACCGGAGCTGAGAGGCTGCGCCAGACACAGCAGACCCGGTGGCGGCCGGCGCTGGCCTGCGCCCTGGGACGGTGCGCTCACGCTCAGGCCCCAAAGGCAGGGAGCATCCTCCTTCATGCCATTGCACCTGCGGTCTTCACAGGGCCCGTGCCCCCGGCCTGCGCCCTGCTTTTCCGTGCCCATCCTCCATGTGCCCCCCCGTCTCCTCCCCTTTCATCTCTCCTGCGTGCCCTCCATCGCTGGCTCTGGTGTAAAGCCTGCCTCCCTCCCCACCCGCTGCCCTCAGGCCCCACTCCACCCCTTTCCTAGTCTCCCTAACACCCCACCCGCACCCCAGGATTTGAATTTCACCATACCAACTTGTGATCAGCCCTTCTCTAATTCAAAAGCCCAAACAGAAACACCTGCTGCTTGGAAAACTTTTACTTTTTCCTTCTTAATGCATTTTTATGATGTCAGAGAGGAAGGGAGAGAGACAGAAACACCACTGATGGGAATCATTGATGGGGTGCCTCCTGCACACGCCCTCCCCGCCCCGACTGACCGGGATCGAACCTGGGACCCTTCAGTCCGCAGGCCAGCGCTCTACCCACTGAGCACACCGGCCAGGCCTGTTTTCCTTGTTACTCCTGGACCATTTTACCCGGCTCTGAGCACAGCAGAGGAGACCAGAAAGCCCCCCTAACACTCAGAGGAAGAAGGCTGTGCCTGAGGGTGTAACTTGTACCGGTCATTCCTCTCCCAGGGCGGGGGGGGGGGGGGGGGGGTTGGCGCGCTCTCTACCTGATGCGGCTGCGGGCGGTGGGGGTCACGGACGCCGTGGGGGACGAGGAGAGGGACAGCTGGGGGGGCGCGGTGCCCATCGCCATGAGGGAGGCTGGCGACGCCCCCTCCGGCGCGGAGATGTCTCGCTTCATCTCTTCACTGCTCCGCCGCGACACTGGAACACACAAGCGTCTTTTGCCCAAACGTTCTAAACGGGCTCGGGAGACATCCCCCCGTGACTGTGCGGGCGGAAAGGGACCTTTTCTTTCTGCCTGGCGGGCGGAAAGAAGCTGTAAAAATGCGCAGGAGCTGGGCAGGACCGGGGTGGGGGTAAAGGGGACAAGGACACACAGGTGATGCCTGACCATAAAGACAGAACGCACCGGAGTGGAAACTCGCCTGGGGGTGCGCGGTGGGTCTCACGCGCCCCCGGACACCCGGTTCCCACCGGCACACAGGAAGTCCTCGGGGAACGTTCGTCTCATCACGAACACCCCTGAAAACTACAGGCCGACAGGAGCAGTGCTTGACAGCTATTACTCTCCCATAAAACCAACCGGAGCCCAAAACACTGTCAAATGGACAAAAACAGAGATGCACTTAATTCTGGGTCAGACCACGTTTTAAAAACTGTAAGTCAACGAGAGAGAAGATCAGGTCAGTGACTGGAAAATAAAAACAGCCAGGGAGGGCCTGCTTTGCAGGCTCGACACCCGGGGGGGGGGGGGGGGGGGCTGCAGGAAACGGGGGGGGGGGGGGGGCCTGGCTGACGCTGTCTCGGTGTCTCTGGATAAGCTCAGGCAGAGCACAACACGCCTCAGGAAGGTGAGCTCAGAGGCTTTCTCGTGCTGTAGGATCTCGTTAGAGTAACCGGCACTTCAGTCTGCCGTGTTACAGGTATTACTGTCTTCTCTCTCAGGGTCCGGCCGCACCACAGCCCTTCAGCGGGGGCCCGCGCTCTGGCCACTGGGCAACGGGCCGGGGCTAATAAATACTCTTCAAATGAGGGGAACTACTTAGTTTAGTTGGGGGTTATGTGTGAGTGTGTGTGAGTGTGTGAGTGTGTGTGTGAGTGTGTCTGAGTGTGTGAGTGTATGTGTGTGTATGAGTGTGTGAGTGTGTGTGTGTGTGTGTGTGAGTGTGAGTGTGTCTGAGTGTGTGAGTGTGTTGTGTGTGTGTGTGAGTGTGTGTGAGTGTGTTGTGTGTGTGTGTGTGAGTTGTGTGTGTGTGTGTGAGTGTGTGTGTGTGTGAGTGTGTTGTGTGTGTGTGTGAGTGTGTGTGTGTGTGTGTGTGTGTGTGAGTGTGTGTTGTGTGTGTGTGTGTGTGTGAGTGTGAGTGTGTGTGTGTTGAGTGTGTGTTGAGTGTGTGTGTGTATCTGTGTGTGTGTGTGAGTGTGTGTGTGTTGAGTGTGTGTGTATGTGTGTGTGTGAGTGTGTGTGAGTGTGTGTGTGTGTGTGAGTGTGTGTTGAGTGTGTGTGTGTGTATGTGTGTGTGTGAGTGTGTGTGAGTGTGTGTGTGTGTGTGAGTGTGTGTGTGTTGAGTGTGTGTGTGTATGTATGTGTGTGTGAGTGTGTTTGTGTGTGTGTGTGAGTGTGTGTGTGTTGAGTGTGTGTGTGTGAGTGTGTGTGTGTGTGTCTGAGTGTGTGTGTGTGTGTGTGTTGAGTGTGTGTGTGTGTGTGTGTGTGAGTGTGTGTTGAGTGTGTGTGTGTGTGAGTGTGTGTGTGAGTGTGTTTGTGTGTGTGTGTGTGTGTGTGTTGAGTGTGTGTGTGTGAGTGTGTGTGTGTGTGTCTGAGTGTGTGTGTGTGTGTGTGTTGAGTGTGTGTGTGTGTGTGTGTGTGAGTGTGTGTGTGTTGAGTGTGTGTGTGTGTGTGTGTGTGTGTGTGTGAGTGTGTGTGTTAGTCAGGCCGTATGGTTTCTACAGAATCTGAAAGCTACAACAGAGACAATCCAGAGGGAAAAGTACCGGGGGCTGAAAGGCGAGGAGAGCCAGCGGGTAGAAGAGAAAGCGCCAGCCACCGCTGGCCCCGGGTCCCCGGGGGAGGCGCAGGCGGCAGCGTACCTGAGATGGCCTTGGCGGTCTCCATGGCGGGCACTCTGGGCAGGGCGGCCGGGCGGCTGGCGGAGGGGGTCCGCAGCAGGTGCTCTGCACGAAGGGAGGCTCAGTGAAGGCCGGCAGGACGCCCCGGCACCGCGGCGGGGGAGGGAGCTGAGCTCACTCCACCCCCCCACCCACCCCCGTCCCCCCGGGCGCGCACGAGGCCCCATCCAAAGCCCTTCCGCAGACAAGGGACGGGGAAGCGTCCCTCGGGGTTTGTTTCCGGGATGACACACGGGACACAGACAGAAGTGCTTCTAAATCACCCACTGCCACTGCCCGCCTGGCTGCAACTCGACACTCGTAGACCCCCTGTGCCGTCCGGGTCTGAACAGCCCGGCGACCCGCACCTGCGTGCGCCCCCAGCAGGCAGTGAAAGGCCCCGCACCCAGACAGCCAGGAGGGAGCCCCTTAGAACCCAGAATGATGGCCCCCCCAACCCCCGTGCATGAATTTTGTGCACCAGGCCTCCAGTACCTAATAATTAGTTCCGACCCTTCAGAGCCATCAAGGTGGACCAGCCCTCCGGGTTCCGTCCACAGCTCTCCGTCACTGAGACGGTGACCGGCTCCCGGCACCCTGTGCTAGCCAGGCGGGGACCTCATGCTTCACCTTGCAAGCCCCCGTGCCCTCAGCCTGCGTGTGGTCTGGCTGAACTGCTGTCACCACCCCGCCCCCCGCTGAGCCACCCAGCACCCTGGAGTCAGGCCCGGCTCCTCCTGCTCGCCCCCCACTGGGGATGGAGCCCACAACCCGGGCCTGTGCCCTGACCGGGAATCGAACCCTGATTTCCTGGTTCCGAGGTGGATGTCAGCCCCTGAGCCCTGCGCAGGGTGGACTGGCTTTCTTACTGAAGGGGATGACACGGCCTGGGGCCATCACCCCTTCCCTGTCCCGGACTCGGCGCCTGTGCCAGAGCCCACAGCAGCAGCTGGGACAGGAGCCGTGGGTGCTGGCGGCCCCCACAGAAGACGCCTCTGTGCGCCAAGGGGACAGACCAGAGTCCCGACACCCGGGAGTCGTGGGAAACACAAATCTCCGTTTTCACTCTAATTAAATTTTCCGTGTTACAAGTACGAAACTGCTCATTTCCCCAAAACCTCGATCCCCCGAGAACACAGCAGATGAAGAAAGCGAAAACAAAGGCTACGGAGACCCTGACTCAACCAGTGTCAGCCGAGCCGGTCCCTGTCCCGCCCACACGGACAGGGTCCCCGGGGCCTCCTGCCCTCCCCTGGCCCCTCGCACACAGTAGGCCGTCCCCTGGCCCCTCGCACGGAGCAGCACACAGGTGTCAGAGGCCCTGGGTGCCATCGGAACCACGTCCACCTTCCTGACAAATGCCGGTTCATCCTCCTCAGGAAATGAGGGGGCTGTCGGCCAAGACCCCTTATTGATAACTAACCTTCCCGCCCTGACCGGTGTGGCTCAGTGGATAGAGCGTCGGCCTGTGGACGGAAGGGTCCCGGGTTCGATTCCGGTCAAGGGCATGGACCTTGGCTGCGGGCACATCCCCAGTGGGGGGTGTGCAGGCGGCAGCCGACTGATGTTTCTCTCCCATTGAGGTTTCTAACTCTCTATCCCTCTCCCTTCCTCTCTAAAAATCGATAAAATATATTTTAAAAACAGGTGAATAACCTCCCCACTTGTGAGGAAGACAGGTTGTTGGCAAGTTCTGGTGACGCTGTGCCCGGACTGGCTTGAGTCACGCCAGGAAGCAAGCAAGCGGCACTCGGTCGGCGGGAGGCCAGACGCGGCGGTAACGGGAGGGAGTCGGGGGGGGGGGGGGGGGTACCTTGCCCGGGGATTTCCCCGTAGTTGGGTCTCTTATCCGACAGCGCCGCCAGGGGCTTGGAGGCCGAGATGGGCCCGCTGATGGAGTGTCTCTGGAATCAGACAGACACGGCCGCGTCAGGCGACTCCGGGGCTGGCGCACTCGCAGCCCCTCCCGCCCCTCCCGCCCTCCCGCCCGACCGCCCGCCCGCCCGCCTGACCGCCTGACCACCCGGTAAGACGCGGACACCACGGCCGCAGCGTCAGGGGGTCAGGGAGGCGGGAGGGACCGGGAAAGGGCCGAGGGCGGGTCCTGGTGCCGGAACCCGCTGGCTGCCATCCCGTGTCTGCGGGGACGGCACCCTCCGGGTCCACAAGACGGCGGCTCTGAGGGAAAGGGCATCGGGGTGCTTGTCTGAAACGGTTACTGTCACATTACGTGCCAGAGAGAGAGAGAGAGAGAGGGGGAGACAGAGAGAGGGAGAGAGAGACAGAGAGGGGGGAGAGAGGGAGAAAGAGACAGAGAGAGGGGAGAGAGACAGAGAGAGGGAAAGAGAGAGAGAGGGAAAGAGAGAGACAGAGAGGGGGGAGAGAGGGAGACAGAGACAGAGAGGGAGGGAGAGAGAGACAGAGAGAGGGACAGAGAGGGAGGGAGAAGAGACCACACGGAGAGAGGAGCCATCCTCGCTGGGCCGCTGCGGGCCGAGCCCAGGGGAAGCCGGGAGAGCAGCGCTGAGCCCCGGAGGCCTGTGGGGAGCGGCCACGCTGCACTCACTGGCCGAGAAATGGGCTCCGCTCTGCCCGGAGGAGTGACTCAGTGCCCTGCCCACAGCGCCTCTATGCAGCCACTCCGCCCGCTCACACCCAGCCCCGCCTCTCCTTCCCCCACTCCGCCCGCTCACACCCAGCCCGCCTCTCCTTCCCCCACTCCGCCCGCTCACACCCAGCCCGCCTCTCCTTCCCCCACTCCGCCCGCTCACACCCAGCCCGCCTCTCCTTCCCCCACTCCGCCCGCTCACACCCAGCCCGCCTCTCCTTCCCCCACTCCGCCCCCTCACACCCAGCCCGCCTCTCCTTCCCCCACTCCGCCCCCTCACACCCAGCCCGCCTCTCCTTCCCCCACTCCGCCCGCTCACACCCAGCCCGCCTCTCCTTCCCCCACTCCGCCCGCTCACACCCAGCCCCGCCTCTCCTTCCCCCACTCCGCCCCGGTCACACCCAGCCCGCCTCTCCTTCCCCCACTCCGCCCGCTCACACCCAGCCCCGCCTCTCCTTCCCCCACTCCGCCCCGGTCACACCCAGCCCGCCTCTCCTTCCCCCACTCCGCCCGCTCACACCCAGCCCGCCTCTCCTTCCCCCACTCCGCCCGCTCACACCCAGCCCGCCTCTCCTTCCCCCACTCCGCCCCGGTCACACCCAGCCCGCCTCTCCTTCCCCCACTCCGCCCGCTCACACCCAGCCCCGCCTCTCCTTCCCCCACTCCGCCCCGGTCACACCCAGCCCGCCTCTCCTTCCCCCACTCCGCCCCGGTCACACCCAGCCCGCCTCTCCTTCCCCCACTCCGCCCGCTCACACCCAGCCCGCCTCTCCTTCCCCCACTCCGCCCGCTCACACCCAGCCCCGCCTCTCCTTCCCCCACTCCGCCCGGTCACACCCAGCCCCGCCTCTCCTTCCCCCACTCCGCCCGCTCACACCCAGCCCCGCCTCTCCTTCCCCCACTCCGCCCGCTCACACCCAGCCCCGCCTCTCCTTCCCCCACTCCGCCCGCTCACACCCAGCCCGCCTCTCCTTCCCCCACTCCGCCCGCTCACACCCAGCCCGCCTCTCCTTCCCCCACTCCGCCCCGGTCACACCCAGCCCGCCTCTCCTTCCCCCACTCCGCCCGCTCACACCCAGCCCGCCTCTCCTTCCCCCACTCCGCCCGCTCACACCCAGCCCGCCTCTCCTTCCCCTCCTGACCCGCAGCCAGCGGCACAGCGACAAGGGGGACAGGAACAGGCCTAAGACCCAGCCGAGCGGCTGTGAGGAGCCAGTGAGCGGCGCCCACACTCGGACAGCGCCATCATTATCTCAATGACAGCTGCTCACCAGCACTTTAGGGGGATCCCACTCCACCCCTCACAGCCCCCACCTGACACGAGGCAACTGCTTCTGAGGAGGAAGCCCCGTGGGAGGTGAGGCCGGCCTCCCGCCCCGGCACTCACCTGCATGGGGGAGACGGCGGCCGCGGGCGGGGTTTTCATGGGGCTGGGGCTCAGAGGGGTGCGGGGAATGGCGGCTGCGTTGGGGCTGGGCACTGGAAAGACAGACAGACAAGGGCCTAAGAAATGATCAGGGTGCAGGGGGAGCTTGTGACTGGTCCCTGGCGGGTCCCCAACGGCTCGCTGAGGGACAAGAGCTGGTGTGGACCCGAGATGCCCAGGAACGGCCGCCATGCCAATGCCAAGTGCGCTTTGGAGGACACGGGTCTGAAACAGCGAACTGGCAGGGCAAGGGCTCAAGTCATACATCCGGGAGCTTAGACCCAGACAAGGCGCCCAAAGTCACAGCCTGTGCGAAGACACAGCGCGTGTGGGGCCGGGAGTGAGCCTGAGACCCCGATCTCCGAAGCTGACACTTCCCGATCCCCCGTGAAAAACACCCTTCAGCCGAAACCGGTGTGGCTCAGTGGATAGAGCGTCGGCCTGCGGACTGAAGGGTCCCGGGTTCGATTCCGGTCAAGGGCATGGACCTTGGCTGCGGGCACATCCCCAGTGGGGGGTGTGCAGGAGGCAGCTGATCGATGTCTCTCTCCCGTCGATGTTTCTGACTTTCTGTCCCTCTCCCTTCCTCTCTGTAAAAAATCAATGAAATATATTTAAAAGTTAAAAATAAATAAAAGGGTGTTTATAACTAAAAACTAAAATAAAAAACACCCTTCAGTGAGGTTCACAGCGATTCTCTGAATGTGACGAGACACAGGGGAACTCGACCGGGAGCACGTGGGAGGGACAGGCGCCCGCCCGGCCCGGAGACTCACCCTGCGACGCGCTGTCGAAGGACTTGATGAGGGTCTTCACCGTGGGGGTCGGCTCAGAGGAGGTCGAGGATCGTCTGCTCAGCCCCATCCCCTGCCTCAAGGCGGCCAGGTCTCTCTCCACTGCGTTCATGTAGTTGTACACCCGGCCCCGCTCCTCCTCCTGCCTGCAAACAGTATTGAAACCAGAGCGTTCCCACACGTGTCCCGGCCACCCAACCCCCCTCGCAACCGAAAAGCATTCACTGTTTCAGTTTGGAATAAAAAAATGCTATCAGTTGAGCAGAGTAAATGACGTGGTTTAATCTTCTCATTTGCTTGGTAAATTCCAGGAAATGCTACTAAAATCTTTGCATCAGGTTATCCTAAGTACGTTAAGTGACCATCAGCTGCCATTGCCGTCTGAGTGGGTGTAAGGTGAGGACACTGGTGGTCAATTAGCAGCGAGACGGGAGGCGGGCTGGCCGAATGCCTCAGAACTGGGGACACCTCAGGGTCCTGGGCTGCTGAGAAGCCTGGGCCCTTGGAGAGTCTGGGGCTCCCAACACACCCAGGTCATCGAGACTGGCTCTACCCAACGTGCTTTGCGCAGACATGGAAATACAAGGAAACGAAATCGAAGCACATACTTTTAAAATACCGTTTAGAAAACGGCAGTCCCCAGAGGAAAACACAGACTGAGCCGCATTAGTAACATGAGTCCCCTGGATGCCCAGCGGCACGGGCCTGAGCCATCCGGAAAACCGACGGCCCCTCGTCTCTGGCCAGCTCCGCTCCTCTGAGCTCACACACACGTTTTCATCGGGGATGACATTTCAGCGCAGAGTCCGCACGTGTCACGCAACTATCAAGCAACTTTACAGGTGAGCAAAAATTAAGCCAGTGCTTACGAAAATTTCTCACTTGGCTCTTCTTTGACTATGTTTTCAAAAACTAAAAAAAGATTAATAAGCACAGTGGTGTTTTAGTATTTCTGCATCTCTCTTCAATGTCTGGCTCAACAAAATACTGCTAGGTCCTCATTTCTCACACATTCAACCTATTGCGATGTGGAAAAAAAGCAAGGTTTGCACAGATACGTAATTGGAAAAGGAAAGGAAGTTTTAATGATACTAAAATCATTCTGCTTTTTGTGGTGGTTTTTTAGACAACTGTGGCTACTCTTCCCGGATGGCACACCAAAATACAAGTGTAATTACTTAAAAGCTGGCTGCTGCCGGCCGGGGGGCTCAGGGGTTGAGCACTGACCCAGGAACCAGGGTTCACGGTTCGATTCCCGGTCGGGGCACAGGCCCGGGGTGCGGGCTGGATCCCCAGTGCGGGGCGGGGCGTGCAGGAGGCAGCGAACCAGGATCCTCTCTCCTCACTGATGTTCCCGTCCCTCTCCCTCTCCCTTCCTCTCCGGCACCGATAAGAAATAATTTAACAGCGGAACTCTGGCTCCTCCCGGATGGCGATGGCCCGACCACTCGGGGGGCCCGTGCGGACTGCACTGTCCCGGGCGTCACAACTGCGGCCAGAGAAGTCGGGAAACTTCTCCCAGCTCCAAGCTCAGTCCTCCCGGGTCCAACCCAGGTTCTCTCCATGCCACCACGTGACCAGACCGGGAGGCGCGGAAACATCCGGACACGCTGGCTCTCGGAACCTACTTGCGGGACTTGACCTCCTCCAGCTCCTTGGTGAGCTTCTCGTTCTTCTCCTGAGCCTCGTGCAGCCGGCGCCTGAGGTCGCCAATCTCCTCCTGGGCTTCAGACTTGATGTCGTTGGCGATGACCACCGCGGTCTGCAGGTCGGCCTGGAACTGCCGCCACTCCGCGGACTCTTCCTGCAGCGAAGAGCCACGCTTTTGTTTCCGAGAGAGCAGGGACAGCTTATTTAAAGACCATACAATGTGCTTATGATGAGGTTGCTCTAATGCACCGTCCTGAATGATGACAAATTTCTCTTAAATCCCAGAGAACTGCTATTACCGATAGCCGGCAGGGAATGCGATCATTACGACTGAACTTCTTAATGAGGACATTTCCTAGCCGTCTGTCTACTGCGGCGTCAAACACTCAAAAAGTGCTCAGTAAATACGAACGACGGTGATGCCAAGCCTGCCTTCCTCCTTCGAGTTTCAAAGCGAGTCTTATGAAAATAAACATATCCCCCAAACGCACAGCGCTCTGCCTCGAACCAGCTCAAGAAGGAGGTACGTGAGGTGTGAACCACAGTGAAAAGTCACAGAGTGAGTGAGACGCTATAAATATCCAGACATCAAACGCCAACAGGGAGAAAATCCAAAGGAGAGGAAGAGGAAGAGGAAGAGGAAGAAAAACACTGGACTTCATCGAGGCAAACACGAACTGGGAGACAAAGAGCAGCTAAGGAACTGGAGGGCCCGCCGCTTCCCACAGCCACAGAGGATGTGGGGGTGGCTGGGGACCCTCCGCCAGCACCTCCACCGCAGCCCAGCGCCCGCCACCCCAAAACAACATCCTGCCCGTGAAGGCAGCCAGCGCCTGCGGCACCCCCAGGCTGTGCAGTGAGCTTCCGGCGCCCCCTGCGGCACAGGGCACTGGGCCGGCACCGACCAGCTCCCCGGAGAGAAACAGCCGGTGTAGGATCTAATCAACAGCCAACCCCCCTTCTTCCCAAAGATAACACGTGCTTCTTAAACCCGTCCTGTTATATAAACACTGTTACTGGTTTCAGAGAGGAAGGGAGAGGGAGAGGGAGAGAAACATCCATGATGAGAGAGAATCATCGATCGGCTCCTCCTGCACGCCCCACACTGGGGACGGAGCCCCCAAACCGGGCCTGCGCCCCGACCGGGAACCGAACCACGACCTCCTGGTTCAGAGGTCGATGCTCAACCCCTGAGCCCACCGGCCAGGCTTAAACGCATCTTTCTAAAATCACCACTCACGAGTTCTCGAACATTCTTCCCCCAGCATCCAGCACCAGTCCCAGTTTTCAACAGTGGCGTGTGCTTTCTGCTCCGCGCCCCGGGGGGGGGGGGGGGGGCAGTATAATAACTGTAGTTGAGGCTCACGTGGTCAGTAACTACTATGCTTTCTAATCCGAGAACCAACGAAGACTCATCTTACCCGAAGCCTCCGGTGCAGGGTTTTGATTTCTCTTTCCATGTCATGCTTCTGGTCCTGGAGTTTCTTAACCGTGTCTGAAACGACCACAGAGACAATGTTTTCTCCGAGGGCACAAAGGATCATAGGAAGGGAGGAGGTGCTGACACACGACATTCAGAAACAGCCTTTTATTTCATACACAGCTTTGAGGAAAAAAGCAATGTTCACTTTAAGGATGAACCAGTATTACTTTCTACAGAAAACGTCAAGTTTAAATCACAGTTTCTGGAATACTTCCTTCCTCGATGCCTTAATTCTGAAACAAAAAGTTCCGTAAAATCAACTGTTAGAAGCGCGCATATGACTGGCTCACACGCAATCAAAACACCACCGACTGCTCTTACAATGTGAACTTTCAATCACAAAGGTTATTAATGTAAAGTATTTACGCAAGCATACCTTTCTTTATGCACTGCAATAAGTGGCAGGAAAGTGGTGAGTGAATACCATTTTTACAAACTTCATTATGTAAAACCGTGGGGAGCTGCTACTTCCATTAATTCTAGGAGTCTTTTTACAAAATAAAAAAACCCCATATTTATAAAGTAAGTCAATGCTTGTTATTTCTTGCCTAATATGAATGTTCTTCCAACAACTTCACTCACTGTGCACATTTAACGGGCACCAAAAGGCAAGGACCCCCCCAGACAGAGTGGGGGTGCAAGACGAAGGCCGCCAAGGCCGTGTCTCGGGCCCAGACATGTCTGGGGAAGGAAGTCCCGTTCTGTTGGGCGCTCTGCTCCCAAACCCATGCTTAAGGGGAAAGGCTCAGAGGGCGCCACGCTGGTGACGGCTGCTTAATCAATTCCACTCATTCCCTGTGTCCTTTCCCTTTGCTCTGTGTCCTCATTCTGTCTCCGCATTAACGGCCACAAAATGCGCACAATCACTGGTCTAGAAAGCTCATCCTTCTTCACCCGGCACCGCACACCTCCCACTGCCGGTCTGACTCCTGTAATCAGGAGAGAAGCCGCAGCCAGCGGCCGCCCTGAGGCAGAGTAAAGCGCCCGAAGTGTCTCCGGGGAATCTGATTCACATTTACAAGTCATAACTGTAGTCTCACTTTGTGACGGAGCACCGTCACATGCAGCAGGAGGTCAGGGGGCGGAGGGGAGGCATGCAGGCGGCAGCCGATGGATGTCTCTCTCGTCTCGTCAGAGCTTCTCTCTCTCCCCCTCTCCTCTCCTCCTCCTGAAAACCAATGGGGACACATCACCACCGACAGAGGGACAGCAGGCTTTCCGCCTGAGAATCAGGAGTCTGTGCTTAAGTTTCCGGCCGGAAAACTAGTGCAGCCGCTCCTGGCCACACCAGCACAGCCTGTGTCCGATGCTGGCGCCTGTGACCGCAGTTCGGGCACAGCCTGCCCAGTGTGAGGACACTGCCACCTGCTGTCGCCCTCCACAGCAGCAGTAAACCATCCGCAAAGAAGAGAGGTGCCACCAGGATCTCGCTCGTAAATGACCGGTAACTCAATTTTACAACCCTATTTTCCTTTTTTTTTAGCTATCAGGTAAATTGCTGTTCTCACTGTTACTAAATCAATTTTGCTCTGAACAATCGTAGGCGCTGTCTTGTCCACTCAACAGTGGGGTTCGTCATCCTTTCGGCACCAGGACAAACCAAGGACAGTAACCAGGCCTCCGCACTGGTGCCAGTTCCATGCCCGTCATTCCTGCGGTGCCGCTGGGCAGCTACCGTTGGCATGGGCCCAGCCACTGACTGGGGGGTAAAATGACGGTGCCCGGTCACTCTCCCGTCCGGCCAGGCTGCACCAATGAGGTGCCATCTGAGAGGAGGGGGGAGAGCAGGAGCAGCCGTTAAAACACCAGCCGGGGGCAGAGAGCGGCAGCTGCCAGCCCGTGGCCACAGCTCACCCCCAAAACCAGAATTCCTGACACAGGTGAGCTTCTCATCGACCGTTTACTACTTTCATTTTCAATTTTTACTTCACTCGTTTCTATTTTCCTGAAAAAGAGTGGATACAGCCCTAACCGGTGTGGCTCAGTGGATAGAGCGTCGGCCTGCGGACTGAAGGGTCCCGGGTTCGATTCCGGTCAAGGGCATGGACCTTGGTTGCGGGCACATCCCCAGTAGGGAATGTGCAGGAGGCAGCTGATCGATGTTTCTCTCTCATCGATGTTTCTCTCTCCCCCTCTCCCTTCCTCTCTATGAAAAATAAAACATATTTTTAAAGTAAGTGGATATAACTTTCCTCCCTTGATTCTAAAAGTAACACATGCTCACAATAAGATCTTAAAAGCAGAAAAGGATAACAAAAATAGATGAGCCATAATTAGATTTGGTGTATATCCTTTCAGACCTCCTATGAGTTTTCACTTTTTTAAAAGAAAACTGGGATTGCACTACTACACGGCTTTACAAGCCTTTCCGCTCAGCAGGTCCGGGCAGCTCTGTCAGACGCACGCGGCCTGCAGCACCGCTGTGACGGCGGTGCCACACTCCGGGCACTGGACACGCCGTGATTTGTTTGGGCAACTTCCTCTGAATGAAGTTGGAGCGGTTCTAGTCTGCTACACACACGAGCGGCTCTATACGGCCGTCTACGTGAAGACTCGTCACTAGCAGTGGGGACGTGACGAGGGACCATGGAGACTGGATAAGAGCAGCTGCATGTGAAGTGTCATAGGTCTGCAATGACTGTCAGCGAAACGCACACACACACAAAACATTGTGAGTATTACATTAAAACGGTCAGGTCTCAGTAGCTGGTGCTGACTATACCATTCGTGCAGTATTTCTGCATATTTAAACTTTTCATTTCAGAAAAATGGGAAGAGAAACTACATAGCTAAATAATTTATTCAGAATTTTCAGCCAGTCTTTAAAACCATACGATGTTAATGTGACTTTATTTTGGCGATGATTTATAAAGTTTCGGCACAGGAATCCCGATCATCTAACATTTTTCTAGTGATTACCACAAGGTGTCGCTCTTCCCACATTCAAATCAAAAGTCTTAGGCGGGGAATCCGGGAATCAAACCAGCAACCTTTTGGTGCTCGTGATGCCCAACCACTGGGCCACACCAGCCAGGGCTCTATCCCTACTTTCTTCCTAAGCGCTTTACGGATATGCATCACGGTTCCTGACGCCTAATATTTACTGTGTGGCTCCCAAGAATAGGGACATCTGTTTATAAGACACAGAACAGTATCAAGTTCATAAATTTATACCGATATGTTTATCTAATCTACCATCCACATTCCAATTTTGTCATACTACCCATTATATCATTTCCCCTTACAGTACTGGACCCAGACGAGGCAAAAGCGTTGCATTTAATTGTCCCGTCTCCTCAGCCTCCTTTACTCTAGCCCCAGTGGCCGGCAAACTCATTTGTCAGCAGAGCCAAATATCAACAGGACCACGATTGACATTTCTTTTGAGAGCCAAATTTTTTAAACTTCCAACTTCTTCTAACGCCACTTCTTCAACACAGACTCGCCCAGACCGTGGTATTTTGTGGAAGAGCCACATTCAAGGGGCCAAAGAGCCACATGTGGCTCGAGAGCCGAGGTTTGCCTACCACTGCTCTACAGCTTTTCCATCTCTGTCTTCTCTGACACTGGCATATTTTAGGAATACAGACCCACCCCCCCACCCCCACCCCCGTTCTTAGTAAATTTGCCTCATTTTTTGTCTCATGTTTCTCTGTGATTAAATGAAGTTCTGCTTCAGCCAGAACACAGCCCAGCGGAGTGGCCCGTATCCACGGGCCTGGGCCACGGCCACGACCACCCTGGTAAACTGTAGCCCAGTCTTCCCGCCGCCTAATTCCTGCTGCTTCTTCCCCTCTCTTGCAACACCATCAGCAGACCGTGGGTAGATTCTGAGATCATGAAACTTCTGTGTCATCAAACTTTCTCTCAGGAATCGCTGTACTATGTTTGCAACTTTTTTATAAATCTGAAATAACCGCAAAAATAGTTCTTAAAAACTTTGTTTTAAAAAGCGACTTAACAGCTGAGTCTCAGCTCCAACAGATTATAAAACGTCCGCGGTAGGGAGGAAAACCGGACAAATAAACTGCCATCGGGGCGCAAGATTGTGACGGGCCGACGCTCTCTCGCCTGGTAGACGTGTGATCGCTAGAAATCGACAATAAACGGCTTTCCCTAAGATCTAGAAAATAATAGCCCCACTAGCTTTTTGCTTTAATCATTTCCCATAATTAAGCAGGGTTTTAACGTAACGCTTCTACTTAACGGTTCTTCAAAACGAAACAGCCTGGAAACCGGCAGCTCGTGTGTGGCCTCTGCTTCCCCACTCGCTCGTCCCTGCGGCCGCGGGCGGCTGCTGCCTCTGGCGTGCCCCGCGGAGTGACTAACTTCCTTTTGTCACCGGCGTAAGCCACGCCACACGCCAAGCGGGGCAGGACAAGGCGTGAGACGCCCACACCACTTACTCTCTAGGTCAGAAAGGATGAGGTTGTCGTGCAGTTTCACGGCTCGATGCTGCTCTACTTCGTCTTCAAGTTCAAAAATGGTCTCTTTCATGTCGCTCCTCTCGGTCTCTTTTTCTTCCAGCTCCGACCTTAACTTCTCCAATGTCAGGTTCAGATCTTCTATTTGCTTTTTGGCTTCTTCCTGGAAGGCTCTGTACTCGTCTTCCACCTGTGCGAAAGCGACGGTGCAGATGGGAGAATTAAGAGCTGG
Source organism: Antrozous pallidus (assembly GCA_027563665.1). Taxonomy (NCBI): domain Eukaryota; kingdom Metazoa; phylum Chordata; class Mammalia; order Chiroptera; family Vespertilionidae; genus Antrozous; species Antrozous pallidus. Next base: position 2,028,615 of record CM050528.1, read on the forward strand.
TTTATGGAACGTTCTGGAATGGAGGGATGCACGGTGGCAAAGGGAAGCTAAGTGCCAGCTGCTCTGAATGAACTAACTTATTACCTGGGTAATAAGTACCTGGTTAAAAATACAAAGAAGCCTTTACAGTAGGCCTTTATGTGATACACTTATATACCTGTCACTACATCGCTGACTGAAACTACGGTGGCACAGCACTGAATTTAACTGGGTTATGTAGGAGGAAATTCTGGAACTTTCCCTCCTCCCAAGTTTGGGCTGAAGACATGCATTCGATTAATGGTTAACATGTTCTCCCACAGAAACTGTCCCATTCGCGACAGCTTCAGTGTCAAATAAATAATAGAAACAAGAAAAAAAAAATCCCCAAATACCGTCATTGCAAAGCATTAGTTCATATATATATATATATATATATATATATATATATGCACGCTCCAACAAATAACACACCTAAATTATATCACTAAAAAATTAGGGTCTAAATTATGCAAATTTTGGCCAAAGACATACTAATGTTCCCTAGTAAAATAGGTAAGAAAACGTGAGCTGGATTAAGCAGGTGAAGTCATGCCAACAGACTCTATACCAGCCATCAGGCGGGCACAGAGCCCGGGGCGAGTGCCAGCAACCCGGGGTGTGCGCCGAGTCCTCCCCGCTCAGCGCATGGGAACAAGGGAGCTGACGAGTGACCTCAGAGGACCCCCAGCACAGCCTGCAGGCCCCGGAGAGCAGGAGCCTCTGCACTCGCTCCAGAGCAGGTTCCAACTCACCACAGGCTCCGAGTGAGACCCACCTCCACCACAGGAGCGGTGGCACACACCACCGGGCACGCTGGCTCTGCACCCTTCTTACGCCAACAGCCCTCTCGCCTGGGTGCACCCAGAACCAGGGACAAATGCTGTTGCTGGCTGAACTCCAGCCCCAAATGCAAGCGAGCGAGAGTGACATCATTGTAAGAATACTTCCCGCCCTGGCTGGTTGGCTCAGTGGGTAGAGCGTCGGCCTGCGAACTGAAGGGTCCCGGGTTCGATTCCAGTCAAGGGCCCAGGCCCAGGTTGTGGGCTCGATCCCCAGCGGGGGACTTGCAGGAGGCAGCCGATCCATGGTTCTCTCTCATCATGGATGTTTCTCTCTCTTCCTCTTCCTTTCCTTCTAATATATATATGTTTAAAAGAATACTTTTCATTCTGCCCCAACAAAAGAAAACCATCCTCACACGTTAAGGGTATCAGCTAAAAATACAGCTAATGAGCCTTGGCTAGTGTGCTAGGTGGTCAGAGCACTGACCCATGCACAAAGGGTCCAGGGCACGTACCTGGGTTTCAGGTTCAATCCCGGCCCCAGGTGGGGCAGGTGTGCAGGAGGCCACCACTCGACGTCTCTCTCACACGGTGTTTTTTACCCCCTCATCCCACCGCCTCCCTGGCTCCCTTCTACTCGCTCTAAAAAGTCTATGGAGTCGAAGCTGGTGTGGCTCAGTGGACAGAGCGTTGGCCTGCGGACTGAAAGGTACCAGGTTCGATTCCGGTCAAGGGCATGTATCTTGGTTGCAGGCACATCCCCAGTGGGGGACGTGCAGGAGGCAGCTGATCGATGATTCTCTCTAATGGATGTTTTTGGGTTTTTTTTAAATATATTTTTATTGATTTTTTACAGAGTGGAAGGGAGAGGGATAGAAAGTCAGAAACATCGATGAGAGAGAGACATCGATCAGCTGCCTCTTGCACGCCCCCCACTGGGGATGTGCCCGCAGCCAAGGTACATGCCCTTGCCAGAATCGAACCCGGGACCTTTCAGTCCGCAGGCCGACGCTCTATCCACTGTGCCACACCGGTTTCGGCTCATGGATTTTTCTGACTCTATCCCTCTCCCTTCCTCTCTGTCAAAAATCAATAAAATATATATTTTTAAAGGTCACTGGGAAGGAGTCCCCGAGGGTGAGGACTAACGGAAAAGGGGCGCACGACCCCCCCGCAGGCGGTGCTGGCTCTCAGGGGCGTGCACGAACACGAGTGCGGGACAGACACTGATCTGCTGCGGCAGGACCTTGGCAATGGCGTCCTGCAGCCGATTGGCGTCGTTGCGGGTGTGGGCCAGGTCCTCCTGCAGGCTACTGGCCAGGGCCTCTGCCTTCTCCTTGTCCAGCCGCACGCTCTCCAGGAGGTCCTGGATGTCAGACTTGTCCCCCGAGTTGTGGATGGAGTACAGCTCCGCCACCTTCTGCTTCTCGTTCTCCAGCTGGGCCTTCAGGCGGTTCATCTCGATCTGGTCGCCGGCCACGGTGGCCTTGTACTCCTCCAGCGTGGCCGCCAGGGCCGCCTTGCCCTTCTGCTCCGACTCCACGAGCCGCTCCATGTGGTGGTTGCGCTCCTTGAGCGCCCCGATCAGCTCCTGGGCCTCCTTGTTGTCCTGCTCCGCCATCTTCAGGGTGTTGCTCAGATGCTGCTGGACGCCCAGCAGCTGCTCGCGCTCGAAGCGCGCGTTCTCCGCCAGGTCCATGTAGCGCTGCTCCAGCTCCATGTAGCGGCCGCTCTTGACGTCCTCGTCGATGGCGTACGAGACGTGGTGCTCGTCGAGCAGGGAGCGGAGGTACTCGATCTGCCGGCCGAAGTGCTCCAGCTTGTCGCTCTGCTGGCAGAGCGACTCCATGAGGATGACCTTCTCCTCGCCCAGCCGCTCGTTCTCGCTGTTGAGCTCCTGCGTGATCTGCTGCAGGTCGGCCAGCTCCTGCAGCGTGGCCTGCAGCTCCTCGCTCGTGCTGTGCTGGTTCTCCTCCATCTGGTGGATGCGCTCCGTCAGGCAGGCCACCGACACCTCGCTGGCGTTGCCGCTGCTCCCCTTGCGGGAGCGCTCGGTGCTGGGCACGCCCTCCGACTCGGAGGACGAGGGCGCGTCCAGGGCGTCGTCGCTCGAGGTGAGGGGCTGGTACGCCTCGCTGGACTCGCTGTCCAGGTTGTCCAGGGAGGGGCTGTGCGGGGGGCCCACGAGGGTGTTCTCGTCCTGGCTGAGGAGGTCCTCCACGGAGCCCGGCGCCGAGCCCGCCACCGAGGAGGCCAGGGTGCCGCCGCCGTCGCTCTGGTTGCCGGGGGCGATCTCGGGGCTCAGGGACTGGTAGCCGAAGAGCTTCTCCGAGTTGTCCAACCTCTGCTCGAGGGAGAAGCCCAGCGCGTTCAGCCTGTCCTTCAACATCCTGTTCTCGTTCTTCAGCTGGTTGAGCTCCTCCCGGATGGCGGCGTTCTGCTCCTGCAGCTGCAGCAGCGTGGACTCCACGTCGGTGGGCTGGTGGGCGGCCATGGCCCCCTTCTCCTCGGCCCTGTCCTCGCCCTCGGAGTGGTCCTCGTTCAGGCCCAGCTGCGCGCGCATGTCCCGGAGTTCGCTCCTCAGATGCAAGATCTCCACGTCCTTGGTTTTGGCCAGCGAGAGGAGGTCCTTCACTTTGGCCTCCAGGGCCGCCTTGTCGCTGATCTGGTTGTCCGACTTGGACTTGCTCATGCGTACGTCGCACTCGGCGGCCGTGCGGCTGCGGGAGCGCTTGGCCAGGGCGGCGTCGCCGGCTCCCGGGCCCGCGGGCGGCAGCTTTTTGCTCTGGCTCACCCGGGGCCGCTCGCGGAGCCGCTCTCTGGCCGAACTGGATTCCTTCGTGCCTGCGGACGTGCTGCGCCTGGCTGAGGAGGTGGTGCCTACGTGTGGAAGACAAAGAATGTCAGGCAAGAACGTTAGTGACAAAAAGGCACAGAGTTTATTCCTGCCCGAGTCTAATGGCATCTACACGTTGGTCTCAGACAGAGGAAGGGAGAAGGAAGGAGAGAGAGAAACACCAACGAGGAGAGAATGACGGGTCAGCTGCCTCCCCCTCTACAATCCCCCCGGGGATCGAGCTGCAACCCGGCATGTGCCGTGACTGGGGAATGAACCGCGACCTCCTGGCTCGTGGCCGACAGCCACTGAGCCACACCGGCTCTGGCGTGAGCCATCGTTCGCTATAAAAGTAACAGGAGTGTGTTTACTACCCACAAACCCTTAAGAAATAACTAGATTGTGTCGCTTTGAAAAACACCATCTAGACCTAATCACTGAGTACTTTAAAAGCAGCCATTAGTTCCACACGTGGCAGGCACAGAGGTCAGGAGGAGCAGAGCCACGAGCTGCCCAAGACAGTCCGCACCTGGCCAGGGCTCGGGGACAGCGGAGGGAAGGAAGCGTGGCCGCCACAGGACAGGCCGGGGCCGGGGCCGGGGAGGCAGGAGCGAGCATGGCAGAGAAAGGTAAAGGGAGGCCGCACCGGGGACAAAGCAGCAGGGGGGTCCCTACAGAGACCTGACGTCAGGAGACTCGGTGAGGCAGAGGCCGGCCGATGCTCTGAGCACGGAGCGGCGGCAGGAGGGCGCCGGCGGGGAAGCTGGCCGGACGATGCTAAGTGGAGCAGGGGAGACAGGCAAGCGGTGCGGTGGGGGGACCGCGAGGCGAGACATGGAGGAGGGCGGGAGATGGGGATCGCTGCACACACAGCAGGGCCACAGATCAGGGCCAGATTCCAAGGCACAAGTCACAGAATGAGGAGGAGCCACCGCAAATGGAGGCCGAAGAGGAAAAGGACTGTGACCAGTGGGCAGGAGAGGGACCGGAGCGGACGAGAGGGAGGCCATCAGCGCCCTGTGCACATGCACGAGGTGAACCCTACCCCCCGCCCGCCGCGGCCACAGAGCTGGCTCAGCCCCCGGCGCCGCGCACCTGTGCTGGGTTTGGGCTTGCTCTCCACGGTGGTCATGGCGGGGGCCGAGGCTGCAGACGCTGTGGGCGGGCAGCTTTTCTTCCCTTTGACACCATTCGGCACGGTCACCCCTCCCGCCACGCCAGCCAGCAGGTCGTCGCTGCTCTTGGTCTGCAAACAACGGGAAACCAGAATAAAGCGACCAGATGAAGCAAGATGATGCACAGCACTTTCGGGCTGAACAAAGCTCCTGACTTACCGAGTTCAAGACTCCTACAGAGACTTTCCAACCGCCAGCAAGCGGTTTCTCTGCAACAAAGCAGACTCTCCCAACTGGTTTCCGAGCAAGCACACTTCTTTCTCAAGTAAAGGGATCGTGCCTGTGCTCGTGTGTGTCATCTAACAAGCTGGGAAAGCCACTGTGTGCTCACAGTGTCAGCTTCATGAGGGACGGGGAAAGTGAGCCCTCCCTACTCCTCTGTCACCCAGGACAGGACTGAACAGAGGCCATGCGAGCGATGCCACCTGGGCCACCTCAGGAGCGTTCTACAGTGCCACAGCGGGCACCAGCCCGCACTTTCTAGCGAGATACCAGTGGGGCTCAGAAGTAACCTGCATGCTCCTAAATGATTCAGTAAGGAAGCCACGACCTACAGATGGATTCTGAAGTTTGTTTCTTACCTCGTCACGTTTTTAGTAGGCCAATTTAAGCCCAAAGTGAAAGATCTGTTTAGAGGCCTGGACGATATATAAATAAAAACTAGACATTTTACGATCAGAGGGGGGTAGTCAGTCCAAATGATCAGACTACGTGAGAAAGACCATTTGTAGCATTCGTTTCTATTTTAGAAAAGCGCATGAAAAGTATCCGCTTTTCCAAAACCCCACAAGCACTCTGGACTCTGTTTTTGCTTCTCCCAGGAACCAGACAGAACCCAGCGTTTTTCTTGTTTCCTCAATAAAGGAAACTAAAGTTCTGGGCGATTCAGGTGAAGGCACAAGTCAGCCACCTGATTTATGTGGCTTTCGATCTGGAAACATGCTTCCCCTAGATAATCATAATTAATTCATTTCTACGAATTAAAACGGTTCATAAGTAAAAACAATTTCTAACGTCTCCTCCAATTCTAAATGTCAGTGACTCTACACGGAATAGATTCTGTTCTCATCATTCAATTATGAAAACTATTCATAGCAGCACCATTAGGTAGGTCAATCTGTCTTACTAAAAAAGAGGCAGAAAAAGGATTAATGTTTTAAATGCATTAAACAGAAATTAGATTTGGTATTTAGGGTTGTCATATTATGAAAAATCGAGGCTATATAATGAGGGAGAGCGATAGTGCATTAATCATTAAGGATTGTTCATATCCTTTAGGACTGGTTCTGTTGCCCTGGCTGGTGTGGCTCAGTGGATAGAGCATCCTTCAGACTGAAGGATCCCAGGTTCGATTCCAGTCAAGGGCACCTGCCCGATCTCCAGCGTGGGGCATGCAGGAGGCAACCGATGAATGATTCTTTCTCATCATTGCTGCTTTTCTCTCCCTCTCCCTTCCTCTCTGAAATCAACAAAAATGTATTTTTTAAAAAGTCTAGTTCTGCTAATAAAACTGGTCACTGACTTGGAGGGTGAACACCCCTTACAGTGCACAGTGATGCGTTGTAGAATTGTGCACCCTGAAACCTGTGTAACTCCGGTAACCTGTGTCACCCAAGTCACCCCGTTAACGCCTCTCACACTAAAAAGATCTGATCACAAATAATCGCCGGCAGTCATCGGTTACGAGGCAGATTCTAACTGAAGCGACTGCAGCCTAATTCCCATCCATCCATTTGTAGAGAAAAGTCTTCCCACCGGCCCAGGAGTGAGTGCATCACTTCTCCCCGAGGAGCATGCCCGAGCACCGGGCGAACTGTAGGAAACCGTCTTTCCCACTCGCTGTGACGAAGAAGTAGGTAAACCAAGGCCCCAAGACATGTCACAGCGGCTGGACGACTCCCCCCAAAGGCCCGGAAAATGACAGTAGTGCTTCATGTGACCATTTGCAAAAGCTACAATCAGCAGCGAGACACTCTGGACCCGAGTCCCTTCTGACACCACTCCAGCAGGTCCAGCCCCAAACGACGTCTGAAAAATAGGCACTGATTTTGGCTCATTCACCCCAGACAGCACAATATTGCGGGTGTCCACGTGAGGGAAGGAGCAGGTAAGCGTGTTTAGATGCTTAAGAGCCAGGTGCTCCATTCACTTGGTTAGGCATCGGTGCTCCAGCAGCCACAGGAGCTCAGGCTGGGGGAGGTATCTCCATGCCAGAGAACCACAGTGAAATCCGAAAACTTGGAAACAAAATAACACTTCAGTCTGCGGGTCTCCAAGTCTTCAGTTTTTTTAACTTTTCTGTTCATTGTCAGTTTTCTTCTTTACTTCAATTTCCACTCCAGACTGTCTCCTCTCTGAGGTCAGAGCAATGGCTCCCGTCGGCGTGAAGTGTCCCCGAACAGCTTCACCTCCTCTGTGACCGCCCGCGACTCACACGGACTCACTCCCACACTGCGGCCACACGGCAGGGCCCGCTCGGGACAGCTGGCGTGCGCGGGCACCCAGCAGGCACAGCCTGCCTCACCGCTCAAGACCCAGCCACTTGCCACTCGGGGCCCAGCCTCAGCTCTGGCCCGCCTGCCCGGGCACACTCAAAGCCGCTGCTGCGCCGATACGGGGCGGGGAAGGGAGGCGGCAGACGCACAGCCAGCTCTCAGCTGTTCTTCCAGGCCCGGGAGCCGCAGCCACGCGGCTCCAGCGAGGAAGCAGTTAGGCCGGAAGCTGCCAGCGGCCTCCGCGGAAGAGGAGCGGCCCGCCGCGGGGATAACGAAGGCCTGGCGCTGGCGCCGACTAACGGCACAGGCAGGGGCCCACGCCGGAGCCAGCCCAGGCCACGGCGCCCCGCGCGCCCCCCGCAGCAGCAAGGAGAGGGCCTGGGGGCATCCCTAGCCCCCGCAGTGAGGCTGGGTGTGGTTTGGGCCGCCTGGCGGGGAGCAGCGTTTCCTGCCAGTGCTTCCCACACCCAGGGAAGGAAGTCCCTCACCCGCTGTTCCTGGAGGCACCCCGGAAAATACTTAAGCCTCAGCCGAAACCAGTGTGGCTCAGTGGGTAGAGCAGTCGGCCTGCGGACTGGAGGGTCCTGGGTTCGACTCGGGTCAAGGGCATGTACCTTAGTTGCGGGCACATCCCCAGTGGGAGGTGTGCAGGAGGCAGCTGATCCATGTTTCTCTCTCGTCGATGTTTCTGACTCTCCCTCTCCCTTCCTCTCTGTAAAAAAATCAATAAAATATATATTAGAAAAATAGTTAAGCCTCATCTCCCAAAGCGCCTCGGACAAAAGGCTTTCCGGGGGATGTGCTCCGGGCAGGGTGTGGCTCCCCCTAGCGGAGACACTCTGCAGGTTCTCCACCGAGTCAACGCCCAGAGCACCGTCCCCTACTCCCACAAACTAGCAAAGAACTCGAAGGAAAGGTGGATTCCGGGCAGCGGGGAGGAGGGGAGGAGGGGGGGGGGCAGCTGGCAGACGACGATGTGGGACTGCGATGGCACAGGCGCGACCTGGAGCCATCCTGTCCCTGGGATCGCCCAAACCAACACATCCTGGGAGGAGCGCCCAGCGCAAACCAGTAATGCCGCCTGACCGCACACGTGCTGTGTGCCGCAGCGGCCCCCCACTTCCGCCTCTCACGGCCCTGCAAGCACACCCAGCCCACCTGTGTGCTCCTGAACCCCTGACCGAAGGCGGCAGTTCTCAACCGCTCTCCGCTCAGGGCACACACAACCAGTCACTAGAATTCTGCAGCACATCAAATAACATATTTCCTGCTGGTCTGGACAAAAAAAAGCTATTAATTAAAATTGATTTGTAGCCGAGACCGGTGTGGCTCAGTGGATAGAGCGTTGGCCTGTGGACTGAAGGGTCCCAGGTTCGATTCCGGTCAAGGGCATGTACCCTGGTTGCGGGCACATCCCCAGTGGGGAGGCGTGCAAGAGGCAGCTGATCGATGTTTCTCTCTCATCCATGTTTCTGACTTTCTATCCCTCTCCCTTCCTCTCTGTGAAAAATCAATAAAATATATATTTAAAAATTGACTTGTAATTGTTGTGTTCGCTGTGGTCTTCTTCGTTTTTTATTTGACCACCGAGGGGAAAAGAGGCAAGTGCCGCGGGCGGGACGGTCGGGTATTCATGTTTAAAAGTTCCGGCGGCCGCTGGCTGAGCCGCTGATCTAAGGAATCGCTGTCCCGCCTGACAACGAGAACCAAGCCGGCTGTACAGGAGAGCCAAGTCCAACTGGAATCAACGCCGGGCCAGCCGTCAGAAAGAGTGACAGCTACAGTGTGTAAGGGGCGGGGCGGGAACGAAACCCTGCCCGGGGGTCTCAGGAATGTCACGGCTGGTCATCCTTTAGGACCAGATAGCTCTGGCTGGTGTGGCTCAGTAGAGAGCGCGTAGGCCTGCAGACTGAAGAGTCGTAGGTTCGATTCTGGTCAAGGGCATATGTCGAGGTTTCGGGCTCCATCCCCAGTAAGGGGCGTGCGGGAGGCAGCCGATCAATGGTTCTCTTTCATCATTAATGTTTCTCTCTCTCTCCCCATCTCCCTTCCGCTCTGAAATCAGTAATATATATATATATGTATGTGTATGTGTATATATATATATATATATATATATATATATTTTTTTTTTTTTTTTTTTAAAGAGCCAGCATAAACCTCAGCTGGAACAATCCTTTTCTACCTGATCCTGCTGAGGTTTTCCGGCTTTCCCAGGGCACCTGATTTTCTCGCGGCTATTTTATTTTATTTTAAAATATATTTTATTGATTTTTTTACAGAGAGCAAGGGATAGGGATAGAAAGTCAGAAACACCGATGAGAGAGAAACATGGATCAACTGACTCTTGCACAGCCCCCACTGGGGATGTGCCTGCAAACAAGGTACATGCCCTTGACCGGAACCGAACCCGGGACCTTTCAGACCGCAGGCCGGTGCTCTACCCACTGAGCCACACCGGTTTCAGCTCTCGCGTGTATTTTAGTTATCCTGTGAGAGGCTCACCGCCATCCATCGCTAAACCAACTCCCGAGGCAGACTCACCTCCAGCTCACACCAGCACGCCTTGCGCGAGGCTCAATGGCTTGTTTGGTGACTAAGCCTGCGCTCTGGTTTCATTCACAGACAGACCACACACCAAGGGAGTCCACAGCCGGTGAACTCTCCCCAGAGGCCACGCGTGCCCAGCGCCAGCAGAGGGCGCCCCCGCACAAAGCTTCTCTGGTAACAGACATCGCAGGCAGACCGGCTCCCGAAAGCCCGGCTCCCCCTGGCCACAGAGTACCTTTGACAACGCTGCTGCTGGTCCGGGTTTTCCGACTTTGCCGCCCGCAGAGGCCGAGGAGCTGTTCTCAGGCTTGGTTTTGTCCGCGGGTTGCGTTTTGCCTATCCCAGACACCTTAGGCACCGAGCCAGCACTCCTGCTTGCCTTCTTCATTCTGGGCCGCCTCTTCGCGATACATTTACAAGCAATCCTGCGGAGAGAAGGCACATGAGCCCCAGGCGGGAGGGCGCCCGGGCACTGCGGGGCAGGGTCTCCCTCCGGGGCCAATCGAAACGATCGAAAGCTAGATGCAGCGACAGGAATTAAAGTTGAAACTTTCTGCCGAAACCGGTGTGGCTCAGCGGATAGAGTGTCGGCCTGTGGACTGAAAGGTCCCGGGTTCGATTCCGGTCAAGGGCATGGACCTGGATTGCGGGCGCATCCCCGGTGGGGGGTGTGCAGGAGGCAGCTGATCAATGTTTCTGACTTTTAATCCTTCTCCCTTCCTCTCTGTAAAAAGTCAATAGGATATTTTTTTTTTTAAGTTGAGACATTCTTAGACTTAGTAATGCCCCTTATTTGCAAGGCTTCCTTCTTGAGTGCGACAAATGTGAAAGATTCTAATTTAATACAATTCCTGTAACTTCTAGTGACGTTCGTCTAGGACAGCTCTGTGCTGTCCCCTGCAACCTCCTGGGCTCACAACAGCACCGCTGCTCGGAGCCAGGAGCGGGGGGGCACGCTCCGGCCCTGACACACAACCTGTGACCCGTGTGACCCGTGTGACCCGTGAGACCGTGGGCAAATCACTTCATCACTCCGTATCTCTGCAACTCTGCTTCCTCTCCCAGAAAGAGGAGTGGTGCCCCAGCAGGTGTGGCTCAGTGGATAGAGCGTCGGCCTGTGGACTGAAGTGTCCCAGGCTCGATTCCGGTCAAGGGCATGTACCTTGGTTGTGGGCACATCCCCAGTGGGGGGTGGGCAGGCGGCAGCTGATCGATGTTTCTAACTCTCTATCTCTCTCCCTTCCTCTCTGTAAAAAAGTTAATAAAATATGTTTTAAAAAAAGAAAGAGGAGTGTAATCCTAACTTATAGCCCTCCCACAAACGAGCATGCGCACGAGAGAAAGAGCAGGCCTCCCCACTCCAGAAGCCACGGCACCAGGGCCCCGTGCCAGAAGGACAGTGCCCCCATCAAGCTCAGGGACGACCATTCATTCAGGGACTCGGACGCTCACCCGCCCAACCCGCCCCCCAGGACACCTCCCAACCGGCTTCAGAGGTCATGCCAACAGGACCGAAGAGTTTCTCCTGCTGCCCCTGGTGTCCGCTCCCAGCGGTAGCCCTGCTGAACTCTCGGCTTCCTCCCAAGTAACACGGTTGGTAACCGGACCACCCACCTTTAAGAACGCTCAGAGGATGAAATGAATAATGAGCCTCCAGTGCTCAGCAGGGTGGCGGCCCGCAGGAGGGACGGAGTAAAAGTAAGCCATCGTAATTTACAGAGCACACACCACATGCCCCGAGTATGACTAATGCCTTATTAAAATAAAGCAGCGACTCAAAAGACACTTTGTAAGAGAGACTCTTTATAACAAGACACGGCTAACGATTGTTTTTACTTACCACTTACGTTAAATTACACACTGCGGTGCACGGATGCCAACAAACAGCACTTGCTCTGGTTCTTCCCACTGGAAATTACAGGTCGGGAAAGACTGAAACACACGGTGGGGAATTCACCAGAGCAATAATCAAGAGACCTGGGCTGTGGTCAGGCCTGACGTTGGCACGGCCGTGGGCAAGTCACGCCAACAACACTGGGCCTCGGGGACCAGGCGAGGAGGAGCTGTGAGGACCTTCCTTTCAGGAGTTCAGAAAGTCTACTGCACAATCGGTGCTTCAGAACCAGAAGCCAGGTCATTTTCAAAAAAAGAAACTAATCGCTTTTCAGTTATGATCGTTTATGCCTATTAATATCTCACTAAACATCCAAAAAGGGTTTTGACCCACGCAATCTAAATACATTTATCTCTATAATTTCACCAACTCCATATTTAAGGTGGAGGGATCGTGTGACAATTGTAAAGTAAGAACAGACTTAAAACACTGAGAAGGAATCACATAGTCAAGGGAAAACCGAAGTTTAGCAAATTAGCTGCATTAGCGTCAGTAAATAAATGGTGCTAAATGAATCCAAAGCGATGCCCGACCGGATAAAAGCGCAGAACAGCCGCCGGTGCGGCCCGGGGGGCGGGCACCGACCCATGACCCAGGTCGCAGCTCATTCCCACTCAGGACGGGGCTGCGGGCTCCATCCCTCTCCCTCTCTCTCAAGTCACTTAAAACGTGTTTTTTAAAAAGTTGAAAAGATTCAACACAAAATGCTTTAGTTAAAAAATCATAATGCACTAGGCTGGCCCGTACTGAATTCCTCGACACGTGTTCCTCACCTTACTCACTATGAATGGTGTCAGGAAAAGCGCACCTAAATGTACACGGACTTGGAGTGGGATTTCACTGAGAAAGTAAGGCGCACTCCGGCGAAATACCTGAGCCTCGTCGTGTCCAAAACCCAAACAGCGAAACCGGTGTGGCTCAGCGGATGGAGCGTCGGCCTGCGGACTGAAAGGTGCCGGGTTCGATTCCGGTCAAGGGCATGGACCTTGGCTGCGGGCACATCCCCAGTGGGGGGGTGCAGGAGGCAGCTGATGGATGTTTCTCATCGATGTTTCTGACTCTCTGTCCCTCTCCCCTCCTCTCTGTGAAAATCAATAAAAATATATTTAAAAAAACAAATAAAACAAAGCCCTGCTCAGGTGCCGGGTGTGTCCAAGCGACAAAGCAGAGGGCGGGCGAGTCTGAGGCTGGGAGAGGCCTTCCGGTGTGATTCTCGCTCTGTCCCAATCCATGTACCAAGCCCATTACTGCTCAAAACACTTGAGTTCTTATTGACAACTTCACATGCTCACTTTTTTCTTTAAATATATTTTTATTGATGTCAGAGAGGAAGGGAGAGGAAGAGAGAGAAACATCGACGATGAGAGAGAATCATGGGTTGGCTGCCTCGGGCACGCCCCCCACTGGGGATCGAGCCCACAACCCGGGCCTGAGCCCTTGATGGGAATCGAACCTGGGACCTTTCAGTCCGCAGGCCGATACTCTATCCACTGAGCCACGCCGGCCGGGGCCATGCTTATTTTTATTATAGCTGATATTTGCTCATCTCTAAGACAGAACTTACCTCAGGCCTAGGATCAGACATGAAGGAGCAGGCTGTGATTATCACCTAATAGGCACATTAAGGTGGCAGGTTACCCGCTTCCTGAAACCAGTCCTGCAGTGACTTAGGGAGGAGAGAGGGCCTTTACCTCCCTCTCCTCCACTCGGCGCTCCGGCTCTGCGGGAAGCCACTTCACTGCCCCCTTATTCAGGGGCGCACTCCCCTCCCGGCGGCAGGGTCACAGGAGGAGGAGAGGCAGCTCCTCCTGCTGTCCCCCCTCTCCCCTCCCAGCTCCTCCCCAGCGTGTGGCTGCCACTCTGCAAGGGGCGGGGGTGCCTGGCACGGAGGGAGCGTGCTGTGCCACACGCCACGGGGACACCGACGTCAGAGAGGAGTGATGGCGAGCCAGGTCAACACAGCCCCGAGGAGGAGCCCGGGAGCGGAACCAGATGCGCCGGGAGGGGAAGGGCACGCCAAGACGAGGCCGTGAGCCCCGGCCAGCGTGGCTGTGGGTTGGCGCGTCATCCTAGGCACCAAAGGGTGCGGGTTCAGTTCCCCGTCAGGGCACCAATGTCGTACACCCACCCAATGTCTCTGTCTCCCCCGCCAACCCCCCCCCCCCCGTCCTCCCTCTCTCAAAGCAATAAAAACACATCCCCGGGGGAGGGTTTAAAAGGTTTTTGGCTTTCTGAGAGTGACAGCCAGAGAGTAAGGAGGCGGCCAGCTGGGCGGGGGGCGGGGGGGGGGGGACTGCCCCGGGCTGGCCTGGAGGAGGACCCCACGGTTAGCAGCCCAAAGTCTGCGCTCTTTCTCAACTACACCTGCCCACAAGAGGATTCGAGAAAAAGGAGCCAATGGCTGAGACCGGTGTGGCTCAGTGGATAGAGCGTCCACCTGCGGACTGAGATCCCAGGTCTGATTCCGGTCAAGGGCATGTGCCTTGGCTGCGGGCACATCCCCAGTGGGGGGCGTGCAGGAGGCAGCTGATCGATGTTTCTAACTCTCTATCCCTCTCCCTTCCTCTCTGTAAAAAATCAATGAGATATATTAAAAAAGAAAAGAAAAAAGGAGTCAATTCTCAAGCAACAGAAGTGCATGTCCACTGCTTCTGGCCCAGAAAAGCCCACCGCACTCACGTATGATGGCTCTCTTCCCCCACAAGCTGTAGCACAGGAAACACCCGAGCAAAACTGGACGCTCCCTGGACCGTTCAACTCCCCGCCGCACGTCCTCCTCCTCAGTGCCGTCCGTCCACAGGATAACGCGAACACCTCACCCCACCCGCGTCTCCCAGACCCATTTCAGAGCTCTGGGCAACCCCCCTGGTGACCGGGAAGCCGCTAAACTACTAACAATGCGGAGCGTCCCGGACAAGTGACGGCGCAGAAACCTCTGGCTGCAGCACTCAACGGCTGTTCCAGATTTGGTCCCAAACAAATCGCTTCCCGAAGTTCGAGACCCAGAACGCGAGCAGTGTGGGGCCGTCGGGCCGCTGCCCAGCCCGGCTCTGGCCGCTGCCGAAGAGAACACGGCACTCGGACGCCGCACGCGGAGGCCGCGCGGGGCTGGCCGGCAGGCAGACCTCGCCCAGCGCTGTATTCATACAACCAACCGTCCCCTTATTTTTAACTTTAAAACACCAATCCGATACATTTGTGTATCTGTAACAAACTCATCGGATACAGAATGAAACATCTGCTTTTGCGTTTCACTAGTCGGTGAAGCATGTCACTAAAAACCCTTTAAAATAAGCTTACCGTGTTGGGGTCCTTTTTGCTGCCAATGACACAGAGCAGTGGTCGGCAAACTCATCAGCCAGCAGAGCCAAATATCAGCAGGACAACGACTGGAATTTCTTTGGAGGGCCACATTTTTTAAACTTAAACTTCTTCTAACGCCACCTCTTCAAAACAGACTCGCCCGGGCCGTGGTATTTTGTGGAAGAGCCACACTCAAGGGGCCAAAGAATTGCATGTGGCTCGTGAGCCGCAGTTTGCCGACCACTGGCATAAGACAAGAGCCTCGCTAAAGCAGTCGTGTACCTGCGGCCGGCAGCACATCGGGCCCACGAAAGGGGTGACCGGAGCCGTCCTCACTGGCCACGGGCAGAGCGGGGTCTGCAGAGGCGAACCCCGCCCCCCGGCCCCCACAGCTCGCTCACTCCCCGGTGAGCTTCATTTATGTCACGGGGAGGCCACACAGGGCTTAGGGGGAGCTGTCTCAGACGCCTGGAAAGGACGGAGATGTGTCCTGGCGAACAGCAGTCCCTCCTGTCCCCACCGCCCGGCCACAGGGAGCAGCGCAGCTGGATCCGTCCGGAGCCTCCGATGTGCCCGGCCTCCATCCTCGGCACACAAGCCCACCGGCCAGCCCGGGACGCCCCGGTGCCCAGCTCACACCAGGTGCCTCCAGGCCAGCAGGTGCCCTCCAGACCCGGCTCCCGCCCCCTCCCACCTAACGCCCCCTTTCACGCAGACAGAGCCGCACTTGGCTCCGGCCGTCCCCCTCCGGGCACGGGGCCACAGGACTCGCCTCCCGCAGCGGGCCCCGCGGCCGTGGGGCCGAGTGGACGGGACAGGCACCCGCCAGTCGTGTGAAATCCAAAGTAGCTGGCGTCCCACCCCGCCCCTCATCTGAGATCCCAGCCCCGCAGCACACAGTCCGCCCTCCAGCAGGAGAAGAGGAGGGACAGCGGCAGAGAGGGCAGTAACGGCACACAAGGATCACATACAAAGTGAACCACAGCCAAGAACCACGGGAGAAGCCTTATGCCACCACCAGCAGGAATAGTAAGCCGAATCCCTTTGCTTGACAGCCAGCCCTGCAGGAAACAGCCTGACCCACCACCCCAAAGCCCCCTGAGGGCCCCCTCCCCTCCACCAGCCTCGCTCTAAGCCACCCTGTACCAGTCTCTCTCCCTGGTTCATGCCGCTCATTCCAACTGGCACATTATGCCCCCCCGCCCCCAGCAGCTTTCTCAGTCTGCGGAAGCTCTTGCTTCCAGGCACATCCTCCGGTCAGCTCATTTTTAAAAAGGGGGGCAACTTCAAAGGACAGGTACAGCTCAGCCCCCCTGAAGCCACCCGGAGGCGCTACCTCTCCCAGCACCACAGCACAGCGGGGCTCCCCACTCAGGAAGCCTGGCACCCGATGGGACTCTTCCAGGGCTTAGGCCCCCGAGGGGGCAGTGCACACGCCTCCCCACAGCCTCCCGGCCAGGTGCTGTGTGCGGGGCCATCAGCGCCATTGCCGTGACCTCCCGGTCCACAACCACAGAGCAAAGCACAGACCCACAACCTGAGGAACAGACCAGGCGCCGTGAGAAGGCCGGGGCACAGAAGGAACTCTAGCCTGTGAGTTCATCGGGTGCAAGTTCACGGCCGGTGACGGACACGCCCTAACGGAGCGGAGAAGGCTCCTCACTGCTGGCAGATGAGGATGTAGCGGAGAAAAGAGGAAAGCGGTGGAAAGCACTTCCTTCCGAGTTCAGGATGCCCGGGCCAGTCTTCCTGGTGAAAATGCTGAGCCGCACATTTCACCCAATGACACCCACTCCGCCGTCCGCTTCCCACGGACCAGGAACGTCTCAATGGCATCGAGGAGCGAATCCTCCCAGATTTTCAATGTGCTTCGCCCAGAGCCACAGGGAACCACTAGCTACCGCAGCTGTAACCTTGGGAAGAGTATTTCTTTTTCTTTTTTTTTTAATGTATTTTACTCGCCGAGATCGGTTTGGCTCAGTGGATAGAGCGTCGGACTGCGGACTGCGGGGTCCCGGGTTCGATTCCGGACAAGGGCATGTACCTTGGCTGCGGGCACATCCCCAGTAGGGGGCGTGCAAGAGGCAGCTGATCGATGTCTCTCATCGATGTTTCTGACTTTCTATCCCTCTCCCTTCCGCTCTGTAAAAAATCAATAAAATATATTAAAAAAAATAAAAAATAAATAAATAAAATGCATTTTATTGATTTTTCACAGAGAGGAAGGGAGAGGGATAGAAAGTCCAAAACATCGAGAAGAGAGAAACATCGATCAGCTGCCTCTTGCACACGCCCCACTGAGGATGTGCCTGGAACCAAGGTCCATGCCCCTGACCGGAATCGAACCCGGGACCCTTCAGTCTGCAGGCCGATGCTCTGTCCGCTGAGCCACACCGGTTTCGGCCGGGAAGTGCATTTCTTAAATACTGACTTCAAAGTCAAAACGACGCCTTGACCCGTGTCAGTGCGGCCGTAACTACTTTTTCCAGCCAAAGCAACAGAAAACAGGCGCACGCCTCTCCCATGTAAAAGCTCCTCAAACGTTTCAGTGACTAAAGGAGCATGCGCACTAGGCTTTCTATGTCCCAGGCACTGTGGTTCCTTCAACCGTAATCACCCGGATGTAATCACCCTCGTCATTAGTGACAGGAAAGGAGCAAAGGGAGCTCAAGCTCTCACTCCCCAACGAGCCCCTCCCTGCGGGTCCTGGGCGAGGGGGCGGGACTGAGTGTGGGAGGGGAGCGAACACACGCATGCCCAGTGAAGGTGGGGTGACATCGGGAAGGTACTTGCCCTGTCAGTCACCCCCGACAACAGGTCTTTGGCCAGAATGGGCGTGGCCACTGGAAGGGTACAAAATCTGGAATATTCCGCTCCCTAAACAAGAGCTTGTTCTCTTGACTGCTCCTGGTGTGCTGCACTTGACTCCTGGCTTGAGGGGCTCTCCCCGCCCCTGCTTCCGGGCACTCACCCCCATGGCCTAAGCCGGGAACACGCAACCGACTAGTGCCTGCCACTCACCGACACTGAGCTGCACCGGCTGCAGCCGGAACCCCACCCCGGACCCTGGCTCTGACTCTGGCTTTACTAAACCCAGCTCCACCTCCAGGGCCAGATGGGTTCAGAAACAGGTAACCACGCCGATGAGAGTCACTCCTCATCCCACGCGAGTCTCGGAAAAGCTTTCTCTCGGGGCATCCTAAGGACCCCACCTTCGGGAACCAGTGGGGAAGAGGCTGCCCTAGTGCCCAGTAACAACATGACAAACGCACTGTCACACGCGACAAGAACACGGGACTTTCAGGCAGAAACCTGGGCTCTGACCCCGCGTGGCCGCTGGCCAGCTCTGTATTCTTAACCTGGTCTCATTTACAAGTTCAAGGACAGTAACAGTTGTTCTAACCACCTCGAGATGGGTCGCGGGACCACGTTTAGTGGAAAGATACATGTGAAATGGAGGCTTTTCCAAATAAGCCGCTGTTGGTGCTCATTAGATTCTACAGTGCTGTTAACAGAAACTTCACCAACCTTGGGATTAAGTCAGTTTTAGAAATAAAGTTTTGGAACCCAACCCTCTCTAAGCACGTGTGGTGGGAAGAATCAGAAGCCAAGGCAGGAAGAGGGAACAGAATTCCAGTGGCCTGGGTGGCCGCTGGGGCAAGAGGGGCACAGACTACCCTTGCCAAGCTCCCGAGGCCCGCCTGCCGCCTCGCAAACCCCCAGACCAGAGGTAACCACACAGGAGGGTCTGGAATTAAACCTTTCCAACCAACAGTGGTAGTCTGTCCAGGGCGGTATTTTCCCATCTAAGACAACAGCCCTGATAACATACCTCTGAAATATCAAAGCAGTCTCTCCCCCTCCCACCTCTGGAATCTACCACCCACCGATCTCCCGCAACCCCTCCCCACCACGCCTCTGACTCTGATGCACAAAGTAAGTGGGAAAACTGCCATTTTTGGGCGAACTTTCTCAACCGGCTGAGATTTTGCCGCCTGAAAATTGTCGTCAGTGTGACTCAAGTAAACTCCTAAAAACACCAATTTAACATGAACTTGAAGGTTGCGTTTTTTTGTAAAACATCTAAAAACAGGGAACATTAGGAACCAAGATGCCAAAAAACATTTTGAAATAATGTTTTATCTGTCACAGTGAAATGTCTGCGTCCCATCGGGACCCAGCTCCGCGCGGACGGGAGGGTCTGACGAGGCGAGACACTGCTCACCCTCATTTCACCCCAAAACGAAGGCGGCCCCCGACAAGCACGCGTTTCTAACGTCATCTCCTCTTTTTTTTTTAAATCAGCCCTGGCCAGGGCGGCGGGGTTGGCTGGAGTGTCCACCCATGCGCAGAAAGGTCTCAAGTTCAATTTCTGGTCAGGGCACATGCCCAGCTATGGCTTTCATCCCTGGTGGGGGAAGGAATGAGAGGCGACAGATTGCCGTTTCTCTCTCCCTCTCTCTAAAGCCAATAAAGAAAAATATCGTGGGGTGGAAGATTAAAAAAATATTTACCCCTTTAGCTACTGTTTTCCCCAGGCCGGTGGTCGGCAAACTGCAGCTCACGAGCCACATGTGGCTCTTTGGCCCCTGGAGTGTGGCTCTTCCACAAAATACCAGGGCCTGGGCGAGTCTGTTTTGGCGTTAGAAGAAGTTTAAGTTTAAAAAATGTGGCTCTCCGAAGAAATTTCAATCGTTGTCCTGTTGCTATTTGGCTCTGCTGACTGATGAGTTTGCCGACCACTGGCCTAGGCTATATACACAATAGACAAACCTGAAATCTAGCATCTAAATCTAGATTTACTGTCCAAACACATAAATCTTAAAAAACAACAACACAACAACAACAAAAAGGCAAGCTTCAGGTGGAAGGTGGACAGAGTGAAAAAGGGCAGCGAAGTGCATGCTGGGGACAGGGGCGAGGCCCACCTGGTTCCCGGGGACACAACAGACACCGGCGACAGCCTCCTTCAGGAAACAAGTCTGCAGTCGGACCCTGCGGCCAATGAGATGGCTCTGCCCGCTGGCACGCCGGCGGGGGGGGGCCTCCAGGCCGCAGTCAGGTGCACCTGGAGTGAGAGCTCAGGGCAGGGGCTGGTGCTCCACTTTCCCGCGGCCCCGGCACGCAGCAGGAGCCGCACCCAGCATGGGCAGCCACTCTCCTCGGGCCAGACGCCGCTCTGCGCTCTGCGCTGCGGAGTCACTGGCGAGGAGGAGCAGGAAAAACCCAGGTGCCGCCCAGCCAGCGGGGCTCCGTGGTTGAACTCCGACCTGTGAGCCAGGAGGTCAGGGTTCCACTCCCGACAGGGCACAGGCCCGGGCTGCGGGCTCCATCCCTAGTGTGGGGCCGGCTGGAGGCAGCTGGTTGACAATCCTCTCTCGTCGTAGATGTTTCTTTCCCTCTCTCCCTCCCCCTTCCTCTCTGACATCAACAAAATATATATTTTAAAAAACTCAAGGTGCCAAACCCTAAGCGAGCAGGGTGCTAGGCAAAGCTGCGGGACAAGGGATGTCGTCCAGGCAAGGGGGTACCTGAGTTTTGAAGGTGACACTCAGATGACGGGAGAGAACATTCCCGCAGCGGAGGACGAGGAGGCTGGGAAGTGTTCAGGGGACCAGGAGGTGATCAGAAAGCACAAGGAAGCCCCTGAAAAGAGGGGTGTTGGGAGTGGAGGCCAGAGCCCAGTGAGGAAGTCCTGGCTACCACACTCAGGACTGGAAGCCTGACTGTGCAAACGGGGCGCCACGGAAGGACTGTAAGTGGCAGGAGTGGGAGTGCGGAGGTGACTACAGACAGACTGCTCTTCTGGAAAGGAGGCAGGCACAAACATCTGGACTTAGCTAAAGAATAAAGAGAAGAACTACAACGAAGAGGTGGGAAACGCACTGGTAACACACCTGCACTCTCTTCTCTCACGGACACACTCCCTTTACGGGGTTCCCAAGCTATCATCCCCTGAAAATGGAGAACTCGCGGCAGCTCAACTGCCCGGCTGCGCCGGCTGGGCGGGTTACGTTTTCAGAAATAAAGGGGGGACCACTGTGCGTACCCCTGAAACTAACACAAAATAACCCCCACCAGCGAGGCTCAGGGGGTGAGCGTGGGCCTACGGACCAGGTCACGGCTCAATTGCGAGTCAGGGCTCAGGGCTGGGCGGCGGGCTGGACCCCAGTGTGGGGCGGGCAGGGGGCAGCCAACTCATGAGTCTTGCTCCTCATGGATGTTTCTCTCTCTCTCTCTCTCTCCCTCTCCCTTTCTCTCGGAAATCAGTAAAAATATATATTTTTAATATATTTTATTGATTTTTTACAGAGAGGAAGGGAGAGGAATAGAGAGTTAGAAGCATGGATGAGGAACATCGATGAGCTGCCTCCTGCACACCCCTCACTGGGGATGTGCCTGTAACCTATGTACATGCCCTTGACCTGAATCGAACCTGGGACCCTTCATTCCGAAGGCCGACACTCTATCCACTGAGCCACACCAGTTTTGGCAGTAAAAATATATGTTTAAGATATTAGCAACTCAAGCTCCTTTCCATCTCCTCCCTCAACTCCCACTTTACAGATGGGAAGTGAAGGTCCAGAGAGGAAGGCAGACTGGCCCCGAGCCACAGGGCCAAGAGAATGTCTCCAAACCTACTGCCGCCCGCCACCGTCCTCCACGGAGCTGGACACTTTGCCGAACACCGGGTACACGTTAGCCCCGTCACCTACATGTGCACACGGCTCCACGCCAACTCTTACAGAGCCATTAATTCCAAACCGATCGCCCCAGTCCCCCTCGGTATAAAGCAGGCCACGTCCAGTCAGTCACAGGAACCTCTGCTTTGGAGAAACCCCATCTCAGGATGACAGACTGCACTGCAGACACACATCCTCAAAGGTCAAGTTCGAAATGGAAACATCGATACAAACTTCACCTTCAAGGCGGCTGCAGGGATTATCCTCCACTCACTCTGAAGGATGCAGACTATCAGCAGGGTGCAGAGATAACGCTTTTCCTTGGCAAAACATTCCCTTTCTCACTGAAACTGCCAAGAAAATCTCCTCCTGCCTGGACCATCCCCGGGGCAATTCGGCAACATTCTCCCGCCACCAAAGTCCCAGCTGAGTCTTCAAGGCTGCCCGGTGCATGCGAACTCAGAGCAGAGACATTATTTTAGAGAGAGAGAAAATAAATCTTGGGGCAGCCATTTCCTTACAGAAACAATTCCATTCCGATCGATAACTCCACTTCCCCTTCTGCACTGGGAGGGGGGGCGGGGGGCTGGTTTATAACGGACATGTCTGATGCAGATGTCTAAGAGCACAGCTGTGATTTCATCTATAAATGTGTCCTCCTGGGGATGGGCTCCGCAGCGTTTCTTAGTGTTTCTGAATCTGTCAAAAACTCAGGGACACAGTACCGAGGGTTTGAAGTATGCTTTGACAACACCCTGCCCTCCCTCCTCAATCACAGCAGGACGGCAGCGAAGGGACAGGCGTTTTTCCCCGGGCTCGGGGCCACCCGAGGTTCCCTCTGCCTCTGAATGACCCCAGGAATCCTCACTTGGTCTAGGAAACAGGCTGCAGGTACGGGGGAGCGGACTTCTTTTCCAGACATCCCCCGGGGAGCTCCCCCGAGAAGGAGCGATCGTGTCTCTAAGCCGTGCAATGACCAGGCTGCGGGAAAGGCAAACGTCCCCTCCGCGAAACTCCGGATTAATCACATCGAGCCGGATGCAAGAACCCAGGTCTCAAGAAAAAAAAGGACATTCCGCCTGCTTCGGGCTGACCCTCCCAGCCGAGCGGGACGAGGGTGGGGACGCGGGCCCCGGAGAAAGCCCAGCCCGCAGGAGGCCCAGAGTCCGCCGCCCGCGAGGCCCGGCTCCCCACGCCGGGTCCTCGGGGCCCCCCGCGCACCGCTGCCCTGCCGGGGGCATGGGGACTGGAGGACCCGGGCGCTGCGGCGGCGGCGGCGGCGGCGGCCCGGCCTCTCCTGGGGCCCGGAGAAAGCAAATTGCGGGCGTCGCGCCCGGCGCCTCGGCTCAGAGGGTTCCGGCCGTTGGGGGACCAGGGTACCGACATCAGCAAGGGAGGGCCGGCCCGCTGACCCCCGACCCGCGGCGCAGGCTGTGGGGCGGCCCGGGAGCCGAGGGGACGGCGCAGGCGCGGGCCGGGGGCCCGGCAGGGGTACGGCGCAGGCGCGGGCACGACGGGGTCCGCGGGGCCGCCTGGGCCTGGCCGCGCGGGCGGCTCTGAGGAGGTGCACTGGCCCGCGGGCGCCCTCCGAGTGGACCAGGGGCCCCGGCTCTTACCGCGCGGCGCCGCCTCGCTCGCTCGCTTGCTGGCTCCGGACTTGGGCCGGGGGCGAGGTCGCCCGGTGGCGCGGCCCGATCCCGTTGAGTCCGGCCTCAGGGTAACAGCCAACCCCGCGGCGCCGTTGGCCCGGCCCGCCCTGCCACCCTCGCGGGCCCCGCCCTCGCCCCGCCCCTTGGCCCGCCCTGCGCGACCGGCGTCGAATGTGCAGACGCTGTGCAGGCCCCGCCCACATCCTGCGGCCGCGCCGTCGCCTCAAGCCCCGCCCACTCGCTCAGGTCTGGGACGCGCAGGCGCCCTAGCACCCGGCCGGCCACATAAAGGGCTGGGACAGCGGGTGCGCGCGCATTGAGCCTTCACCTGGCCCTCCAGCTCCTGGTTAGTCCCGGAGGCTGCGCTGGGCGCGGGCAGGTAACAGGTGCAGAGCTCCTTTGTCCCAAAGGCTTAACTCAGCTCCGAGGTCCCGCCATCGCTTATTTACAGTGTGCCAAGGACTGGGGAAATAAACACACAAGCCCCGCCTTCCTGGCGCTCCCCTTGCAGCCGGGAACACAATTAAAAGTGAGCCACACAGTTGTTGTGCATCGACCTATGAATCAGGAGATTACGGTTCGATTCCCGGTCAGGGCACAGGACCCGGATGCAGGTTCCTTCCATCCCCAGTGTAGGACAGTGCAGGAGGCAGCCGATCAATGATGCTCATCATTAATGTTTCTATCTCTCTTCCCTTTCCCTTCCTCTCTGAAATCGATAAAATATATATTTTTAGAAAACATTTTCTAAAAAGTGAGCCATCCCTCCCCCCCCCCCAAAAAAAACCCACGAAGCTAAATATCCTTTATCAAGTTAAAAAAAAAAAAAGTTTTGTTAGGTCACAATTATACAGGTTTTTTTTCCTTTGATCATTCGAAAGACATTAAATTTTTATGACACCATCTCGGTTTCCTAGGAAAAAGACTTGCTTGGTCTTGATATATTTTTCTTTTTTTAAAACATATATATTTTATTGATTTTTTTTTTTTTACAGAGAGGAAGGGAGAGGGATAGAGAGTTAGAAACATCCATGAGAGAGAAACATCGATCAGCTGCCTCTTGCACATCCCCTACTGGGTATGTGTGCCCTTGACTGAAATCGAACCTGGGACCCTTGATGCCATAGGCCCACACTTCAGCCACTGGGCCAAACCGGTCAGGGCTGGTCTTGATATATTTTTCATTGCTAGACCATTTGCTAATATTTTATTTAGCACTTTCGCATATTTGTCCGTAAGTGAGATTGTGTGTCTCTGGCATGCAAAATGAATACAAATTTGGTTGCTGTGTAGTATTCTACTGCATGAATTTGCCACATCCTAGTGATGGGTGTTAGGGTTGTCTGCAGCTGTCACCTATTAGCTGAGAGAAAAGGGAATTAAGCTAAAAACACTCCGGTGTCTCCAATAGGCAGCCATGCCTCCTTGGGAAACACCCTTCTGGCTTATCTGATCCCGAAGCTGTCAGGCCCCGGGCCTTTCCTTGTCTTTGAGCCCTTTTACTACTCGGTAACTTGTAGAAAACTGGTGTCCATGTTCATTATTCTTGTCTGGGGCGGTGCAAATAATTCTTCTCTCAAGGCAGCCCTCCCAACAGTGGAGAAGCCAGTGTTGCCACCATGTACAAGTTCATTTCAGATTTTTTTTTATCTACAAATGTGATCTTGACTTTGGGATTCTCCTTTGAACTGATGATCACATCTGACTGGTTCCCTCATTAAATGAAGGAGTTAAGTGAACTTTATACAGGCATCAAATAAACATGTACTGCCGAAACTGGTTTGGCTCAGTGGATTGAGCGTTGGACTGTAGACCGAAAGGCCCCAGGTTCAATTCCGGCCAAGGGCATGGACCTTGGCTGCGGGCACATCCCCAGTGGAGGGGGTGCAGGAGGCAGCTGATGGATGTTTCTCTCTCATCGATGTTTCTAACTTTTTAACCCTCTCTCTTCCTCTCTGTAAGAAGCAATAAAATATATTTAAAAATTAAAAAAAAATACACATACACTGCTCTGGCTGGGCGGCCCAGTTGGATCGAGCGGCACCCATATACCAAAGGAGTGCCGGTTCAATGGTCAGTCTATCAGGACCAGCCCTAACAGGTGTGGGCCCTAACCAGTTTGGTCGGGGCACATACCTGGGTTGTGGACTGGATCCCCAGGAGGGGTGTGCAGGAGGCAGCACCGATTGCCAGATTGATGTCTCTCTCTCCCTCTCCCTCTAAAAATCAATTTTTAAAAATCTTTAAAAAGCACACAACCTGATGAGTCGTTCAAGTGGTTAGAGCATCGGGCCCAAGGGTCACGTCTTTGATTCCTAATCAAGGGCATGTACCTGGGTTGCAGGTTGATGGATCCCTGGCCCCCGTTAGCTGAGAGGCAACCAATCGATGTGTCTCTCTCGCATCGATACTTCTCTCTTGTCTTTCCCCGCTCTCTCCCACTCTCCCTAAAATCAATGGGAAAAGCCCTAACCGGTGTGGCTCAGTGGATAGAGCGTCGGCCTGCGGACTGAAAGGTCCCGGGTTCGATTCCTGCCAAGGGCATGCACCTTTGGCTGCGGGCACATCCCCAGTGGGGGGTGTGCAGGAGGCAGCTGATGGATGTTTCTCCCTCATCCATGTTTCTGACTTTCTACCTCTTTCCCTTCCTCTCTGAAAAAAAATCAATGAAATATATTTTTAAGAAAAGGCAATTTGAGCAACTACTGGCCCCGAGGCCATCTGTCAGTGTATGAGCTCCTCTCGGGGCCCCGCCTCCACCTCCAGGACCTCTGTCCCTGCTGGCTCTGCCATGCTGGGGTCTCCTCACCATGGAGATGGGCCGAGCCCCACCGCCCTGAACCCCAGTGGGCTCAGCGACTCCGGTTGCCCACTGATCCGCTCAGCCCCATCCAGTCCCTGCTCCTCCACCTGCGCCCAGCTGCTCGGCTCCAGAGCCACACAGCTGGAGGAGCCCGGCCGGCGGGGGCTGCACGCCAAGTTTCAGTCGGAAAACTGTTCCCAACGGTTATCAGGCCATCAGCGCCGAGCGCCGGGACACGGAGCCGGGATTCCTGTCATGCCTTCCTGGGAGCCAGGGGAGCACTGGGCCCCGGGAAACAGGCGGCCGTCAGAGGACGGATGAGGTGTCCGCAGCAGAGAGGGGCTGCTGGCCGTCCACAGCCACAGGGCGCAGGTCAGGAGGGACCGGGGCCCTGGGGACCGCGGCCAGTCCTCCGGATGTCGCGCCGGCCTGCAGGCGGCCCAGAAGAGGAACCGGAAGGGGTCGATTCCAGACAAGTTGTCCCCCGCTCCCTCAGGCCCACAGAGATCAGACACCATCAGACCCTCTTGTGTGAGAGCTAGGGAAACTGAGGCTCATGAGGAGAGAGTGGTGAGCCAGTGCTCCCCTCATGCCAGCTTTGTGGGGCCCCCAGACCTGAACTCAAACCCTGGCCCAGACGGCCACCTGCTGTGTGACCTGGAGTATATATGCCCAACCTCTCAGTGCTTCCAGTTCCTCCTCCTCTTCCTCTTGCTGCTGCTGCTTCTTCTTCCCCTCCTCCTCCTCCTCCTCCTCCTTCCTCTTTCTCCTCTTCCTCCTCCTGCTCCTCTTCTTCTTCTTCGTCTTTTTAAAAATATATATATTTTGCCCTGACCGGTTTGGCTCAGTGGATAGAGCGTCGGCCTGCGGACTGAAGGGTCCCGGGTTCGATTCCGTTCAAAGTCATGTACCTTGGCTGCAGGCACACTCCCAGTGGGGGGTGTGCAGGAGGCAGCTGATGGATGTTTCTCTCTCATCGATGTTTCTAACTCTCTCCCTCTCCCTTCCTCTCTGTAAAAAAAAAATCAATAAAATATGTTAAAATAAATAAATAAATAAAAATAATAAACCGTAGCTGTATTTCCATGAGCAGCTGCTTCTCTCTGGCTGGGTCCGGATTTGCCGAGCTGGCCTTGCCATAGGTTGGACAGGCCTGCCTGGCTGTGTCACTGAAGCCCTCGAGCCCTGGGGAGGCCCCAGGTCTGGGGTGGCTCCCACTCAGGTGCCTCCTTTCCCAGCGGCGGCGGCTCAGCCTGCAGGTCCGAAGCCCTGAGCCCAGCGGGGGGGGGGGGGGGGGGGGGGGGCCCGCCTGAGCCACCCCCCCCCCGGACAGAACCCAGCAGAACCACGAACCCCGGGGCTCACGTTTCCCCAAAGTGACTGCGAACGAAGGAGAGTCTGTGGTCAGGCCTGCCCGGTCCCCCCAGGAGGGAGCGGAAAAGCACTCGGTGTGAGGACTGAGCCCCGCTGTCCCGGAGCCCCTGAGAGGCCTGTGTCTGGACACGCTGCCCTGCGACCTCCGGCCACGGCCTGGGGCAGGACACTCCGCTCATCTCTCCGGCAGCCTTGGTCCCCCTCAGCCTCTGGTTCCTTTTCTTTTATTAAAAAAAAATATATATATATATATATATATTTATATATTTATATATTTTATTGATTTTTACAAAGAGGAAGGGAGAGGGATAGAGAGTTAGAAACATCGATGAGAGAGCAACGTCCATCAGCTGCCTCCTGCACACCCCTCACTGGGGACCGGAATCGAACCCGGGACCCTTCAGTCCACAGGCCGACGCTCT
Source organism: Antrozous pallidus (assembly GCA_027563665.1). Classification (NCBI taxonomy): domain Eukaryota; kingdom Metazoa; phylum Chordata; class Mammalia; order Chiroptera; family Vespertilionidae; genus Antrozous; species Antrozous pallidus. Next base: position 2,056,602 of record CM050528.1, read on the forward strand.
ATCCACTGAGCCACACCGGTTTCGGCTGGTTCCCTTTCTTTTAAATCTGTTTTTATTGATTTCAGAGAGGAAGGGAGGAGGAGAGAGAGGAGCATCAATGATGAGAGAGAATCGTGGATTGGCGGTTTCCTGCACACCCCCCACTGGGGATGGAGCCCACAACCCGGGCACGTACGTGCCCTGGACCGGAATGGAAGCCAGGACCCTTCGGTCCGCAGGCCGGCGCGCTGTCCACTGACCCACACCGGCCGGCGCCCCTGGTTTCCTTTCCCACCAGGACGCGCCTGGGAGACGCGGCAGGGCCCTGCCCCCCAGACCTTCATGTGGCTGGCCGCGGGTCACCATGGCCCGGCGGGCCTTCCTGTGCGGGGGGCACCCGGTGACGCAGGCTCTGCCTGGCAGCTGGCCCATCGCTCCCCCCCCCCCCCCCCCCCCCCCCCGGTCACAGTAACCGAGCTCCACCGGCCCCGAGCCCCAGCTCTGGCAGCTGGCCCCGCACCCAGGGGTGACCCTCGGCCCCGATCCTGCCCCCCCTCCCCGACCCCAACCCCGACCCCTGGCAGTGGCAGCGGCTCTGGGCGGCCTTTTGGCTTCGACAGGAGGTGGGTGTGCCGGTCACCCCTCATTTTTTCTGTTTCTTTCCAGAGCTATTTTTTCCACAGCCCGTCATTAGTCAGTGGAAACACTTCCTTTTAAGGATATTGGAGCATTCTTTGTGGGAGGGGGGGCGGGGGGGGTAATAAAGGTTGAGATTTAAATTTTTATTTTTTTTTTGAGAGAGAGAGAGGAAGAGAGAAGGAGAGGAACATCATGTGAAAGAGAAACTCAGGCCAGCTGCCTCTCGCATGCAGCTGGAGCCCCCTGCCCCGCCGCTGCTCCCTCTGCCCGCTCTCCAACCAGGTGCCCAAAGCTTTCGCTCCTCGCAGGGACCGACGCTGCTCCGTGTCCCGACACTGTCCGGCGGCCCCTCCAGAGCGGTGGGCACCGCTCCCTTTAGGCCCTTTCCCTGCCCGCTGCCCACCCAGAGGCCACCTTCTTCACCCAACAATCACCACCACGCACGCCAGTCGTCTCAGGGAACTTTAATGACAGCGTCCACAGAGACCAGCCCCCGCCGTCCCCGGCGGCAGGCGGGCTGCGGGCCGGGCCGAAGCTCAGGGCTGCAGACCCCGGGTCCCGGGCTGGGGGGCCTCGCCTGGGCCTGGTTCCAACCCCCTGAGCCTCGCTAGGGTTACATCTGGGCTCCGGGCCCCCCTGTCCCCCCCCCACCCCCCGCCGCCGCCGGCTCGGCCAACCCAGGGGCCCGCCTGGCGGAGGGGACCCCTCGGCGCGGGCGGAGGAGCGCTTGTGCGGGACAGAGGGGCGTCGTTCACCAGGTTGAGGGCACCGTCTGTATAAGTAACGGGAAGGCGGCGGCGGGCGAGGGGGGGCGTTGGCACAGACGTGGACGTATAGCTCTCCAGTTTCAACGCGGCAGATGCAAACCACGGGAACCGGGGAAGGGGGGGCCGGGGCTGGAGGTTTGCTGAGACGGTCGGGTGGGAAGCCAGGCCGAGAGAGACCCCGGGAACCCCCCGGGCCCAGAAACGCAGGGAGGCCAGAGAACCCCGCGCCCTGCCCTCAACTCCGGGGTGGGGTGCTGCGTTAAAAACCATGGGTCCAGCTCGTCGGAAGAAAGGGAGCACAGCTAAATAAATACAGTGTGCAGACGTCAGGCCCCCAAGTGACCTGGTTCCCTGGCCCCCCGGCTGGGCAGATCCGGGGGCAGAGAGAGCAGCCCCTGGACCCCCTGGGTGAGCCCAGCCACCACCCCGGGGACACGCGTGGGAGCATGGGCTGGCGACCCCGGTCGCTGCTGCCATCACATGACAGTGAAACCCCTCTTCCCGACTCCTCACATCCTCTCTTTCTGCCAGACCAGCGTGGACCTGTGGCCCCTCCTTTTCTCCTCGCCCCAACCCCTCTTTATTTATTTACCTGCTTGTGTTTTAACCCTCACCCGAGGGCATTTTTAGAAAGAGGAGGAGAGAGAGGGAAAGACAGAAATATCAATGAGCGCGACACTCTTGCATGTACCCCGAACCAGAGCCTGCCTGGGGAGCAGCCTGCAACCGGGGTACGTGCCCTTGACGGGAATCGAACCCTGGGACCCTTCAGTCCGCAGGCCGACGGTCTATCCCCGGAGCAAACCGGCCGGGGCCCAGCCCCTCCCTCTTTAAAAAAAAAGGCGGATACAATGTTCATAGACCTGTTTCTTCAAAATACTCAGCGGCTTCCCACCCTCTTCCCTCTCAGCCAGAGGCTTGGGGAGGGTTAGCAGGAAAGCCAGGGGCATGCAGAGCGGGGATGGGGGGGGGGGGCACACATCTGTCCTTCCGCCTGCTCTGGCACGGGAGCCGCCACCCCCAGCCGGGGGCCTGACCCCCCCCCCCCCCCCCCCGCCCGGTGCCAGGAGACTCAGCGACGGCGTCGGAGGGAGACAAAATGCCGCGGGGAGTCCGTTCCCCTATCTGACTCAGGTTATCTTCTGAACCTGTCCCGGGAAAACATTAGAAACTACGTACAAAACGTAAAAATATTCAAGTATCAAAAGGCGGTTCTCGGATCAAAGTTTAAAACAAGCCGATGCCGATGCAGCCAGGGGAGCGGGAAGAAGCGGTTACAAAAATGTGCTGAGTCCGGTTCAGCAGAGCGAGGACCTGGGGGGGCGGGGGGGCGGGGAGTGGGGAGCTAGAGATCCCGGAGACCCCGGCCTTTGGAAGCTGCAGGACACCGTGTGCCCAGCTGGAGGCTGGGATGGGACCGGATGCAGGAGGGGGGGGGTGTCACTCTCCCTGGAGAAGGAGCCCTCCAGTGCGCAGCCCCGGCCTCCCCGCCCCCTGGTGGCCGGTCCTGGGTGTTACACGGGCAGCTGCCCTCCAAGAGGCACAGGATCTGCAAAAGCAGAGGCCGCAGGACAAGGACGGGGAAAGAGGCCCCTTTGTGCACAGAGATCCTTCTAGAAAGCGAGAGAAAGAGAGGACGGAGGCGAAAGGGGTCCGATGCTACACAGTGTTGACTTAGCTTTCCAGGCCCCGTGACACACAGGAGTCGCATGTTTAAGTCAGGAAAACCCCAGCGCCCCCACACGCGCAGGGACGGGCGGGGGTGGGGGGGTGGGGGGCACCCCACGGTGCGAAGCAGCAGCAGCGTTTACTCAGGACACAACCGTGAGGGGGTCTTGCTCGTGTCCCCTTCTCCCCGGGAGAGGGTGCATCTTGACGAGGGATCCAGTAGAAATCTTGGAAACTCTGAAAAGGTCATTAAAAAAAAAAAAAAAAACACTCCTTTCGCCTGCTCTGGGGCCAGGCCTGCTGCACCTCCCAGCCGCGTGCGCGTGCTGGCTCTGGGGCGCCCTCTGGTGGCGGAAAAAACCAGAGTCGGAGGGCAGCCGGGGAGCTCAGGGGCACCCCTCCTGGCACTGCCCAGGCTACTTGGCCTTGTGCCTCGGGGAGCGAGCCATCTCTTGGCCAGAGGGCCTGGCTCTCGGGGGGCGGCCCGGTGACGCCTCAAGAAGATGCGGTTCCTGCTCGGCGGCGGCCTGTCTTGCCCGGAGCATCCCAGGCTGTTGGGCCGGCTTCTCGGAGCCGGAGGAGGAGTTGGGCCTTTAGACTTCCGTGGAGAACAGGATGCTCTGGCGCTTGCTGTCGGGGGCCGGGATGGCCTCCAGCTGCAGGAAGTACAGCAGCACCTGGACCTGCCGGCACAGCGGGGGGGGGGGGGGGGGGCAACTCAGAGGGGCGCTCACAGCGCAGGCCTGGTCGCCCTGAGGCCCTGAGGCCAGCTCGGGGTGCAGAGGGCGCCTACAGGGCCATGAGCCCCTCGCAGCAAGACACCGGGGTGCCCCTGAAGAACCAGCCCGAGAAGCCCAGTGAGGTGCAAAGGGAGAGGCCTCCCTAGGCAGGTCCCTCTCGGGCCACCTCCCCCGTACAATTTTAAATATATTTATACTAGAGGCCCGGTGCACGAAATTCGTGCATGGGGGGGGAGGGGTATCCCTCAGCCCAGACTGCACCCTCTCCAGCCCAGACTGCACCTCAAGGGATGTCCGACTGCCTGTTTAGGCCTAAATGGGCAGTCGGACATCCTTCTCACAATCCAGGACTGCTGGCTCCAAACTGTTTGCCTGCCTGCCTCCCTGATTGCCCCTAACTGCTTCTGCTTGCCAGCCTGATCACCCCCTAACCACTACCCTGCCAGCCTAATTGATGTCTAACTGCTCCCCTGCCAGCTTGTTTGTCCCCAACTGCCCTCCTCTGCCAGCCTGGTCACCCCTAACTGCCCTCCCCTGCTGGCTTGATCGCCCCCAACTGCCCTCCCTTGCAGGCCTGGTCCCTCCCAACTACCCCCACCCTTGCTGGCCTGCTGGCCCACAACTGCTCTCCCTTGCAGACTTGGAACCTCCCAACGGCCCTCCCCTGCTGGCCATCTTGTGGTGGCCATCTTGTGTCCACATGGGGGCAGCCCATTTGTGTGTTGGAGTGGTGGTCCATCTGCATATTACTCTTTTATCAGATAGGATTTGAAATATTCTAATGAAAGAGCAACATGCAAATTAACTCTGTGTCAAAGATGGCGGCACACATAGTGAGGAGGGAGGGAGGGATGATGGTGGCGTTGCCCTGGCGACACGAGTCCAGCGTCCCATGCCCGGGCCGGGCGGAGGGAGAGTCTCTGGCCAGATGCTGGGGCATGGGACGCTGGCATGGTTGTAGGCCGCCGGGCTGAGGGACTAACCCCCATCCGCCCTGGTGCACGAATATCATGCAATGGGTCTCTAGTATATATATATTTGCACTGATTTTAGAGAGGAATGGAGAAGGAGAGAAAAAATAAATAAGAATCATTGATTGGCTGCTTCCTGCTTGCCCCCTATTGGGGATCGAGCCCGAAACACGGATACATGCCCTTGACCACAATCGAACCCAGGACCCTTCCGTCCTCAGGCCGGCGCTCTCTCCACTGGGGCAAACGGGCAGGGGCTCCTCCCCTGTACCGTCGGAACGGCGCCTGGCAGGACGCCAGGGGGAACGGGCAGAGGCTGCAGCCGGGTGAGGCTGGGTGTCGCTGCGGGAGCCCGTGGGCGCGTACCTGGGACATGACCTCCAGGGACCAGCTGTCCGTCATGGAGATGGGCTGGCCGGGCGTGGCGGGCAGCTTGCTCTCCTTCTCCGAGGGCCGCAGCAGCGTGGGGCCGAAGACCGTGGCGAGGTTGTGCAGGGACATCTTGTTCACCGTCTCCTTCTCGGCCACCCTGCGGGAGCCGGAGCACAGGGTGCCGTTGGGACGGGCCTTCGGGACACAGGGGAGACCCAGGGGCCGGGCCACCAGGGTCCTCAGGGCGAGGGCCGGCTCGAGCTGCCCCGTCCCTGGCTGTGCTGGAGGCAGGCCCAGTCTCGTGCTCCTGGGTCTGAGGGGCCCAGAGGACTTGGGGCCAACGGGGGCGGGGCTGACCCTGGGCCATGACCTTGGCCGGGAGGGAATGTGGGGTCCAAGCACAATGCTGGCTGTGGCCAAACATCTCATCGCCCCCCCCAAAATATATTTTTATTTATTTTTTATTTTTAAATATATTTCTTTATTGATTTCGGAGAGGAAGGAAGAGGGAGGGAGGGAGAGAGAGCGAAACATCCATGATGAGAGAGAATCATCGAACGGCTGCCTCCAGCACCCCCCCCTCCACTGGGAATGGAGCCCACAACCCAGGCCTGTGCCCTTGGCCGGAATCGAACCCGGGACCCCCCAGGCCGCAGGCCGACGCTCTATCCACTGAGCCACCCCGGCCAGGGCTCAAACACGTTTTTATTGATTTCGGAGAGAAAGGGAGAGGGAGAGAGGGAGACAGAAACATCAGCGGGGAAAGGGAATCACCAACCAGCTGCCTCCTGCACGCCCTATGTTGGGGATCCAGCCCACACCCCACACATGTGCCCTGCCCCGGAATCAAACCGTGCCCTCCTGGTTCCTAGGTTGATGCTCACTGACCCCCACCGGCCGGGCAAAGCACCTCACTTTAAGGCTGGGGTGCAGAGGGGGCGGGCGGGGAGAGGGAAGAAGGTGGCTGTGGCTCATGTCAGTGAGTGGCGGGCCGGGCAGCGAGGGAAGGGGGGCAGCCACACGGCCCTGGGCTTCGGCTGGCACCTCTGCCCAGTGTGGCCGAGTAACCCTAGGTGCCAAGGAGTCTGAGGGGAGCCCGCGGGGCCCAGAAAGCGCTTCCCTGGCTGCCCGGGGGCCCTGGCGCCCCAGCCCCCGAGGCGGAGCCGGGGATACCTTTTCAGGTGGTCCAGGAGGAAGAGGAAGGTCAGCAGGTTGGCTTCCGGGAGTGACAGCAGCAGGTTGAGCATGCAGCTCTCTTTCGCCACAGGGTCTGAAAGAGCTGCGGGGGGGGGGGGGGGGGGGGGGGGGGGGGGGGGGGGGGGTCAATTCTGGGGTCACTGGGCGGTCATCCTTGGGCTCACCCGGGCAGGTGGGAGCCTGTGACAGGAGCCTGTGTGGGGTTGAGCCCCTTGGAGCCCCTTCTCTCCGTCTCAAAGGACAAAGGCACCCCGGGGAACACCCACCCCGCCATTCCTGCCTCCTGCTCAGGACGGCCCGAGGCAGGGGAGCCACGCACACGGAATGAGACAGCAGCCCGAGGGGCAGGGGGCTGAGAGGTCTCGGGGACCCCATCGCCTTGTTCACCACCAGGGGACAAGGTCCCGATCAAACAGCCTGGAGGCAGGGTGCAGAGACTGCAGCTGCCCCTACACCAGTGCCCCCCTCACCCCGCCCCCCGTCCCCCGGACACTACCCTGCAGGTTGACCTGGGGTCAGGGGAGCAGGACAAGGGCTCTAGGGAGGAGGAGGAGCCACAGCGACCCCATCCCCACCCCCGGCACATGCCCAGTTTGGGCCGAACCCCGGAGGGAGGCCGAGGGGGCGCGGCGGGCCAGCTCACCGATGCCCTCGGCGAAGTTGGGGTAGAACTCGTCGGTGAAGAGCGGCTCGGGCAGCTCGCGGAAGTAGAGCTTGAGGGTGCCGGCGATGGCGTTCACGTCCATCTCGCTCATCATCACGGACACGTCCTTGTTGTCTGGACGGGGCGCAGGGGGGAGGTGAGGCCCCCACTCCCGAACGAAGCGGGCCCACTCCCCTGGCCCGGCCGCCCGCCTCTGCCTCTGGGGAGCCTCTCTGACTCCGAGCCGCGCGCCCCCCCCCTCCTCCGCTCCTGCTGAACCCCCTCTCCCCGCACCGCCCAACGGGCGAGGGCCGGCGGGGGAGGCGGGACCCGGGGGCCCGCCCTGAACCCACCACCCGGCCACACCGCCTTCGTTTCAATCCTTGTTCAGCCTCGTCTCCCACGGGTTTTTAGAGAGAGTGGGAGGGAGGGGGGAGGCCGAGAAACACGGGTGTGACAGAGACACACCCATCGGCTGTCTCCCTGCACCGGGCCCCGACCAGGGCCAGCGACCGAGCCGGCAGTCCGGGGCCTGCGCCTCTGACCGGAATCGAACCCGGGACCCTCCGGTCCGCAGGCCGACGCTCTGCCCACGGAGCCATACCGGCCGGGGCTGGCTGGCTGTGGTGTCTTCTGACAACAGGAAGACACGGTGATTGCTTCCAGGGGTTTCAGGGGTTAAGCCGGTGCCTCCCCTTGGGGGTGCGGTGGCCGCTGAGGGCGCTTTGGGGTCTGTGCGTGGAGGGGAGGGAGGCAGACCGGCAGGCGGCTGGGCCCGCTCCCCTGAGGGCCCCGCACGGCCTTAGCGTCGGGCAGTCACACGGCCCTGGGCTTCGGCTGGCACCTCTGCACCCCACGCTGCGCCCCCTCCCGAAACAGCAGGCTGAGCCCCAGCAAACAGCCCCCCTTCCCTCGGGGGAAGCCCTGGTCCAGCTCAGCAAGAGCCTGGCCCGGGCCCAAAGTCTGAGAACTGATGTCCTCAAAACCACCTCCCACGACGGTTTTCTTCTCGCTTTTTAAATATTTTATTGATTTTCACAGAGAGGAAGGGAGAGGGACAGAGAGTTAGAAACATCGATGAGAGAGAAACATCCATCAGCCGCCTCCTGCACCCCCCCAACCCCCCACTCCACTGGGGATGTGCCCGCAACCAAGGCACACGCCCTTGACCGGAATCGAACCCGGGACCCTTCGGTCCGCAGGCCGACGCTCCGTCCGCTGAGCCACACCGGTTTCGGCTCTTTTCGCTTTTAGCGACGAGAGAGCGCAGAGCGTGGCATTGAACACAGGCCGAGAGGGCGCCCCCGAGAGGCACGGACACCCCGCCCCCCGCCCCCCGCCGCCCGGCCCGCCACTCACTGACGTCGAAGGCGGCCTTGAGCGCCTGGATATCGGTGGCCACGCCGGACACGCGGTAGATGCCCACCTCCTCCATGCCCCGGCGCTCGATCTCCTCCACGCACTGGCGCACGATGTAGGGCACCTTGGACCGCTCCCTCCTGCGGGGAAGGGGCGCCCCCGTGAGTGCCCGGCAGCCCCGGGCCACCAGCCACCGGGCAGGGCCGGGGGGGGGGGGGGCACAGCCACTCCCCGTGCGGACGGACGGACGGACGCCCGGAGCCGGGGTGGCGAACGCACCACGTGTGAGCTCCTGGCTGACCCGCGGCCCGGGGGCAGGGGGGACCCAGGTGGTGGGGAGGAGACCCCTGCCCGCGCACAGTCTGGGGGGCCCTGGTGTGGGGACCCCCTGCGTCGGGAAGGAACAAGGACGGTCCCGAGCTGTAGGGCAAGCTGTGCAGGGAACACGGGGGGCAGGCAGGCAGCTGGTGTGTTTCCTCCAGAAACACCTTGGGGGGTGGGGGAGGGGAGAGGGGGAACCCGAGACCCCAGAGCCCAGCCCCTCGACACGCACTTGGTGACCACGGCGATCTTGACCCCGAAGACCCCGGTCTGCTTCCGGGACGGCATCCTCTTCAGGCTGAACTCCCGGCTGGTGAACTTCACCGACAGCTTCACCTCGATCTGGGGGGGGGAGGGACGGCACGGCCCTCTGACCCCGGGGGGAACCTCCCAACCCGGGGGGGCACGCGGGCCGGGTCCCGGCGCGAGGAAGCCCGGACCCAATCTGCACGAGGACGGTGCGGGCGCTTTAAGGACCAGCGCCAGGCGGAACCTCCCCCATAGCCCACTGCTTCTCTCTCTCTCTCTCTTTTAAAAAAAGTATGTTTTATTGATTTTTCACAGAGCGGAAGAGAGAGGGAGAGAGCTAGAAACATCCATGAGAGAGAAACATCGGTCAGCTGCCTCCTGCACACCCCCCCCCACCCCCACTGGGGGTGTGTCCGCAGCCAAGGTCCATGCCCTTGACGGGAATATCGAACCCGGGACCTTTCAGTCTAACAGGGCGACGCTCTATCCACTGAGCCACACCGGTCAGGGCGCCATTGCTTCTCCTTTTAATTTAAATTTTTTAACTTTTTGTTTGATTCTCTCTCTCTCTCTGTCTGTCTTAGATTTGCCAATTCACTTTTTGGTTTCTGTGTGCTGATCCTCATCCGAGGGTATTTCTCCACTGATTTTTAGGGAGTGAAGGGAAGAGACAGAGAGAGCAAAGGACCCTGAGGACGGGTCAGGGGATCAGTTCCCACGGGCACCCCCAGGCGGAGGCCCTGCCTGTCCGGGCGGCCCCAGTGGCCTCGTGTTCCAGGGATGCTCAGTGCCCGGCCGCTGGCTGTACTCCACAGGCCACGGGGATCCCTCCCTCCCTCTCTCTCTCCCTCTCTCTCCTTCCCTCCCTCCCTCCCTCCCTGTCCGTGCCTCCTCGCCCTCCTCCGGCCCCACCTCTCCTACACGTGTCCGGGCCATGCTGACCTGCTGGGGCGAGCGGGTGCCCACAGAACCCCGCGGGTACCTACCCCGTTCATGGCGATGACCGTCCGCTGCCAGTCTCTGTCCTGCAGGGCCTGGGGGTCCAGCTGAAAGCAGGGAGTCGAGATGACCAGAGGCCCCGGACCCCCCGAGGCCCCGCAGGCCGCAGCCCCGCCCGCTGCTCTCCACACCCACGTCGCAATCGGAGCCGCGCCCGGGCCAGCACTTCCATCCAGGGCCGAGGGGGGCCCCCCCGAGGGGAGAGGACCTGCTGGACTCCTGGGACCCTGAGAGCCCTCCTGCTCCGGACCGCTGTCCTCTGGGGCCCGGGGACACCCCTTGTATGAGGTGGTGATGGGGCGGGGCCCTGCTCCCTGCTCCCATCTGTCCATATGGGAGCTGAAGTGCATGCTGGGAGTTCAGGAGCTGGGGGGGACCCGCTGCCCCCTCCCCTCAACCCTCACAGGTGCTCCCTACACTCAGCCGGGTGTCGGTGACCATTCCGGAAGCCCCATTCGAAGCAGAGCTGCCTGGGCAACGCCACCCAGAAGCTGGGGCCCCGGCTCCGCCCACAGCCCGTGCTCGGTCTGGCCCCGGGGCCCGGGAGCCAGAGTCCAGCTCCGCATCACCCCGCCAGCGGCTCCGGGCACCGGTCGGCGGGACGCGGCTGTTTCGAGTCACCCACGGAGCCCAGGCCGGCCGGCTGGCAGCCGAGCGCGGACCAGGAACCAGGAGGTCCCGGTTCGGTTCTGGCCAGGACACAGGCCCGGGGTGCGGGCCCGTCCCCAGTGCGGGGCCTGCAGGAGGCAGCTGACCTCTCTCTCTCTCTGTCCCTCTCCCTTCCTCTCTCTAAACATCAGTAAAGAGCCGAAACCGGTGTGGCCCAGCGGATAGAGCGTCGGCCTGCGGACCAAAGGGTCCCGGGTTCGATCCCGGTCAAAGGCATGTCCCTCGGTTGCCGGCACATCCCCAGTGGGGGGTGTGCAAGAGGCGGCTGATCCATATTTCTCTCTCATCGATGTTTCTGACTCTCTATCCCTCTCCCTTCCTCTCTGTGAAAAATCAATAAAATATATTTAAAAAAAAAAAATCAAAGAGCTGAGACTGGGCCAACACAGCCGACAAGGACAGGGACAGGGAAGGAAGGGATGGAGGATCGGAGAAGAGGCCCCGGCCGGACACAGCTCCCCCGTGGGGCCGACCGCCCCCCAACCCCCGCCCACCTTGCCCTTGCACAGGAGGTTCCGAAGGTGGGTCCAGAGGGTGGTGCCGGGGGCACACAGGCGCCCGTCCGCACAGGCCGCCGGGCTCCGGGGGAAGCGCCTCAGGAGGCCCCGCACGGCGGCGGGAGCGGCCGGCGCCTCTCGCATCCTGGTCCCCGGGCCGGTCGCTGGTGGGGGGCGAGCGCGGCTGGCTGGGCGGGCGGCTGGGCTGGCGGCCGGCCTCGCAGCCTTTTGACTGGGGTTCGGGGGAAGCCCCACCCCCGCAGCCCGGCTCGCCAAGGTCAAAGCTTCCTATGACACTCCAGCGTTTGACTTTTTTTTTTTTGGCTCCGCGTGGGGAAAACAGCCCCGCCGGCAGCCGGGTGCCGGGAACTGCGCGGCATCCCGGTTTTCCGTAACGCCCAGGCAAGCCCGCTTCCTTCTCCGGCGGGGGGCGGCTTCCTGCGGGGCGTCCGGAAACGCCGAGTGACCCGGCTGCCCAGCCCGGCCCCACGGCAGGAGGCGCTCCGGGGATGCCCCCAGGGCCTGCACCGCCCCAGCCAGGTACCCCAATAACGGCATGCATGCCCTGCCTCGGATGGACAGAGCCGAGGACGCCCCACGGCTGTCCCTCCCTGGACAGCTGGCCCGGCGATGAGGGGATTCCCCCGAAAGCCGATCGTTGTCTTAACGACGGAGAGCCGTGGACGGGGAATCTGGCGGGGGCTGGTCCACCTTAACTGCTCTGAGGGGTCGGAGCTAATCACTGGATGTTGGGGGTTGGAGCAGCCCCACCTGTTCGTCCTAAATAGATTCACTGATGGGCTTTTACTGGGGTTTCCTGCCTGGGGGAGACGGGTGTTATCTTATGATCTTCATCTTATTTTTTTTTAAATATATTTTATTGATTTTTCACAGAGAGGAAGGGAGAGGGATAGAGAGTCAGAAACATCGACGAGAGAGAAACATTGATCAGCTGCCTCTTGCACACCCCCCACTGGGGCTGTGCCCACAGCCAAGGTCCATGCCCCTGACCGGAATCATCGAACCCGGGACCTTTCAGTCCGCAGGCCGACGCTCTATCCACTGAGCCAAACCGGTTCGGCTATGATCTTCATCTTAATAAAAGGGATGTGGTGAAGCCAGAGCGAGGGGGAGTTCTGCCACTAGAGTCGGACTGCCTCTGGCCCCCGTTTTCCAACTGAATACTTTTCTAGTCTTTCATTTGTGTGCGGCCTCCTCCAGAACCCGAACCCTGAACGTGCGGGACGTGAAAAGGGGTCCCACAGGATTCAGTGCCATCCGTCCCCCGCCAGCACCAAGATCCAGACTCCCCCCACCCCACACCCCCGGCCCCAGAGGCAGGCGGGAGCCGGCCAGCAGGTGAGGCCCGTCCCTCCCCCGGCCCTGGATGGCGGCTCTTGTGGGAGAGGCCGCCCCCCGCTGGCCCGGCTCCAAAGCACACGGCGTGCCGAGCAGAGCGGAAGCAGCCAGAGAATAGCACGGCGACGGGAGGCTGAGAGTCACCCCTCGGCCCGGAGGACAGTCCCGCCGGCGGCTCTCTCTCTCTCTCGGTGACTGAGAGCAGCAGCAAGTAAACAAGTGGGGGTTTGGGGAAACGGACGCCAGCAGCCCAGCCGGCACAGGAAATGGAGGTCTGGGGCGGGGGGGGGGGGGTGAGAGGGCGCTCCAGACACCCCCTCCGGGTCTCCGGCCCCAGGGCCACTCCGGGACAGGCCGGGCGGCGGGGGAAGTCTGCTCACACCCAGTGTTCTCGGGGGAACCGGGAGAACCGTCTGCATCTGTCTCCCCAGGGGTGCGGGCCCGGTGGGCGGCCGCCATGAAGTCCGCCCAGGAAACTACCCTTTGGGGCTCCGTGGTTGAGTGTCAACCTCTGAACCGGGAGGTCAGGGTTCGATTCCCGGTCGGGCCACAGGCCCGGGGTTCGGGCTCGATCCCCAGTGGGGGGGTTCAGGGGACGGCCGATCTATGGTTCTCTCTCATCATGGATGATTTGCTCTCTCTCCCTCTCCCTTCCTCTCTGAAATCCACAAAAAACGTTAAAAAAACAGAACAGCCGAGGCCGGTGTGGCTCTGTGGATAGAGCGTCAGCCTTCGGACTGATGGGTCCCGGGTTCGATTCTGGTCAAGGGCATGGACCTTGGCTGCGGCGGGCACATCCCCAGTGGGGGGTGTGTGTGTGTGTGTGTGTGCAAGAGGCAGCTGATCGATGTGTGCCCTGACCAGGAATGGGACCTCACGTCCAGGTGTGTGGCCAGGCCAACAACGCTCTAACCCCGGGTCCACACCAGCCGGGGCTAGATCCTCACGCTTTTCCCAGAAGCGCCGGCCTCACAACCGCTGGCCTCGAGGAACCAAAGCGCAGCCGTAGAAACAAGTGGAACCGGACTTCCGCCGGGGACACTGGGGCCTCACAGACACACAGACGGACGACGGACAGACAGACACACAGACAGACAGACGGGGCGGGGCGGCACGGCCTCACCTGGACCTGGCCCTTCCCCATGATCCGATCGGTGCTCTCGCCGTCCTCCTTCGCCATCTTCGTCTTGTTGTAACACTTCTCGTAGCACAGCACCCTCAGGGTCTGCGAGCCCTCCAGCTCGATCTCGAACTCCTGCCGCCGAGAAAGGGGGACAGCCCTGTGTGAATCGGGGGGGTTGGGGCGGGGCTGTGTGTGCCGGGAACAGGTAAGACCCCCAGAACAGCGGAGGGTACAGCCGTGGCACTCCTGTGTCTGCGTCCCTCACGCCCCCCCCGCCCCCCGCCTCGCACCTGAACTCCCCGCATGACGTCGAGAAGCCTCCGCCTCGCTGCCTGCTGGCTCACCACCCTCTTGCTCTCCGCAGAGCTTCCTGTGGCGGGTGCCCCGGCTCCGACCCGTCCCCCACGGCAGCAGCCACACAGCCCTTTCCGCAGGGCCGCCCGGGGCGCCCCCACAGCCAGTCCATGCCCTCGGCTTCCCGCGCCCCAGCCCCCCCGGGGAAGCGGCAAGTCTAACGCCCTGAGCAGTGTGTGCTGAGGACTGAGAACGGGTCCTGGCCCCCCCACCCCGCCGGTCGCAGGGAACGGGGTGGCAGGCGTGGTGGTGGCGGCGGCTCTGGGCAGCCTCCACCCCACCCTCAAGCACGAGGTCTGGACACGGCATCCCTCCAAGATCTGGGGACTTCTTCAAGACCGGTCCCCCCCGCCATCCGAAGCTCCCGGGAGGCCAGCTGGGCGGGGGGGGTGGGGGGGGGTGAGTCAACCGCGCTCCGAGGCGGGGAGAACAGAGGAGCGACCCCCACAGCCAGCGCTGGGCCAAGCCCCGAGGCCCTTCAGGCGCTCTACCCACTGAGCAACACAGGCCAGCTCTCCAAGCCCAGGGCCTGGCGGAGCCCGGAGCTCCGGACGCCGAGTGGGTCACCCACGGCGCATTCCAGCGTCCCCGCAGGGAAAATGCCATGGCAACCGCCCAGTAAACACTCGGCAAGAACAAAGGCCGAGCACACAAGGCCCTCTGACGTCCTGTTTCCAAACACGGCCACGTCTCGGTCGTGGGGGCGGGCGGGCGGGCGGAGGGCAAGCTTCTCAGGAAGATGAGGTAACATCGCTGGGCGAGCGTCCCCCCCCAGGCCCCCCCCCCCGGAGATTCTCGGAATGCTGGCGGCGCAGCGGCCTTGGGGGGTGTGGGGGTGTGTGTGGGGAAGCCTTGGGGAGCCTCGGGGGGTTCAGACGGCTCCAAGGACAAAGGTCAGCAGCCGGGAACTGTGGGAAGGGGCGCCTCACCTCATTCCAGTTGGGCTCGGCCGTGTCCCTGTAGACACGGGTCTTGGCTTTGTTGACGAAATAGCCGAAGGAGTCCACCTCCAGGGTGCAGTACAGATCTGCGGGGGGGACACGCTTTATATTTTTAAAAAATATTTTATTGATTTTTTTTTATGGAGAGGAAAGGAGAGGATATAGTTAGAAACATCGATGAGAGAGAAACATCCATCAGCCGCCTCCTGCACACCCCGCACCGGGGATGTGCCCGCAGCCAAGGTCCATGCCCTTGACCAGGAATCGAACCCGGGACCCTTTGAGTCCGCAGGCCGACGCTCTATCCACTGAGCCACACCGGTTTCGGCTCAATAAAATATATTTTAAAAATAAAAATAAAATAGCTCACTATAGCCCTAGCTGGTGTGGCTCAGTGGGTAGAGCGTCGGCCTGCGGACTGAAAGGTTCCCGGGTTCGATTCCTGGTCAAGGGCATGGACCTTGGTTGCGGGCACATCCCCAATGGGAGGGAGGGAGGAAGGGAGGGAGGTGGGGCGGACGGGCCCCGGACACCCCAGCATGTGGACGGGGACGGCACGGGAGGCCCTGGACCACGGCGTGGGCTGCGGCGGTGGAGTAACCCACACACTGCGCACCCACCCACCGTGAGGGCACACACTGTGCCCACCACACTGGGGGGGGGGGGGGGATGGGGAGACACGTGACCGGCCGTCACTGCTCTAACCGCTCCAGGAGCTGGGAGGGGCCCCCCAACCCCCCAAGAGGGACTCATCAGAGCAGCCAAAGCGACTGTCCATCCTGACCCAGGCGCCCCTGACCACCACCCCCTGCCTGCCAGCCTCGGTCGGACCCTCCCTCTTTCCCTGTCTGGCTGAACTCCAGCCCCTGCAGCGACACGTCCCGCCAGCAGGGGGCAGCGCACCCGCTCACAGGACCGCAGACAAGCCTGGGAAAGGGCAAGGTGCACCCCAGGAACACAGCTCCACACCCAGGGGGGGGGCCGCTGGGGGTCAGGGGTCACAGACGTCTGATGGTAACCGGAGCCACTTCCCCGGTTCCCACACCCTCTGGCTCCGCCCCATCATCCCCCTCCCCCCCCCCATCCTCCCCAGCCCGGCCACTTACTCGAGCTCTGCTTAAAGCCGGTGGCCGAGTGCACGATGACGTTCAGGAAGCCGTAGAGGCCAGGAGACTCGTCGTCTGTGCCGAGACAGAGAGGGGAGTGTCAGGTGTCAGGCTCACGCCCCCATCCTCCCGGGGGCTGGGGGGCGGGGGGGGTACCCTGGGGTCGCCACGTGCCCAGCGGGGGGCAGGGCGATGCCAGAGACGGGAACAGGGCCACCTGGCCTGTCTGGGGGCCTTAGGATCTAGTTTTTTTTGTTTTATTTTTAAATGTATGTTTGTTGATTTCAGACAGGAAGGAAGAGGGAAAGCGCGAAGTATCAATGATGATAAAGAAACGGGAAAATCAGATTCAGAGGCCAAGAGGCGTGGAACAGACGGTCAGCCTACAGCGGGAAGGCAGGGGAGGGGGGGGCGGGAGCCGGAGGAGATCAACGGAAGGACATGTGTGTGTGCATAAAAGCATCACCGGTGGGTACAGACACGGGGGGGGGGGTGGGGTGGGGGGGGGGGCAGGTGAGGACATGTGCTGGGGGGTAGGGGAGGACGGGGGGAGGTCAATGGGGGGGGAAAGGAGACATATGTACTACTATTTGTAATACTTTAAACAATAAAAAAAATTTAAAAAAGAGAAATCAACGATGACAAAGAATCACAGGTTGGCGGCCTCCTGCGCGCCCCCTGCTGGTGATCGAGCCCACAAGCTGGGCACGTGCCCTGGCCGGGATGGAACTGAACCCGCAACCTATGGATCGGTTCGGGGATCGAAGGCTCGGCCACTGAGCAACTCCAGGGAGGCGGGCTCTGGCTGTTGTCTCAACACGGGCACATCCGTGACCGAGGGGAGATGTCAGGAGGACAGGGGAGGGGTCACGGCAGCGTGTGACAAGGATGGGGGGGGCATGTGTGCAACCACGTGTACACCAGCGTGTGCAACGGGGAGCCAAAGGTACTGGCTGGGGGGGCGCTGGGGCAGGGGACGGGGACCAGCCTGGTGCTGCAGGACGGGCCTCCTCAATCACCAGCCGTGGGGCCAGACAGCTCCCGCCCCGCCCACTCCGGGCGGGGGGGGGGGGGGGGGGGGGAGGGAGGTTGGGAGGCTGGGTCCAGGACAGACAGACGGACGGCAGAAAGGGACGCGCCCTGGCTGGGGCGGGGGGGGGGGGGGGGCCCACCTTCTTTGTTGATGGTCAGGGGGATGCAGTGGACCGTCTGGAGTTTGACACACGAGTTGGTCAGCATCTGCAGCTCCACGGACGTCAGGGAGAAGCTTTTGAAACCTGATTGGGGGGGGGGGGCGCGGGGCGTCTGCACAGGCGCTTGGTCGGACCTTTCCGGATACCCGGGACGCTTTCTAATGCCGCCCCACCCTCCCTAAAGGAACCCTTGGCGCACCCCAGTGAGAGGGCGGGACAAGAAGGCGGGACCTGCTCCCAGCGAAGGAACTGGTGCCAAGCGCGAGCCACAGCCCCGGGGGGCGCAGAGGGCGCGAGGAACCTCAGCGTCGCCCTTACACCGGAGGGGGGGGTCCGCCCACTCCTCAGCACAGCCACAGTTCTTCCTCCTCTCTCTCTCTTATTTTATTTCTTTTCACAGAGAGGAAGGAGAGGGATAGAGAGTCAGAAACATCGATGAGAGAGAAACATCCATCAGCTGCCTCCTGCACGCCCCCCACTGGGGATGTGCCCGCAGCCAAGGTCCATGCCCCCGGCCGGAATCGAACCCGGGACCCTTCCGTCCGCAGGCCGACGCGCTATCCGCTGAGCCACGCCGGTTAAGGCTCCCCTCTCTCTCCCTCTCTCTCTCTCTCAAACATATATACTTTTACTGACTTCAGAGAGGAAGGGAGAGAGGAAGGGAGGGATGGAAATATCAGTGATGGGAGAGGATCATGGGTTGGCTGCCTCCCGCACGCCCCACAGTGGGGATGAGCCCGCGACCCGACGTGCCCTGACCGGGAATCGAACCCGGGACCCTTCAGTCCGCAGGCCGGCGCTCTGTCCACTGACCACCTGACATCTGACTGGAGTCCCATGATCAGGGGAGCCAGGCCTGACCCCAGAGGAGAGCCGTCCGCCGGCCCCGGCACGCTCCCCGCGGGCACTCACACTTCTTCTGCTGCTCCCGGATGTTCTCCCGCCACTCGGCGCGCTCGTAGTCGGACGAAATCAGGAACGTGTAGCTCTGGGGGGGGGGGGGGGGGGGGGGGCAGGCCCTGTTACCTCCCCAGCGAAGCTGCCCCGTCACTGTCCACACGGGACAGAACCCTCCGAGGCATGTGGCCTCTGTGCCTCTGGCTGGCCGGCCACAGCCCAGGGGACATGACCAACGATGGGAGCCAGGGACCAGGAGGATCGGCCTGGGGGAGCAGAGGAGGAGCAGGGGGAGCGGGGGGAATGGAGGGGGAGCAGGGGGAGCAGAGGGGGAGCAGGGGGAACAGGGGGAATGGAGGGGGGAGCAGGGGGAATGGAGAGGGAGCAGGGGGAGCAGAGGGAGCAGAGGAGGAGCAGGGGGAATGGAGAGGGAGCAGGGGGAGCAGAGGGAGCAGAGGAGGAGCAGGGGGAGCAGAGGAGGAGCAGGGGGAGCGAAGGGGGAGCAGGGGGAGCAGAGGAGGAGCAGGGGGAGCGGGGGAAGCAGGGGGAGCGGGGGGAGCAGGGGGAACAGGGGGAATGGAGGGGGAGCAGGGGGAGCGGGGGGAGCGGGGGGAGCAGGGGGAGCGGGGGGAGCAGGGGGAGCAGAGGGGGAGCAGAAGGGGAGCGGGGGGAGCGGGGGGAGCAGGGGGAACAGGGGGAGCGGGAGGAGCAGGGGGAGCGGGGGGAGCAGGGGGAGCAGAGGGAGCGGAGGGGGAGCAGGGGGAGGGGAGGAGCGGGGCGGGGGCTGGACGGCAGAGCGAGCCGGGGGGCACTGACCTTGCCGTTGCGGCTGTGCACTCGGAAGGCCATGCTGGGGACATGAGCAGCAGCATGGATTCCTGCTCCGACAGCTTCTTCTTCAGCCGCTCGATGGCCTTGCTGCCCTTGTTGGCTCTCTGCGGGGAGGGGTCGCGCTCACATCCCGGCCCGGGGGCCAGGCCCACCTGCTCCCGCTTGGCCCATTCCCGCATCCCCGATGCCCAGCCCCCCTTAGACGCCAGGGATGCCCCCGGCCGCTGGGCCCGGCGCAGCACCCTGGTCGGCTGCTGCAGGCTCCAGGGTCAAGGGTCAGTGTTTCTGACTCTCTATCCCTCTCCCTTCCTCTCTGTAAAAAAATTAATTTAATTAAAACATTAAAAAAGAGAGAGAGGAACATCGACGTGAGAGAGACACACCGACTGGTTGCTCCCGTATGTGCCCTCCACGGCCAGCAATGAACCTGCAACCCAGGTACGTGCCCTTGTCAGGGAATCGAACCCGGGACCCTTCAGTGCCCGGGCTGACGCCCTCTCTAACCACTGAGCCTCACAAGGGCAGAGGAGCGACCCTCACAAACCTCCCTTCTTTCCATTTCTTCAAACCCCGACACAGCGCTGGGGGCCGCGGTGACCCCGAGGGCCCCTCCCCACCCCGGGGACCACACATATTTCAGCATCCGGCCCCCCGAGTGTGTGGGAGGGCCCTCACGGAGGGAGGGCCGGGTGCACCCCCAGCATCTGGTCCGGAAACCCTGCCTGCCATGTGCCTGCCATGTGCCTTCCTCTGAAGCAGCCCCCAGGCCCCCCGCAGGCCTGACACTATGGTCACCATGGCAACAAGCATCCCAAGCGGCAGCACACAGGGCTCCGCAGCCCCAAGGACAGGGTTAGCTTCCCTCTGCCCTGGAGGTGACAGCCCTCCCCCAACCCCAAGAGGGACAAACCTCCTCATGCGCACCCCCTTGCTGGTCTCCCCACAGTCGCTCCACCTGCCAGTTTCCGGTGCAGCAGGCCGGCAGGTGGGCGAGGAGTGAGAACATCTGTCCTGCTGTGCCCACGTCCGTCAGGGTCCCCGGACCAGGGCCCCCCCTTCCTTCCCCCCAGGGACCCGCCTCCTCTGCGGCCACTGCACGCGACCTGCTGGGGCCTGGGCTGCTCCTCACTGGACCTAAAACCCCCGTCTCTCCCCACCAACAATCGGGGGGGTCTGTCGGGGCCGCACCCCACCCGGGCAGCTGGGTCCCTCGCCCACGCCACCTTCTGGAAGGTTCCACACCGGACGGGGGGGATGCCCACCTTCTCCCTCTGGATGTCGCTCTTGATCTGCGAGATCTTGATCTTCATGGCGTCCAGCTCCTCGTCCACCACCAGGGGGATGCTGGGCGCCGCCTCGGACTCGTCCAGCGTCTGGAAGCTGAGGTCGGTGAGCGGGATGTACCACTTGCAGTCGTACTGCTGCGTTTTGCTGGGGGGGGGGGAGAGGGGGGAAGAGCAGGTGAACATGACCCCGCCTTCTGCCAACGCCTGAAGCTGAGAGCCCCAAAGGGCTCCCCAGCCTGGGGCCCGGGGGACAGGATGGCAGGAGACCCCCCCCCCCACCCCCCCCGGCCGACAGGAAGGACCCAGACGCACAGATCCGTGAACACGGGTGACGGACGTCCCAGGGGTCCGACAAGCCCCGATCCCCCCCCCCCCCCCGGGATGGAGCGAGGGTGGTGATTCGCAGGCGCTGTGACGTGGGAGCCCGTGAAGGCCGCACAGTGACAGCCCCCAGGACAGGACCAGAGGCCCCCGGGGTTTGGGGGGTGCCGATCTGCCCGGTGCACTCTCTTGCTTTGATGTTTGGGGAAATGGAAACTCTTTTAAAATTCTATTTTATTGGTGGCAGAGAGGAAGGGAGAGAGAGACGTGGAAACATCGATGACGAGAGAGTGTCATGGATCGGCTGCTCCCTGCAGGCCCCCCACTGGGGATCAAGCCCGAGACCCAGGCCTGTGCCCCGACCGGGACCAAACAGAGACCTCCTGGCTCCCAGGTCGACACGGGGGGGGGGGGTCCTGCCGAGTTGAGGGATTAATCCTCTCGGCACAGCAATGGCCGAAGGTGGGAAGAGCCCCGTTCTGATCCTTCCCACCTGACCTTCCTTCCTCCACCCCGCCCACACGCCGGTGGGTCTGAGCCCCGGGAGGCTGTGTGTGTTTGGATGTGTGTGTCTGTGTGTTTGTGTTTGGGTGTGTGTGTGCATGTGTGGTGTGCATGTGTGCGTATTTTGGTGTGCGTGTGTTTTTGTGTGTGTGTTTGTGTGTTTGGAGGTGTGTGTGCATGTGTATATTTGTGTGTGTGTGTGTTTGGGGGTGTGTGTGTATTTGGGTGTGTGTGTGTGTTTGGAGGTGTGTATGTGCATGTGTGTATTTCTGTGTGTGTGTTTGTGTTTGGGGGTGTGTGTGTTTGTGTTTGGGTGTGTGTGTGTGTTTGTGTTTGGGGGGGGTGTGTTTATCGGGGGGTGTTTGGGTGTGTGTGTGTGTTTGGAGGTGTGTGTGTGTGTTTGGGTGTGTGTGTGTTTGGGAGGTTGTGTGTGTTTTGGGGTGTGTGTGTGTGTGTGTGTGTTTGGGGGTGTATGTGTGTGTGTTTGGGGGGTGTCTGCAGCCTACATTGAAATAACTTGGGAACTGTCACCAGGTGTGTGAAAACTAAGGGCAGCAGCCACCCCCCAACCTGCCAGCCTGCACCACACCCCGCAGCTCCCCACGTCCCCTCCCCAGTCACTCCCACCACTTCCGGGTCCTCCGGTGAGACCGGACCGGACCCACATGGTCAGTGACGACCTTGACCCTGAGCCTGGCCTCCCATCAGCTGGAAACAATGCAGCTCAGAGACCCGCTGGCCACACAGGGACTGCCCTCTGCGGCTCACGGTGAGAGAAAAACAACGAGAGACACAGACCAGGGCCCGGCCCGCGGGGCTCAGCGGCTGAGCGTCGGCCTGAGAACCAGGGGGTCACAGTTCGATGCCCGGTCCGGGCACAGGCCCGGGACTCCGGCTCCATCCCCAGCCCGGGGCATGCAGGAGGCAGCTGGTCCATGACTCTCTCACCAATGTTTCTCTCTCTCTCCTCCTCCCGTCCTCTCTGGAACCAATAAAAGTATGTTAGAAACAAAAACAAGAACCACCCAAACACACACACCCTCCCCAAAACACACACACACAACCCCCCAAACACACACACCCTTCCCCAAAACACACACACACACACACACACACCCAAACACACACACACAAACACACACACCCTCCCCAAAACACACAAACACACACACCCTCCCCAAAACACACAAACACACACACCCTCCCCAAAACACACACACACAACCCCCCAAACACACACACCCTTCCCCAAACACACACACACACACACACACAAACACATATATAAACACACACACCCAAACCCCAAAACACACACACCCTCCCCAAAACACACACCCTCCCCCAAACACACACACACACACCCCAAACACACACACACACAAACACATATATAAACACACACACACAAACACACAAACCCCAAAACACACACACCCTCCCCAAAACACACACACCCTCCCACACACACACACACACACACACAAACACATATATAAACACACACACCCAAACACAAACACACACCCAAACACAAACACACAAACCCAAAAACACACACCCTCCCCAAAACACACACACACACACACACACACCCTCCCCCCGCAAAAAACACACTCACACACACAAACACACATACATATACACAAACACACACACCCAAACACACACACCTTCCCCAAAACACACACACACAAACATACACAAACATATACACAAACACACATACACCCCCCCCAACACACATACACATACACACACACCCCACACACACCCCACCCCGTGCCCCCAGAACTCCCTCACACGGGACGGCCCCGGCCACTCACCCTCCGCTCTGCTTCTTGAGCTTGGTGCAGAGCAGCAGGTCGGTGAACAGGAAGACGTGGCGCAGCTTGCGGGCGCCCTCCACCAGCTCCACCATGAAGCTGTCCTTCAGCAGCTGCCTGTGCTGCGGGCGGGGCGGCCGGGGCCAGGGTCAGGGTCAGGGTCAGGCCCGCGGCCCCCCCATCCGCCTCCAACCTCAGACCCCGCCCGGAGCGAGCCTCCATCCCATCGCCCGGCAACATCCGTGCCACGCGAGCTCCCCTCCGCCCTCTCGCCAGCCCCCCGGCCCCTCCTGGGAGCCTGGCCCGTGGGTGGGGACAGGCCTCTGGCCTGAGGCCGGGAGGGCGGGGGACGGTCTGGGTGCAACGCTGGCAGGAGACACAGCTGAGACCCAGACGGGGCCGGGCCAGCCCGTGGCTCAGGGGTTGAGCGTCCACCTACGAACCAGGAGGCCAGGGTTCGATTCCCGGTCAGGGCACATGTCAGGGATGCAGGCTCCATCCCCAGTGGGGGGCGTGCAGGGGGCATTTGATCCACGAATCTCTCTCATCATTGATGTTCCTCTCCCCCCCCCCCCTTCCTCTCTGAAACCAACGGGGAAAAATCAAGTTCAAAAGAACGGAGTTCCTGGCCACCACCAGCAGAGGGCGCCCTACGCCCAGCTTAGACGTGACCTCGGGAGGGTCCCCTGAGCTGGCAGACTGGAAACACGCAGATGGTCCCCTGCACTGACCACCCCCAGCCCCCCCCCACACTGGCCCACCTACTCTCCCTCACGACCCCCTCAGGCACCTCCATTCTCCACGGGGACACCGAGTCGCCCGCCTGCTGGGCTGGTGAGGACGTGGGGCTGACTGTGGGGAGCCCCGGGGCGCCTCTGGGCTGCGACAGGTGGACTCGGTCCCCCGGCCCCTCCACACCCACCCCTGCCGAACACACCCTCATCTTTTTTTCTTTTCTTTTTTTTATATTTTATGGATTTGTTACAGAGAGGAAGAGAGAGGGATAGAGTTAGAAACGTGGATGAGAGAGAGCTGTCAATCCGCTGCCTCCTGCACGCCCCCCACCGGGGATGTGCCCGCAGCCAAGGTCCATGCCCTTGACCGGAATTGAACCCGGGACCCTTCCGTCCACAGGCCGACGCTCTATCCACTGAGCCACACCGGTTTCGGCTCAATAAAATATATTTTAAAAATAAAAATAAAATAGCTCACTATAGCCCTAGCTGGTGTTGCTCAGTGGGTAGAGCGTCTGCCTCTGGACTGAAAGGGTTCCGGGTTCGATTCCGGTCCGGGGCATGGACCTTGGTTTCCGGCACATCCCCAGTGGGGGGTGTGCAGGAGGCGGCTGATCGATGTTTCTCTCTCATCGATGTTTCTAACTTTCTATCCCTCTCCCTTCCTCTCTGTGAAAAATCAATAAAATAGATATATTTTAAAAAAAGGCAGCCACGGGAGGCATGCGCCTGTGAAATCCACTCTGACGCCCTGCACACAGGCCGGGGTTCGACCCCAAAAGGCAAATGCGCTTCCTATGTCTCCCCCGCCCCGCCCCGCCCCGGGTCAGGCTGTGGAGGACCGGCGGGGACGCTGCCTGCGGCTCTGGGGGCCGCGCTCACCTCGCCCTTCTTGACGGTCATGGACTGCCGGCGCGGCGTGATCTCCTCGTTGATGCTGGACAGGAAGTTCTGGGAGATGCGCAGGGCGTCCTGCAGCAGCGGGTGGTCGGGGTGGCCGGGCGGCGTGTGCTTCAGCAGGTCCTGTCCCGGGGCGGAGGACCGGGTCAGACGGCCGATCAAGCCCGCATCGCCCGCGGCGGGCGCCCCGCAGACGCCCTGGGCTGCACCCGGGGCCGCGGGCTCTGCGGGCAGCGCTGGCTGGGCGGGCACCGGGGGGCGGGGCCCAACAGAACTCCCACCGCCCGGGGGCTCGCACGCTGCCAAGGGGGCTCCCGCCCTCGGGACTGGTGACGTTTGGGGCCGAATGATTTTTAGGAAAATATATGTATATATTAGTGGCCTGGTGCACGAAATTCATGCACGGAAGGGGGGTTCCCTCAGCCCAGCCTGCACCCTCTCCAATCAGGGACCCCTTCGGGGATGTCCGACTGTTGGCAGTTAGAGATGCCTGCCTGTTGGCAGTCGGACATCCCCCTCGAAATCTAGTAACACCGGCTCCTAAATGCTCATTGGCCTGCCTGACTGATCGCCCCTAACGCCTCTGCCTGCCTGATCGCCCCTAACCACCTCTCGCCCTGCCTGATCACTCCTTACCACCTCCGCCTGCCTGATCACCCCTAACCGCCTCTGCCTGCCTGATCGCCCCTAACGCCTCTGCCTGCCTGATCACCCCTAACACCTCTGCCTGCCTGATCACTCCCAACCGCCTCCGCCTGCCTGATCACCCCTTACCACCTCCGCCTGCCTGATCACCCCTTACCACCTCTGCCTGACTGATCGCCCCTAATGCCTCTGCCTGCCTGATCACCCCTTACCACCTCTGCCTGCCTGATCGCCCCTTACCGCCTCTGCCTGCCTGATCGCCCCTAACGCCTCTGCCTGCCTGATCACCCCTAACGCCTCTGCCTGCCTGATCACCCCTAACACCTCTGCCTGCCTGATCACCCCTAACCGCCTCCGCCTGCCTGATCGCCCCTAACGCCTCTGCCTGCCTGATCACCCCTAACGCCTCTGCCTGCCTGTCTGATCACCCCTAACGCCTCTGCCTGCCTGATCACCCCTAACGCCTCTGCCTGCCTGTCTGATCACCCCTAACGCCTCCGCCTGCCTGATCACCCCTAACTGCCTCTGCCTGCCTGATCACCCCTAACGCCTCTGCCTGCCTGATCACCCCTAACGCCTCTGCCTGCCTGATCACCCCTAACCGCCTCCGCCTGCCTGATCGCCCCTAACGCCTCTGCCTGCCTGTCTGATCACAGTGCTCCCCCGCGGGCCTGATTGCTCCTAACTGCCTCTGCCTGGGGAGCGGATGCTGCACTGGTGGTCCTGGCCCGCCCGCAGCGCCCCTCGGGCTGCTCAGCCCCGCCCCCCACTCCTGATTGGCTGGCAGCGTAGCAAAGGTACGGTCAAATTTGCATATTACTCTCTATCAGATAGGATTTTATTTTATTTTATTTTTTTTTTACAGAGAGGAAGGGAGAGGGATAGAGAGTTAGAAACATCGATGAGAGAGACACCCTGCCGGCCCCAGAACGCACCGCCACTGCACCCCACCCGGACCAACCTGGAGGTCCAGTTCCCACACGGGGACAGCTGCCCTTCCCACGGGAGACGGGGTGACCCGTTCTGCCGCCGCTCCAAGGGGACCCGCTAGGACACCTGAGAGCCTGCTGTTCCCCCACACACCCCATACCCCTGTGAGCCCATCACGGCAGGGGCACCTCATGTCTGCATCTCCAGTGAAGGCGGGGAGCAGAGAAAGGGGAGCAGGGGGGCCCCTCATAAACACCCGTGTCCGCCCGAGGACAGGGGGAGCCGAGAGGCCTGGGCGGGAAGGTGGGGTGGGGGGTGGGAAGGGGGGCGGGCGGGGGTGCAGGACTCACGTGCAGGACCAGCGTGCTCCGCGTCACCCGGTCCACGGGCTTGTAGAGCAGGGCTGCGGGGAGAGGGGCCGCGTGGAGAGAGCCGCCCGCCCCCACCCGCTCACTCTTGCTGCGAGCGCACCCCTTCATCAGCACCGAGGGCGGGCCTTGAGCACCAGCAAGGCCGGTCCGGGGCTCTGGGCATCCGGTCGGTGCCGTGAACGCGGAGCCCGGAGCTGCCGTCCGAGCCGAGCCCCCGTGGCTGACTCAGGGACAACCGCTGCCCTGCTCCGTGTCCTCCTGGGGTCGGGGAGCCCGCCAGCACCCCGGCCCCGGTGAGGACGGGCCAGCGAGGGCCCCCCGGGAGCCAACCAGCTGCAGGCCACTCTCCCCTGCACAGCGTGGAGGCCTGATGGTGAGAAGCCGGGAGCCAACTCAGGGGCTGCCACAGCTCTGGTGTTTACCGGGGGACACAACGCCCCGCTTCCCGCGGTGAGCACCGCCCACGGAAGCTCCGATGTGTCCCGAAACCCACACTGGGGGCACCTCCGCTCGCGCAGGGGCCGTCGCTGCCCCCATCTCGCAGATGGGGAGACTGAGGCTTAGCGGGGGAGCTCTGGCAGTCCCTGTGTGACTTCCCGCTACCTAGCAACGGGGACGGAGAGCTGACCCATCACACCCAACACTACCCCCCCCAACCCCCGAGAGAGGAGGCCGAGGGCAGGCCTGGAGCCCGGGCTGCCCCTCTAGTCAGCCTCTGGGGCTCTGGGTTCTGCGTGGGTTACATCTGTCCTCACCGTGTTTTGTCATCTGAAAGGAGGGAAAAGACAATCCTCCTTTGGGGGCTATTGTAATGCCCGCAGTGCCTGTTTTGGGGTGTCTGCTGACACCCATTTTTAATGCCCGCAGTGCCTGGTTTGGGGGTGTCTGCAAACACCCATTTTTCCCGTTTGTGACGACCGGTGGCAAGCTGCCTGACCTCTTCCTTCCCCACCCTGCCGGGCCCGCTGCTCTGTCCTGGTCCCCGACGTCACCACCGCCAACGCCCCGTCTGCTCGCAGGGCCGCCCCCCGGGGGCGCGAGGGGCTGGGCCGGGAGCACTCACTCTCCAGGGAGTTCTTGGTCGCCTGGTCCCTGGCGTCCTTGTTGCTTCTGGCTCTCAGGTTCTGGGAGGGAAAAAAGGCGCATTTTCTCGGGGGACCTGGCAAGCAGCGGCGGCGATGTGGCCGGAAGTCCCGGGTCGGGGGTCGGGACCCCCACCCGTCTCTCGCCACAAGGAACCCCAGATGCGGGGCCCAGGGCACGGGGCCGGGCCAGGGTACAGGACACAGGGCATGCGCCCGCCGGTGCGGCTCCGTGGGGGTGTCGACCCAGGAACCAGGGGGTCAAGTTCGATCCCCAGTCAGGGCACAGGCCGGGGCTGCGGGCTCCGTCCCCCGTGTGGGGTGCAGCCGGTCCGTGATTCTCTCTCATTGTGGATGGGCTCTGCTGCTTCTTCTTTTTAAAAAAATGTTTTATGGATTTTTTTACAGAGAGGAAGGGACAGGGATAGAGAGATAGAAACATCGATGAGAGAGAAACATCCACCAGCTGCCTCCTGCACCCCCCCCACCCCCCACTGGGGATGTGCCCACAGCCAAGGTCCATGCCCAGGACCGGAATCGAACCTGGGACCCTTCCGTCCGCAGGCCGATGCCCTACCCACTGAGCCACGCCGGTCTCAGCTGGGCTCTGCTTCTCTGAAACGTGGATGGACAACCAAAGCGAGTGGCGCCCGGTGGCACCAGCGCTATGGAGGGCTGGCTGTTGGCCGGCCCCAGGAGCCATCCTACTCTGCCTGCCCCCAGCCTTGGCCGAGATTCCCACTTGTGTGGGGATGGTGAGACCCCTCGGCCCCCCAGGAGGGGGCGTCCCACCACTGTTTCTTCCCTCCTCTGTAGAAACCTGCCCAACGCACTTCACCTTGGCCTATGAACAGCGGCCTCCTTTAGTCAGGGCTGTAACTGGTCAAGGTCACTCTGGGTTCTGGGCCAACATTCCAGCAGTTAGGGGTGCGTGTGTGCGAGTGTGTGTGTGTGTGTGCGGGGGGACTTCTCACTGGATGAGCTTCCGAAAAGAACAGACTGAACGTGCCAGGCGAAACCAGGGCGGCTGGGGAGGGGAGCCTGGAGCCAGCCCGGAGCTGGGGGGGTAGCCGGTGGCCAGCAGCGCCAGGCGGGGAGCGGGCGCCCCGGGGGCCCGGAGGAAACACGTGGCACGCATTATCACCGCGGGAGCCGGTACGTGCCAGGGCCCCGGCACTCCGCCTGCCCCGATGGGTTAGAACAGGGCACAGGGCCCGGGTGCACGGCCAGGCCTGACGCTCTCCCCGTTTCTGGTCTCCGCCTGCCTCACGCGCTGATCTCCCCCCTCGGATCTGGTCGGCGGGTGTCTGTGGTCGGGGAAGGCGAGGCAGAGCTGAGGAGCGGGGCCCGCACACAGGCAAAGTGAGGCCCTCGCCGGCAGGCTCAGCGGTGGAGCATCGACTTACAAACCAGGAGGTCAGGGTTCGATTCCCGGTCGGGGCACAGGCCCGGGTTGCGGGCTCGATCCCCAGTGTGGGGCGTGCAGGAGGCAGCCGGTCCATGACTCTCTCTCTTCATGGATGCCTCTCTCTCCCTCCCCCTGTCCCTTCTTCTCGGCAATCAATAAAAACATACATATTTTTAAAAAGGGCCGAAACCGGTTTGGCTCAGTGGATAGAGCGTCGGCCTGCGGACTGAAGGGTCCCGGGTTCGATTCCGGTCAAGGGAATGGACCTTGGCTGCGGGCACATCCCCGGTGGGGGGTGTGCAGGAGGCAGCTGATCAACGATTCTCTCTCATCGATGTTTCTGACTCTCCCTTCCTCTCTGTAAAAAAAAAAAAAAATCAATAAAATATATTAAAAAATAAAAAGGGCAGAAGTGTGGCCGCCTCGTGCACACAGACAGTGCGGTGGAGTGTCTGTACAGGGACCTGACAGCCCCAGCATCCAGCCCTGGCCCCGGGGGGGTAAGGGGGGCGGGCAGGAACCTCGTTGCTGCTTGTCCGCAGCACAACAGGGGCTCTGCACGGACGGGGCGGACGGCGCCCCCCAGAGGCACGTGGTGGACACGGCCGGGGCGCACGGCCGGCCTCGGCTGGGCGCGCCCCGTTCCCCTGGGTTTCGGGGACCATGCCCCGCGCGGGGCCGCCCGCAGGGCTGGAGGCGCCTACCTCGGAGATCTCTGCGAACTGCGCGTTGGCCTGGCAGCACTTCTCGGCCATTTCCATGGCGACCCCGTAGTTGTCCACGAAGGCCCGGTACACGCCCAGCTGGCTGGCCTGCGGGAAGGGGGTGCAGAGAGTGGGGGCAGGTGTGAGGCAGGCGCTGCACCGCCGTGCACAGCTCCGGAGCAGCCCAGGTGCCAGGCGGTGCAGAGCTGCAGGCTCCCCGGCTCCCCCCGCCGCCGCCTCCCACCTGCCCCCCCCCCCCCCCCCCGCCCCAAGCTTCCCTCTCCCACGGCGACAGGAGACGTGACTCATGCCCACCCCGGGCAGGTAGCTGCCTTCCCCAGCTGCGTCGTCCTCCCACCCGACGCCTGTGCACGGAGCCACTGACAGGAACCAAAGTTCAAGGCTGTCAGGCAAGGCAGACGGCGGCCTCCACGCAGGAGGGAGGAGGGCGCCTTCCGTGTGAGCTGCAGGACCCAGCGTGGAGCGGGCAGCCGCCCCGCAGCCCGTGGTGGGCACGGCGCCCCATTCACCCGGTTTGTCCGTTGTTTGAAATCCTCCCCCGAGCCGAAACCGGCGCGGCTCTGGGGAGAGAGCGTCGGCCTGCGGACTGAAGGGTCCCGGGTTCGATTTCGGTCAAGGGCGTGCACCTTGGCTGCGGGCACATCCCCAGTGGGGGGGGGTGTGTGTGCAGGAGGCAGCTGATCGATGTCTCTCTCTCATCGATGTTTCTAGCTCTCTATCCCTCTCCCTTCCTCTCTGTGAAGAACCAATAAAACATATTTTAAAATATGTATTAAAAAAAAGAGAACACAGCCCAGACCGGTTTGGCTCAGTGGGTAGAGCGTCGGACTGCGGACTGAAGGGTCCCGGGTTCGATTCCGGTCAAGGGCATGTACCTTGGCTGCGGGCACATCCCCAGTCGGGGGCGTGCAAGAGGCAGCTGATCAATGTTTCTCTCTCATCGATGTTTCTGACTTTCTATCTCTCTCCCTTCTGTTCTGTAAAAAATCAATAAAAAAATATATTAAAAAAAAAAGAGAGAGAGAACACAATGGCTAATGCAGGGGGATCTGCACATGGAGCGCATATGAAGCACCAGCACCACAGCAGGGCACACACCCCCATCAGCCGATGAATGCAGCACATCGGCTTCTCTCTCTGTCTCTCTCTCTCTCTGTCTCTGTCTCTCAAATCAATAAATAAACATTGTAAGCCCTAGCGGCTGGCTCAGTGGACAGAGCACCGGCCTGCGGACTGAAGGGTCCCGGGTTCGATTCGAGTCAAGAGCACGTGCCCAGCTTGCAGGCTGGATCCCCGGGGGGGGGGGGGGGGTCCAAGACGCATGGTTCTCTCTCATCACGGATATTTCTATCCCTCTCTCCTTCTCCCTTCCTCTCTGAAATCAATAAAAAGATATTTCAAAAGTTATTTTTAAATACTTCCAAAAAATCTGCAACTGACTCAAGAGCCTTTTTATATTTTTATTTCTTTAAAATTTTTATTTCCTTTAATATATTTTATTGATTTTTTCAGAGAGGAAAGGAGAGGGACAGAAAGTCAGAAACATCGATGAGAGAGAAACATCCATCGGCTGCCTCCTGCACCCCCCCCCACCCCCCCACTGGGGATGTGCCCGCAGCCAAGTTACATGCCCTTGACCGGAATCGAACCTGGGACCCTTCAGTCCGCAGGCCTATGCTCCATCCACTGAGCCACACCGGTTTCAGCTCAAGAGCCTTTTTAGAATATGTATTTCTTTACTGACCTCAGAGAGGAAAGGAGAAGGAAAGAGAGAGCGAGACAGAAACATCCATGATGACAGAACCATGGGTCGGCTGCCTCCTGCACGCCCCCCACCGGGGATCAAGCCCGGAACCCAGGCCTGTTCGCAGGTCCACGCTCCACCCCTGAGCCACCCCGACCAGGGGCACCCCTGAAACTCTAACTTAACACTGTCACCTGGGTGTGCCCCTCCCCCCGCAGCCGCCCCTGCAGGTCCCGGGAGAGGCCGCCCCCCGCCCGCACGCCCCGCTCCCCCCCCACCCCCCCGGTGCTCACCAGCTTCTGGAAGAGGTCGCCCACGCGCTGCTGGTGGCTCCACTGCTGCACGCGGGGGCCCAGCCCGTCATAGAACTCCCTGTGGATCTCGTAGAGCTCGGGGACCTTGAAAAAGATGGTCTCGATCTGCTGGCTCGTCAGCACCGGCTGCGAGGTGGTGGCGGCCGCCTTCAGCGGCTTCATGGGCTGCGGGGCACGGGGAGGGGGGGGGGGGGGGCGCGTCAGGACGGGGCCCGCCCGTGTCGGGGCCCCCGACCGCCACGGGGTGACGTAGGTGCTTTCCGTGAATTATTTTTTAATCCTCACCCGTCCACGTGTAGGGAGGGTGGGAGAGAGAGGGAGAGAGAGAGAAACATCGATGTGAGAGACACACACGGACGGGTTGTCTCCTGCACACGCCTGACCGGGGCGGGGCCCGGGCCGGGGAGGAGCCTGCCACCGAGGGACGTGCCCTGACCGGGATCGAACCCGGGACCCATCGGTCCACAGGCCGACGCTCTACCCACTGAGCCCAAACAGCTGGAGCTCTGCGCTTTCCGTTTTAAGTTCCGTGACAGAACCCCGTCAGCGTGGCTTGGGGGTCGAGCGTCGACCTATGAACCAGGAGGTCCGGGTTCGATGCCCGGTCGGGGCACAGGCCCGGGGTTGTGGGCTCCATCCCCAGGGCGGGGCGTGCAGGAGGCAGCCGATCCCTGATTCTCTCTCATCACGGATATTTCTCTCTCTCTCTCCCTCTTCCTTCCTCTCTGACATCAATAAAAAATGTATTTAAACTACAGGCCCAGCGCACGAAATTCACGCACTGAGGTGTGTGTGTGGGGGTGTTCCCTCAGCCCAGCCTGCACCCTCTCCAGTTGGGGACCCCTTGGAGGATGTCCGACTGGCAGTTGGGACATCCCTCTCACAATCTGGGATTGCTAGCTCCTAACCGCTCGCCTGCCGGCCTGCCTGCCCGATCTCCCCTAACTGCCCTCCCCTGTCAGACTGCCCTGCTGGCCTGATTGCCCCCAACTGCCCCTGCCTTGGCCCCCACCACCATGGCTTTGTCCAGAGGGAAGTCAGACATGATGCAGAAGATGGCTGGTCGACCCGGTCTAATTAGCATATTACCCTTTTATTAGTATAGACTCCGTGAAATATAATCATGTGGAGCCTGGATGGCACATGTCTTGCGCTGCCATCCACTGCCCCTGGGAAGCCCCAGCCTCCACCCGGGTGGACGGCTCCGTCTCAATGACCCCGCAGGAGGGTGGGTCTTTCCCCCCCTCCTCCCCGCCCCGCTCTAGCCAGCTGACCTTTGGCCCAGGCCATGTGAGCCCACAGCTCCCCACGCACCTGCTCCGTCCCCTGGCCTCCCCCCGCCCAGCCCCCCACCCCCCGTTCCCCCCCCTCACCAGCAGCAGCGCCTCCAGGTGGCTGAGGTACGTCTCCTCACTGGCCAGGATGCCCGACAGGACCCACTTCCTCATCTCCAAGCCCTTCTCCAGGTCCAGCTCACTCTGCGGGACAGACAGACGGAGGTCAAGGCCGCGAGGCGATGCCATCGGAGGGCGTGACGGAAACCCCGGCACGTTCGCCGGTCACCGCCGGTCCTGACATCGGGGAGTCTGCAGCCGAGCCAGCCGGGCAAGGCCTTCCTCCTCCACCCCTTTCCTCCTGCAGCCGAGGGGCGGGGGTCCCAGGGGAGGCTGGGCCGAGGGGCATGGGGACCCGCCACACGGCCACCCCAGCTCCCTCTGCCGCTGTCGCTCCCCGCCCGGAATCTGCCGCTATCACCCGAACCTTTGGACCGAAGGGCCAGGCGGTCCTGGGCTGCCTCCTTCCACACCCCCTCCCTCCCTCCCGGCCTCGGGGCGGAGCTGGGGTGCTCCCGGGTTCAGGACCTTGGCCCTTGGAGCCCGCTGTTCTGACCCTGTGGGCAGGGACCCTCTGATGGGAGGGCTGTAGGACCCCCTCCCCACCCCCATCAATACAGCTCTACCTCGCCTCTGCCTCCAAAAGCCAGAGGTCACATCCCTGGATGCTGACGCTGGGGGGGCGGGGGGTGGGGGGACAGCCCGCACAGCTGGAGGACCTCACCCCAGTCCAGCTGTGCTAATGCCACAGCTGTGGTGTGGCCACGAGTGCCTCAGGACAGAAAGCAACCCCATTCAGAGTTGGGGTCTTTAAAGATCACAGTTCAGCCCTGACCGGTCTGGCTCAGTGGATGGAGCGTAGGTCTGCAGACTGAAGGGTCCCGGGTTCGATTCCGGTCAAGGGCACATGCCTGGGTTGCAGGCTCAACCCCCAGTAGGGGGCGTGCAAGAGGCAGCCGATCCGTGATTCTCTCTCATCATGGATGTTTTTTCTCTCTCTCTCTCTCTCTCTCCCCCTTCCTCTCTGAAATCAATAAAGAAATACATTTTAAAAAAATATATGCAAAAGCAACAACAACAAAAACAAAGACCTTCCTGGACTGCCAACTTGCTCTGCGGCATCTTGTACGTGAACATGAGCTAGGTGCATGCAGGTGTGCGCTTGCATGCACATGCACGTATGAACATGTGTGTGTGAACGTGCATGCGTGTGTGCGCACATGCACTGTGCAGGAACCAGCCATTAAAGACCTCGGCTGAGAGCCACCCCGGGAAATGACACGCAGGCCTCACACCCCGGCCCCCGCCCTGAGCACACGGGCGGCTCCTCACGGCCCCGCGGGACACTCTGTGCCTGACGCCGCCACGCCCTGCGCCGCTCCCCCGTGTCTGCAGCAGTAAGTGCCCGGAGAGTCCTGAGCCAGCGAGCCCAAGGCCGGGGGAATCTCGCATTCCCCCCCCCCCCCGGGGGCCCAGTCAGCGCAGAGGGGCGTCTGAGGGCAGGCATCTGGGGGGGGGGGGGCCCACATGGCACAGGGCCTGGGGCACAGGGAGAGTCTGCTTCTTCGGGGACTGAAGGTGGAGGGAGGGGCCGGCAGGGAGAGAGCCCTCGGGGAGGTGGCGGACAGGCAGGAGCCTTGCCCGACTCGGGGCTCCGCCTCCTCACTCAGGCCCCTGCGGGTCCCTGCCCGCACCCAGCCCGCTGGCCCTGGCAGAACAGGAAGAGAGGGAGGACCCGGAGAGGAAGTGGAGGGAAAGTGTCAGCGAAGGGCTCAGGAAGGCTCCCCCTCTGATCGCTGTGCGGCCTCAGGCCAGTGGCTTCACCCCTCTGAACCTCGGCTTCGTGCACGGCGGTGGGACTGGACCCCGGGTCAGATGCGGCACTGGCTGGGGTGCGCCACACACGGGGTTCCCCTCCCGTCTCCAGGTGTCAGCACAGGCCTGGGGCCCAGGTCTTTACAAATCACAAAAGCCTAAGACGCCCTGGCCCTTGCTGAAACCGGTGTGGCTCGGTGGATGCAGCTTCGGCCTGCGGTCTGAAGAGTCCCGGGTTCGATTCCGGTCAAGGGCATGTGCCATGGCTGCGGGCACATACCCAGTGGGGGGCGTGCAGGAGGCAGCTGATGGATGTTTCTCTCTCATCCATGTTTCTGACTTTCTATCCCTCTCCCTTCCTCTCTGTAAAAAACCAATAAAATATATATTTTTAAAACATATTTTTCAAAATGACTGTGGTCAAATGGGTGGGGTCGCTAGCACCTCCCCCCACCCCCCGTAAGAAGGAGCAGGTGCATTTGTGGGTGTCTCTCCTGCTTAGCACCCATGCGGGGCGCCCCCCAGGTCCCTGCACCTCCTCCACGCCGGCTGACAGCTCCCTGCACCCCGCAGGCAGTCCCTGGGCCCCGGAGGGAGGAGGAGAAAGGAGTTTTGGCGACTCACAGCCACCACCACCACCGTGGCTGCCCCTCCCCGCGGGTCCCCTGCCCCTGGGCCGAGGGGCTGGGCTTCGGGACGGCCGCCCCCGGCCCGGACTCACCGCTCCGGCGGACTCCGGGGCGTCCCGGCCGGCCCTGCCCTTGGCGCCCAGGTGGGGCGAGGAGGAGGGCGAGTCGTCGATGTAGGGCAGCCCGTCCTGGTGCCGGCGCTGCTCCTCCGCCTGGTCCGCGGCCAGCCCGTACCCGGGCGGCGTCCCCAACGCCGTGTCTGTGGGGAGAGGCGGCCGGGTCAGGGCGGGGGCCGAGGGCCGGCGCACCCCCCGTCCCAGCGGGGGCCCAGCCGCCAGCGTCTGCCACCTGCGGGCACCACACTCGGACCTCAGGCGCCCGGACCCCACCTTCACCGCCGGACGGACTCAGCCCCGGGGCGAGGGGGCCGGGCCAGCCGCTGCTCCCGGACCAGGTGAGACGGGCTTTCCCTGCCGTTTGGACACCCGTCCCACCCGGGAGGGGCCTGAACCCCACAGAAAGGCAGAGCCCGAATGTGGGGGGTGAACAGGCCCTCGAATCCCTGTCCGTGGGGGGTCAACAGGCCCTCGAACCCCTGTCCATGGGGGGTGATCAGGCCCTCGTACCCCTGTCCGTGGGGGGTGAACAGGCCCTCGAACCCCTGTCCATGGGGGGGTGATCAGGCCCTCGTACCCCTGTCCGTGGGGGGTGAACAGGCCTCGTACCCCTGTCCGTGGGGGGTGAACAGGCCCTCGAACCCCTGTCCGTGGTTGGGGACAGGGTGAGGAGCACAGGCCAGCACAATGCAAGCCACAGCCACCCCACACCGCGCCCGCATCGCCCACCTCCCTGAGGGGCCGTCATCAGAGTGCCCACGAGGACAGAGAACGCTCACCCCACCCCCCGCTCCCCGCTCCCGGGGGCTGTCAGTGTGGGGGGCGGCAGCCCCTCCCTCCTCGCTGAGAAATCCCCTCCTTCTCCCCAGGCCGATCCTGAGGCCACACCGGGCCTCTCTGCACCCCCAGGCCCGGCCCCGGCCCCCAGGCCCAGCCGCTTCCGGGCTCCGCCGGGCACAGGCACGGCCCCCGGGGCTCCCGAAAGGTCACGCGGACGGGGTCATGTCCCCAGATGACATCACTCCCACCGTGACTCACCTGCACGCGGCCCCGCCTACGGGTCAGCGTGCTCACTCGACAGCCGGCAGCTTCCGCCCCTCCCCCCTCCTTCCTCCCCTCCCCGTTTCCCCCCACCCCGGGGCTCCGGCCGGGTGCTGGTGATGCCGTGTCCCCCAGGCCGGGGGACACCCAGTTTCCGTCCTGTCCACCTGCACGGCGGGAGGTGCTGTGGCCGGAGGGACCTGGGGGTCAGCGCAGGCTAAGAACGGCCAGTGCACGGGCGGCCCCTCTGCCGAGCTTCGGGGCCCACGGACAGCCAGTCTCAGCCGCCTCCCACGCCGCTGCCACTCCCGGCGACTCACACTGCCCAGCAGTGCCCCAAGCCTTGGCTGCCGGCCAGCGTTACCTGCTTCAAAAACAACGCAGCCGGACCCCGGCTGGTATTGCTCAGTGGATAGAGCGTCGGCCTGCGGACTGAAGGGCCCGGGTTCGATTCCTGGTCCAGGGCACAGGCCCAGGTTGGGGGCTCCATCCCCAGCGGGGGGCGTGCAGGAGGCAGCCGGTCCGTGAATGTTATCATCATTGATCTTTCTCGCTCTCCCTTTCCCTTCCTCTCTGAAATCCACGAAATATATAAAAAGAAATAAAAATAAAATGCATATTTTAAAAAAAGAGTTAGGCAGCTGGAACCAGTGTGGCTAGTGGCTAGAGCATCGGCCTGCGGACGGAAGGGTCCCGGGTTCGATTCCGGTCAAGGGCATGTACCTTGGCTGCGGGCGCATCCCCAGCGGGGGGGAGGGGGAGTGTGCAGGAGGCAGCTGATGGATGTTTCTCTCTCATCGATGTTTCTGACTTTCTATCCCTCTCCCTTCCGCTCTGTGAAAAATCAATTAAGATATATTTTCAAAAACAAATGACTTACGCTTTTATTTCTTTTTATATATTTCATGGATTTCCGAGAGGAAGGGAGAGGGACAGAGAGAGAGAAACACCACTGATGAGAAAGGATCATAGACCAGCTGCCTCCTGCGCGCCCCCCACAGGGGACGGAGCCCACAACTCGGCCTGTGCCCCGACCGGGAATCGAACTCCTGACCTCCTGGCTCCTAGGCCCACGCTCAGCCCCTGAGCCACACCGGCGGGCAGACTGTTCACTTTAAAACGTTCGGTTTTACGCGTCACTTCACCTACAAACCCCCCGTGGACACACATCTGTTTTCCTCTCTCCAACACGGAACCCGGACCCGGCCCAGCTGTTTCCTGAAGACCCAGAGCCCCGCCTGGACCCACGTCAGAGCTGCCGGCACTGGCCCGGCCGCCCGCGGGCAGGGGGCGCGGCTGCTCTGCCCACGGCCCGGGTTGGTTTCTGCTGACTGCCCGGAACCTTCCTCCGGGAGGCCGCCCCTGCCGTCCGCGGGCCGGTGCTCTACCCACTGAGCCGACCGGCCGGGGCACTAAGACCGAGGGCCCCAGCCTGGGCAGACAGCCAGCGTCCAGACGTTAAGGGGCCATCCGGGGTCTCCAGGGGCCGTCCTGTGCGGAAGACCCGGATCCTCTCGAGGGCAAGATCCTGCTCTGGGTCGGCCGGGTCTGGGGCGAGCGGGGGTGCCCGGGCCGGGGAAGCTGGGCGGCCCCCGGCGGGAACCGCAGCCGGAAAGAGCGGCCGCCCTGCCCTGGGGGACGTCATTATTATTATTGTTATTTTTTTATTGCCTCCTGATTTCTGAAAGCCGTGGTGGGCAAACTCATGAGTCCACAGAGCCAAATAGCAGCGGTACAGCGACCGAAATTTCTTTGGAGAGCCAAATCTCATGAAGGTAAACTATACGGGGGTAGGTACACTGTTATTAACTTAATTAGGGTACTCCTAAACTGGTCTTTGCTAAAAACTCAAGGGGCCAAAGAGCCGCATGTGGCTCCTGAGCCGCAGTCTGCTGACCACTGTCTTAAAGCCATTTGGTCCCCGACAAGCAAACGGATGCATTTATTGAGCACCTCATGTGGAGTCGAGGCGTCTAACGGCCCTACGGCGTGCAGGGCAGCGTGCTGGTATGAGGACCACAGACCCAGCAGCATCCCGGGAGTCACATGACATGTGCATCCCAGAGTCACATGATGTGTCCACCAATGAGAAGCTGCTGGGCTTTCAGGCTGGGCAGCAGGGACCACCTCCCTGAGGAAGTGACCACAGAGCCAAGACTTAAGGCAGGAAAAGATCCTCACCAGGAACCCAGCAGGCTGGCCGGCGTGGCTCAGGGGTCGAGCATCGACCTAGGAACCGGGAGGTCACGACTCGATCCCTGATCAGGGCACATGCCCAGGGTTTCGGCTCGATCCCGGGGGGCGGAGGGCGGGAGGGGCGTGCAGGAGGCAGCTGGTCCATGTGTCTCTCTCATCGGGGCTGTTCCTCTCCCTCTCTATCTCCCTCCCTCCCTCTTCCTGCCTCTCTGACATCCATAAAAATATACTTAAAAAAAATAAAAACATGTGCTGACCCTTTTTCACACCCCGAAGCAATTCAGGGTCCCCGGTTCAGGGTCCGGGTTTCTGGAGAAGGCCGCATTACAAATGAATACAAAGACTCAGAAAAATACTAATTTGGAAAACGGGGGCCAGGCGGTAGCCCAACTCCAGTGGGAGGACTACTGCCCGCTCTGGCTTTACCTCCCCTTTTATTCAGATGAAGATCACAAGATACACCCGTCTCCCCCAGGCCGGAAACACCAGTAAAGGCCCATCGGTGAATCTTCTTAGGACTCACAGGTGGGGGCTGCTTCAGCCACCAACATCCTAGTAACCAGCTCCGACCCCTCAGCGCAGTCAAGGTGGACCAGCCCCCCGGATTCCCCGTCCACAGCTCTCTAGTATTAAAGCTCTGATTGGCTTCCGGCAGAAATAAGATAAAACCAAGGAGGCGGGCACCCTTATCTCAGAGACTCGCATTCTCCGGAACTATTAGAAAGAAACATCTGTTGGGTGAGCCCCCAGCCACGGTGTTTGCAGGCCCACCCCGCCCTGGGCTGGTCCCAAGACCTGGCCCTTTCTGCTGGAGGGATGAATGAGGAGATGGGGGGAACTGGGGTCTCCCGGTGGGCGAGGGAGCTGCTTGCACGCAGGTATTCCGGCCCTGGAGTGGCACGGCTCCGGCTCAGTCCTGGGTCGCCCCAAGGTCGCCAAATAAGACAGCGTCTTCTATGAATTCTTGCTCCCAAAGATGCGCTAGATCTTACTTTCGGGGAGATGCCTTATATTACAGCGAGCAGGTCTTATTTTCGGGGGATGTCTTACTTTCGGGGAAACAGGGTTGCTTCCAGACGCACAGAGGCGAAGGCACCGTGATGCCAGCCTGCACTGGGGGCGCAACACCCAGCCGTGGCACCAGGTGCTGTCCGGGTGCAGAGCCTTGGCGACTTAACACCTCCCAGGGGAGCCCGGGGTCCCCTTCCACAGAGGAACGTGGGAGCAACACGCCCTGAGCTGAGCGAGCCGAGCTGCCACGTGGGGATCGGTGGGCAGGCCCAATCCTGGAGCCTCAGGGGGGCTTAGCCACCCGCTGGGCTGGATCCCCCACTTCCGGCATCCTGGGAGGGAGCGGAGTTGGGGGTGGCGACGGGTGAGGCTCGGCGACTGGCACCGGATGCTGAGATGCGCCGGATGATGTGAGCGGGCGTGAGCCACCGGGCACCAGGCCGAGGCGGTGGGGGTCAGGTTCCGGGCTGGTGGGGGCGGGGAGGGGGTGTTCCCCCCCCCCCCCCCGACAAGCTTCTGTGCTCGGCCGGAGCACCCCACCCCGGAGCACCCCGCCCCGAGGGCCCGTGCGGAAAGGGAAATACGATTCCTCTGCCCCAGCCCCCCACCACCTCCCAGCCTGCAGAGCCTGGTCCGCACCCCCCCAAAAGCCCTCCTCTCATCCTGACGTGCCCACCGGCAAAATGGGGATAAAGACGCCGCACCCACACACGCTGAGGGGTGGCCAGCGAGCCGGGGGAGGGAGGCGTCCGGAAACACAGGTCTCCCACGACTGGAAGCCTTGGCTACTGCCGGGAGCCAACCCGCCACAGTTACAGGCTCTCTGCGCCCCGTCCCGCAGCCCCGCGTCTTCTTCCCACGAGGCTTTGCTCTCGACTCTGTGGCACGCTCCCTGTGCTGTTCCCCCCCCCCTCCAAAGCCCACCAGGGGCCCCACTCGGCCCTCTCAGAGCCCCAAGCGGTGCCGCCGTGGTCCCAGCCGCGAGGAGCCTCCCCAGCAAAGAATGGGCAGTGCGGCTCAGTGGGTAGAGCGTCGGCCTGCGGACGGAAGGGTCCCGGGTTCGATTCGGTCCAGGGCGTGTCCCTCGGTTTCAGGCACCACCCCAGGAGGGGGTGTGCAGGGGGCAGCTGATCGACGTTTCTCTCGTTATGTTTCTAACACTCTCTCCTTTCCTCTCTGTAAAAAAAAAATCAATAAGATACATTTAAAAAAGGAAAAAATCGGCAGGAGCGGCGTCTCCCCCTCCCTCCCACCCCCGGGGCCTCGGAGCCCGCCGGCCGCAGGGTTTCCGCGGAGCGAGCGCGGCCGAGCGGAACACAGCCGGCGAGGCCCCGGCTGCAGATGTGCGGAGTCGGAGGTGAGCCTCTGCTCTCGACCTGAAACTTGAGCCTGTCGAGTGGGATTACCACCGACGGCGATAATCCCGGCTGTCATCGCGTGTGACAGCCTGGCCCGGCCGGGCCCCCCCCCCCCCAACCGGCCTGGCACAGCTGTGGGACGCCCTTCGGCACTCTCTCTGCCACCTGCCCTGACAAAGGTGCCTGGTTCTCGCTTTTTTTTTTTAAGTATATATTTTAATAGCTTTTATTGATTTTTTTTTTACAGAGGAAGGGAGAATTAGCAACGTCGATGAGAGAGAAACATCAACCAGCTGCCTACTGCATCCCCCCCCCGCCCCCCGCCCCACCGGAGAAGTGCCCGCAGCCGAGGTACACGCCCTTGACCGGAATGGAACCCCCTTGAGTCCGCAGGCCGACGCTCTATCCACGGCGGAGCCGAACCGGTCAGAACTTTTAAAATATATTTTTATTGATTTCAGAGAGGAAGGGAGAAAGGCGAGAACGATAGAAACACCCATGAGGAGAGAGAATCATCGATCAGCTCCCTCCTGCCCCCTACCAGGGACGGAGCCCACAACCCGGAAACGCGCGCCCTTGCCTGGAATTGAACCTGAGACCCTTCGTCCGAAGGCTGACGCTCTATCCACTGAGCCACACCAGCCCAGGCCAGAGCTGGGTCCTGAAGGCGCCTCTGGGGAAAAGCGAGTCCTCCGGGGACAGCCTCAACCCGTGGGCAGGGCGGCGTGGACGCTCTTAGGAAGAGGCCGCCCCTCAAAAACCACGTGACCCGGGGCATCTGGCAAGGCTCCCAGAGGCACCCGACATCAGCGCCCCGCCCGGGGCTTGCCCCAGAAACACCCCACCCCACGCGGCGGGATGGCGGCTTGGCTCACCCGGGCCCTGCACTCACGCTGGGAGGCTGGCCCTGCCCTCCGGTCCTGGTAAAGGCACAGCATCGGCCGAGACCGGTGTGGCTCAGTGGATAGAGCGTCGGCCTGCGGACTGAAGGGTCCCGGGTTCGATTCCGGTCAAGGGCATGGACCTCGTTGCGGGCACATCCCCAGTGGGGGGGGGGGGTGCAAGAGGCAGCTGATGGATGTTTCTCTCTCATGGATGTTTCTGACTTTCTATCCTTCTCCCTTCCGCTCTGTAAAAAAATCAATAAAATATATTTAATAATAATAATAAAAAAAAGCACAGCATCGGAACCCAGCTGCTGTGTGGCTCAGGGCTGAGCACTGACCTAGGAGCCAGGAGGTCCGGGTTCGATTCCGGTCAAGGGCACAGGCCTGGGTTGCGGGCTCCATCCCCAGTGTGGGTCATTTGCAAGAGGCAGCCGGTCCCTGATTCTCTCTCATCACAGATATTTCTCTCTCTCCCTCCCTCTCTCTTAATCTCTGAAATCAGTAAAAATATATTGGAGCCAAAACCGGTGTGGCTCAGTGGAAAGAGAGCATCGGCCTGCGCCTGAAAGGTCCCAGGTTCGGTTCCGGTCAAGGGCACGGGCCTGGGGTACGGGCTCCATCCCCAGTGTGGGGCGTGCAGGAGGCAGCCAACCAACGACTCTCTTTCATCACGGATGTTTTTCTCTCTCCCGCTCCCTCTCTGAAATCAATAAAAATACATTTAAATATATACACACATACGCAGTTGAAAAAGAATCCTCCTTCCCCATTCCCGAGCACCAAGGGACACTACTGCTACCCCCCACACAGCCCTGTAGGTGCCAGACCCACTTCGGTCGGACAGGGGACATGTGGACGCCGAGAGCAAGCGGCCTTCGGACAGTGCCGCGCCTGAGGCCGCCTGCTCCGTCGGCGGCTCCGGATGCCGTGCTCCCCGCTCCCCCGGGAGCCCCGCCACGGGGACGCCGGAACCCCAGGCCACGGGGGGGGGGGGGGGGAAGAGGGGGGGCGCGCGCCACATTCCACGAAGGACCGCTATGTGTCCCCAACAACTGCAGGGTGTGGTGGCGCTCGGGGGTGACAGCTGGAGGCAGGGTGGGACGGGGCAGGCTGGAGGCAGGCCTGGCATGCAGGATGCCCGGGGACGGGGGGGGGGGGGGGGGGGGGGGAGGGCGCCCTCCGGGGGTCCCCCGGCCCGGGAACCCCTGGTGTTGCCAAAGGTCTGGTTGCATTGGTGGCCAGAAGCCGTTTTCCCGTGGAATCATGGGCAGGAGCTTCAATTTGCAGACAGCTGTACCTTCTTTTTTTTTTTTTAACATATTTTTAAAAATACATTTTTATTGGCCCTAGCCGGTTTGGCTCAGTGGATAGAGCATCGAACGAAAGGGTCCCGGGTTCGACTCCAGTCCAGGGCATGTATGTACCTTGGTTGCAGGCACAGCCCCGGGGGGGGGGGGTGTGTGTGTGCAGGAGGCAGCTGATCGATGTCTTTCTCTCATGGATGTTTCTGACTCTCTATCCCTCTCCCTTCCTGTCTGTAAACAATCAATAAAAAATATTTTTTTAAAAAGAAGTGTTCTCCACCGCCCTCGCCGGGGCGGCTCAGTGGATAGAGCGTCAGCCTGCAGACTGAAGGGTCCCGGGTTCGATTCCGGTCAAGGGCACAGACCTTGGTTGCAAGTGCCCTGGCCTCGGGCGGGGCGTGTGCAGGAGGCAACCAATCGGTGTGTCTCTCTCACATCGATGTTTCTCTGTCTCTCCCGCGCTCTTCCCCTCTCTCTACACACCCGTGGGAACATATCCTCAGCTGAGGATGAACAACAAAAAAAGAGAGAAAAGAAAAAAAAAGTGTTTCTTCAGGGACCAAGAGACCAGCGGCCGTCACGGAGCAGCTGAGCAGCGAGCACTGCACATGCCCTGAGAACAGTCCCCCCCCTCCGGCCCCCCCGCTCCCTCCAGATGGGGATGTCTCACATTCCTTGACAGCTTATCGCCGTGGTTAGCCGTGCTGCCAGCCAACAGGTTCCCCCATCTGTCCCACAGGGCGGCCTCGACCCGGCTAATTCCACCCTCCGCTCCAGGGCCGGGCCCCAGGGCAGCCTGATGGTCCGCCAACTCCCACCCTGGTTCCGGGCCAGGCGATACGAG
This sequence comes from Antrozous pallidus, assembly GCA_027563665.1. NCBI lineage: Eukaryota > Metazoa > Chordata > Mammalia > Chiroptera > Vespertilionidae > Antrozous > Antrozous pallidus. The sequence continues at coordinate 2,100,801 of CM050528.1, forward strand.
ACAGACACCCCCTCGGCACCTCCGCCGGCCACGGGGGATGACGGCACTCCGCAGGCTGTCCCAAGACCCACCGTGTGCCGGGAGCCGGTCACTGTCTTAATGACGGACAGCTGTGGTCAGAATCCAGAGGGCTGGTCCACCTTGATTGCTCTGAAGGATCGGAGCTAATGATTGGATACTAGAGGCCTGGTGCACGAAATTCGTGCCTGGGGGGGTGCGGGGGTGGGGGGTATCCCTCAGCCCAGCCTGCACCCTCTACAATCTGGGACCCCTCGAGGGATATCAGTCAGACATCCTTTTCCAATCCAGGACTGCTGGCTTCAAACTGCTCACCTGCCTGCCTCCCTGATTGCCCCGAACCCCTTCTGCCTGCCAGCCTGATCACCCCCTAACCACTGCCCTGCCAGCCTGATTGATATCTAACTGCTCCCCTGCCAGCCTGTTTGCCCCCACCTTCCCTTCTCTGCCGGGCCTGGTCCCCCTAACTGCCCTCCCCTGCCAGCCTGATCCCTCCCAACTGCCCTCCCCTGCCGGCCTGATCCCCCACAACTGCCCTCCCTTGTAGACCTGATCCCTCCCAACAGCCCTCCCCTGCTGGCCATCTTGTGGTGCCCATCTTCTGTCCACATGGGGGCAGCCCTCCTGTGTGTTGGAGTGGTGGCCAATCTGCACATCACTCTTTTATTAGACAGGATTAGATAGAATTGGTGGTTGGAGCAGCCTCCACCTGTTATGCAGACTCGCCGATGGGCTTTTATTGGGGTTTCCCGCCTGGGGGAGACTGGTGCATCTTGTGATCTTCATCTTAATAAAAGGGATGGTAACGCCAGAGCGAGCAGTAGTCCTCCCACTAGAGCTGGACTCCTCGCCTAGCCCCCATCTCCAAGTGAAGGTTTTCCTGAGTCTCTATTCATTTGCGTGAGGCCCTCCCCAGAACCCGAACCCTGAACCGGAACCCTGAATCTCCAGGGACGTGAAAAGGGGTTCCCGGCACCCACCCATGACTGCCACCACTATGACACACAGTAGGTCCGGAGACTGCGCCTGACGCACAGTAGGTCCGGAAAGCGGCAGCCACCCATAGCAAGGCGCACCTGTTGGCCGCGTCTCCAGGCTGTTCCACATCGTTCCCACTGATGTTTAGAGCGAGGAGAAGAGAGAGGGAAAGACAGAGAGACGCACCGACTGGCTGCTTCCTGCATGGGCCCTTGGCCGACCGGAATCGGACCCGCCGGGCCGGCGCTCTACCCACTGGCCTACACTGGCTGGGGCCGCAGTCGGCAAACCCGTCAGCCCACGGAGCCGACTATCAACAGGACAACGATCGAGATTTCTCCGGAGAGCCAGATTTTTTAAACTTAAACTCCTTCTGACGCCAATTCTTTAACACAGACTCGCCCGGCCGTGGTGTTTTTGTGGAAGAGCCGCACTCAAGGGACCAAAGAGCCGCAGGTGGCTCTCGAGCTGAAGTTTTGCCGGCCACGGGGCTTGGGGCTATCGGGCATTAAAAAAAAAAGACAATCGAAGGGGATGGAGAACAGGTCGCCAGCTGCGGGAGGCGAGGAGGGGGCGTAGCCATAAAGCGGGGTGTGGGGAGTGAGGGAACATCCACTGCACCGGGACGGGACGGGGTGGCGGCCGCTGTAAAAGAAAAGGCGTTAACGCTCACAGAACCGCCCTCCCCGCCCGAGACGTCCATCTTACTCCGTTTTACTCCACGGCGATGTTAAAAACAGATGCCGTTTAGGAACGAAAAGCAAGCCCTGCCCGGTGTGGCTCAGTGGGTAGAGCGTCGGCCTGCGGACTGAAGAGTCCCGGGTTCGATTCCAAGGTCAAGGGCATGGACCTTGGCTGCGGGCACATCCCCAGTGGGGGGTGTGCAGGAGGCAGCTGATCCATGTTTCTCTCTCATCGAAGTTTCCGACTTTCTCCCTCTCCCTTCCTCTCCGTGAAAAATCAGTAAAACACACTTATAAATAAATAAGTGAAGCGAAGAACAAAACGAAACCAGAGGGCCTCGGGCCTGCGGGAGGGCTGTGTCTAAAGGGAAAGCGCTCGCTCTCGGGCGGGTGGGGGAGCCCTGAGCCAGGCCCGCGAGGCCTCCGCCCCGGGCTGCGCTGGGAAAACAGGCACTGGAGGAAATGAATCACTAATGGAGCCCCTGGAAGAGGCTCCGCCCGCCCGCCCGCCCACCCTCCCCCTGCAGCAGGGCCTCCGGGGGCCTGAGGGCAGAGAGGTGCCGGCTGGTTGGGGCGTTTGTTTGTGTAGGTTTGTCCTTCCCAGGGCTCTGAGGCGGCCCCCAGAAAGCAGGCCGGCTGGAAGGAAACACAACAGAATGTCCGGGTGCGGGGGGGAGGCCCCCCATTAACATGCCCACGGACCCTGCCTGGGCCCCCACATCCATCCCCTGGTGGCCAAGGCCGGGGAAACGGGCTGAGTCTGGCACAGGAGGGAGGCAGGACCCGCCATAGGGCACGGGGGGCCCCCCTGAGGTCCATGATCCGCACCCCCTCCCCGTTCGCTTCCCGCCCCCCACTTTGCTGGCGCGTGCTGCAATGCGCGATGGCCAGAACGGGCTGCTAACAGAGGTCAAGGTGAGAAGCACGGTCTGGGTCTTCTTCTCAGCCTCCTCCAGACCCACGGGTTTTTTCCCCCCAAAATCCGGGGCGGCTCCCGGCACAGGCGGGGCGGGAGGGCACGCAGACCCTGCCCTGGCCCACCCCCTCCACCCGCCGGCCCAGCCCACCGCCGCGGGGATGGGAGATGCGGGGCGGGCTCCACGGAGCGGGCAGGCCCCGGGGTGCCTGGAGAGGAAGTCCCCAAATAACCACACGGCACGCCTCTGGTCTAGGGGTGTCCGGGGTTCTATTTAAAATAATGGGGGGGGGGGAGACCAAGCTCAGGAAACACCCGACACCGAACCGGCTCATTATCGAGGCCCCGGCCGGGGTGGCCCAGTGGACAGAGCGTCGGCCTGCGGACTGAAGGGTCCCGGGTTCGATTCCAGTCCAGGGCACAGGCCCGGGCTACAGGCTCTGTCCCCAGTGGGGGTGTGTGCAGGAGGCAGCCGACCCCCTGATTCTCTCTCATCATGGATGTTTCTCTCTCCTCCCTCCCTCCCTCCCTCTTCCTTCCTCTCTGGAATTAAGGACACACACACGGGCACACCCATGGGGAGGAGGATGGGGTGACCTCAGTACTCGCTGGGCACGCCCTGCCTGCGGCTGCCCAGCTTCTGCCCTCATGCCAGGCCTCCCAGGCTGTCCTCGTGGTTTGGGGCTGAGAGGCCCGGAGACATCGGTGAGAACATGGAACTCCTGCCCCCCCCCCCCCCGCCCCCAGCCCCAGGGTCCCCAAGGGCTGTGCCGGGCTGGGAGGGTCTCCAGGAGGGAGGAGGCAACGCAGTGGGCAGCGGGGAGGGGGAGGGACTCCCCTTCACGCCTCTGCCCTCCCCTGGGAGAAGGGGGCTCGCTCACTCACTCACTTACGAGGTCACTCAGAGGGGACGGACCCACCCGGGGCACAGGCGGAGCTGAGCTTCATTTTTCATTTTGATGTTTTAAAAAACACTTTCTTTTTCTTTAATATATTTTATTGGGTTGTTTTCACAGAGAGGAAGGGAGAGGAATGGAAAATCAGAAACATCGACGAGAGAGAGACATCCATCAGCTGCCTCTCGCACACCCCCCAACTGGGGATGTGCCCGCAGCCAAGGTACATGCCCCTGACCGGAATCGAACCCGGGACCCCTTAGTCCACAGGCCGATGCTCTATCCATTCAGCCAAACCGGTTTCGGCAACACTTTCTTTAAAAAAATAAATAATACATTCTTACTGATTTCAGAGAAGAGAGAGGGGGAGAGAGGAAGAGAAACATCGACGATGAGAGAGAGTCATGGATTGGCTGCCTCCTGCACGCCCCCCACTGGGGATCGAGCCTGCAACCGGAGCCTGTGCCCTAGACCAGAATCGAACCCGGGACCCATCAGGCTGCAGGCCAACGCTCTACCCACTCAGCCACACTGGCCGGGGCCAGAAGCTGAGCTCCAGAAGAAATGGCAGCCACGCTGTGCCCTGGACCACGGAGCCACGGGCAGGCCTGCCATTTACACGCAGCGTCAGACACGCAAATGCCGACGGAAAACCCAGCTCTGAGAGCCGCAGGGGCCGGGGAGGCGGCCCCGGGGCGGTGTGGCAGCCGCAGAGGATGCCCGGGGAACCGGCTTCCTGTGGTGGCTCCCGCTCCCGCGTGCGTGGCCGAGGCCCGGCTTCCTCCGACCGCGTGGACGGGGGAGATAAGGGGCCTGCGGCCGGCAGCCAAGATAAGGGGCCGCCCGCCGGTCACTCCCCTGGACGGGCACCCCCCCACCCCCACCCCGCACCGGCCGCTGCCCTGGGAGAGGCAGGAAGGGGCAGCTCCCGGGGGTGGGGGTGGGGGGCCGGGCTGCCTCAGAGTTTGCTGGGGGGAGGGAGACGGGGGGGGGGGGGGGGGAGGTGAAGGCTGGCACCGCCGCTCCGACTGGGAGGCTGGGTGAGACCCGGGTGCCACTGGGGTTCGGTCCAGACACAGAACCTGCCTCCCCGGCTGGTGCCCGCCCCCACTGGGCGCTGGGAGGGTGGAGACACGGCGGGCTCCTCCCCAGCCGGGCTCCGGGGGTTCGCAGACCCCGTCCACCGGCCTCTCCCGAGCCGAGCCCGCCCCCCAGCGCCGGCTCTGAGGGCTCATGCTCTGAGGGGCGCCCAGGACCCTGCGAGGCCTCTGGCTGCGTCTCGGGGGCCGCGGGGGGCGCCGTGGGAAGGTTGACGGGCTTCGCTTCCCTTTTCATTTCGCGGACGTTTTTACGGAGCCGGGACGAGCCTCAGAAACATCGGCGGGAGAGGAACACCCGTCAGCTGGCCCCGGGGGGGATGTGCCCACAACCAAGGTCCGTGCCCTTCATCAGAGACATCGAACCCGGGACCCTCGCGTCCGCGGGCCGACGACGCTCTACCCACCGAGCCACACCGGTCAGGGCTGCTCTCTGCTTCTGCACGTTCTCTCCTCCCCACGGTGACTGTTCAGAGACCGGCTTCCCGTGTCCACGCCCGTCCCCCCGTCCGTCATCCCGGCCGGCCGTGAGGGCAGGCCCGGTTGGCACGCTGGGGGCCTCTGGAGCCTGGGAGCGGGATCAGCCGCCCGCGCCCCCACCAGCTGGCTGCCCGGTAAACACCGCTTCCTCTGCTTCCTCCCGCCAGGAGGTAGGGACCTCTCCCACGGGCAGGGGCCCCTCGGGGCAGCGAGGAAACTTGGATCCCTCCAGGCCGCTGACAGCCCCTCCCTGGGCGGGTCATTCCAGGACAGAGCAAACGGCCCTCGGGCAGGTGCCTCGCCTCCCCTCGCCTCCCCTCGCCTCCCCTCCCCTCCTCTGCCCTCCCCTTCCCTTCTCTGCCCTCCTCTGCCCTTCCCTTCCCTCTCCTCCCCTCCCCTCTCTGGCTCTGCCCCAGCTGCATGGCTGGGAGAGGCTCGGGGGCCACCACGCCTGTTCTGTGGCCCGAGTGTGTCAGCACGCCCTCAGGCCGGACCCCGGCCCTCACTGCCCAGGCTGCCCAGGGCATCACAGCCTTCCTCGCTGTCACCCCCCCCCCCCCCCCCATTGGAGGTCTCAGCTCCGGGAGCAGGCCCCGCGGAGGGACACGGCCGGGCAGGGGGCGTGCCCGCCAGCTGCCTCTGCCTTCCCCGCTGGGGAGGCGGGGATCGCACAAACCGCGCCCAATGGCCCCGGCCGGTGTTGCCCAGTGGGTAGAGCGCCGGCCTGCGGACTGAAGGGACCCGAGTTCGATTCCCGGTCGGGGCCCAGGCTCAGGCTGTGACTCCATCCCCAAGGGGGGGGGGGAGGCAGCCGATCGGTGACTCCCATCACCGATGTTTCTCTCTCTCCCTCCCTCTCCGAAATCAACACGGATACTTTTTTTTAAGAATCTTGCCCAACGAAGAGGCTCTGCCTTTGTGAAGGGAAAAGCCGACGCCCCGTGGGGTCAGGGGAGGAAACTCTGGTTTCTAGGGAACCCCCCCACCCCCAACGCGGCAGCAGGCACTGTCCCAGGTCACCTCTCAGAACCCTCACGCGGCCTCGGGGAGAGCGCGAGGCGGGCGAGGGACGGGCGCTCCGAGGCCGACCGGCAGCGCGAGGTGGCCTAGAGGGGGGGCGTGTTGGGGGGCTGTGGGGGGCTGTAGGGACGGGCCGAGGCCGACCGGCAGCGCAAGGTGGCCTGGGGGGGGGCGTGTTGGGGGGCTGTGGGGTGCTGGAGGGACGGGCGCTCCGAGGCCGACCGGCAGCGCGAGGTGGCCTGGGGGGGGGCGTGGGGGGGCTGTGGGGGGCTGGAGGGACGGGTGCTCCGAGGCCGACAGGCAGCGCGAGGTGGCCTAGAGGGGGGGGGGGGGCGCGTGTTGGGGGGCTGTGGGGGGCTGGAGGGATGGAGAAAAAAAAGAAAAAGAGGAGAAATCCTCACGGGCACGGAGCGATGTGTAAAGACGGCCCGAGGGAGGAGGGGTAGGGGGAGATGGGGGAGGCAGCGGGGGGCTACATGGGGGTGGGAGACCTGAGTTGGGGTGAACACCCAACGGAGGAGGGGGCACGGGGGACATGTGGGCACCGGGCGCCTGGACTCGGTGTCACGCTGTTAACGAACGTCACTGCAATAAACCCAGTGAGACGGGGAAACACGGGTCATCGACGTTTCTGCAGATGAGAGAGAACGACGGACCCATCGGCCGCCTCCTGCACGCCCCACCCCGGGGACGGAGCCCGCAGCCCGGGCCTGTGCCCCGACCAGGAATCGAACCCTGACCTCCCGGTGCCTAGGCTGGTGCTCTAACCCCTGAGCCCACCGGCCGGACAGGACCCCCGTGTTTCCCCACAAGGCGGACTCAGGCCCTGGGCCTCGGCTCCTCCTTCCGCAGCACGCGGGCATCCCGCCTCTGCCGGCCCAGCCGATGGCCCTGCTCAGGGGGGTGGGGGACGGGGAAGGGGGGGTGCGGGGGGACAAGGGGGAGGGGGAGGAGGTGGCTACAGCTCACCCCAGGGCCCAGCCCCAGCCCAGAGCCCCCGCCCTCCAGGGAACGCCCTTCCTCGTCCTCGCCACCCCCCCACCTCCCCGTCCCCCCGTGCGTAGGCAGAGTGCGGTTTCCGTGTATTTATTTATCCAGCGTTTTATTCTGAAACACTTTCCGACGCAGGAGAACGCGGGAGGAGCACAAAGGGCCGTCTGTGCGGGGCCCGCGACGACCTGAAAACGGAGCCGGAGGGAGAGACCGGCAGGCCGGTGCCCGGTCTGCGCACCGGACAGGCGGGCACTGCCCCGGCCACGGGGGTCCCAGGACGCCCCCCGCCTCGCCCTGCACACAGCCAGGGAGGTAGCGGACACCCCCCCGACGGCCTGGGTCCCTCAACGCTCGGCCAAGTCACCCTCCGTCCGGGTGACAGACAGAGAGCCCCCCGAGGGGCTCAAGCCGCCCACGGCAAGCTCCACTCGGCCACGTAATTTCAGCTGCTGCCCGGCCTGTGCGGCTCAGTGGTTAGAGCGTCGGCCTGTGTGACCCTGGAGGTCACATTCGATTCCCGGTCGGGGCACAGGCCCGGCTGCGGGCTCCATCCCCAGTGGGGGTGGTGATGATTCTCTCCTCACAGATGCTTCTCTCTCCCCCTTCCTCTCTCAAATCAATAAAAATGGTTTTTAAAGAATAATAATTTTCACGGTTGGCACTGGATAATCACATGATGTCACCCCACGGCCCCCTTTCTGCCGAGGGATGTTTAGTGTCCAGTTTTCCACGGTTATGAATAGAACGAATCGCTCCCTGTAATAATACCAGACGGGGAGGGGTGCGGGGGGGGGGGAGAAAAAAGTCCCGTTTCCGTAGAAAAACACCGCAGGGTGGGACTACTGGGTCTGAGCCGATAAACACACGCATGACCCTGAAAACCACACGGACACCGAGCACTTACAGAGAAAGACACCCACCCTCACCGGCGTGGCTCAGTGGATAGAGCGTCGGCCTGCGGACGGAAGGGTCCCGGGTTCGGTTCCGGTCAGGGGCGTGCGTGCCTCGGCTGCGGGCACATCCCCGGTGGGGGGTGTGCAGGAGGCGGCTGATGGATGTTTCTCTCTCTCCTCGATGTTTCTGACTCTCTCTCCCCCTCTCCCTTCCTCTCTGTAAAAAAATCAATAAAATATACTGAGAATAAATACATAAAACAGAGAGAAAGACGCCCCGGAGCCAGGACGGCAAAGGGGTGAGAAGGAGTCAGGTCTGCAGAGCCCCCGGCGCCCGTGTGCCGAAGCCGGGCCCCGGGCCCGTCCGCGCGGGGCTGCCGACGCGTGTCGGGGTCCCCGCTCCGACCGCAGGCGCGGAGCCCCAGCCCCTGTCCGCGAAGCACACCCCGGCTTCCTCCCCGGCCCTCGGTTCTGTAATCGCCGGCCCGGCCAGGTTTCCAGGTTTCCGGGAAAGGTGCCATGCCTTAGAGCCTCCGTCACCACTGACCCGCCCCCTGCCCCTCTCCCTCGTACGCGTCCCGTCCCCGAAGGCAGGCTCCGCCCTGGCCCCTGGCCCCTGACCCGCCCGGCGGGGTGCGAAACCACATCCCAAACCAGGGCCGGCCGGACACGGCGGTGTGGTCAGGAGGAGGAGGGCCCCCTCCTGCTCCCCCCTCTCCCCCCCCCCCCCCCCCCCGTCTCCCCGGAACCTCACCAGGCTCGCTGAGTCCCGGAGTGGCTGACTCGCGTCCCCCCCGGGCAGAGGGGGCGGCTAGAAACGGAGAGAAACGAAGGCCCTCCCCCAGACCAGCAGCCTCGGTCCCTCGGCCCGCTCCGGCCCCGAGGACGGCACTCTGGTCACCGGGAGACGGCTGCCCGCTGTCCGGGGGGGGGGGTGGGCTGAGGGGCACCCCGAGTGCTCAGGCTCGAGGGGCCCGCTGGTAAGAGGTTAAGAGGAAGAAAGCAGGGCACCCCACGCACAAGAGCCAAAGGTGGAAACAGCCCTCCTATCCCTAGATGGATGAAAGGGTTGAGAAAGGGATTCTTGGCCGAAACCGGTTCGGCTCAGTGGATAGAGCGTCGGCCTGCGGACGGAAGGGTCCCGGGTTCGATTCTGGTCAAGAACATGTGCCTTGGCTGCGGGCACATCCCCAGTGGGGGGGTGTGCAAGAGGCAGCTGATGGATGTCTCTCTCTCATCGATGTTTCTGACTCTCTATCCCTCTCTCCCTTCCTCTCTGTAAAAAATAAAATATATTTTTAAAAAAGAGAAGGGATTCTGTGTTTCCCAATGGTCTCAGATGACCCTGCTAGTGGTTCCGTGGGTCGAGACCCCCAACCCGAGAGCCACTGCTGCAGAGCCTAAGACGGTCGGAAAACACAGTTATTCACACGTTCATGTCATCGTTAACGACAGTGACGAAGTAGCAACGAGAACAGCTTCATGGTTGGGGGTCCCCACCCCAGGAGGAGCTGTGTTAAAAGGTCTCGGCGTTAGGAAGGTCGAGAACCAGTGGGCTAAGAAAAAAAGGGGGGGCTATCGCCCGGCCGGCGTGGCTCAGGGGTGGAGCAGCGGCTGAGGGCCAACCTACGAAGCAGGAGGTCCTAGTTCGATTCCCACCAGGGCACAGGCCCAGGATGCAGGGTCCGTCCCCAGTGAGGGGCGTGCAGAAGGCACGGATCCACCGTCCTCTCTCACCACCGATGTTTCTCTCTCTCTCTCTCTCTCTCTCTCTCTCTCTCCCCCTTCCTCACTGAAATCAATAAGAAAACAGTTTTTTAAAAGGGAGTATATTCATACGGCGGAACAGCATTCAGCTTTAGAAAAGAAGACAATGCTCACACCCGTTCGAACGTGGGGGAACCTTAGAGACTTTAATCCTAACCCAGCGGTGGGCAAACTCATCCGTCCCCAGAGCCAAACATCCACAGTTAACAACGACCGACGTGTCTCCGGAGAGCCACATTTTTTAAACGTAAACTTCGCCCGACGCCGCTTCTCCGGCACAGACTCGCCCCGGAGCCGCGGTGTTTTGTGGAAGAGCCGCACGCGAGGGGCCAAAGAGCCACCCGCAGGTGGCTCTCGAGCCGCGGTTTGCCGGCCGCGGCTGGACCTAAAAGGAAGGAGCCGGACACAAGAGGACAAATGGCCGTAGGCTTTCCCGGTGGGAGAGGCGCTGGGACTCACAGAGACGGAGACAGGGGCTGGCTGCCAGGGGCCGGGGGAGGGAGCGTGGGGGGCCGGTGTGCGCTGGGCACGGCGGTGCCATTTGGGAAGATGAAGAAAGCTCTGGCGACGGATGGTGGTGACTAACCCTCGTGCCCATGAACTATACCCACTTACACATGCCTTCCCAATTGACAGAGAAAAGGGCGAAAGCAAAGGCCTGGGACAGGCCCGAGGCTCGCCTGTTACCCGCCCTCCTCCCAAAAGTGCGGGTCTGGACAGCCAACATTCACCATCTCGGGCTGTGAGCTACAGAGTCCCCTGGCTCCCCCCCCCCCCATTTTTTCCCCAACGAAGAGCTGGGGGCTCCTGGGACGGCCCCCTGCCTGTTCCCTGCTCCCCACTTGGCCCCCAAGAGAAGGCGCGGCCCCGATCCACCCCAGCAGGACCTCCCTACGGATCCCCGACCACCAACACCGACCCCCTCCAAGGCCCCCCCCCCCAGAGCACACCCGCCCAGCGAGGCGGAAGGAAATGAACGTGGGCTCCTGGGGCCACGCGGAGGCTGTGAGCAGCCAGGGTGGGGGGCGGGGGCTCAGCCACGGGGGTTCCCTGCTCATCTGTGTCGTGGACTCAAGCGCCACCCAAAAGGTCACGGGCACAGAGGGGCTCTCTGTTCCCGAAACAACACAAAACCGCCCGGAAAAAATCGCCGCTTGGGCCTTTCCAGCGCGGATGGCGGCGGCCGCTTGTCACCGTCCTCTCCGCCGCTTAGAACAATCACCAGAAACACAGCCCCCCAGTCACACCCTCCGCCACACCGCAGCCCCCCTCCCGCACCGGTCCGGCCTCCAGGTTCCAGGAGCCTCACGCGACTCCGGACGCGGATGTGAGCCGCCCACGTGGGGCTCGGCCCCTCGGGTCACCACGGCCCCGAATCCGAGGCGGCTCCCCGCGGGACAGGGGCCGTCGGGGCCGGGGCCAAACCCAGCCGCCGTCACCTGCTCCCGGGCGACCAGGGGCCTGCGCCGGTTTCACACGGTCACATGTGAGCTGGTCCAGCAGCTCCTGTCCAACAGCCTGGACTTGGCCTCTCAGCACAAAGGCCTCCGTCAGCTACTGCCCGGCCCTTTAAAAGGTCGGCCAAGCCCAACGCTGCAGAACCAAGAGCAGAGGCTCGAGTCGCCGTCTCTGGTTGGACACCAGAGCCTGCCACGGACAGATGGATGGATGGGTGGACGGATGGACGGACGGGTGGGCGGGCGGACGGGTGGATGAATGGATGGATGGACGGACGGGTGGATGGACGGACGGACAGACGGACGGGTGGATGGACGGATGAACAGACGGATGGACGGACAGGTGGATCGATGGACGGTGGGTGGACAGATGGGTGGACAGACGGACAGACGGACGGGTGAGTGGACGGATGGACGGACGCATGACCTTCCCAGCTCCTGCTGCTGAGCACCAGCGAGGCCGGCATCCCCGTGCTCCCCGCTCCCTGCGCAGAGCGGTGGGGTGCAGATCTCGGACCGGGCGGGCGGGGGGGATCCCCTTACGAAGTGTAAAGCCGGAGTTCATGGAAAGGGGGTGCGTGTCTCTCTCCGGCAAGACAAGAGCAGGCACCCAGGACCAGTCTCGGGGGCCCGGGGAGTCAGGGTGCACAGCGAGCCAAGCCCGCCAGGTGGAAAGACAGTTCATTTTTTAAAAATATTTTTAATTGAATTTTTTTTTTTTTTTACAGAGAGGAAGGGAGAGGGAGAGTTAGAAACATCGATCAGCTGCCTCTTGCACACCCCCCACCGGGGAGGTGCCCGCAACCAAGGTCCATGCCCTTGACCGGAATCGAACCCGGGACCCTTCAGTCCGCAGGCCGACGCTCTGTCCACTGAGCCACGCCAGCTAGGGCTGGACAGACAGTTCCGAAGGAGGCTGGCCGGCGTGGCGCAGCAGGTGAGCGTCGGTCTAGGAACCAGGGGGTCACGGTTCGATCCCAGGTCAGGGGGGCACATGTCGGATTGCCGGTTGACCCCCAGGGCGGGGCGTGCGGGAGGCAGCCGATCCGTGGTTCTCTCTCATCGTGGATGTCTGTCTCTCTCTCTCTTTCTCCCTCTCTGAAATCGATAAAGATCTACTGAAAGAAAGAAAAGGAAGTTCTAAAGGAAACGCAGACCTGCACTGGGGCATCCTCGCCCGTCAACACGGGCGCCTTCCTGTCCATCCGGACAGACCGACCCATCCCTGGGGCCGGCCGGCTGGGCGCCGGGCAGTCCGTCCCCGCTCGGGCTGGCACTGAGCATGCCCAGAGAGCTTCCACTACAGCACGCGAGCTCGGCCTCCGACCCCAGCCGGGTCCTCTGTGATGAGGGGACACGCCGGCCCCCGGAGACCGATGTCCCTCTAACCCCGGGCGCCGAGATGCCCGCAGCCGGCACCGCGCACGTGAGCCCCGCTCCTGTCCGTGCCGGAGCCTCCGCCGCTGATCCCAGCCACGCAGGGCGGCTCCGCCGGCCGGGCCCCAGCTGGCACGCCCGGGCCTCCCCCCCGCCAGCCACCTGCCCGGGCACCAGCGCCTCTGCCCCGGCCGACGCCCCCCTGCCGCCCGTGCTCTGCATGCCAGCGCTCAGCCCAGGGCACACCCGTCCCGCTCCCGGGCGCCCGAGCCAGCCCCGGACTGACCCGGGGCCCCAAGGGGTTTGCTGACCCCCGCGCCTCTGGCTAGTGGGGCAGGCACGGGAGATGACGAATCAACCAGAGCGACAGGTGCACGGGGAGCCAAATCCCCCCCCTCCCCGTGCCCCGCCCGCCCCGGGGCCCGGTTGCCGCAGGCAGCCGGCCCCAATCCGGGTCTCACACAGAGATGGCGCTGGGCCGCTTGCCGACGAGGTCTGCCAAGCGACGTCCTGGGAAACGAGGGGCGACAGGATTTAATTCGGAGTCGCAAAACTAAAGGGGTCCGAAAAGCGGCCGCCGCTGCGTGGCTTCCTCGGGGACAAGGGGGCACCCCAGGCGCAGGGGGCAGCAGCCGACCCCAGAGCGAGGACGGGCAGCTCGGTGGGTAGAGAGGGTCAGCCTGTGGTCCGAAGGGTCCCAAGTTCAATTCCCAGTCAAGGGCACATACCCCGGCTGTAGGCTCCTCCCCAGCCCAGGACCCTGGTCCGTGTGTTTCTCTGACATCGATGTTTGTCTCTGTCCCTCCCTCTCTCTCCCACTCGCTCTAAAAACCCATGGGAAAATATCCCCGGGGGGAGGGGGGAGGATTAAGAAAATAATAAAAATTAATAAAAAAACAACACCTCGAAGCTTCAAAACAAAACAGCTCTAAACGGGGACCGGCTGAGGACAGTCCCTGGGCCGCACCCACTGCTCCGGGCCGGTCCGTGCACCCCGGGGCCTGAGCACGGGAGGGCGTGGGTGTCTGAGCTCGCCCCGCGAGGCCCGCAGGTCCCAGGACGGCCCCACCAGCAAGGCCCGCCTCGGCCTTTGATGTCCGAGGCCTCATTAGCAGGCAGGCCCCGTCATGTCCCGTCTGAGGAGTTCCAAAAACACGGTGACCTCCTCCCCGAGGAACGACTGATTCACTCCCACGCGCGGAGGGAGCGCCCTGCTTCGAGGGCGAGAGGGAAAGAAACAGCCACTTTAGCCGAAGCTGGTGTGGCTCAGCGGATGGAGCGTCGGCCTGTGGACGGAAGGGTCCCGGGTTCGATTCTGGCCAAGGGCATGGACCTTGGTTGCGGGCACATGCCCAGTGGGGGGTGTGCAGGAGGCAGCTGATGGATGTCTCTCTCTCGTCAATGTTTCTGACTCTCTCCCTCTCCCTGCCACTCTGTGAAAAAATCAATAAAATATATTTAAAAGAAAAGAAAAGAAAAGAAACAGCCACTTTCCATCCTCCTCCCGACGTGTCCCTGCCCTCCTGGGGCGACTGGGCTAGGGCACTCTGGTTCTGGGGGCTGTCAGTCTCCCCCGACAGCTGACTGACAGCTCGCACCTGCGAATGAGAGGGCAGGCCCCTGGCTGGGGACCCGGCCCCCAAGAAAACTGGTGCTTCCTGAGCAGTTAGAACAAGGAACTCCTCCATCACCTCCCTGTCAGTTTCTGGACCCTGAGGACACCGCAGGCTGCCCAGGGCTGAAGAGGCAAGCACAGGGCTCCTGGGCTGGGAGGCCCAGCCCCCCACTTCCTCACACACCTCCTTCTGGAGCCCCACACACCGCTTTCGTCTGTTTGTTGTTGTTTTAATCCTCCCCCAAGGACATATTTTCCCACTGATTTTTAGAGAGAGTGGGAGAGAGGGGAACATCGATGTGGGAGAAGCACATGGATTGGATGCCTCCTGCATATGCGGGAGAGGGAGGAGCTTACAACCCAGGTCCATGCCCTAGGCGGGAATCGAACCCGGGACCCTGCGGTCTGCAGGCGGACGCTCTATCCACTGATATCCACACACCGGCCGGGCCCCCCCCCCCCGCCACACACACGGATTTCTAGAGCCTCGTCCGGCCCTTCCTGGGGCAGCCCAGCGCCGTTCAGCTGAACCAACAGGGCCCCCGCTGCTCCGGGGTGAGGACAGCCCGCCTGACCACTCAGGCCGGCCACGGGCTCCTCCTGGCAGCCACCAGCCCAGCCACGTGACGTGCAGGGCAGCCTCAGATCTCAGACCGTTACCCCCTCCCCCTCCTGGCTCCGCACAGGACACCCCCTCGGCCCGGGGTTCGCTCGCCACGGCGTTCCTCTCCGCCCCTTAGGCCCCCGTCTCCGGCTGTGAGACCCCACTCCTACGGCCACCCTTCCAATCCCTCGCCTACCACGCCCCTTTGTGCCAGCCACACAAGACTTCCCTGCTTCCTCTCACACCTTCTCTGGGCCCCCACCTCTCTCTCTCTCTCCTCCTAATCGGTTGCCCCCTCTCTCACCTCCCTGCGCCCCAGGTCGCGGGGTGAGCCCTGTCAATGCCCTTGCAGCATGGCCCATACCCACAGGCCCTTGTGACCCTGCAAATCCTCATCGCCCCGGCTGCTGTTCAGGAGTGACCTGGCTACTCCCCTGCTGGGGCTTGCCCACCTCCCTGCGTGTCCCCCACACCCCGGAGTCACCCCCCACTGGAGTCCCACTGGGACCATTCACCCCCAGGGACCCGGTCCCCTGGGTCACCCCCTGGTGCGTGGCCCCTGATCCCCTTGACTGATGGAACGTCACACCAGATGGAAGTTAACTGGCTTCCCCTGGGGGCCACATAAGGCAGACAAGTGCATGCTGTCCCTTTAAGACGTGCGAGCCCCACTGGGCGCAGGAGGACACACTATGAGAGGGACCGTGGGGCGTGAGGGGCACGGCGGGCTCCTCCTGTCGGTGGAGCTGAGACCGGACGCTCCCCGAGTGGGTGAGGCGACGGAATCCTGCATCTGCCCTTTCAAATCTCCTGCTACGCGGTGTTCAACCAACTGGCTTTAGATGCCCCAGGGCCGTGGTCGGCAAACTGCGGCTCTCGAGCCAGGAGCGGCTCTTTGGCCCCTGGAGTGCGGCTCTTCCACAAAACACCACGGCCTGGGCGAGTCTGTGTTGAAGAAGCGGCGTCGGAAGAAGTTGGAAAAATTTGGGGTCTCCAAAGAAATTCCAACATTGTCCTGTTCATACGTGGCTCTGTGGACTGATGAGTTTGCCGACCACTGCCCAAGGGGGCTCCTCTGAGAGACGAGAACCCCCAGACTACCTACTCTGTGTACCCCCACTCCCACCGGCTGCCCCCCTCCCGGGGAGGGGGGGTGTCCCCTGCAGCTGGCAATGCCATCCCCGCACCAGGCCGCACGCTGGCTTCTGAGCGAGTCCAGATCTTCCCCTCAGCGCCCTTCCTGGGCCAGGTGGCCATCTGCCGCTTCTAAGCGGAGGCTTCTAGAATGTCCACCTTGTGACGTGCCAGGTTCTATGCACGTATGCCACATGTGTGTAACATGCAGACAACCTCCTCCTGTCCTCCGGCTCACCAGCTGACCCAGCAGCACTGTCTACCACACGGGAGCATCAGGCATGAAGCGAATGGGATCCTCAAAAGGATCTTCTCCAGCCCCGGCTGGGGTGGCCCAGTGGACAGAGCGTCGGCCTGCGGACGGAAGGGTCCCGGGTTCGATTCCGGTCCAGGGCACTTGCCTGGGTTGCGGGCTTGATCCCCACTGGGGGGCGTGCAGGAGGCAGCCGGTCAGTGATTCTCTCTCATCATGGAATGTTTCTCTCTCTTCCTCTTGGAAATCGATAGAAGTAAATAAAAATAAAAAAAGCAGCCTTCGTCAAAACTCAGGCCTGTGCTTCGCACCCCGATTCGCCCATCCGTGACTGTGAACACGGCCCTCCCACCTGTGAGCTGCAGCGGCCCCCGCACTGCCGCGTCCTCTCAGGTGGGGTGGCCCCGCCGCCCCCGCGTACGGCTCACCTGGCGTCTCCGCCCGGGGAGAACAGCAGGCACATGCCAGGGCCTGTGGGCGGGAGCGGGGTGGCGGGGGAGCCACTGAGCAACACACGAGGCGAAAGGGAGACATGGGGAAGGCGTGTTACCCCGGGACCCCCACAAACCACCTGCACTCCCAGCTCCTGCTTTTTTTTTTGTTTGTTTTTTTCTTTTACTTACTAATATATTTAATAAACGTTTATTGGTTTCCGGGAGGAAGGGAGAAGAAGAGAAACATCAACGATGAGAGAATCATGGACCGGCTGCCTCCTGCACACACACTCCCCACCCCCCCACCCCCCACTGGGGATCGAGCCCGCAACCTGGGCCTGTGCCCCGACCGGGAATCGAACCCTGACCTCCTGGATCAGAGGTCGACGCTCCCACGGAGCCACGCCGCCGCCAGCTCCTTTAACGAGAGGTTCTGGAATGCTTCGCTCCGTTCCCAAAACAAGAGTCATCCTTCGAGAGGCAGGACACCTTGTAAAATGTGACCTCGACTCCCTCCCCGCCCGCGATGACCCGCGTGTGCTGGGGGAGGGCGTGGAGGGGGGACGTCGTCCGCACTCAACCCGAAGGTGGCCACGGGCTCTGGTCTGAGAGACGCAGGCCCAGTGGCCTCTCGCTGCCCCGCAGCCACTCGCTCTCCCTGGTCACTGTCCCTTCGGTCGGCGTCCGAGAGGAAAAGGCCGCGGCGGTCACCCGGGACCACGCCGCACAGACCCGAAGGGCAAGCCCGCTGCCGGTGCACCGGAAACCCAGGGCAGCAGCCGGCAGCGCCCACGAGAAACAGGGACCTCGTAGAAGTGGGACCACCCAGTGCTTGTGCCCCTGGGCCTGGCACCAAGTCCCCCCCCCCCCAGT
This sequence comes from Antrozous pallidus, assembly GCA_027563665.1. Lineage (NCBI taxonomy): Eukaryota > Metazoa > Chordata > Mammalia > Chiroptera > Vespertilionidae > Antrozous > Antrozous pallidus. The sequence continues at coordinate 2,118,289 of CM050528.1, forward strand.
TCCACCCACATGTGCATTTGGAAGGCGGAGGTCCCCTGGCTCCCTGCGGATCTCCTGGGGAGCCCTAGCCCGAGCCGGACACTCGGCACCTCCTGGAGGGTTCCTTTCTTCGGGGCGCCCTGGGAACTGGGAAGCGTCTCAGCAGCTGCACCTGTCACCCCCTCACTCCATCGCTGACCTTTCACGGGGTGGGGGTGGGGGGGTCCCATCTCACAATGACACCTGGAACGGGGCTGAGCACTCGAGGTCAGAACCCCGCAGGCTGCCCGGGCGGGAGCCTCAGTCGGTTACAGCGTCCGCCCCAGACGCCGAGGTTGTGGGTTCGATCTGGGCTCGATCTCAGATCAGGGCACGTGTGGAATCGGCCCATGAACGCGTAAGTGAGCGGAACAACGAATCGATGTCTCTCCGTCCCTCTCTCAAATCAGTACGTTTTTAAAAATTAAAAGAGAGAGAATTCTCCGGCCTCTAAAAGGCCTAAAAAAGGAGCGGTCCTGGGGTCCCTCTCTCCTAACAGGGCTGGCCACTGCCCCCAAGGGGAGGTGAAAGGTCAGCGATGGAGTGAGGGGGTGACAGGTGCAGCCGCTGAGACGCTTCCCAGTTCCCAGGGCGCCCCGAAGAAAGCAACCCTCCAGGAGGTGCCGGGTGTCCGGCTCGGGCTAGGGCTCCTCAGGAGATCCGCAGGGAGCCAGGGGACCCCTGCCTTCCAAATGCACATGTGGGTGGAACTGGAGGGGGGGGGCAGGGACCTGGTGCCAGGCCCAGGGGCACAAGCACCGGGTGGTCCCACTTCTACGAGGCGCCAAGAGGAGTACAACCACAGAAACAGAATGCGGAGCGGAGGCTGCCGGGGCTGAGGGTGGGGAATCGGGGACCCCCTGCGGGGTGGGTGCAGACTTTTGGAGAGAGAGCTCCAGAGTTGGGCAGAGTTGACCGCAGCCCAACAGCCTGAACGGACTGAACTGGCCCCGAATCCCGCCCCCCCGCCCCCCAGGGGGCCAAGCTGGCTCGCGCAGCCCACAGCTGGCCAGCAGGGCCGGTCCCCAGTGGCCGCAGGGCAATCGTCCAGACCCCAGACGGGCTGATGTGCCTACAAAGCAGGTTTCTAAATGCCACAGCCTTCCACCACCTCTCCCACCACCACCCCGGCCCCCCACGAAGGGCCCCGGGCCGCAGCCACGCCAGCTGCAAATGGAAAACCGGCAGCTGGATGCACCTGAGACAAACAGGCCCGGGGGGGTGAGGGGGTGGGGGGGCTGATCCCCAAAAGGAGCTCCCGGAGCCAAAAATAGCCTCACTTGTTTCAAGAGGCTTCTGACCAACCAAGCACATGCCACTCCATCAGCAAAAAAAAAAAAAAAAAGGAAAATCAATGAAGCGGAAAACCAGTTCAGTCCAACAGGGACTGGACTCCAGGAGCTTCCAGACAGGCTCACACCCACCCGCCCAGCCAGCCAGCCCGGGGCTCACACTGCCCCCCTCCTCACCCCAATGACAAACGGCTCACACCCAGCCCCTTCACCCCAGTGCCAATGGCATTTGTACACGGTGCGGAGGGACAGACACGATCCCGTCGATTTAATCTCAGGGTGAGGGCCAGACTGCGGGCCGGGAGCCGAAAATAAGCACCAGCGAGCACCGGTCCTGGGGCGCTGGGGCCGCAGGAGCCGGTGAGTGAGTAATGCCGGGTGAAGCCTCCCACCAAAGCAGGGTAGATGGGAACGGGTGTGGCTCTCCGCCCCCACTCCCACCCCCTCCATGTTCCGGGGTACCCACTGAGTCAGAACTACCTGTCACCTCACTTCCTCCTCATTTGCATCCTCACCTGCTGTGACTTGACTTGGGCCGGCCCCCCGCCGGCTGGCTAGCAAGGGAACCCGACACCTGCGTGTCCTGGGAGCGGCCGGTGCATCTTGGGTTCCCCAAACATGTCATATAACTCTTCCGGGACGGGCACTGGGGGGGATGCCCAACGCACAGATCCGCCCTGGATAAAAGCATCTGATCTAGAGGGTGGAGAAACCCTCTTCGTAGGACTCCCAGAGCCTAGGGGGGGCGAGGACAAGCGACTCCCCAGAGTGTCCTGGGAACAACCCCAAGCAGCACACACTTCAGCACCAAAGGAACTGGCCCCACACACCCCCTCCTCCGCCCGAACCCCATTCCAAACACTGCAGGCGCAGGGACCCGCAAGAAACCCTTCCGGTCCACAGCAATATGGGACATTCACTCCAACATCACCCCCTTTTCTAGCCCCTCCTGCAGGCTCCATCCTTCCCAGCCAGGGAGGCCGCAGCGGCGGAGGTACCCACCCACCTGCATCTCCAGGGAAGCTGCCAGTGATGTCCCCATCGCCCGGCCAGATCTGCCCCGTCTTGCGCACTCCCACGATGGTGGCCTCGGACACCACGACGGGGCCCTGGCGGTGCCGCTTGGGGCACTGCGGAGTCGGGGGGCTGCTGCTGTCCCACGACTGCTGCGAGTTCTGCGAGGGCGAGCGGCTCTTGTCGCGGAACGGGCGGTGGGCAGCGGGGCTCGGGGACACGCGGCCGGAGCGGCCGGAGGAGCAGTCCTCCTCGCTGGACGTGAGGTTCTCGTTGGAGCTGCAGTCCGGGGTGTAGCCGCCGCCGCTGTCCTCGAAGCTGCGCGGGGAGCAGGAGCGGCGGGGCCAGGTCAGCCGCCGCTCAGGCGGCTCCGAGGCGCTCTGGCTGCGCAGGAGGGGGGGGCCCTTGCCCTCGCCCTCCGCCATCGCGCCCCCGACGTAGACGCTCTGGTAGGGCTGGTGCTCCGGCCAGGGGGGCTGCGGCCAGGGGGGCCTGCCGCCGCCGTTGGCGTGGATCAGGTTGTCCTGGAGGAAGCGGGGGTTCAGCTCGGCGTCCTCGTAGTCGCCGTCGAGGCCGCAGGGGCTCTCCAAAGGGCGCGCCCGGGGCGCGGGCCGGGGCGCATCGCCCGCGCCCAGCTGGGCCTTCCTGCGCTCCAGCTGCACGGCCTGGCTGCCTAGCGAGCTGATGCGCTCGGACACCTCCTTGTCGTTGACCTTGACCAGGCCGCGCTCGTGGTGGAACTCGACGTTCACGTAGAAGGGTTTGTCCTTGCGGATCCTCTCGAAGTTGGACCGCAGCGCCGCCACGCTGGTGGGGGGCCCCCGATCGGCGGCAGCAGCGGCGACGGTGGTGGCGGCGGTGGTCCCGGGGCGGCGCGCAGACGCAGGCCTGGCCTTGCTCGGGGACCCCTCTCCGTCGGGCCGGGCCTCGGGCTCCTCCTCGTCCTCGGCGGGCGCGGGCGCGGGCGGCGGCGGGTCGGCGGGGCCGTCGGGGGGCTGCCCCGCGCGCCGGAAGCCCCAGCGCTGGCGGTCGTAGCTCTTCCTCTCCTTGGCCAGCAGCGTCTGCAGGTAGATCATGCGGAAGCGCTCCTGGTTCACCTCCCGCTCCAGCCGCCGGATGGAGGCCTTGCAGCGCTCCAGCTCCTGCTCGATGTCGCCCGCCGAGCGCAGCTCCATGCGCGGCGGCTCCGAGTCCGGGAACTGCGCCTTCCACGCCTCGGCGAAGCCCACGGGGTCCACCATGGCGCGGCCGCGCTCCCCGGCGCCCCGGGGCCCGGCTGTGCGCGCAGGAGGGCACGGGATTGAGGGGGTCGGGGAGGGGGGGGGGGGAGCCCGGCTCAGCGGCGGCGCGGCGGCCTCGTCAGGCCTGGCCCGGGGCGCCCGGCGACCCCCATGGCCCCGCGCGGCGGTGGCGGCGGCGGGGGAACAATGCCCGCCCCCTCCCGGCGGCAGGTGAGGCGGCGGCTCGGCTCCGCTCCCCGGGAGGCGCGGCGCGGGGCGGGGCGCGCCGGGGGAGGTGGGGGGTGCGGGCTGCGCGCTCGGCTATTGTGTGCGGGGCGGCTCCGCGCGGGGCGGGACCGGGCTGCCTCCGCGGGGCCCGGAGCCGCTAGTCCGTGGCCGCCGCTCGGGCGCCCCTCTCTCCGCTCGCTGCTTCCGGGCCGCCGCCGCCGCCTCCCACCCGGCGCCGTGCCGCGCTGCGCTCCGCCCGGCCGCCCCGGCCACCCTCCGCCCGGCCCGCACTCGGCGCCGCAGGAAGGGGAGGGCCGGGGGGCGGTGGCAGCGGCGGCGGACGGAGCCGGGCGAGCCTCTTAAAGGGGCCGCGTCGAGGCGCCCGCGGAGGGGCGGGGCGGGGAGAGGGTGTGGGGGGGGGGCCTCGCCCACCGGGAGCCACTGTTTTCCTGGTGCCCGCGCTTGGCTGCAAGCGGGCCGCCCGGCAGCGGCGAACCCTGCGTCCAACTGTCCCCGTTTCTCTTTTAGGGACGTAAACACAGGCGACCAAGGGTGCCTCGGCCAGTCGCTAAACAGACATTGACACGCACGCCCCAAGGAACGTAGTCAGTACTGGAGGCCCAGTGCACGAAATGCATGCACGGGGGCAGCGTCCCTAGTGGCTGCCGGCTGGGGCCTCCCTTCCTTCGTTCCACGTCGCCCCCCGGTGGTCAGCGCATGTCATAGCAGCTATCCAACACCCGTTGGTCCAATTCCAGAGGAGACACTTTGCAGGTTAGGCTTTTATATATATATCACTAGAGGCCTGGTGCACGGAGTGGGGTTCCTTGGCCTGGCCTGTGCCCTCGGAGGATGTTGGAGAGCCTGTTTTAGCCCAATCCCTGCAGGCTGGGCCTCTAGTTTGCATAGACGATCTTTGGTTAATCTCTTCCTGCCTTTCTCCCTACCCACTTCTCTCCGAGATTCATCAGTCTGTTCCATGTTCCCATGCCTTGTACGTTGAGCATCTCCCCCACCTAGTGGTAAGTGCGTGTCATAGCTACCGGTTTGCACAGTTGCTTAGGCTTTTATAGAGAGAGATCGGCTGATTATAAATCACACAGGAGACAGACAGGCAATGCACGAACCACACACGGTTTATTGACTGGCCAGAGTCCGGGTGGTTTCCAGACCTCGGCAGGCCACCCGGAGACCCGCGCCAACAGACACACACTGGACGTTGGGCGTTGCAGCTGCAGCTCCGTGTCTCGTTTGAGGCCTCGGCTTCACGACTCACAGTTTGCAGCAGAGCCCGGGCAGGGGAAGTGGAGGGTGACCATCTGTGGAGGAGCAGGCGAGCCTCTCTGACCTCCTCTGGTTCCTTGCTCTTTGATGTGCTCAGACGGGGGTCTTCCTTGTGTCTTATCAGTGGGTCCCAGGAGCCTTGCTATCTGGTCTTACATATGGGGTACAGGTCACTTTACTTTTTATATGCAGGCCACTCAGAGGTTCTTATCAATTTGTTTACGTTACAGTCATTACATTTCACACTTTCAGATATCACACTTTAATATTTATTGTATTTTATCCTTATTACTATAACACCAGCCCTTCTGCACCCCTGGGCCAGGCACCCCTGCACCCTCTTTTCTCATGCCCTGTGCCACTCATCAGCGTTGGGGTGGAGCTGGGAGGGGAGGGGTGCAGGCAGGTCACTCATTCCAGAAGGGCCAGGCTGGGTCGGCAATGCCAGCAGCCCCTGTGTGCCAGGCTGGGGTGGGCGATGAAGCAACAGCTGCCAGACAGGATCGTCACAGAGATATCAACAGGAATGTCTCCCCGGCCACTCAGCACCCACATCTTCCTTCCCTTGGTCCTGTTCCAGATGTTTGTGGGGCCCCCCATCTCTCCTGAGCTCCAGAGGCCAGTGTAGTGTGTCCCCCAAATTGCCTGACTCTAAACTTGTCTGCCCAGTCTTCCTCTGGGGTGCCAGCCTGTACTGTGACCCGCAGGTGAGCAGGGAAACAGCATCCATCTTCCCTCCTGCCCCAGGGACACCCCGAGACTTTAGACCCCACACGGCAGAGAGCACAGAGTAGGGAGTGCGATGGGACAAAGGAAATACCCAAACCAGCCCCGCTGGGCGGAGGGGAAGGAAACAGGATTGGTCACCCGGAGAGCTGGGCATGAGTCCTGGCCTGGGTGTTGGCGTGAGAGCGAGGATGCCTGCCTCCCACGCTGCTGTCCTGTGTGGACGTGAGGGGGTGTCTTTATTTATATACATATTGTTTTATTGACTATCTTTATATATATATATCTACTGTTTTTTATCGACTTTTAGAGAGAGAGAGGAAGGGACAGGAATAGAGAGAGAGGAACATCGATGAGAGAGGAACATCATCGATGGGCTGCCTCCTGCACGTACCCCCACTGAGGATTGAGCCCACAACCTGGGCACATGCTCAGATCAGGAATCGAACCCACGACCTCCTGGTTCCTGGGCCCACACTCGACCCACAGAGCGACACCGGCCGGGCTGTGAGGGGTTCTTTTGCCCTCCCGCCAGTTCCAGGGCCACCCAGCTGAGAAACCCTGCCGTCTAGATCAGAACCCCGGGGGCCAGGGCCCTGCTGGCCGATGGGGGGTTCGGCTCACCCCACAACAGGCTCTGTGGGCGGGGCAGCTCCTCCCCTCCTCTGAGCCGTCTGGTCCTGCGTGAGATGCTGCGAGCGAGTGCCGTCCGTGGGCACTCGGATGGGACCCCCGGAAACACACCTGGGTGAAGGCACGCGGTGTTTCCTTCCGGTCCTTGCGAAGGGTGCCCTGAGTCACCTGAGAACCCGCGGGGCTGGCTTCCAGGCACAGCTCCCTGCTGCCCTCTGCGGGCCTCTCTGCCGTCCTGCAGGGCCCGGCGAGGCGAGGCTGACACCTCAGTGGGCGCTCACATCCTCGGTGTCCTCATCTTTGAAATGGGTGTGATTGGAACCGGGACAGCTGTCGGAGGCGGGGTGGGGAGCACCGGAGGCAAGAAGGGGAAGGGATTCTCCAAAAAGCGTAGACGGGGCGTCCCCGCAACAGGCACGCTCGCTTTAACAGCTGGTAGCTCACTGAATTTTCACTCCGTCTCAGGTTTAACTGGTTCGAAATGATGGGGGGGAGCCAGACTAAGCTTTGAAGAAAGGAAACGTACCCTCGCTGGACTTTGTGTGGGGGGAACATAAAAGTTATACATTTTACAGCACAAAGCCGGCCACTGCTGACGAGTTGAAGGAGCACAAATACAAAGTGACTTTTTAAAAAATATATATATTTTTTTATTGAAATCAGAGAGGGAGAGGAAGGGAGAGAGAGAGAAACATCAATGATGAGACAGAATCATGGATCGGCTGCCTCACTGGGGAGACCCAGCCCGCAACCCGGGCCTGTGCCCTGACTGTTCAGAGCTCGATGCTCAACCTCGGAGCCATGCAAGCCTGGGTCAAGTTCGCTTTAAACCTGTCTGGTTTTGTGCACCCACGCCGTCCCCCAGAATCCCATTCATTAAAATGAAATGGGTGCGGTAAGTCCTGACCTCGCAGGTCGCGGCTCACGATAAGTAGCAGCTGCGTTCACGCGGGCTCAGGCCACCACCAACCAGCAAGTGGGCCGGCGGCCTTAGGCCGGGGGGCCCTGGCGGTCAGCAGAGAGGATCCCCAAGCCCCAAGCTGCCTTTCCCTTTTCCTGATGGGCCCCTCGGCTTCCGGTGGGGGGTGTGGGGGGGACTGTGGAGTCACCAGGGACAGTATAAAGACCACCTGGGAAACAAGAGGGTAGGTACCAGGGGTGGCGGGGCTGGGGGAGGTACTTCATCCGTCACTGAGGTCTTCCTGCCTCGGGTTTGCAGGCCCCAGCTCAGCCCCACCTTAAACGTCGTGGACAGAAGCAGACCTCGTTCCCAGACCCTGCAGATGTGCAGTTCGGGGTTGCGGCTCTTCTCTTGCCAGACGGCTTGTCGTGGAGCTCAAGGACACAGCCAGATAGCGGCTATCTCCCCCGGGGACGGCTTCTTCCGACCCAAGGACACCCCTCCCCATCCTCAGCCCTCTTCTGTTTTCCTTTCTTTTTTAAAAAAATATATTTTATTGATTTTTTTTACAGAGAGGAAGGAAGAGGGATAGAAAGTCAGAAACATCGATCAGCTGCCTCCTGCACACCCCCCACTGGGGATGTGCCCGAAACCAAGGCACATGCCTTTGCCCAGAATGGAACCTGGGACCTTTCAGTCTACAGGGCGATGCTCTATCCACTGAGCCACACCGGTTCCGGCCCTCAGCCCCCTTCTGAAAGCTCCCATCTGGCATTCTGGTGCTTTCCTGCAAAGCTTATCACCCGTCCCTTCTGAGGAGGGAGGGAAGGGAGGCAGGAGGAGGAAAGTGGGGCCCGGAGAGTGTGTGACTCCCCATCCGCTGTCTGTCCCCAGCTGGATCTAAAGTCCGGAGTACAGAGACCTGTCTCTCTCGTCACCCATCCCTCCCCAGCGCTCAGCGCAGTGGGGGCTTAGCCAGTGCTGGGGAATGAGGAAGCTGCCCTGTGTGGCCTCGGAGAGCCCACAGCCCGGGAGAGAGTGGCCGGTGTGTGTGGGGGAGGAATGGATTAGGCAGACAGAGCCAGACCTTGGCAGAAGGCGGTGTGCCATGGTGGGGGAGGAGGAAGGGGCAGAGTCTGAGGGAGGTTTGCCGGGGGAGGTGACATCTGAGCTGGAAAAGGCAAAGACAGGAGGACTAAGAAGTTCTAGGTGTGTTTAAGGAGCATCCTGGTTAAAAATGCGGATCAGCTGTCAGCCGGTTAGAAATTCGGATTTTGGGATCAAGGAAAACACGATAATTTCAAGAGAGACATCAAAAGTGCTTTCTTCAAAGTAATGTCCATCGCTAGCTACGCATTTCCCCCATCCGTCGGGTCGTTGGTGGAGACCGTCCCAATAGAACTTTTCTTGTTTTGAGGCAGACCGTTCAGAGACCCCCGCTGTCCACTTCTTCGTACGTTTCGATGGGAACACGTGGTCGTCTGAAGGACCGAGGGCTGGTGAACACGGCGGGTGGGTTCATACCTCCCGGGCAAGACCTTCCCACGTGTCTTTCCCCGGTTTTGTGCGTTTGGGGTTCTCAAAATAAACCCACTTTTCATCGCCAGTCACAATCGGATGCAAAAGAGACTTTATTTCGTGCCGTTTGAAGCAACGTTTTACTGGTGACTTTTCGGTTTTCCATTTGTCTTTGGTTCAGTTGATGTGGCACCCGTTTTCCTTCCTTTAAAATCTTCCCCGTTGCTTGTGAATGATCGGAAATGGTTTGCTGAGCAACGTCTAATCTTTCTGCGAGTTGTTTTTGAGTTTGACACAAATCTTCATCCAATAATGCTGGTGATTGTTGGTCTTCAGACGTTTTCTGTTGACCTGGACGTTCTTTGTCTTTCACATCGAAATCATCCCTTTTACAGCGTTTACACCAGCGCCCACAGGTGTCTTGAGACGGAGCGTGTTCACCATAAGCTTCCCGAAGCATACGACCACTCTCAGCAGCACTTTTCTTGGAAATAAAGTAATGTTTTTTGGCACGAAATTCGACATTTTTAAGCATAAAAATACCTGTGATGTTAACACCTTCAGAAAATTTGACATAGGAAGTGTTGCTTTTCAATACAACAAAATAGCCTACATGTCAAATTGCATCTGTATTAACATACGTGTAACTCCATCGGTTGGAAAAAACCCGCGTCATTAACCGGTGCACCCGGTAGAGTCACTGGGCTCCGGGGCTCCTGTCCATCCGGCTCCCACCAGCTGCCCAGCCTGGGGCGAGGGACCCCACCGACGTGACTCGAACCCTCACAACCACCCTCCGGCAGGAGGCAGGGGAAGGGGACCCAGGAGGCCGCTCCAGCCACATGTCACAGGCGGGTGGTCTGCGCGGCGTTGTAAGGATTCTGGGCAGCCCTAACCGGTGTGGCTCAGTGGGTAGAGCGTCGGCCTGCGGACTGAAGGGTCCCAGGTTCGGTTCCGGTCAAGGGCATGGACCTTGGCTGCGGGCACATCCTCAGTGGGGGGTGTGCAGGAGGCAGCTGATGGATGTTTCTTTCTCATCGATGTTTCTGACTTTCCATCCCTCTCCCTTCCTCTCTGTGAAAAATCAATAAAATGTATATATATATATATATATATTTAAAGGATGCGGGGCTTTATGCCTGGAATCCCCACCCCAACCCTCCCCCTCCCCCGTGAGCCCCCGAGAGCTGAAGCTTTTCTGTGTTCCTCCAGGCCCTTTCTGCACCCCCATCCCCACCCGCTTTGGGGGTCAGAGGCCAGAGCAGGACGCCCTCCAAGGACGAGGTCCACACGACCCCCATCTGTCATCTGTCAGCCCCATCCATCACCTGCCGCCCGGGAGCTGCAGGCAAGATCTGAACATGGTGATCGATACAGCCGTTCTCCTCGCTGCGCTGGACCCCCGAGGGGCACCTCCTCCAGCCTCCCCCCCCTCCCCCGTCCCGCCTCCCATCCAGGGTGGGGAGCCGGTCTCCCCAGGACTTCCTTGGCTCAGGGCTCTGTGTGAGGGAGCTGGTGGGCCTTTCCTCCCAGCCCCCCATCAGCTGCAACTTGCCCGCCTTCTGCAGAATCAATTATTGATGAGGCCCTTCGCAGCCGGGTGTCCCAGGAGAGGCTTCTGGCTGTCCCTCCCCGCCCCCCCCCTCGCCTTCATGTGGGGGAGGGGGGCAGTGACAGGATGAGCCAGTTCTGGAAGCGGTCAGAGGCCGGAGCACCCTCAGGCCAGGGGCGGGCCTCCTCTGGGGGAGAGGGAGCCCTGGCTGCTTTGCTTCTGGGAGGACTGAGCGGGAGGCCGGCTGACCTGACAGCTCCTGGAGCCGCCTGGGCCGAGGGCTGGGGCCGGGGGCGGTGGTCCCGGGCTAGAGGCCTCTGGGTGGGGCCGGGAGGGAGGCGGCAGGACAGGCGCAGTTCCAGTCGCCAATCAGCTTCTCTCCGGGGAGGGCCGCCATCCGGGAGATGACGTCGGGCGAGAGCAGCTCAGGGCAGGGGCTCTCTGGGTGGCCCTCCTCCGTCAGAACAGGGGCCCCTCTCTGAGCTGGACCCTGCCCCCACCTCCCCAGTCCCTGTCCTGGGCCGCCCCCTGCAGCCCCCTCCCGGCCTCGCCCTGCTTCACCGGTTCCCACTCCTGTGAATGAATGACCGGCCGTGTGAATGTAACTGATCTCCCCGTCCCAGCTCTTAGGTCTCTGCTCAGGGCGCCCTGGGTCCCTCTGGAGAGCACCCGGGAGGGCTCCCAGCGCCTCCCCTCCCCAGACTGAACGGAAGGGGAACTGACGGGCCTCTGCTCCCCCCCACCCCCCTCCGCAGCGGTGCAGGCAGGTCTGAGTGAGGACGAGGTGCCTGCAGGGCATGGAGTCTGCGAGCTGCCAGCAGTGGGCGCGGACAGGGGTTGATCTGGTTCAACAACACACAAGCCCGCAGACGCCGGGCCGCGCTCAGCAGGACCCGCCTGGAAGGAACCCCCCAGCTGAGCACAGCGCTGCCCTCCCAGGAGCGCCACCTGCTGGCGGGGCCCTCACTCCGCACACAAATCTCCGGCCTCTCGTTTTGACAATAAGCACGAGTTCCCTTTAAGAGTGGCGTTTACAAAGAAGGGTTTTATATCGTCTTAAAAAAAGAGAGAGAGAGAAAGCTGAAGGTGCGATAAAGGGGAAATAAATAGAAAGATGCCCGTGTTCTTTCCCAGGGACGTCGGGCAGTCACCGGGGCACCTGTAGCGGGCGGGCCCTGCCCGGTGCGGAGGCGCTTCCAGGGCTGTGATGGGGGGTGCAACCCGAGGGCATGGAGAGGGGCGGCTCCGGGCAGCAGCTGGGCCGGGGCTGGGTGTGCAGGAGGCCGGGCAGACGGCACGCTGACCCTGGGGGAACCCGTGTCCTCCCAAGACCCGTGGTGCCATCGCAAAGGCCCCGAGAGGCGAGAGCCCGGCATTCTCTGGCTCCCAGGCCTCTCCCAGGCAGGTGGAGGGCGAGAAGGTCGCGGGGCAGCCGTGGGCACCTACAGACTCACCGGGGCAGAGCGGGCAGCGCCGTGCTCCAGGACGCCAGTCCCCGGGCAGCTGGGCAGGCTCTCCCCGCAGCCCGTCGGGAGACTGGATGCCAGGGGGCCGGGGGGAGGGGCGGCCTGTGCTGCCGGGCTCGCCCACAGACCAGAGGGCAGGGCCCGGACCCAGGGGAGCCGAGAGGCCTTCTCTCCCGCCTCCTCCAGAGAGGAGGGTCCCGCGAGAGAGGCCAGGCCCCGGGGACCCCCGCAGTGGACGGGGACCCCGAAGTGGGAGTCCTGCTGTGAAGGGAAGCCCCAGGCCGGGGGGCAGGTGGCCCCCGTGTGCCGATCCGCCGGGCCCTGCTAGCCCCAAGAGGCTGAGGCATGTGCAGGTGCTGACATGCGCTGAGGACGGGCACACGTGTCCAGTGCCTGCAGTCTGAGGCTTCCGAGGCCGGGCAGACGGAGTCTGTGCTGAGCTGTCCTTCCAGAGGGCACACGGCCCCCCGCCACCCCGGGGGCAGGCAGTGGGGCCAGCAGCCAGAGGCTCTCCTGCGCGGAGGGGGGCGTGGACAGCTCATCGCAGAACTCAAGCTCCTCGTCCCGCCTCCGCGGTCTCAGACAGCGCTGCCCACGCGTGTGTCGGGACTGGGGACCTCGGACACAGACCCCGCTAACAGCAGCCCGGGCCGGAGGGCCTCTCACTCCCCTGGGGCTCAGAAGGACCGCCCTCCATGCCTGGAAGGAGAGGGGAGGAGAGGGGAGGGTAGGGTAGGGGAGAAGAGGAGAGGAGAGAGGGGAGGAGAGGGGAGGGGAGGGAAGGAGAGGAGAGTCACTGGCATCAACCAGGCACCTGCAGGGGCACTGGACAGGCCCCACCCCATGCCCTCTGGTGGCTGCTGGTCAGAGGTCAGAGGCCCCAGGGCCTCTCATTTAAGGCCTGGCACGGGCACACATTCCAGGTGATGGGCAAAGGTAGGAACCAGGAGCGCCACCGCCAGGACACCCCATGGAGCCTGTGCCAGCCCGCTCGTGGGGAGCCGGCCAGGCGGGGGGAACAGGGCGGGGTCTGAGCTGGCAGAAGGGTCTGGGAGGCGGTGGCGGGTCACAGCAACGGGAGAAAGGAGACCCGAGGGGGTGGGACGGTGGTGGTGGATTTGAGGTCACAGCCCACCCCCCCAGTTCCCCCCATGCGCGGCCCGCACGCACAGATGAGGTCTCCATCGCCGACCTGGGCCCGGCCGCCCCTCTGCTCCAGGGCCCGCAGCAGCGCCTGCTCGAACGCCAGGGCGGCCACGCGGCGGAAGAAGGCGGGCACATTCTCCCCTGCGGCAGGAGACAGCGTGAGCCCCGCCTCCGGGCCGGGCTCCTCCCCCGTCCGTTCCTCCAGCCAGTGAGCGCTGAGCCCGCCTCCTTCTCTGCCCCGGGCTCCTCCCCGTCCGTTCCTCCAGCCAGTGGGCGCTGAGCCCCGCCTCCGTCTCTGCCCCGGGCTCCTCCCCCGTCCGTTCCTCCAGCCAGTGGGCGCTGAGCCCCGCCTCCGTCTCTGCCCCGGGCTCCTCCCCCGTCCGTTCCTCCAGCCAGTGGGCGCTGAGCCCCGCCTCCGTCTCTGCCCCGGGCTCCTCCCCCGTCCGTTCCTCCAGCCAGTGGGCGCTGAGCCCGCGGCCGGGCACGGGGAGGGGGGTGTGTGCGTGGATGCCCTGCTCTCCTGCAGCCGGGGAGCACCTGTCGGGGCGCAGGATGGGGGTCCGGCCCTTCACAGAACCCTGCGCAGCCGACAGCCTGGCGCTGGGTGAGCCCACCACGCACAGCCCTGTGCCCACCACACGCAGCCGGTGCCCACTCACCCGTCTTTGCCGACACGGACCAGTACTCGGCTTGCATCTCGTTGGCCAGGTGCACTGCCTCCCCCTCCGCCTGCTCACACGCCGCCCTGGACTGGGGGGCGACCGTTCTGGAGGTGCGCGTGGGGGCGGGGAGCTGCCGCCTCCCACTGGGCTTCCTTCCCATCTCCCCGCCCCCTGCAGGGCGGGCCCAGGGCAGGGCTGAGACCCCAGCAGCGCCCCGAGAGGAGCTCCCCTAACTTTCAGGTCCCGGGTCAGATCCTCACCGAACCCCGCCAGGCTGCCCTCCATCCCGGGCTTGGGCTGCCAGCGGATCCATTTCCCAGGCACCGCCCCCCCTCCCGGCTCACCAGAAGGTCCTTCTTGGTTCCCACCAGAAAAACGAAGCAGGAGCCCGGCTCGTTCTCCCTCAGCGCGTCCTCTAGCCACTGCCTGGCCGCACAGGGGGTGGGGTGGGCGTGGGGAGGGGGAGGAACGGCTGAGAGGCAGCCCCGCCCCCCAGAGGCCTGGGACCTATCCCCTCAAAGAGGCCTGAGACCTACCCCTCCCCCCCCCCCAAAGGCCTGGGACCCACCCCCCAGAGGCCTGAGACCCCAGGGGGTGGGGCCCAGGAGCACTGGCCAGGGGCGGGGAGACCCAGTCTTGGCCACACCTCTGCCCTGGCTCTGTCAGCCGGGGTGACCCTGAGCCGTCATGAGCTGGACGCTCACCCAGCCCCTGGGGTTTGGAGATGCTAGACGTGCGCACCCACATGTGGGAGGGGCGGGGACCGGCCATGAGCTGGGCGACCTCCGGACCGGTTGAGTGGGCAGCTCCGGACCGATCCCTGCCCTCGACGGCAGGTGCCAGGCCCACCCGTCGTTGGCTGCTTGGGGACATGAACCAACTCGGCCCCTCGTCCAACAAGGAGGCTCCCCAGGTGGCCACAGCCGAGCGTTGGAGTGAGCGCAGGCCGAGCTCAGGCTGTGCCCGCGGGGGGCACCGAACTCCCTCCTGTCAGCGTGGGGAGTCTTGAGGGGCAATAAGGGCCTGACCAGTGAGCTGCTCCCTCGCCCCTGCCACTGGGGCCCAGCTCAGGGGCCCCGATTGGGGAGCCCAGGGGGACCCCGGGGCTGCAGACTTGCCTGGTGTGGTCCAGGGTCTGCACATCCGTGAGGTCAAAGGCCGTGATGATCACTGCGCATGGGGCGGGGGGGGGGGGGGGTGAGAGCTGCTCAGCGACTGGGGAGGCGACCGGGGGCCCGTCCGTCGGCTCCCTGCTCCCCGGAACTGTGGGGTGGCCCCCCACATGGAGGCCAGGAAGGAGTCACCCCGAGGCTGTCACTGTGGAGGATCCCGTGAGCCTGATGCACTTGGGGCTCCTGAGTCCCATCTCCCCTCCACTGGCAGCTAAGGGAGGGGGGCAGGGGGGGAGGCGCGGGGGGGGGGCGCGAAGGCCGTGGCTCTGAGGCCGCTCCCTCCCCCCGCCCCCCTCCAGGGAGCTGGGAGGACAGCGCCTCCCGCTGGGGGTGCTGGGCGGTCTAAGCCACAGCAGTTGTTTTCAAGCTCCGGGTTCGGGGCCCGGTGCAGGCAGACTCGGACCAGCGGCAGCTGTGAGAGCAGTGAGCACCCCTGGCAGGGGCGGCTCAGTGGATAGCGCGCTGGCCCAAGGACTGCAGGGTCCCCGGGTTCGGTTCCGGTCAAGTGCACGCACCTCAGCTACAGGCTCAGTTAGGCCCTGGGCATGGCCGTGTGGGAGGCAACCAACCACGTGTCTCTCTCTGTCTCCCCCTCTCTCTTCCCCCCCCGCCCTCCCCCCTCGCCGTTGCCGGCCCCGGCAGCTCACCCTGGGCGCCCCGGTAGTAGGCAGATGCGATGCACTTGAACTTCTCCTGCCCTGCGGTGTCCCAGCTGTGCGGAGGGGAGAGGGAGGCGGCAGGTCGGGCGGCTGCAGGGTCAGAGGTCAGCGGGCCACGGGGGACCGCGCCCCAGACGGGGACTCACATCTGCAGTCGGTGGGGGACGCCGGCGATCTCAAAGCGCTCGATTTCGAAGTCCACGCCGATGGTGGCCTTGTAGTCGTGGGCAAACGCGTTCTTGCAGAACCTGTGGGTGCGGGCGCGTCAGGAGAGGCTGCGGGGGCTGCAGGGCAGTGGGGGGGGGCCAGCAAGAGCGGCCGCTGAGGCGGCAATAGTCCCGAGACAGGCCTCGGAGGGACAGCCAACGAGGATTGTGGGGGCCAGCAGCGTGGCTCAGGGGTTGAGCGTCGACCTAGGAACCAGGAGGTCAGGGTTCGATTCCCGGTCTGGGCACAGGCCCGGGTGGCGGGCTGGATCCCCAGCAGGGGGCAGCCGGTCAGTGTGCTCTCACAGCAGTGTTTCTCTCTCTCCCTCTCCCTTCTTCTCTGAAGTCAATAAAGTTAACTATACGAATGAAAGGGTAATATGCTAATTAGACCAGACGTCTTCCCCGATGTCATTCCGGATGTCCTTCCTAACAGTGCCCCCCAGACCCCCGGGGTGCCTGCGGACGGCCCAGTCAGTCCCACCCGGGGTCCTGGGTGCTGGCCTGGGGGAAGCCGGCTCAGGCCCCGGGTGCCTGCGGCCGGCGGGAGGAGGGAAGGCTGTGTGCCAGGTGCGGAGGCCGAAGCAGAGGCAGTTAGGGCCGATCAGGCTGGCAGGCGAGTGGTTAGGGGAGATCAAGCAGGCAGGCAGGTGAGCAGTTAGGAGCCAGCAGTCCCAGATTGCAACAGGGATCGGGCCCAAAACCAGCGGTCGGACACCCCCTGAGGGGTTCTGGATTGAGAGGGTGAAGGCTGGGCTGCGGGACACCCTCCCCCCGCCCCCCGTGTTTAATAAAAGAGTGATGTCGGGGGGGAGACAGTCAGGGGCAGAGAAAGAGAAACTGGGCATGCTCAGGCAGTCGGGGCGGTGAGGGCGAGCCCACGGCACCAGGGGGACCCCTGGGGTTTCTGGCCCCCCTCCCCCGGGTGTGCTTCCGGGCAGTGCCCTCTGGGGCCCCAGGCAGTGTGCCGCTCGCTCACCTGTGGATGAGGCTGGTCTTGCCCACGTGGAGGTCGCCCACGACCACCGCCTTGGAGAGGCTGAGCCTGCGGAGGACGCCCAGCGCCTCAGGCTCCGTCCAGAGCGTCTTCCCTCACTGTCCCCCTCCCCGCTCCCCGCCTGTGAGCCCCCCTTCCCCCCCAAATCCTGCACGGGGACCTTTTTCTTAATCCTCAGCCGCGGACACCTTGCCGTGGGTGTTTGGAGGGAGGGGGAGAGGGAGAGAGAGGCAGAGAAACACCGATGTGAGGGAGACACAGCCATTGGCTGCCTCCTGCCCGCCCCCTGCCTGGGGCTGGAGCCAGGGAGGAGCCTTGAGCGGAATCGAACCCGGGACCCTTTGGCCCACAGGCTGATGCTCTAGCCACTGAGCCACACCGGCCCCAGGGCGCTGTGTGTGTGTGTGGGGGGGCGGGGTGGGGGGGCACTTGCTGGGACGCTGGGGGTGTCTGTGCCCAGCTCTGGAGGTGCAGGAGGGTCTGCATTTGCTCTGGGGACCCTGCCGTCCCTGCGCTGACGTGAGGATGGGAACTGGGTCCGGAGAGGCTGAGGGAGCAGAGGGGGGAGCGCTGGGTGGGGCTGCGGGCAAGCCGGGGGCACAGCCAGGAATCTGGGACGCACACACAGCACGGGGCGGGGGCAGGGGAACCCTGCTCCTCCTACCCACCCACCCCTGGGGCCACACGCCTGAGGGGCTCCCCCCTGCCCCCGTCCTGGCCAGCAGCCACTCCCTGAGTGGCACCCCCTCCTGCGGGGGACAGGGGTGTCCTAGACGGAACTCGGGCTCTCGGCTCCCTGCCCCCCCCCAGAGCAGCTGCCCCCCACTCTGTGAGCGTCCTGCGTTCAGGCGGCATCGCCCGGGGCTGCGGGTGGTACTCGGAGGGTCTGCAGCTCATGCCAGGCTCGGCGGGCACCGTGGGCCCCGGCACCCCCCGGGCCCCGGCTGGCCACAGGGCACCTCTGCCACCCAGTGACGGCGGCTCTGGACTCGGAGCAGGGTGCCCCTCCTCTGCTTCTCGGAGGAGGCAGTCATTGGGGGCCGTCACGCTCACCCCACCACAGCCGCCCTGGCCATCGGACCCCAGTTGGCCGCACCCTGAGCGCCTGGGACCCGGAGCGGGACCGGGAGTGGGGTTCACTGCCACCTCCCTCGCCCGCCTGACGCCCGAGAGCGCGGCAGCCCCCCTCGCCGCCCCGAGGACTCAGCCCTTGCCCTCCAGGGAGGGGTCTGGACAGCAGACTCCCCGTCCCAGGAGGTCAGTGTGTGGGGCACAAGGCACACAGGAGGGTACCCCTCCCCGAGCCTGGACAGGGGCAGGGGCTGGTGGGGGGCTCGGAGAGGGCCCCCAGAGGACCTGACTCTCTACTGAGGCCCGAAGAGGAGGAAAAAACAGCCCGGCTGGTGTGGCTCAGTGGTGAGCATCGGCCTGCGAGCCGGGAGGTCAGGGTTCGATCCGGGTTAGGGCACAGGCCCGGGGTGCGGGCACAGGCCCAGTGCGGTCACCAGAGGGCGGGCCGTGCCTCCAGGGCAGCTGGATGCCCACCGGCCCCACAGCCCCCCTCTGCCCTCCTCCGCCCCCTCAGCCCCCTACAGCTCCCCACAGCCCCCTCTGCCCCCCACAGCTCCCCTCCCTCTCCCTCTACCCCCCACGGCCCCCCTCCGCCCCCCTGACCCTGCTGAAGGGGAACCAGGTGTGTCTCATCACTGCCGTTTCTCTCTCCCTTCCTCGCTGAAATCAATAAAAATATATCAAAAAATAAAAAGGGGAGGAAGCTGGTACAAATGGGAGACAGAGGCTGAGGCCACAGGCTGACAACTCACGGGCATGATGTGCGGGGACCGTCACGTGGCCGCTGTGTGCCAGGGAAGCAGGAAACCCCATCACGTCTGGGCCGGCCTGGGCCGCGTGGTGCAGTTTGGGGATCACGTGTGCACTCCCCATGTCCCCCCAGGCCCTGGTCCCCAGCAGAACCCCCACATCCAGAGGCCCAGGCGCAGAGGGGGGCTCACCCGATGGTGCCCGGGTCCCCGCGCTGGCAGGCAGCCTGGACCTGCTGGTGGAAGTGCTGCTTGAGCTGCAGGCAGGCGTCGGGCGTGTACCACTGCGGGGCCAGACAGACAGACAGTCAGACACAGTCAGACAGATAGGCAGTCAGACAGACAGACACACAGTCAGACAGGCAGACACACAGACAGATACACGCACATACAGACAGGCAGACACACAGACAGACAGATACACAGACACAGACAGACAGACATAGCCAGGCAGTCAGATACACAAACATGTAGACAGACACACAGACAGACACACAGGCAGACACACAGACAGACAGATACACAGACACACAGACACAGACACAGGCAGTCAGACACACAGACAGACAAACATGTAGACAGACAGACACCCAGACAGACAGGCAGTCAGACAATCAGACAGACACACACATACAGACAGGCAGACACACAGACAGGCAGACACAGACAGACAGACACAGACAGACAGGCAGTCAGACACACAAACATGTAGACAGGCAGACACACAGACAGACACAGTCAGACAGACACACACATACAGACAGGAAGACACACAGGCAGACACAGACAGACACACACACACAGACAGGCAGTCAGACAGACAGGCAGACACACACAGGCCGTCAGACAGACAGACAGACACAAACAGACAGACAGACAGGCAGACAGACACACAGACAGACAGCCAGACACACACACAGACAGGCAATCAGACAGACAGGCAGACAGACACAGACAGACACACACACACACAGACAGGCAGTCAGACAGACAGACACACAGGCAGACAGACAGACACACAGACAAGCAGTCAGACAGGCAGACAGACAGACACACATGCAGACAGACAGACACACAGGCAGACAGATAGGCAGTCAAACAGGCAGACAACATGTGGCCACCTTGCCCCGAGGAGCTGCGGCTCCGTCCCCAGGCAGGGCCGCGAGGTGGTGACCTGCCAACGGCCTTTCCCCTGCACCCCGCACCGCGGCCGCCCCCGCTCCCCCCGTCTGCTCAGCCCACCCCCGCTCCTGGCAGCAGCCTAAGACCCCCGGTCCAGCTGAAACCGGTCTGGCTCAGTGGCTCAGCGCCAGCCTGCCAACTGAAGGATCCCAGGTTCGATTCCGGTCAAGGGCATGTACCTTGGCTGCGGGCACATCCCCAGTGGGGGGCGTGCAGGAGGCAGCTGATGGATGTTTCTCTCTCATCGATGTTTCTAACTCTCTATCCCTCTCCCTTCCTCTCTCTGAAAAATCAATAAGATATATCTTTAAAAAATAGCACTTAAAAATTCCAGGTCCTGGGAGTCCCCAGGAGCAGCAGCAGGGGCGGGGCCCGACCAGAGAGCCCAGGGGGGCTGGAGAGCTGGGCCCCCCCGATGGCTGTGCCCTCACTGCGGGCACGGGGTAGCCCTCTGTCCCCACTGTCCTCCTGGGGTGACACGAGGGGTGGGCTATCAGGGCCCTCCCAGCTCCGAGGCCCGCCCTCAGCTCCCGCAGAACTCAGGCTGCGTTGCTTCTGGCATGCGCACACGTGTGCCCGGGAAAGGCGCTTAGGGCTCCCCAGTGTCTGGGAGGCAGACCCGGCCTCAGGGTCCAGACCTGCGTCCAGGTGTGGCTGCTGGCTGACCCTGGGCAGCTGCCTAGTATCTCTGCATTTATGTCTTCCTATTTACTTTTTCATTCATGCACTCATTCATTCACTTATTTTTATTGATTTCAGAGAGGAAGGGAGAGGGAGAGAAGAGATAGAAACATCCCTGATGAGAGAGATTCACGGATCGGCTGCTTCCTTGCACGGCCCCCACTGAGAACCGAGCCTGCAACCCAGGCCTGTGCCCTTGACCGGAATCGAACCTGCGACACTTCAGTCCGCAGGCCGACGCTCTCTCCACTGAGCCAAGCCGGCTAGGGCAGTGTCTCTTATTTTTAAAAACGTGCTTTATGGGTTTCAGGGAGGAGGGGAGAGGGAGAGAGAAAGAAACATCAATGAAGAGAGAGGATCATAGAGCGGCTGCCTCCTGCACGCCCCCCCCCCCCCCCCGCCCCAGTGGGGATGGAGCCTGCAACCCGGGCCTGCACCCTGACCTGGAATCCAGCTGTGACTTCCTGGTTCATGGGTTGGTGCTCAACTCCTGAGCCCCGCCTGTGTCTGAACTTTAGCCGCCCCATCTGCAAAGCCTCAGAGGCCTGGGGGCAGGGAAGGAGAGCAAGGATGTAAACGCACAAAATCACGGGTTGATCCAGGTCAACCATCACCATCGGAGGCAAGGCCAGATCGCTTTGGAAAGAAGACACCGCTCTGGGTTCGGTGGGATCGGCAGGTGTGGTGCGTTATGAGCTTCTAACACCAGGTGAAACCGTTAATGCCCATCGCTACCGACAACAAAAAATCAACATGAACCCTCTTTGATCGTAAAACGGCCAGCACGGGCCGGCAGACATGGCAAAGTAATTCTGCCTCACGACGACGCCCCATCACACACTTCACAACCAGTAAAGACGCGTGAAAAGATCTTGCCTGGGAAGCGTGAACCCACCCGCCGTGTTCACCAGCCCTCGCTCCTTCAGACGACCACGTGTTCCCGTCGACGGCACACGCACGGTCTGAGCGGCCCTTCAACAAGGACGAAGACGTGGACAGTGGGGTCTCTGAACGATCTGCCTCAAACAGGAA
Organism: Antrozous pallidus; assembly: GCA_027563665.1. NCBI lineage: Eukaryota > Metazoa > Chordata > Mammalia > Chiroptera > Vespertilionidae > Antrozous > Antrozous pallidus. The sequence goes on from CM050528.1 coordinate 2,139,698, forward strand.
AAGTTCTATTGGGACGGAATACACCAATGACCTGAAAGATGGGGGAGATGTGTGGCTGGCGATGGACGTTACTTTGAATAAAGCACTTTTGATGTTTCTCTTTTTAAATATATTTTCTTGATTTTTTAGAGAGGAAGGGAGAGGGACAGGAAGTCAGAAACATTGATCAGCTGCCTCTTGCACACCCCCTACCGGGGATGTGCCTGCAGCCAAGGTACATGCCCCTGACCGGAATCCAACCCGGGACCCTTCAGTCCGCAGTCCTACGCTCTATCCACTGAGCCACACCGGTCTCGGCGGTACCCTTTTTTTAACCAGATTGCAGATTAAGGGTTAACCGGTTAAAGGTGAGGACGCGGGTTAAAAAGGGCGGATACCGGTGAAAAATGAGATTTGGGGACCCGGTGTGGGAGTGTAGTGCTCGGGCCAGCTCTGGCCTCGGGACCCCCTACCTTAGGGAAGCTGGCGATGACGCGGTCCCGGCTCACAGGGGGCACCGGAGGCGGCAGGGAGGCCCTCATCCTGGCGGAGAGTTCTGGAAGCCGACCAGGGCAGAGAGTCAGGGCGCTGTGCCCAGGCCCGGGGCTCACCCCCAAGTTTACACCCCACTTTCCCGCGGCTTGAAAAGCAGGTCCAAGCCTCCTCCTCCCCCTTGTCAGGCGTCTGGCCTCTGCAGGCAGGAGGTGGGGTGTGGGTGGGGTGTGGGTGGGGTCCCCGAGACCTGGGCCTCCCTCCTGCTGCGGGGTGTCCACCCGGAGCCCCCTTTCTGCGCCTGTGCCCGGTGGTGAGGGTGCAGGAGGTGGGATGGGGGTGGGGGATGCCCTGCTCCTAGTCTCTAACGGGGAGGTGGGCTTTGGCTGGGCCAAGGGCCTTGGGGTTCCACCCACAGGCCTGTCACCCCACCCAGGACGGGGCCCCTGAGGCCCGGTCCACCGCCCCACCGCGCCTTCCTCTGCTCCCTTCCCCGCCAGGGCGGCCTTGACCCAGGCCTGCCGTCCTTGCTCTGGCGCTTCCCTCCGGCCCAGCACGGGCCTGGCCCGGGGTCGGGGTTCCGGAAATGCTGAGGCCTCAGGCGTTCGGCTTCTGGGGGTGTGAGGGGGGCCACGGGGCAGACAGCGGGCGGCGGGCTCACCGAGGATTCGGTTCAGAGCAGCCTGGTCCAGCCTGTTTCCGCTGCCGCAATCACCATGGCAACGATGGCCACGCGTCCCTGCCCGGGGAGCATCTGACCAATCCTGGACGTCGGGGGCTGGGGCTGGGCGGGGCTCAGAGCGGAAGCAATCCCACTGAGGCTGGTCCTAGCCGTCACCATAGCAACCAGAGCCTGGAGGGAATCCTGGGCATTTGAAGCTGCTTGCCTGCCCCCCCTTCTTTACCGCCCCCCTCCCCGGGCGAGCTCTTGTGATCACCATGGAAACGAGGGCGGGGCTGGGCATGGGGCTGTGGGCGGGGTCACGGCGGTGTGGGTGGAGCCTGGATGCAGAGATGGGGGGCCTGGGCGGGGCTGATGGTGGAGAGACCCCTGACAATCTCTGTAGCCGGGAGGGGTGGGAGCTCAGAGTGGTAGGGGCTGTGACGGGACCTGTGTAAGCGTTTACTTTTGTAATACACTGTTACACTGAAGATGATTTTGTCCTGGTGACATAAATATTTCCGTTTTCCTTCTCTGTTGGCGTGGACGGGTCTTCCCCATCCCTTGTCTCCTGTTTCTGACTCTCTATCCCTCTCCCTTCCTCTCTGTAAAAAATCAATAAAATATGCTTTAAAAAAAAGATTGTGTGCTCACACAGAGGAGACAGGAGCGAGCTGTGGGGAGGAGGGCGGGACTGGGGACCAGGGAAGAGGACACGGGCATGGACAATGTTCTGGTGGTGAATTCACAGTGGTCATTACATCTTTGTGTTTAGCAAGTTAACTTCTATGCTACACAGAATGTTATGTGCATGTTTAAAGAGATGAAAAGATGAAAAATGACAAAATTGAAGGGCACTTTAAAATATATTTTTTTATTGGTTTCAGAGAGAGAGACATCAATGATGAGATGCCAAAAAAGCAGCATTTTACTGATGACTTTTCCGTTTTCCGTTTGTCTTTCGTTCAGTTGAGGTGGCCCCCATTTTCCTTCCTTTGAAATCTTCCCCATTGCTTGTAAACCGTTGGAAATCGTTTGTTGAGCAACGTTTAATCTTTCTGTGTGTTGTTTTTGAGTTTGGATCTCCATCCAATAATGCTTGTAATTGTTGGTCCTCAAACTTTTTTCGATTGGCTTGGATACTCTTTGTCTTTCACATCGAAATCATCCCTTTTAAAGCGTTCACACCAGCGTTCACAGGTGTCTTGAGCGTGTTCACCGTAAGCTTCCCGAAGTAAACAATCACTTTCAGCAGCACTTTTCTTCAAAACAAAGTAATGAATTAAAACTTCCTACAAATGCTCTTTTTTTGTGGGCACAAAAATTTGACCTTTTTAAGCGTAAAAACATCTATGATGTTAACACCTTCAGGAAATTGGACAAATGAAGTTTTGAAGCTTGCTGTCAAAACAACAAAATAACATACATGTCAAATCGCATATATATCACTATATATGTAACCCCATCGATTGAGAAAAATCCGCATCATTAACCGGTACACCTGCTACTAACATGGAGTTGGGGAGACGACAGGCTTCATGGAGGTAGTGTCTGTCCATCGAGCCGTGTCCCGAAGGACAAAGGGGGTGTTTCATGTTACTGGCAGCCCGGGCTGCATGGAAGAAGTGGCCATTTGGAGGACTCAGATCCGGCCTGGCACCCAGGGTCTTGAGTGGCAGGTGGGGCATTTGGACTCGGTCCTGAGGCCACTGAGGAACCATGGAGGGTTGTATGAAGGTGGCGGCTGGGTCTGGCTTGCTTTGGAGCTCAATTGCTCCAGTCAGCAGGGCATTCAGTCCACGGCAGAGATGGCATTACCGGGCATCACCCTGCAGAGCAAGGAGCCTGCAGAGCGAGGAGCATGGCCCAGGGCGAGGCAGTCCTGGGCTCTGGCCTGCGTGGTTTTGGCAAGCTACCGAGAAAACCTCTGAGCGCCCTAACCGGTTTGGCTCAGTGGACAGAGCGTCGGCCTGCGGACTGAAGGGTCCCGGGTTCGATTCCCGTCAAGGGCATGTCCCTTGGTTGTGGGCACATCCCCAGTGGGGGATGTGCAGGAGGCAGCTGATAGATGTTTCTAACTCTCTATCCCTCTCCCTTCCTCTCTGTAAAAAAAAAAAATCAATAAAATATATTTTAAAAAGAAAAGAAAACCTCTGAGGGTCCTGCCTATAATAACGGGGGTCATGTTAGCCCCTCCCGGGTTACTCTGAGGCTTAGGCATGCGAAGTGCGCGCGCAGAGAAAGGCGTGCACACTCATTTCCTTTCCCTCCGGTACTGAGAACAAAGCAGCGCCGTCTGTGTTCCCCAAGTCACCCCATAAAGTATCCTTCTCCCCTCTTTACAGCCGGCCCCAGACCCAGGCTGCTGGAGCCGCCTGCGCCTGCGTGGTGGGCGCGACGCCACTGGGGTCGCCTAGCAACCGCGTCGCCTGGCAACGGGCGACCGCGCACGCTGAAGCAGGTGAGCCTGCAGCACCAGGCAGGGGCGCAAGACAGGGGAGCAGGGGAACCCCCGACCCCTCCAGTCTGGCTCACAAGGGTCCGGCGTCCTCTCTCATCCTGGTGGGCGGGACTCCCGCAGCCCGTGCCACACGCGGAGGGCGGGCAGGCCCCTCGTCCCCGGAGCCCAGCGTTCCCTGCAGGGGGAGCCCCAATCGGAAATGGCCGCCTCCCGCCCAGCCCGGCCACCCGTCTGTCTCTCCTTGTCACCTGGTGTCTACCTAGGACCAGAGTCGGGGTGGCGGCTCTCCCTGGGGTGGAACCCCCTACAGGGCGGGGACCCGCACTGCCACCAAACACCCGCAGCAGCAGCAGCAGCCGCTCCGGCTCCCACCGTGGGGACCGCAGCCAAGGCGCGTGGAGCCCGGGTGCGCAGGCTCAGGGCGCGGTTCACACGGATCACACGCCGCCAGCTCGGGGAGCAAGGGAAGGAGGTGCTGTGAGCAAGACCCTTTTGCAACTGCAGAAACTCACAGAGAGGGAGTCATTGTCAAGGGCCGCCCATGGCCTGGGTCTGGAACCGGTTGAGTCCTAAGCCACACTCCCATAGATGCTCCAGGCGTGTGTGTGTGTGTGTGTGTGTGTGTGTGTGTGTGTGTGTGTGTGTGAGAGAGAGAGAGAGAGAGAGAGAGAGAGAGAGAAACAATTCACACCCTAGCTGGTGTGGCTCAGCGGATAGAGGATCGGCCTGCGGACTGAGGGGTCCCAGGTTTAATACCAGTCAAGGGCATGTACCTTGGTTTCGGGCTCCCCCATCTCCCAGCCCGGTCCGGGCCCCCTGGTCCGGGTGTGTGCAGGAGGCAACCAATCCACGTGTTTCTCTCACATCAATGTTTCTCTCCCTCTTTTTCCCACTCTCTCTAAACATCAATGGGAAAATATCCTCAGGTGAAGATTAAAAAATAATTCTTTCACCTTTAACTCTTCAATATATATATATATTGATTTTTTACAGAGAGGAAGGGAGAAGGAGAGTTAGAAACATCGATGAGAGAGAAACATCACTCGGCTGCCTCCTGCACACCCTGCACTGGGGATGTGCCTCCAACTAAGGTACAGGCCCTTGACCGGAATCGAACCCGGGACCTTTCAGTCCGCAGGCCGATGCTCTATCCGCTGAGCCAAACCGATTTCGACCACCTTTAACTTTTTTTTTTTAACCTAAGTCCCAAATTCCTCTTTTGTGGGCGCATCAGGAGCATCTGAATGGGCACCTCCGATGGGCTCAAGAGCTGGCCCCGATCTGAACACTGGCTCCCCGCCTTAGCAGTTCTGTTTCCTCCATCGAGCTCCTTCTCCCAGAACCTCACCTCCCTCCTTTGTAGAATGAGGGTGACCCAAGTCCTCTCCTTTGGGGGAGCTCATGCAGATGCTAGCTCCTGCTGGCCCCAGAGAAGCATTGAGTTAGTGATTATATCAGTATGAGAGGCTTCTCCTGTCGGTAAGCAGGGGAGAGCTCCAGAGTTTGGTGTTTGGGTGGAGGGTGTGCACAGGCATGCTACTTCCTTTCACAGTGCCCTTAAGCGGATTCCCCCTTCGTGGTCTCAGTTTGCTCGTCTGTAAAATGGTTGTGAAAATACCCACCTGGCCCAGCTGGCGTGGCTCAGAGATCCCCGGTTCAGTGCCCGGTCAGGGTACATGCACAGGCTGTGGGCTCCGGCCCAAGTAAGGGAGCGTGCGGGAGGCAGTGGAATGGCGATGTTTCTCCATCATCCATGCTTCTCTCTCTCCCTTCCCCTCTCTCTAAAAATCAATAAAAACGTTAAAAAAAAATAAGTCCACTCACCCCTCACTGGTTTGGCTCAGTGGGTAGAGCGTCAACCTGCAGACTAAAGGGTCCCGGGTTCGATTCGGGTCCAGGGCACGTACTTTGGTTGCGGACACATCCCCAGTGGGGGGCGTGCAGGAGGAGGCAACTGATGGATGTTTCTCTCTCGTCGATGTTTCTAACTCTCTATCCCTCTCCTTTCCTCTCTGTTAAAAGAAAAAAATCAATAAAATATATATATTTAAAAAAATCCCCTCAGCTGCGCTTACCGTTTTGCGGATCACATGAGAAGTCGCTTCTAAATCACGGTAGCAACAGCGACGATCTCTGGGGTCCTTTTCATCCGTGGTTTCCGCAGCGCTCCGGCTTGAAAGCGAGAGAGCCGCCCCTGCAGGTGTGGGAAGATGGCCCGCACCTGGATCTCCATGTACATGCCCCCCGACATCAACCCCGCCCAGGCTTCCATCGCCTACGGCTGCCGGGCGCTGCCCAAGCTCAACGAGGAGCTGCAGTCCGAGGACCTGCGGACCCGCCAGAAAGCCCTCATGGCCCTGTGCGACCTCATGCACGACCCCGAACATGTCTACGTGGCCATCGACATAGGTGAGCGTGTCCGGAGCCCCGGGGCCTGTGGCCGAGCTCTGGGGGGACAGACACAGAGTCGCAGAGGTGGGAGGAGTTGAGGCGACCCCCCCAGCAGCCACCCGGAGCCACAAAGCAGCAGCCCTCTCTGCTATGGCCTGACCGGCCAGGAGGCCACAAATCCACCAAACGGCCTGTGTCTCTGGCTCATCCACAGAAGGTGGGCACGCACCCTATTGGAACCACGTGGCGTCTGGGACCCCGGTCCCTTGTTACCCACTCTCCTGGCGACCAAAAGAAAGGCTGAGGTGATCTGAGTGGCCTGCCACACCTTTCCCAGATCAGCAACCATCAGTGAACGGCCACTCCTCCCCCCGCCTTAGCTGAAGGGCTGATTAAAAAAAAAAAAAAAAAAAATCTAGCCGAGACCAGTTTGGCTCAGTGGATAGAGCGTCGGACTGCGGACTGAAGGGTCCCGGGTTCGATTCCGGTCAAGGGCATGTACGTTGGTTGCGGGCACATTCCCCAGTGGAGAGTGTGCAAGAGGCAGCTGATCGATGTTTCTCTCTCATCGATGTTTCTGACTCTCTATCCCTCTCCCTTCCGCTCTGTAAAAAATCAATAAAATATATATTTTAAAAAAACCTACCCAATAAAAGAGTAACATGCTAATTGACCATACCGCCATGATGCCCACCAGCCAATCAAGAGCGAGTATGCAAATTAACCAAACAAAGATGGAAGGTCAATTTGCATGCACAGGCGCTGAGTGGCTGGGGGCATTTTGTCCCACCCCAGCTTCTCCAGACCTCTGGGCAGCGTGGGAAGGCGGAAAGGTGGCTCCAGGCCAGAGCGAAGGCGCTGCCAGCAGCCAGGGGAAGGAAGGCTCATTCTTGCAGGAATCTTCGTGCACCCGGCCTCTAGTGTGTATATATTTGTGGATTTCAGAGAGGAGGGGAGAGGGAGAGATAGAAACATCCGGGAGTAGGATTGAGCCTACAACCCTGGCATGTGCCCTGACTGGGAATCGAACTGGCGACCTCCCAATTGCTGGGTCGATGCTCAACCACTGAGTCATGCCATCCAGGCTCCAAATGCATTTTCTTTCCTTTTTTTTTTTAAAAAAAATATTTTATTATTGATTTTTTTACAGAGAGGAAAGGAGAAAGATAGTCAGAAACATCGATGAGAGAGAAACATCCATCAGCTGCCTCCTGCACACCCCCCACCAGGGATGTGCCCGAAACCAAGGTACATGCCCTTGACCGGATCGACCCCGGGACCCTTCAGTCCGCAGGGCCGGCGCTCTATCCACTGAGCCACACCGGCTAGGGCTCCAAATGCATTTTCTCACTCCCAGGGTGGACTGCGAGCGAAGGGGGTGCCGGGGAGGAGTGTGCAGGGGAACTCCTGAGGGGCTGGATGAAATGGTCCCCAGGCGGGAGCTCACAGAGCCCCCCGCGGGGACGCCCACACCCTCCCCAAGCGCCACGACCGCTCTGCCCATCGCTGCTGTGGGGCGGGCTCGCCGGGGGCTCCCGGGTGGCTGAACTCGGAGACGGACACACGTTCCGGGTGTTTCTGCCCGCAGGCTGCCTGCAGAGCCTGCGAGTCCTGCTGAAGGACGCCAACCACATGGTGCGCATCAAGACCACCGAGGTGCTGTCCATCATGGCGACCCACAACGTGGGCAGGTGGGCCGCTGTCTGTGGGCACCCGTGCCAGGCGCCCCCTCTTCCCCCCCGATGGGAAAACAGAGAACCCGGACATTCCCTTTAAACCGCTCATTTGAACCCCAAACACAAAGGGTTGGGCACGCGTCCACCCCAGAGCCACGGGCCTTTCCGTGGAGGTGGACTGCTGTTTCCCCTCCGCGCTGGCCCGGAGACCACGCCAGTCGCCGCGTCTCATGGGCAGCCGCGGTGTCTCTCAAGAAGAGCGAGAACTCGGACATTCATGAGGTGATCTGTATGCAAAAACCTTCCGGGGTCTTTTTAAAAAAAAATATTTCATTGATTTTTCACAGAGAGAAATAGAGAGCCAGAGACATCGAGGAGAGAGAAGCATCGATTCAGCCGCCTCCTGCACACCCCCTATTGGGGATGTGCCCGCAACCAAGGTACATGTCCTTGGCCAGAATCGAACCCGGGACCCTTGAGTCCCCAGGCCGACGCTCCATCCACTGAGCCACACCGGTGGTTAGGGCTCTAGGATCTTTTTACAATCATCTCACCTTTGTTTAGAGACTCGCTTTTGAGTCTCCTCAAAGCATGCCACTTGGTTTTCTTTTCTTTTTTTAAAAAATATTTTTTATTGATGTTTTACAGAGAGGAAGGGAGAGGGATGGAAAGTCAGAAACATCGATGAGAGAGAAACATCCATCAGCTGCCTCCTGCACGCCCCCTACTGGGGATGTGCCTGCAGCCAAGGTCCATGCCCTCGACCAGAATCGAAACCCGGGACCTTTCCGTCTGCAGGCCGACGTCTATCCACCGAGCCAACCCGGTTTCGGCTCCATTGGTTTTTAGAGAGAGTGGAAAAGAGAGGGAGAGAAAGAGAAACATCGAGGTGAGAGAGACACATTGGTTGCTTGCCTTCCGCATGCACCCGGACTGGGGCTGGGGCGAGGTGGGCTGGGGGGATCAAGTCTGCCACCGAGGTACATACCCTTGACCGGAATGGAACTGGGGACCCTCCAGTCCACAGGCCGATGCTCTGTCCACTGCACCCAACGGGCCCGGCCTGGCCTTGGTCTTCTCTCAGGAAGCCGGAGGGTGTGGCCTGCAGCCGTCTGCGGGGTTCAGATTCCAGGGGGCGGGGAGGGTGGGGGCCTGACCCCCGATGCCCCGGGGCCTGGTCTTCGCCTCGTCTGAACCCAGCCGCCCCCCCAGGAACGGCTTCCTGAAGCACGGCATCATCACCGTCCTGTCACACCTGCTGAACGACCCGCAGCACAAATGCAGGGAGAACCTGCACCTGGCCTTCAAGCACCTGGCCCAGGTGCCCTCAGGTAGGCCCCCCATCCCCCCCCGGGGCGCCCGGCAGCCCCCCTCCCCCGCCTCCAATCACTCTACCAGTGGTTGGCAAACTCATCCGTCCACAGAGCCAAATACCAACAGTGCGCTGGGTGGAGTCTGAGTTACTGGCTGTTTCCCCAAAGGGACCAGCAGGGGGCGCGCCAGGACTGTGACAGCCCGGCTGGGCCCAGCTGGGATCTGGGCCTGGGGTGGTGCCTGCAGGAGGCTGAGGGCCAGAGCCTCCAGGAGGAGGTCGGAGGTCGCCAGCCCAGGCTCCGGAGCCTCTGCCTGCGGACCTGGAGGACACGTGACCCTTTCCTGGCCTGGTGTTCAGCTCCGGGCTGAGACGGGGAGGGGGGGGGGATCTTGGGTAACTGGATTTTGGGGTGCAGCTGAACAGCCAGGGGGGTCCCTGGAAGTGTCTCCCTACCAGTCCCACTGGCCACGCCCAGGCCCCCTTGGGCCCTCTCTCTGACCCGTGGCCTTGGGCCCTGGCTGCCATGACTGGGAGTCCGGCCTGGCCTCTAGCCCCGCCCCTCCCCCATCCCCCCATCTCTTGTTCCGGCTCAGCTTTCCCCGCAGTGTCCTGAGGACCTGCCCCTGTGTGCAGCCCGGGCCTGGGGGTGCTGTGGGGTGGAGGCAGACGCCCCGCCCTCGGGGGAGAGGCTGTGGGGGTATGCTGGGCCGTCTCCCAGGGGCCAGGCCCGGGAGGGACAGGACAAGTGGGAGACTCTGGACCCAGGTTTGATCCTGGTGGCTTTGAAGTGCTGGCAACATCCCTGGCGTCATACACCCTCAGGACTAGAGAGAGCAATCGGGGGGGGGGGGGGCGGGGGGGGTTGGGCCGGTGTCCGGGGGAGATGAGGCGGTGGGGCAGGGGGGTGGGGGCACCAGGGCCGTGTCAGCCTGACCGTCCTGACGGGCAGTTGTCCCTCCCAGCCCCCCAGCCGTGCGTTTTCAGGCCGGCGGTGCTCAGCCCTCTCGCAGCCGGAGCCTCAGTGGTTTAAACACACGTCACTTCTTCACAGGAGCCCCCTGGGCTTTCTGTTTGGGGAAGTGGGAAGGCGTGAAGGGGATACCCCCCCCACCGTGGGCGCAGGGGCGGGGCTGGGCGAGAGCCAGGGTCCTGGGAATGTATGCATGTGCCCCGTGCGCAGCCCTGTCTGCAGCCCCTCACCCAGGGCTCAGGGTGGGAGTGGGCCAGCAGGGGAGGGCAGTTGGGAGGGACCAGGCCTGCAAGGAAGGGCAGTTGGGGGCGATCAAGCCTGCAGGGGAGGGCAGTTAGGGGTGACCAGGCTGGCAGAAGAGGGAAGTTGGGGGCAAACAGGCTGGCAGGGGAGCAGTTAAACTAGAGGCTGGCGGGATAGTGGTTAGGGGGTGATGAGGCTGGCAGGCAGAAGTGGTTAGGGGCAATCAGGGAGGCAGGCAGGTGAGCAGTTTGGAGCCAGCAGTCCTGGATTGTGAGAAGGATGTCCGACTGCCCGTTTAGGCCCGATCCTACTGGGATCGGGCCTAAACGGGCAGTCAGACATCCCTCGAGGGGTCCCAGATTGGAGAGGGTGCAGGCTGGGCCGAGGGACATGAATTTCGTGCACCGGGTCTCTAGTTAATGATGATAAGATCACAGATCGGGCGTCTCTCTCATGCCCCCTGCTGGGGATCGAGCCCGCAGCCTGCACCGCCCCCCCCCCCCCGAGGGCCCTGACCGGGATCGAACCGTGACCCCCTGGTTCCGGGTCAGTGTGACTGCTGAGCCACCCGCCCGCCGGGCAGGCTCCCCACGCCTGTGGGCTCTTTCCTCTCTCCGGGGTTTGTTCTTGTGCGTTTCGAGCTGCGTCCCCCACGTGTGTGTACGGGAGCCGGGGGTCGGGGAGGCGGGAGGGGGGAGAGAGGGGAACCTCGGGGCGACGCGCCCGGCCCACAGCCCTGCACATGCAGCACCCGCTCGGCTGGCTCGTTCGGGACATTTTATTTCTGAAAGCGGACAATCTGACCTCCCCGCCCCACCGGCCCGCGTCCCTCTGTGCGGCTCTCCGAGCCCTCGGCCGCGCCCGGCCCCCGACGGAGGCGGAGAGGAGCTTTGGCACGGTCTCGGGGCGCCTTCCCTCTTGGCGGCAGGGGGTTCGTACGTACACGCGATCTTCGGCCATGGCCCCCCGCGGCGGCAGGGGACGCGGGCCCCGGGCCAGAGGGTGGTCGGGGGGAGGGCGGACCGGGGTCCCGGCAGGGCCTCCCTCAGGCTCCCAGGCTGGCTGAGCCTTCACAGGAGGCAGAGCGGCTCTCGGCCTCGCCGGGGCCGGTCTCCCCCCTCCCACTCCTCTCCTCCCGGAGCCAGAGAACCCCCTCTTCAGCCCCCCCCACCCCCCCGGGGACAGTCAGCCGCGTCCGTTCGCCCCGACGTGAAGAGCCTCCTTTAAAACACGTCACGTTGGGTTTTCTGAAACAAAAAACGAAGCGGGAGCCGCGCCGGGCGCAGGAGCAGGGGACGGTCCGGGGACAACGTGACACTCAGCAAGCCAGACACGGAGGGGACCCCCTGAACAAGACAGGTTCCGGAGACCGCGTTTTAGAAAAGAACACTCGACTGCATCTGAAATTGTCTGTTTTCTCCTGCGAAACACCACGAGGTTTGGCCAAAAAGAAAAAAAGGAAAAAGAAGAAGAAGAAAACAGAGAGGTGTCCGAGAAGGAGTCCCAGGTCCAGAAAACACCGGAGAGCCGGAGCCCCCTGGCCTCGCCGGAAACGGGTGTCGCCGAGTGGCGGGAGGCTGCTCAGCGCTGGTCTGGCCTCGGACCCCGGATCCGGCCGCAGAGCGGGGTCCCCAGCGGCCGGGGTGGGCGTGTGCAGCGGGAGGAGCTCGGACCCTCCCCGCGCCTCCCTCCTGGTCAGCGACAAGGTCCCTGGTCTAGGGTACGACTGGCCTCCAGGTGGCCCCAAAGCCTCCCCCCGCCCCCCGCAGTCCCACAGGGTGGGGGGGGGACCCCATGCAGAGTGGGGCCAGCTCAGGGAGCGGGAAGGGCCTTGGGGAACATGGTGAGGACGCCCGAAATCTCCGAGAGACCCCGACGCTTGGGGGGGGGGGGGAGAACGCTGTCTCCAGACTGTGTGTGCGCGCGCGTGCGTGTGTCTGCCTACCTAGCAACCTATCGGAACACGGTTATGTGTGTGGAGATGTGGGGGCGGGGGGGGGGGGGCGGGGTGGGGGGGGCGGACGCTCTCCAGGCCCCGCTTTCCGGCCCGGGGCTGGGTCTCCTCATCCGGCCCGCGTCCCTCTGTGCGGCTCCCCGACAGACTCGGGGTTCCGTGGCGGGCAGACGGGCGGGCCGGGCCCTCAGCAGAGGCCTATGTACTTGAGGTTGTTCTGGATGATGACGTCGGTGACGGCGTCGAAGACGAACTGGATGTTACTGGTGTCGGTGGCGCAGGTGAAGTGCGAGTAGATCTCCTTGGTCTCCTTGTTGCGGTTGAGGTCCTCGAACTGGCGCTGGATGTACACGGCCGCCTCCTCGTAGGTGTTCTGGCCCTTGTAGTCGGGGAAGCAGACGGAGAGGGGGATGCGGCGGATCTTCTCGGCCAGCAGGTCCTTCTTGTTGAGGAAGAGGATGAGCGACGTGTTGATGAACCAGTTGTTGTTGCAGATGGAGTCGAAGAGGCGCAGGCTCTCCGCCATCCGGCTCTGCGGGCGGGGGGGGGGGGGCACGCGGCGTTAATCCGGGGGGCTTCGAGGAGGACCCCGCCCCCCCCCCCCCCCCGCGGCCGAGCCTCCCGGCCGGGCCTGGCCCCCACAAAAGCCACCCTCCTGGCCCTGGCCGGTGCGGCTCGGCGGATGTAGCGACGGCCTCTGGACCGGAGGGTTCTGGGTTCGATTCCCTCAAGGGCACGCGCCTTGGTGGCAGGCTCCTCCGGGCCTGGACCCTGGTCGGGCGCGTGCGGGAGGCAACCCATCGACGTCTCTCTCTGCCCCCCCCTCTCTCCCCCACTTTCTCTAAAAGTCACTGACAAACGTCCTCGGTGAGGATGAAAAAAAAAGCATTTTCTGTTGGGTGTTTGCACCGCCAGAGGCGCTGTCTTCAGCGTCTCCCACCGTCCTGGCCCCCCCCCCCCCAAGGGCTGCACCCCCCACGCCCGAGCCGCCACGGGTTGTCAGAGGCTCCCTCCCGGCCCAGGGGGACCCCTCCCCAAGGTGGCTCCGAGCCTCAGCCTCAGCCTGGCGGACCGGCACCGCTAACCTCACCCCCCGAGGGCCTGCCACTCCCCTGCACTCGAACTCAGGTCCCCGTGGGGGCGCTGTGACGGGTGAGCGTGGCCTGTGGGGGCTGGGCCATCCTCCGAGCCCCTGTCCTGCCCGGGGGCGGGGGGGGAGAGGGGCTGAGTCCTCAGCCGGAGTCTGGGGGGGACAGGGTGGCTGTGCTCTGGGAGCCAAAGGCAGGTCAGAGCTGGGAGGCTCGGGCTCCTGTCCCTGCTGGGCCTCGGGGCCACTGGAGGTCACCCGTGACCAGGGCAGATCCGTGCCGCCTGGCGTGGCCCCAGCGTGTGGCCTTTGAACACTGCCGGCCCTTCTCTGCCCTCCTGAGGCCCCCGAGGGGCTGCGGCCACGTGGGGCTTGAGGGACATGCAGCGGCCGGCAGTGTTCGAAGGACCCAGGTCAGAGGGTCTGACTCCCACCCCTCGGTCTCCCCAGGGCGGTCCCCCTGAGGGAGGGGCTCCTGCGGCCGCCTCTGTCCTTAGGACACGGAGAAGCCGAGGTGCAAGCACAGACCCGTTCAGTTTGGACCCGGGGCTTCGGGTTTAAGGACCTTTCGGACCAGATTTACCACCGACGCGTGACCTGCCTGATCCCCTCCCCTTCCTGGGCCCAGTGCACAGATGAGGAAACCGAGGCCCAGAGAGGCAGGACACCTGCTCCGGGTCCCACAGCCCAGGGCTCCAGGAGGTGCTGTCGGGCCCAAGGGGCCCCCCAGGATGGGGGTGCTGGGAGGCTCCCACGGAAACCCCACTCTCCCTGGGACCCCGAGTTGTCTGAGGGGCAGGGCGGACAGCGGGATGCTGAGCGGGGACCAGGCTGACGGGGGAGGATGCTCAGAGCCACGGCTGGCCGTTACCCTGACAACAGAGAAGCTGCCCCGAGAGCCAGCCGCCCGGGGACCACGTTCTGACGAGCAACGCCGGCTGCGTGTTTAGAACGGGCCCTGGAGAGCGAGGCGGCTCGGTCTGGGGGCGCTTCTGCAGAGGCAGACGGAGAGCAGCGCCCGTCCCCGCAGGCCCGGAGCCGCATTGGGCGGCGGGAGAGCCGGGTGGCGGCTGGAACCGCCCCGTGGGGCTGGGAGTAACTGGCTGTCCGGGTTCCTGGACGCCCATCGTAAGGACGGACCGCGCTGTCCCCGTGAGAAGTCACGGGGTGATGTCATCCCCGGGCTGCGCGGGCCCACATTCTACCTGACACCGCCGGTGCCACAGGGATCCGCTGAGCCGAGCCTGGAGGTCACACAGCCCGAGGCGGTGACGGGCCCAGCCCGCAGGGACAGAGCCCAGTTACCGGGCGGGGCCTCCGGAGGCTGACAGGGGGAGGTCTGGCCACCCGCAGGCGGGGCCCAGCAGCCAGTGGCTGGGGAGGGAGCTGGGGTTCGAGGGTTGGTGTGCAAGCCCAGAGTGGGGGCCAGGCCGAGGGGCCGGGGCCTGGTCAGGGTCCTGGCGTGGGACCTGCCTGAGCCTGCTGGTCAGGGTCACCTGGCGGCTCTTGCGCCCAGCCCGGCTCTGCTCGGGAGAGGGGTGTGGGGTTTGGGGGAGAGGGGCGGGGCGGGGGCTCCTCCACGGGCTGAGCCGGTGCAGGGTGCCAGCCACGCAGGGGCCTCCCAGGGCTCAGCGGGGAGCCCGAGATTGCACCCACCGCGCCTCTTCTTCCAGGCAGCAGCCCCCTGTCTCCCTCCCCCCCCCCGCCCCGCGTTTCCCTGTCCCGCTGCCAATGCAGCCGAGGTCGGGACGCTTCTCTCGGACACGGACCCCAGCGGCCCCAGAGCCACCAGCTCCCTCCAGGGCCGGCTCCCAGGGAGACGGGCCTGGGGCTCATCTGCACTCGCGTTTCCAGAAATAACACGCCGCTGTGGGCAGGCCGGGCAGCAGGGGAGCCGGGGGGGGGGGGGGCACGGCAGAGGACTCAGTTTCTCACATCCAGAACGAGGCTGGTTCTGTCACAGAAAGCAGGAAGCCGAGTGCGGTCCCGGGGGGCGGGGCCGGGCGTGAATGAGCTCCATTCACCGGGGCCCCAGCCAGCCCCGTGGCCACCAGGCCTGTCCGGGCAGCAGGGTGCCAGGCTCCAAGGGCGCCGAGCGCGGGACCTGGCATGGAGGCCGCCTGGCAGGCCCCGCTGGGCGGGGCAGAGTGTGGCTGAAGGGCCTGGGGTCGCCGACAGTCTGGTGCCCAGCCCCCATCACCGCAGGGGCAGGTGAGGCCAGCCTGAGGCCTGCGCACCCCAACTTCTCCAGCGGGTCAGAGGGCAAGTGCACCCCACCGTCAGGCCCTCACGTCCTGGCAGGCGCGTGGCAGGGGCGGGGCGCTGGACACGCAGCGGGGGAACCGGTCACGGTGCCCCCAGAGTAGCGCCCGTCTGGGGTGGCGCTGGCCCTTGGGAGACAGCTCCGCTCTGCCCTAAAGCGGGGCAAGCCGTCCGGGGGGGTGGGGGAGGCCTGGGGTGGCCACAGAGCAGGCGGAGCTGCACTAGGGTGTCCCCAGGCCCCGATGGGAGAGGCCAGGCTGTGTCCAGGCCGCAGGCTCACATCCTGTGGTCCCCCAGGCCGCCAGCCCACCGAGGGGCCCGCCCCTCTGGGGCTCATTTCCCTTTCGGGGTCCCCGTGTCCAGGGGAGCTCGGAGGAGCAGGACCCTGGCCTGTGCGGGGTGGGGGGGGGAGTCCCCCTGAGATGAGACCGCAGGAGGGTGCACCCGGGCCCGCAGCAGGCGACTTCCTGTGGCTCTTCTGCTGCCGGTTGCAGGCCTCTGGCTGGACACAGCAGAACTGGGGGGCGGGGGGCTGTTAGGGGCCGGGTCAGGGCCATGGTTAGGTTGGGGCGGAGATACCTGTCTGCCCTGTGTGTGCAGGAGCCCGGGCACCAGACCTCGGTCTACCCCCCGGTCGGCCACCTCCTCTCCCGAACCACGGCTCCCACCGTCCCGTGCCGTCCCCGACATTCACCCGGCACCCCCGTTTCTGAGGGGCCTCTCTGACAGCCGCCCCCCGGGCCCCACATGCCACACAGACTTGAGGCCTGGGCTCCCGGCCTCCCCGTGCCGCCTCTGCCTCCCGCCTGCCCGGGGCCTGGACACCGGGGTGTCCCTCTGCTCGGGTCTCCCCTGTCCTCCAGGAGCTTCCAATGCCCGTGGGGGGCTGAGAGGCGACAGAGATGGGCAGACAGACAGACAGACAAACACCACGCAGCCAGCAGGCATGGCTGCTGCTTCCCCGCAGAGGCCGGGCCGGGGAGAGGGGGGGCTGGGGAGCCTGAGTCATCTCGCGCCTGCAGGGACCGCTCCCTCCAGCTCCAGCGTGTTGCCTGGAGGATCTGCTGCGCCACCCCCACCCGCGGGGGACGCGGGTCCCCTCGCTGGAGGGCAGGGCCGGTGGCAGCAGCCGGAATCCCAGAAGCCCGGTGTACAAGAGGACACCTGTGGCCGAGGCCAGCCCCCGCAGGGAGCAGAGGGGCTGGGAGCACGCGCGCCGCCCCCCCCTCCCCCCCACTGAGCTGCTGAGAGTGTGACAGCAGCTGCCGCCCAGCGCGGCCGCTCCCCTCCCTGCGCTGAGCCTGAGCGCAGTACCCAGACGCTCAGTAGACTGGCTTCCATTTCCATGACAACGGGGAGGAAGCCTCCATCCTCCGAGCCCAGCACCCAGCCCAGCCTGATGGCGGGAGGATGCAGCGGGCTCCTGAGCCCGGCCAGGTGGCCCCCCCGCCACGGCTGCCTGTCACTTGTTGGGGGGCGGGCAGGAGAGCCCTCTGGGGGCTGCGGGGGTGCTGCTCCCCCTGAGAGACAGGGCAGCACGAAGGTCCTCTCGGTGACCTGCCCGGCTGGGCGGGCCTCCCGGGGGATGGTCACTCTGTGGGGCGGTGGCCTCGGCAGCCGTCCTGGGGGCTGCGGTGCTGACCCCACGGCCAGATCTGCCATCTGGAAGTGGCTCTGGGGGCTCCCGGTGCCAGGAGAGGCCTGGCCGTGGGCTCCACCCATGTCCCCAGTTTACAGACAGAAACTGACTCAAGGGCCCAGGCCCCTCCCTCAGCCTGTGCTTCTCCTGTCATCCCCCCCTCCACCCACCCCCCGCCCGGCCACTGGCCTCAGGAAACAGGGAGGGGTCTGGGGACAGAGGTGGGCGACCCAGTCACCTCTGGTTAGCACTCCCCACCTCCTCCTCCTGCAAACCCTGTGCTGCTGTGCGGGGCTGGGGGGGAGGGGCTCGTGAGGCCAATAAATCAATGAGCCCCTGACTGATGGCTCCGGGAGCCAGTCTGCCAGGAGCCAGTGCAGAGGGGCGGAGCTTCCACCCGCTGCCTTGTGGGTAATGGGCTCAGGGTGGGGTGCTGCCTGGGGGGCCCTCTCCCCATAGGTGCCCATGAACCAGGAGGCCAGGGTTCCATTCCGGTCAGGCACAGGCCTGGGCTGCGGGCTGGATCCCCAGTGGGGGGTGTGCAGGAGGCAGCCGATCCCCGGTTCTCTCTCATCGTGGATGTTTCTCTCCTTTCCTCTCCCTTTCTCTCTCAAATCCATAAAAATATATTTAAAAAGCAAACAAAAACCCCACCACATAGTAACAGGGCTGGAGGCCTCGTGCCTCACCCAGCGCGCACCTCGTCTGAGCGCAGAGCTGGGGTGCACGCTCGGCCACCGCCTGGCTGTCCCCCGGCACCTTTGCTCTGGACCCCAGGGGTCCCTCTTGCCACACCCGAAGCTCCCGCCGCGTGGGACAGAGCAGAGAAGGAGCGGCCTGACTACAGGGAGCGAGTCTCCTGAGGAGGTCACATGTCCCACTGCCCAGCATGGACTGAGGCTGGGGGTGGGGAGGACACGGCTGTCCTCCATCGGTGCAGGCCTCTCCTTCCCCACCGCTCCCCTCAGGCCTTGCTGGGACCCGCCTCCCGCTCCTGCTCTGGGACTGCCCTGCCCCCACCACAGTCAACCGGTCCCTTCGCTCCCTCGGCCAGGCTCCCAGTGGCTCCCTCCACCAGTGATGGTCAGACACCCTCTGCCGGGCTCCCAGACCATCCTGTGCTCCCCTTCTCTCCCCCTCGGGGCATGCTGTCCCTCTAACCCAGAGGCCTTCCCTGACACCCCCTCCTCCCCCCCGCTCGATCAGTGTACCCCTTTCCACTAACGGGCCGCGCGGCTCGGAGCACCACGGGACCTGCACGTTACGGCTCCTGGCTGCCCGCGTGGGCAGCCGTCCGGGACAGGCGCCCAGCAGGACGGTCTGCCCAACCTGGGCACGGCGGGCGGGCCAGATGGTGGTGCTGTGTGTGCTCGGAGCAGCAGCCGCTGTGCGGGGGCCGGGGTGAGAGGCGGCCTGCGTGTGCCTGAATGCCCCCGACCCCATGTGCTCTGGACTCCCCGTGTGCTCCTCATTCCGTGTGCTCCTCACTCCCTGTGTGCTCCTCACTCCCATGTGCTCCCGACTCCCGTGTGCTCCTCACTCCCCGTGTGCTCCAGACTCCCCGTGTGCTCCTCATTCCGTGTGCTCCTCACTCCCGTGTGCTCCTCATTCCGTGTGCTCCTCACTCCCGTGTGCTCATTCCGTGTGCTCCTCACTTCCCGTGTGCTCCTCACTCCCCGTGTGCTCCTCATTCTGTGTGCTCCCGACTCCCGTGTGCTCCCGACTCCCATGTGCTCCTCACTCCCTTGTGCTCCTCATTCCCGTGTGCTCCTGACTCCCGTGTGCTCCTGACTCCCGTGTGCTCCTGACTCCCGTGTGCTCCTCACTCCCCGTGTAATCCTGACTCCCGTGTGCTCCTGTCTCCCATGTGCTCCTCACTCCCCGTGTAATCCTGACTCCCGTGTGCTCCTCACTCCCGTGTGCTCCTGTCTCCCGTGTGCTCCTCACTCCCGTGTGCTCCCGTCTCCCGTGTGCTCCTCACTCCCCGTGTGCTCCTCATTCCATGTGCTCCTGACTCCCGTGTGCTCCTCACTCCCGTGTGCTCCCGTCTCCCGTGTGCTCCTCACTCCCGTGTGCTCCTCATTCCGTGTGCTCCTCACTCCCGTGTGCTCCTCATTCCGTGTGCTCCTGACTCCCGTGTGCTCCTGACTCCCATGTGCTCCTCACTCCCCGTGTAATCCTGACTCCCGTGTGCTCCTCACTCCCGTGTGCTCCTGTCTCCCGTGTGCTCCTGACTCCCGTGTGCTCCTGACTCCCGTGTGCTCCTCACTCCCCGTGTAATCCTGACTCCCGTGTGCTCCTCACTCCCGTGTGCTCCTCACTCCCCGTGTGCTCCTCACTCCCCGTGTGCTCCTCACTCCCCGTGTAATCCTGACTCCCGTGTGCTCCTGTCTCCCTTGTGCTCCTGCGGTGAGGACGTGCCACCCACCCGCTGCTCCCGGTCCCCCAGCTGCCACCTGCAGACACGCAGCCCCGTGGCCACGGACGTGTTAGGAGGGAGATTAGCGAGCGGCACAGAAAGATTAGCAACCGGGACGAGCACACCTCCCGCCACCACACTCCTGCCCACTCTCCTGGCCCCGGGCCCCCTCCCCGGGGATGAGAGCGGCTGGGAGAAGGGCTCTCCTCCTCACGGTCTCCTCTCCGAGCCCCTGCGCCCAGGGAAGCCCATCTCGGAGCGGGGCCTGCGGCCTGGGCCAGCGACAGATGGGGCTCCTGTGGGGCGGTGGTGCCGAGGAGCCCAGAAGTCAGCTGCCGCCCGCCTGCCCCCCTCCCGGTCCAGGGGCTATCGCACGCCTCGCAGTCACAGCCCGAGCGGCCCGCGTCACCCTGCCGGCTGTTTAAACAAGATAAGGCCGAGCCGCGCCTCCGGCCGAATGGCCCGACACCTGTCCTGAGCCGCCGGGAGCAGCAGCCGGCGCCCCGCCCCTGTGTCCCCACCCCCGCGGGCCTGTTTGCGGGCCAGGCTCCCCCGCTGGACAGCGTGGGGGCGGGAGTGACCCTAAGCAAAAGAGAGGGTAGCAGCCTCCCGCCCCCCAGTGCACCTGTTGCGCACCCGGGGCAGCTTGTTCTCAGCCACAGCCCGGCCCGGCCTCCCTCCCTCCCGCCCCCCCTCCACCCGGACGTCAGGCCCTGCACGCCCACGGCCGGCACGAGCCCAGAGCCGGGGCGCCCAGTGCCGTGTGGTCAGCCCGGCTCCCACCTTCCCACTCACTCTGTGGCCGACCGCACGCAACACGCAGGCCGCTCCCAGCCTCAGCCCCGCCGGGCGGGCGGGCGGGCGGACTGGGCCCACCGCTCAGAGCCGGCACAGGTGGCTGCACCGCAGCCCTGGAGCCAAAGCCAGGCCGGGCCCCGCCCAGGGCCCCCCAGCACCTTCCTGTCCCCGGGACCGACCTCGCCATGGGGGGCGCTGTCCCTGCGGAGACCGAGCAGGCCAACCAGGACCCTGGGGCGACCACACCTGTCGGCGCTGCTTCTCCCAGCGCTGGCCCAGAACCCCCAACCTCCCCCCCCCGCACCCCGCCCCGTTCGCTTTCTCCTCACCGGCCCTCAGAACCAATGACCTGTAGCCCGACTGGCCACGCCCGGGGAGTGGGCCCTGGATGGGGGCATCCTGGGACTGGGGGTGATCAGACAGGCTCAAAGACTCCCACTTCTCAGACAGAAGGTCCCCAGGCCAACACAGGGAGCATTTGCTCTGAATGGGCCTGGGGTGCCCGGGTCCTGCTCCCCCATTTCATGCCCAGGGACCGAGAGGGGGCCTGGTTGCGGGGCCCCAGGAAAGCGTGCCTTTCGCAGCTCGCTGTCGCTCCAGTGAAACCAGAGTTGCTTGACCTGCGGATGGGGCTCTGCCTGCAGGCGGGCCCTGCCTGGGGCTCGAAGGACCCTCTCTTTCTGGCGGACACCGTAGCAAAGAAGCCCCTCCCATTTTGGCTCTGAGCCGCTCTGCGTGGGGTGTTGTCTGTCTGGGACAGCGGAGTGGGTCTGTGGTCTGTCTGGGACAGCGGAGGGGGTCTGTAGTCTGTCTGGGACAGCGGAGTGGGTCTGTAGTCTGTCTGGGACAGCGGAGGGGGTCTGTAGTCTGTCTGGGACAGCGGAGTGGGTCTGTAGTCTGTCTGGGACAGCGGAGGGGGTCTGTGGTCTGTCTGGGACAGCGGAGGGGGTCTGTAAGCCTGTCTGGGACAGCGGAGTGGGTCTGTAGTCTGTCTGGGACAGCGGAGGGGGTCTGTAGCCTGTCTGGGACAGCGGAGGGGGTCTGTAGTCTGTCTGGGACAGCGGAGGGGGTCTGTGGTCGGTCTGGGACAGCAGAGTGGGTCTGTGGTCTGTCTGGGACAGCGGAGGGGGTCTGTAAGCCTGTCTGGGACAGCGGAGGGGGTCTGTAGCCTGTCTGGGACAGCGGAGGGGGTCTGTAAGCCTGTCTGGGACAGCGGAGTGGGTCTGTAGTCTGTCTGGGACAGCGGAGGGGGTCTGTAGTCTGTCTGGGACAGCGGAGGGGGTCTGCAGTCTGTCTGGGACAGCGGAGGGGGTCTGCAGTCTGTCTGGGACAGCGGAGGGGGTCTGCAGTCTGTCTGGGACAGCGGAGGGGGTCTGCAGTCTGTCTGGGACAGCGGAGGGGGTCTGTAAGCCTGTCTGGGACAGCGGAGTGGGTCTGTAAGTCTGTCTGGGACAGCGGAGGGGGTCTGTAAGTCTGTCTGGGACAGCGGAGGGGGTCTGTAAGTCTGTCTGGGACAGCGGAGTAGGTCTGCAGTCTGTCTGGGACAGCGGAGTGGGTCTGTAAGTCTGTCTGGGACAGCGGAGGGGGTCTGTAAGTCTGTCTGGGACAGCGGTCTGTCTGGGACAGCGGAGGGGGTCTGTAAGCCTGTCTGGGACAGGGGAGGGGGTCTGTGGTCTGTCTGAGACAGCGGAGGGGGTCTGTAAGTCTGTCTGGGACAGCGGTCTGTCTGGGACAGCGGAGGGGGTCTGTAAGCCTGTCTGGGACAGCGGAGGGGGTCTGTAGTCTGTCTGGGACAGCGGAGTGGGTCTGCAGTCTGTCTGGGACAACGGAGGGGGTCTGTAAGTCTGTCTGGGACAGCGGAGGGGGTCTGTAAGTCTGTCTGGGACAGCAGTCTGTCTGGGACAGCAGAGGGGGTCTGTAAGCCTGTCTGGGACAGCGGAGGGGGTCTGTGGTCTGTCTGGGACAGCGGAGGGGGTCTGTAAGTCTGTCTGGGACAGCGGTCTGTCTGGGACAGCGGAGGGGGTCTGTAAGCCTGTCTGGGACAGCGGAGTGGGTCTGCAGTCTGTCTGGGACAGCGGAGTGGGTCTGTAAGCCTGTCTGGGACAGCGGAGTGGGTCTGCAGTCTGTCTGGGACAGCGGAGTGGGTCTGTAAGCCTGTCTGGGACAGCAGAGTGGGTCTGCAGTCTGTCTGGGACAGCGGAGGGGGTCTGTAAGCCTGTCTGGGACAGCGGAGGGGGTCTGTGGTCTGTCTGGGACAGCGGAGGGGGTCTGTAAGTCTGTCTGGGACAGCGGTCTGTCTGGGACAGCGGAGGGGGTCTGTAAGCCTGTCTGGGACAGCGGAGTGGGTCTGCAGTCTGTCTGGGACAGCGGAGTGGGTCTGTAAGTCTGTCTGGGACAGCGGAGGGGGTCTGTAGTCTGTCTGGGACAGCGGTCTGTCTGGGACAGCGGAGGGGGTCTGTAAGTCTGTCTGGGACAGCGGAGTGGGTCTGCAGTCTGTCTGGGACAGCGGAGTGGGTCTGTAAGTCTGTCTGGGACAGCGGAGGGGGTCTGTAGTCTGTCTGGGACAGCGGAGGGGGTCTGTAGTCTGTCTGGGACAGCGGAGTGGGTCTGCAGTCTGTCTGGGACAACGGAGGGGGTCTGTAAGTCTGTCTGGGACAGCGGAGGGGGTCTGTAAGTCTGTCTGGGACAGCAGTCTGTCTGGGACAGCGGAGGGGGTCTGTAAGCCTGTCTGGGACAGCGGAGGGGGTCTGCGGTCTGTCTGGGACAGCGGAGGGGGTCTGTGGTCTGTCTGGGACAGCGGAGGGGGTCTGTAGTCTGTCTGGGACAGCGGAGGGGGTCTGCGGTCTGTCTGGGACAGCGGAGGGGGTCTGCGGTCTGTCTGGGACAGCGGAGGGGGTCTGTAGTCTGTCTGGTACAGCGGAGGGGGTCTGCGGTCTGTCTGGGACAGCGGAGGGGGTCTGCGGTCTGTCTGGGACAGCGGAGGGGGTCTGCGGTCTGTCTGGGACAGCGGAGGGGGTCTGTAAGTCTGTCTGGGACAGCGGAGGGGGTCTGTGGTCTGTCTGGGACAGCGGAGGGGGTCTGTAGTCTGTCTGGGACAGTTGAGGGGGTCTGTGGTCTGTCTGGGACAGCGGAGGGGGTCTGTGGTCTGTCTGAGACAGCGGAGGGGGTCTGTAAGTCTGTCTGGGACAGCGGAGTGGATCTGTAGTCTGTCTGGGACAGCGGAGTGGGTCTGTAAGCCTGTCTGGGACAGCGGAGTGGGTCTGCAGTCTGTCTGGGACAGCGGAGGGGGTCTGTAAGTCTGTCTGGGACAGCGGAGCGGGTCTGTAAGTCTGTCTGGGACAGCGGAGCGGATCTGTAAGCCTGTCTGGGACAGCGGAGTGGGTCTGCAGTCTGTCTGGGACAGCGGAGTGGGTCTGTAGTCTGTCTGGGACAGCGGAGAGGGTCTGTAAGTCTGTCTGGGACAGCGGAGGGGGTCTGCAGTCTGTCTGGGACAGCGGAGCGGGTCTGTAAGTCTGTCTGGGACAGCGGAGGGGGTCTGTAAGCCTGTCTGGGACAGCGGAGGGGGTCTGCGGTCTGTCTGGGACAGCGGAGGGTGTCTGCAGTCTGGGACAGCGGAGGGGGTCTGCGGTCTGTCTGGGACAGCGGAGGGGGTCTGCAGTCTGTCTGGGACAGCGGAGGGGGTCTGTAGTCTGTCTGGGACAGCGGAGGGGGTCTCCAGTCTGAGGGGGTCTGTAAGTCTGTCTGGGACAGCGGAGCGGGTCTGTAAGTCTGTCTGGGACAGCGGAGGGGGTCTGCGGTCTGTCTGGGACAGCGGAGGGGGTCTGCAGTCTGTCTGGGACAGCGGAGGGGGTCTGTAGTCTGTCTGGGACAGCGGAGGGGGTCTGTAAGTCTGTCTGGGACAGCGGAGCGGGTCTGTAAGTCTGTCTGGGACAGCGGAGCGGGTCTGTAAGTCTGTCTGGGACAGCGGAGCGGATCTGTAAGCCTGTCTGGGACAGCGGAGTGGGTCTGCAGTCTGTCTGGGACAGCGGAGTGGGTCTGTAGTCTGTCTGGGACAGCGGAGAGGGTCTGTAAGTCTGTCTGGGGCAGCGGAGTGGGTCTGCAGTCTGTCTGGGACAGCGGAGCGGGTCTGTAAGTCTGTCTGGGACAGCGGAGGGGGTCTGTAAGCCTGTCTGGGACAGCGGAGGGGGTCTGCGGTCTGTCTGGGACAGCGGAGGGGGTCTGCAGTCTGGGACAGCGGAGGGGGTCTGCGGTCTGTCTGGGACAGCGGAGGGGGTCTGCAGTCTGTCTGGGACAGCGGAGGGGGTCTGTAGTCTGTCTGGGACAGCGGAGGGGGTCTCCAGTCTGAGGGGGTCTGTAAGTCTGTCTGGGACAGCGGAGCGGGTCTGTAAGTCTGTCTGGGACAGCGGAGGGGGTCTGCGGTCTGTCTGGGACAGCGGAGGGGGTCTGCAGTCTGTCTGGGACAGCGGAGGGGGTCTGTAGTCTGTCTGGGACAGCGGAGGGGGTCTGCAGTCTGTCTGGGACAGCGGAGGGGGTCTGTAGTCTGTCTGGGACAACGGAGGGGGTCTGTAAGTCTGTCTGGGACAGCGGAGGGGGTCTGTAAGTCTGTCTGGGACAGCGGTCTGTCTGGGACAGCGGAGGGGGTCTGTAAGCCTGTCTGGGACAGCGGAGGGGGTCTGTGGTCTGTCTGGGACAGCGGAGGGGGTCTGTAAGTCTGTCTGGGACAGCGGTCTGTCTGGGACAGCGGAGGGGGTCTGTAAGCCTGTCTGGGACAGCGGAGGGGGTCTGTAGTCTGTCTGGGACAGCGGAGTGGGTCTGCAGTCTGTCTGGGACAACGGAGGGGGTCTGTAAGTCTGTCTGGGACAGCGGAGGGGGTCTGTAAGTCTGTCTGGGACAGCAGTCTGTCTGGGACAGCAGAGGGGGTCTGTAAGCCTGTCTGGGACAGCGGAGGGGGTCTGTGGTCTGTCTGGGACAGCGGAGGGGGTCTGTAAGTCTGTCTGGGACAGCGGTCTGTCTGGGACAGCGGAGGGGGTCTGTAAGCCTGTCTGGGACAGCGGAGTGGGTCTGCAGTCTGTCTGGGACAGCGGAGTGGGTCTGTAAGCCTGTCTGGGACAGCGGAGTGGGTCTGCAGTCTGTCTGGGACAGCGGAGTGGGTCTGCAGTCTGTCTGGGACAGCGGAGGGGGTCTGCAGTCTGTCTGGGACAGCGGAGGGGGTCTGTAAGCCTGTCTGGGACAGCGGAGGGGGTCTGTGGTCTGTCTGGGACAGCGGAGGGGGTCTGTAAGTCTGTCTGGGACAGCGGTCTGTCTGGGACAGCGGAGGGGGTCTGTAAGCCTGTCTGGGACAGCGGAGTGGGTCTGCAGTCTGTCTGGGACAGCGGAGGGGGTCTGTAAGTCTGTCTGGGACAGCGGAGTGGGTCTGCAGTCTGTCTGGGACAGCGGAGTGGGGCTGTAAGTCTGTCTGGGACAGCGGAGGGGGTCTGTAGTCTGTCTGGGACAGCGGAGGGGGTCTGTAGTCTGTCTGGGACAGCGGAGTGGGTCTGCAGTCTGTCTGGGACAACGGAGGGGGTCTGTAAGTCTGTCTGGGACAGCGGAGGGGGTCTGTAAGTCTGTCTGGGACAGCAGTCTGTCTGGGACAGCGGAGGGGGTCTGTAAGCCTGTCTGGGACAGCGGAGGGGGTCTGTGGTTTGTCTGGGACAGCGGAGGGGGTCTGTGGTCTGTCTGGGACAGCGGAGGGGGTCTGCGGTCTGTCTGGGACAGCGGAGGGGGTCTGCGGTCTGTCTGGGACAGCGGAGGGGGTCTGCGGTCTGTCTGGGACAGCGGAGTGGGTCTGTAAGTCTGTCTGGGACAGCGGAGGGGGTCTGTAGTCTGTCTGGGACAGCGGAGGGGGTCTGTAGTCTGTCTGGGACAGCGGAGTGGGTCTGCAGTCTGTCTGGGACAACGGAGGGGGTCTGTAAGTCTGTCTGGGACAGCGGAGGGGGTCTGTAAGTCTGTCTGGGACAGCAGTCTGTCTGGGACAGCGGAGGGGGTCTGTAAGCCTGTCTGGGACAGCGGAGGGGGTCTGCGGTCTGTCTGGGACAGCGGAGGGGGTCTGCAGTCTGTCTGGGACAGCGGAGGGGGTCTGTAGTCTGTCTGGGACAGCGGAGGGGGTCTCCAGTCTGAGGGGGTCTGTAAGTCTGTCTGGGACAGCGGAGCGGGTCTGTAAGTCTGTCTGGGACAGCGGAGGGGGTCTGCGGTCTGTCTGGGACAGCGGAGGGGGTCTGCAGTCTGTCTGGGACAGCGGAGGGGGTCTGTAGTCTGTCTGGGACAGCGGAGGGGGTCTGTAAGTCTGTCTGGGACAGCGGAGCGGGTCTGTAAGTCTGTCTGGGACAGCGGAGCGGGTCTGTAAGTCTGTCTGGGACAGCGGAGCGGATCTGTAAGCCTGTCTGGGACAGCGGAGTGGGTCTGCAGTCTGTCTGGGACAGCGGAGTGGGTCTGTAGTCTGTCTGGGACAGCGGAGAGGGTCTGTAAGTCTGTCTGGGGCAGCGGAGTGGGTCTGCAGTCTGTCTGGGACAGCGGAGCGGGTCTGTAAGTCTGTCTGGGACAGCGGAGGGGGTCTGTAAGCCTGTCTGGGACAGCGGAGGGGGTCTGCGGTCTGTCTGGGACAGCGGAGGGGGTCTGCAGTCTGGGACAGCGGAGGGGGTCTGCGGTCTGTCTGGGACAGCGGAGGGGGTCTGCAGTCTGTCTGGGACAGCGGAGGGGGTCTGTAGTCTGTCTGGGACAGCGGAGGGGGTCTCCAGTCTGAGGGGGTCTGTAAGTCTGTCTGGGACAGCGGAGCGGGTCTGTAAGTCTGTCTGGGACAGCGGAGGGGGTCTGCGGTCTGTCTGGGACAGCGGAGGGGGTCTGCAGTCTGTCTGGGACAGCGGAGGGGGTCTGTAGTCTGTCTGGGACAGCGGAGGGGGTCTGCAGTCTGTCTGGGACAGCGGAGGGGGTCTGTAGTCTGTCTGGGACAACGGAGGGGGTCTGTAAGTCTGTCTGGGACAGCGGAGGGGGTCTGTAAGTCTGTCTGGGACAGCGGTCTGTCTGGGACAGCGGAGGGGGTCTGTAAGCCTGTCTGGGACAGCGGAGGGGGTCTGTGGTCTGTCTGGGACAGCGGAGGGGGTCTGTAAGTCTGTCTGGGACAGCGGTCTGTCTGGGACAGCGGAGGGGGTCTGTAAGCCTGTCTGGGACAGCGGAGGGGGTCTGTAGTCTGTCTGGGACAGCGGAGGGGGTCTGCAGTCTGTCTGGGACACCGGAGGGGGTCTGTAAGTCTGTCTGGGACAGCGGAGGGGGTCTGTAAGTCTGTCTGGGACAGCAGTCTGTCTGGGACAGCAGAGGGGGTCTGTAAGCCTGTCTGGGACAGCGGAGGGGGTCTGTGGTCTGTCTGGGACAGCGGAGGGGGTCTGTAAGTCTGTCTGGGACAGCGGTCTGTCTGGGACAGCGGAGGGGGTCTGTAAGCCTGTCTGGGACAGCGGAGTGGGTCTGCAGTCTGTCTGGGACAGCGGAGTGGGTCTGTAAGCCTGTCTGGGACAGCGGAGTGGGTCTGCAGTCTGTCTGGGACAGCGGAGTGGGTCTGCAGTCTGTCTGGGACAGCGGAGGGGGTCTGCAGTCTGTCTGGGACAGCGGAGGGGGTCTGTAAGCCTGTCTGGGACAGCGGAGGGGGTCTGTGGTCTGTCTGGGACAGCGGAGGGGGTCTGTAAGTCTGTCTGGGACAGCGGTCTGTCTGGGACAGCGGAGGGGGTCTGTAAGCCTGTCTGGGACAGCGGAGTGGGTCTGCAGTCTGTCTGGGACAGCGGAGGGGGTCTGTAAGTCTGTCTGGGACAGCGGAGTGGGTCTGCAGTCTGTCTGGGACAGCGGAGTGGGTCTGTAAGTCTGTCTGGGACAGCGGAGGGGGTCTGTAGTCTGTCTGGGACAGCGGAGGGGGTCTGTAGTCTGTCTGGGACAGCGGAGTGGGTCTGCAGTCTGTCTGGGACAACGGAGGGGGTCTGTAAGTCTGTCTGGGACAGCGGAGGGGGTCTGTAAGTCTGTCTGGGACAGCAGTCTGTCTGGGACAGCGGAGGGGGTCTGTAAGCCTGTCTGGGACAGCGGAGGGGGTCTGTGGTTTGTCTGGGACAGCGGAGGGGGTCTGTGGTCTGTCTGGGACAGCGGAGGGGGTCTGCGGTCTGTCTGGGACAGCGGAGGGGGTCTGCGGTCTGTCTGGGACAGCGGAGGGGGTCTGCGGTCTGTCTGGGACAGCGGAGTGGGTCTGTAAGTCTGTCTGGGACAGCGGAGGGGGTCTGTAGTCTGTCTGGGACAGCGGAGGGGGTCTGTAGTCTGTCTGGGACAGCGGAGTGGGTCTGCAGTCTGTCTGGGACAACGGAGGGGGTCTGTAAGTCTGTCTGGGACAGCGGAGGGGGTCTGTAAGTCTGTCTGGGACAGCAGTCTGTCTGGGACAGCGGAGGGGGTCTGTAAGCCTGTCTGGGACAGCGGAGGGGGTCTGCGGTCTGTCTGGGACAGCGGAGGGGGTCTGTGGTCTGTCTGGGACAGCGGAGGGGGTCTGCGGTCTGTCTGGGACAGCGGAGGGGGTCTGCGGTCTGTCTGGGACAGCGGAGTGGGTCTGCAGTCTGTCTGGGACAGCGGAGTGGGTCTGTAAGTCTGTCTGGGACAGCGGAGGGGGTCTGTAGTCTGTCTGGGACAGCGGAGGGGGTCTGTAGTCTGTCTGGGACAGCGGAGTGGGTCTGCAGTCTGTCTGGGACAACGGAGGGGGTCTGTAAGTCTGTCTGGGACAGCGGAGGGGGTCTGTAAGTCTGTCTGGGACAGCAGTCTGTCTGGGACAGCGAAGGGGGTCTGTAAGCCTGTCTGGGACAGCGGAGGGGGTCTGCGGTCTGTCTGGGACAGCGGAGGGGGTCTGTGGTCTGTCTGGGACAGCGGAGGGGGTCTGTGGTCTGTCTGGGACAGCGGAGGGGGTCTGCGGTCTGTCTGGGACAGCGGAGGGGGTCTGCGGTCTGTCTGGGACAGCGGAGGGGGTCTGTAGTCTGTCTGGGACAGCGGAGGGGGTCTGCGGTCTGTCTGGGACAGCGGAGGGGGTCTGCGGTCTGTCTGGGACAGCGGAGGGGGTCTGCGGTCTGTCTGGGACAGCGGAGGGGGTCTGTAAGTCTGTCTGGGACAGCGGAGGGGGTCTGTGGTCTGTCTGGGACAGCGGAGGGGGTCTGTAGTCTGTCTGGGACAGTTGAGGGGGTCTGTGGTCTGTCTGGGACAGCGGAGGGGGTCTGTGGTCTGTCTGAGACAGCGGAGGGGGTCTGTAAGTCTGTCTGGGACAGCGGAGTGGATCTGTAGTCTGTCTGGGACAGCGGAGTGGGTCTGTAAGCCTGTCTGGGACAGCGGAGTGGGTCTGCAGTCTGTCTGGGACAGCGGAGGGGGTCTGTAAGTCTGTCTGGGACAGCGGAGCGGGTCTGTAAGTCTGTCTGGGACAGCGGAGCGGGTCTGTAAGTCTGTCTGGGACAGCGGAGCGGGTCTGCAGTCTGTCTGGGACAGCGGAGTGGGTCTGTAGTCTGTCTGGGACAGCGGAGAGGGTCTGTAAGTCTGTCTGGGGCAGCGGAGTGGGTCTGCAGTCTGTCTGGGACAGCGGAGCGGGTCTGTAAGTCTGTCTGGGACAGCGGAGGGGGTCTGTAAGCCTGTCTGGGACAGCGGAGGGGGTCTGCGGTCTGTCTGGGACAGCGGAGGGGGTCTGCAGTCTGGGACAGCGGAGGGGGTCTGCGGTCTGTCTGGGACAGCGGAGGGGGTCTGCAGTCTGTCTGGGACAGCGGAGGGGGTCTGTAGTCTGTCTGGGACAGCGGAGGGGGTCTCCAGTCTGAGGGGGTCTGTAAGTCTGTCTGGGACAGCGGAGCGGGTCTGTAAGTCTGTCTGGGACAGCGGAGGGGGTCTGCGGTCTGTCTGGGACAGCGGAGGGGGTCTGCAGTCTGTCTGGGACAGCGGAGGGGGTCTGTAGTCTGTCTGGGACAGCGGAGGGGGTCTGCAGTCTGTCTGGGACAGCGGAGGGGGTCTGTAGTCTGTCTGGGACAACGGAGGGGGTCTGTAAGTCTGTCTGGGACAGCGGAGGGGGTCTGTAAGTCTGTCTGGGACAGCGGTCTGTCTGGGACAGCGGAGGGGGTCTGTAAGCCTGTCTGGGACAGCGGAGGGGGTCTGTGGTCTGTCTGGGACAGCGGAGGGGGTCTGTAAGTCTGTCTGGGACAGCGGTCTGTCTGGGACAGCGGAGGGGGTCTGTAAGCCTGTCTGGGACAGCGGAGGGGGTCTGTAGTCTGTCTGGGACAGCGGAGTGGGTCTGCAGTCTGTCTGGGACAACGGAGGGGGTCTGTAAGTCTGTCTGGGACAGCGGAGGGGGTCTGTAAGTCTGTCTGGGACAGCAGTCTGTCTGGGACAGCAGAGGGGGTCTGTAAGCCTGTCTGGGACAGCGGAGGGGGTCTGTGGTCTGTCTGGGACAGCGGAGGGGGTCTGTAAGTCTGTCTGGGACAGCGGTCTGTCTGGGACAGCGGAGGGGGTCTGTAAGCCTGTCTGGGACAGCGGAGTGGGTCTGCAGTCTGTCTGGGACAGCGGAGTGGGTCTGTAAGCCTGTCTGGGACAGCGGAGTGGGTCTGCAGTCTGTCTGGGACAGCGGAGTGGGTCTGCAGTCTGTCTGGGACAGCGGAGGGGGTCTGCAGTCTGTCTGGGACAGCGGAGGGGGTCTGTAAGCCTGTCTGGGACAGCGGAGGGGGTCTGTGGTCTGTCTGGGACAGCGGAGGGGGTCTGTAAGTCTGTCTGGGACAGCGGTCTGTCTGGGACAGCGGAGGGGGTCTGTAAGCCTGTCTGGGACAGCGGAGTGGGTCTGCAGTCTGTCTGGGACAGCGGAGGGGGTCTGTAAGTCTGTCTGGGACAGCGGAGTGGGTCTGCAGTCTGTCTGGGACAGCGGAGTGGGTCTGTAAGTCTGTCTGGGACAGCGGAGGGGGTCTGTAGTCTGTCTGGGACAGCGGAGGGGGTCTGTAGTCTGTCTGGGACAGCGGAGTGGGTCTGCAGTCTGTCTGGGACAACGGAGGGGGTCTGTAAGTCTGTCTGGGACAGCGGAGGGGGTCTGTAAGTCTGTCTGGGACAGCAGTCTGTCTGGGACAGCGGAGGGGGTCTGTAAGCCTGTCTGGGACAGCGGAGGGGGTCTGTGGTCTGTCTGGGACAGCGGAGGGGGTCTGCGGTCTGTCTGGGACAGCGGAGGGGGTCTGCGGTCTGTCTGGGACAGCGGAGGGGGTCTGCGGTCTGTCTGGGACAGCGGAGGGGGTCTGTGGTCTGTCTGGGACAGCGGAGGGGGTCTGCGGTCTGTCTGGGACAGCGGAGGGGGTCTGCGGTCTGTCTGGGACAGCGGAGGGGGTCTGCAGTCTGTCTGGGACAGCGGAGCGGGTCTGTAAGTCTGTTGGGACAGCGGAGGGGGTCTGTGGTCTGTCTGGGACAGCGGAGGGGGTCTGTAGTCTGTCTGGGACAGTGGAGGGGGTCTGTGGTCTGTCTGGGACAGTGGAGGGGGTCTGTGGTCTGTCTGAGACAGCGGAGGGGGTCTGTAAGTCTGTCTGGGACAGCGGAGTGGATCTGTAGTCTGTCTGGGACAGCGGAGTGGGTCTGTAAGCCTGTATGGGACAGCGGAGTGGGTCTGCAGTCTGTCTGGGACAGCGGAGGGGGTCTGTAAGTCTGTCTGGGACAGCGGAGCGGGTCTGTAAGTCTGTCTGGGACAGCGGAGCGGGTCTGTAAGTCTGTCTGGGACAGCGGAGCGGATCTGTAAGCCTGTCTGGGACAGCGGAGTGGGTCTGCAGTCTGTCTGGGACAGCGGAGTGGGTCTGTAGTCTGTCTGCGACAGCGGAGAGGGTCTGTAAGTCTGTCTGGGACAGCGGAGTGGGTCTGCAGTCTGTCTGGGACAGCGGAGCGGGTCTGTAAGTCTGTCTGGGACAGCGGAGGGGGTCTGTAAGCCTGTCTGGGACAGCGGAGGGGGTCTGCGGTCTGTCTGGGACAGCTGAGGGGGTCTGCAGTCTGGGACAGCGGAGGGGGTCTGCGGTCTGTCTGGGACAGCGGAGGGGGTCTGCAGTCTGTCTGGGACAGCGGAGGGGGTCTGTAGTCTGTCTGGGACAGCGGAGGGGGTCTCCAGTCTGAGGGGGTCTGTAAGTCTGTCTGGGACAGCGGAGCGGGTCTGTAAGTCTGTCTGGGACAGCGGAGGGGGTCTGCGGTCTGTCTGGGACAGCGGAGGGGGTCTGTAGTCTGTCTGGGACAGCGGAGGGGGTCTGTAAGTATGTCTGGGACAGCGGAGTGGGTCTGTAAGTCTGTCTGGGACAGCGGAGCGGGTCTGTAAGTCTGTCTGGGACAGCGGAGCGGATCTGTAAGCCTGTCTGGGACAGCGGAGTGGGTCTGCAGTCTGTCTGGGACAGTGGAGTGGGTCTGTAGTCTGTCTGGGACAGCGGAGAGGGTCTGTAAGTCTGTCTGGGACAGCGGAGTGGGTCTGCAGTCTGTCTGGGACAGCGGAGCGGGTCTGTAAGTCTGTCTGGGACAGCGGAGGGGGTCTGTAAGCCTGTCTGGGACAGCGGAGGGGGTCTGCGGTCTGTCTGGGACAGCGGAGGGGGTCTGCAGTCTGGGACAGCGGAGGGGGTCTGCGGTCTGTCTGGGACAGCGGAGGGGGTCTGCAGTCTGTCTGGGACAGCGGAGGGGGTCTGTAGTCTGTCTGGGACAGCGGAGGGGGTCTCCAGTCTGAGGGGGTCTGTAAGTCTGTCTGGGACAGCGGAGCGGGTCTGTAAGTCTGTCTGGGACAGCGGAGGGGGTCTGCAGTCTGTCTGGGACAGCGGAAGGGGTCTGCAGTCTGTCTGGGACAGCGGAGGGGGTCTGTGGTCTGTCTGGGACAGCGGAGGGGGTCTGCAGTCTGTCTGGGACAGCGGAGGGGGTCTGTAAGTCTGTCTGGGACAGCGGAGGGGGTCTGTAAGTCTGTCTGGGACAGCGGAGGGGGTCTGTAAGTCTGTCTGGGACAGCGGAGTGGGTCTGCAGTCTGTCTGGGACAGCGGAGGGGGTCTGTAGTCTGTCTGGGACAGCGGAGGGGGTCTGTAGTCTGTCTGGGACAGCGGAGGGGGTCTGTAGTCTGTCTGGGACAGCGGAGGGGGTCTGTAGTCTGTCTGGGACAGCGGAGGGGGTCTGTAAGTCTGTCTGGGACAGCGGAGTGGGTCTGTAGTCTGTCTGGGACAGCGGAAGGGGTCTGTAAGCCAGGGAGAACAGAGTGGGGTGGGGGTCGGGTGGGGAAGGGGAGCAGGAGCCGCTCTGGCGGGTCCCGGTCCGCAGGGGATGGCAGTGAGCAGAAGGACACGTGCTTCAGGGGCTGGAGGGGGCATGGCGGAGGCGTCACGTCTGAGGTGCTGGCACCCAGGGGCCCCGCCCGGCTCCTCCGAGACGGACAGTCCGTCCTGTGATCCGTGGGTAACTGAGCGGACGGCACCCGGGCCGGGGCCAGAGTCGCCGGATGTGGCCACGGTGAATGTTTACCAGCCCCTGTGGGGGGGTGGGGGGTGGACTGAAAGCGGCTGCCGAGGTCCCTGCTTCAGTCACTCTCTCCCGTGGACTGGGAGCCACCAACCCGCTGTCAAAGGCCCACAGGTTCCTAACGACCGGACCCCCGACACCCGGCCAGTGCCACCCAGCTCCGCCCTCCCGCGGGCCCGTGGGACGGAGGGCCATGCTGTAAGCCCGGGCTTGGCCTCCTCTGCACCTGCCCCTGCTCCCCACACGGGCTGATCAGCAATGGGGGAGGCCCTCACTGGAGCCCTGTTTGTGGGGGGGGGCACCGCCTCAGCGATCGGAGGCCTACTCCCGTAGACCCAGCAGGCACAGGGAAGGCTGCCATCACGAGGGCTGCACCGGCCTTCACGGAGGGAGGGCGGCTGATGTGCTCAGCGGCAGAGCTGGCCCCCGAGGAGGAGAAGGGACGAGTGGACAGGCCCCACCGGAGTGTGGAGCGGGGCCGAGGGCGGGCCACATGGAGCAGAAGGGCCTGCCTGCCCCTTCCCTTTGCTGACGCAGGACCGGCTGGGGCTGGGGAGGGAGGAGGCACCAGGCGGACAGGAACGGGGTCTCGGAGCCGCCGTTGTGACGGGAGAGGAGGGAGGGAGCCCTGTTGCCAGAGGCCCCGCTGGCTGAGTTTCGCTGGGAGCAGAGTTAAGGATTCTCCATCCAAGAGACTGAAATGTCGGCTGCCCAGGGCTCCGGCCCAAAATAGGTGCCAGGCTGTGCAGTGGGCCTGGGTCCTCGCCCTACACCTCGCCCAGGCCACCACAGGCTGGGGCTGGCGCCCCCCTCAAACCGCACAAGCCCAGGGCCTGGGGCGCAGGCACCCAGCACAGCCAGCCATTTACAGAGGCCTGGGGGCACGGGCCCAGACCCAGGCCACTGAGGTGACAGCCAGGCTCTTGAAGGCCATGACAGGGCCGGCAACAGAGCAAAGGACCTTGGAGGAGGCCAGTGCCTAAGAGGCCATCCAGAGGTGGGGGCTGTTCCTAGTGCTGGCAGACCCCCGCGATCTGGCTGTGGGAGCTGGTCGTCCCCCAGCAGCTGGCCGTCCCCTAACAGCTGGTCATCCCCTAACAGCTGGTCATCCCCTAACAGCTGGTCATCCCCCAGCAGCTGGCCATCCCCTAACAGCTGGTCATCCCCTAACAGCTGGCCATCCCCTAACAGCTGGCCATCCCCTAACAGCTGGTCATCCCCTAACAGCTGGCCATCCCCTAACAGCTGGTCGTCCCCCAGCAGCTGGTCATCCCCTAACAGCTGGTCATCCCCTAACAGCTGGCTATCCCCTAACAGCTGGCTGTCCCCTAACAGCTGATCACCCCTTAGCAGCTGGTCATCCCCTGATAGCTGGTCATCCCCTAACAGCTGGTCATCCCCTAACAGCTGGTCATCCCCTAGCAGCTGGTCATCCCCCAGCAGCTGGCCATCCCCTAACAGCTGGTCATCCCTTAGCAGCTGGCTGACCCCTTTAATGCTTAGGACGCGTCATGGGCACAGAGACAAAGAGCTGGTCCGAGTTCCCAGGGGTCCCCGGCTGGGGGGCACACGAACAGCTGAGCCCTGTGCCGCCTGCACCTGCCCACACCTGCCAGGGGCCTGACTTTCTCGCGGCCTCGGCCTCTGCCTCGCTTCTCAGGTCTGTGCCCGGGGCTGCCCACGCCGAGGGAGCCCAGGCCCCGCCACTGGCCGCGCCACCTCCTGGCTCTGGTCCAGGAGCCCGCTCTGTCCCGGGTCACCATCGTTTGTGACGCGCGCAGACAAGCCGCATGTGGTCCCGGCACATCAGGAGGTCGGGGGGAGTGCTCAGGGAAGCCAGGCCTGGCGGGGGAGGCCGCTGGCCCGGCAGGTCAGTGGCTCCTCCCCCGGCACCGTCCCAAGTCCCCAGGGAGGGTTCCTGGACCTGTGTCCTCAGAGAGGGAGACAGAAACGTCAATGGCGAGAGAGAGTCATGGATCGGCTGCCTCCTGCACGCCCCACACGAGGGATCGAGCCCGTAACCCGGGCACGTGCCCTGCCTGGTTCATAGGTCAACGCTCATCCATTGCGTCGTGCAGGCCGGGTGACACGCCGTTTTTAAAGCACAAACACAAGCTCCCTCTGCGGGCTGATGACCCAGCCCAGTGGTGCACTGTCTGCAGGACAGCCTGAGCAGCCCCTCCCAGGGTGCACTGCACATGCCTGCTCCCACGGGGCCCGGGCACCCGGGGGCTTCCCCCGAAGGGCTGAGCGTGCCAGCGCCTGCACACCCAGAAGCCGGGCCTTGAACTCAGGCTCTCCCCAAGCCCGCCCGCCCCCAGGCCACAGGGTCCGAGCACCACGTGTGCCCGGCCTTTGCCCGCACCGCACAAGGCGGAGGACAGGTGGCTGTCATCTGTGTGGGGTAGGGAGGGGCCACTGGCCAGGGATGGGGGAGGTGACCCCCTAGCCTAGAGTCTGGCTATGTAGTCACCGCCACTTGCAGAACTTGACCCCCTAGAGGGTATGTGCTATGTCCCACCTGTCCCTCAAGGGGCCTCCTTGACATGTCAAGCAGCTGCCTGCAGGGTGGGCAGTGGGGACACCAGGCCTCCCATGGGGAGACTCACTGTGGCCTAGACCACCTGTGACCCCAGTCAAGGTGGGGGGAGGGTACCCTAGGAACCACTCCTTGCTGGGTCCTGAAGGAGGGCAGGTGTCACCAGGCAGCATGAGGGTTTGTAGAAGTGACACTGTGACTGCCCTGGGTGAGAGTGCCCCCCCCCCCACAGTCCCTTAGCAGCTTAGCATCAGACCCACAGCAGGCACACAGCAGGTATACAGCAGGTGCACAGCAGGCACACAGCAGGTATACAGCAGGTGCATAGCAGGCACACAGCAGGTATACAGCAGGTGCACAGCAGGCACACAGCAGGTATACAGCAGGTGCATAGCAGGCACACAGCAGGTATACAGCAGGTGCATAGCAGGTACACAGCAGGTATACAGCAGGTGCACAGCAGGCACACAGCAGGCACACACCAGTAATACAGCAGGTATATAGCAGGCGCACAGCAGGTGCACAGGGGTATACAGCAGGCACACAACAGTTACATAGCAGGTGCATAGCAGGTATACAGCAGGTATACAGCAGTTATACAGCAGGCACACAGCAGGCACACAACAGTTATATAGCAGATGAATAGCAGGCGCATAGTAGGCGCACAGCAGGTGCACGACAGTTACATAGTAGGTGCACAGCAGGTGCACAGGAGGTATACAGCAGGTATACAGCAGGCACACAGCAGGCACACAGCAGGCACACAGCAGGCGCACAGCAGGCGCACAGCAGGCTGCCACAGGGCTGGGAACAGCGACCCTTTGCTGGGCATGGGGCAGTGAGCAAGCTGCTGTGTTCTCACCTGGGGACACACCACGCCTTTCAGGCAGGCTTGTAATCGGTCTCTTCTGAGGGTTCTCGCCACTAAGTGCCGCACGGTCCACTGGCACATCTGCAGGGGCCGAGGTTGGGCAGCAAGCACCCCCTCTTTTCCCTGAGAGTCCCAGCGGGGTACGGGCTCCCACCCGTCAGGGCACTGAGGAGGGGGCAGAGCCCATGATGCCGACAGGCTGGGTGAGGGGCCTGTGTCCAACCTCAGGCACACGGCCTTGGGCGGCCACGGGGGGTGGGTGGTCTCTGCACGAGCGGGGCCACAGCTGAGCCTGCAAATTGTCTTCACTCCTGGAAGGGACGGGGGGGGGGGGGGGCGGGCAGGCAAAGCAGGAAGGCCGGGCCACCTGGGCGTGACTCTCTCCCCCCCACCCCCCTCCGGGGCAGGTTGGGGGAGGGCGGCCGGGCTTTCCCACGGCTGCCACCAGCTGCAGGCCTGGGCGCCCCCCCGCCCCCCCACCCGTGACAGGGACAGCAGGCACAGCTGCTGCCCCGCATGATCAGTCAGGTGACGCATCTCCGGGCTGTGCTCCGGCCTCCCACGCTGTCTAGGGAGGCCCCATAGGAACAGCGAGGCCCACTGCCTGGGGCTCTGGGTGCCCGCGGGGACTGCATGGGGGCTGAGGACCCGTCACATCTGCTGGGACGGGAGCTGGGTCACTGTCAAGGCCGGGCACGGCTCGAGGCCCCGGTCCGAGAACGCTCTGGAATCCGCCTCCCCCTGCCCAGGTGCTGCCCTGCGCTTGCGGCAGCCCTCCATGCCCAAGAGCCCAGAGATCCCGCCGTTACCCTTGGCAACATGCTGACGCAAATGCCAGCGGGCGGGGAGGGGGCTGGGGGAGGGGGCTGTGCTGGCCCTGCCTGGGGAAACCAGGCCCGGGAGCCGAGCGGGGGTTGAAGAGCTCTGAGCCCCGAGTCTCGGGGCTCTGCCAGAGCACAGGGAGAACAGCCGGGCCCTCCAAAGGGAGCAGGAGGCGGCCGGGGTGGCAGAGCTGCCCGGGCCGAGGCGGCGGGCGGCGGGCGGCGGGGGCAGGGGCAGCAGAGGCTCTCCTGGCGGCTCCGGGCGGCCAGCCCAGCCCACCTCGGAGGCTGCGGCGGGAATCGGGAGGGCATCGTCTCTCTCAGGCCTGTTTGTTTTCCGTCCTGAGATATTGCTGGTGGAGCATGAAAGGTCAGAACCATTTGGAATCCAGTGAATTTCCAGCCTCGCTTGCTTGAGTTTCTCAAGAATTTCCTTTTCTGGTGAACAGCCACCTCCCGGGCCTGCCGCCTGCGCCTGCGAGGCCAGGGTGGTAGTGGAGGAGGCGGGGCGCGGCCTGGCTGCCAGCCCCTCCCGTTAGAAAGTGCCCTGAATGGCCCTGGAGCCCAGCTGCCTGCGGAGGCAACACGGCGCCCAGAACCCCACGTCCAGGCCGGCAGCCTCTGTTCCCACCTGGGGCTCCACTGGGGCTTCCCGCAGGGACAGGGCAGGAGAAGCCAGAGATCCGAGCCCCCGGGGACTGCCTGTCCCCTGCCTGTCCTCCTGGCTGTCCGCTCAGCCTGGCTGGGCAGCCACTCGCTCGCACGGGAGCTGCGCCCGCCCTGTAAGATTGACCGCAACGTGGGGGCGCACAGGCACCGGCTGAGGTCAGGAGAGGCCTCCCACGGAGGTGACACCTGGGAGGAGACAGGAGGGCAGGGCAGGTGGGCAGGTGCTTAAGGCTGCAGAGAGCAGAGCACGGGGAGAAGGAAGCACACTCAGGCCAAAGCAGGGAGAGAGGCAGAGGGGAGTGAGGATGGGCTGGTGGGGGCCAGGAGGGCCTCGGGCAGAAGGCCTGGCCC
The DNA here is from genome assembly GCA_027563665.1 of Antrozous pallidus. NCBI lineage: Eukaryota > Metazoa > Chordata > Mammalia > Chiroptera > Vespertilionidae > Antrozous > Antrozous pallidus. The sequence goes on from CM050528.1 coordinate 2,178,811, forward strand.
TGGGCCCGTGTTTGAGGACACGTGAGCCACCTCCCGATTGACAGAGCAGAGATGAGAGCCAGATCCCTCCACGAAGCACCGGGCCAGCTCCGGGCCCGGCCCCTGCGGACTCAGGCTCGGCGGGCAGAGCCTGCCACGGAGAGTCTGCGAGCACCCAGGGACCTGGCCGCACCGGCCCCCGGAGAGGACAGACGACGCAGCCCGAGAGCCGGGTCCCGGGAGGCTCGGAGCACAGGCTGTCTCCAACCTCAGGCCGTCAAAAAGGACAGACGCTGGAGACCGGCCGCACAGTCCATGAGACCTGCCTGGCGCTGTCCCCGGGCCCAGCCTGGGCATCCTGCTTCCCCTCATCTCCTCACAGCCTGGCCAGCTCCAAGCCCTGTACCCACAGCAATGCCCACAAGGCCTGGCCTTGCCTGCTGGGTTGCCCCCCTCCCTCCCCGCCCCGGCCTAGAACTGCACGTGGCGCTGAGGTCGGGGCACGCGGAAGCGTAAGGGCGGCTGGAACTCAAGACCACGCGGTGCTGGGCGCAAGGCGGGCCTGCCCTGGGGACACAGTGTTGTCCTCGGCTCAGGCCACTCCCACCAGCACCACACCTGGCACTGCTCTGGGCAGAACCCAAGGGCGTCCAGGGCCGTGAGGAGAGCCCCGCCCTGCCCCCCGGGCTGCCTGCAGCTGCCCCCCCTCCAGAGGCCGTCTCCTTGCGACCCTGCACACCCTCCTCCAGAAGAGCTCTCCCGGCTGCCGGCCATTAGGACTGCCTCAGCAAGACCGTCGAGGGGGCACGCCCTTTCCTTGCCCCGGTGCCCACCAGCACGGGGGTCTCTCCTGACCCCTGCCGTAGGTCCTGCCAGCACTGCCTCCCCCAGCCCTGGCACCCACAGCCCCTCACTCACAGCTCCTTGTGGACCCGTTTGCCTCCATGCCCCCCACCCAGGGTCAAAGGCCCCTGGAGGGCAAATTCTGAGTCTCTGCTCAGGGCTCCTGCCTGGCCCAGCACCTCTGCTGCAGGGAGGGCAGGGCGGTGGGAGGCCTTGGCCCCGTCCATCCCTCCTCTGGCTGTGTGGCCTGTGCCGCCACCACGCCCGGGGGGGGGGGGGCCCGGGAGCTGGGCACCTCGAGCACTGGGCCTTCTGCCTCAGTCCTGCAGCAGGTGTGCCCCAGGGTCCCGTGGAGCCTGTGGAACCCCCTGCTCCACATTCTACCCCAGCCACACCTCGCTGGAGCCACCTGACCCCTCTGAGGGCAGCCTTGACGCCCTGCCCGCCGAACACGCCCAGGACCCCGGACACACCCCCGGACACGCCCAGGACTCCAGACACGCCCCCCAGACACGCCCAGGACCCCTGGACATGCCCCGGACACGCTCAGGATCCCCGGGCACGCCCCCGGACACCTGGATACGCCCCTGGACATGCCCAGGACCCCGGACATGCCCCCGGACACGCCCAGGACCCGGACACGCCCCCCAGACACACCCAGGACTCCGGACATGCCCCCCGGACACGCCCAGGACCCCGGACATGCCCCCGGACACCCGGATACGCCCCTGGACATGTCCAGGACCCTGGACACGCCCAGGACCCGGACACGCCCCTGGACACGCCCAGGACCCCGGACACGCCCCCGGGACATGCCCAGGACCCCGGACACGCCCCCGGGACATGCCCAGGACCCCGGACACGCCCCCCGGACGCGCCCAGGACCCCCGCTTCCCTGGCGGCGGCCGCTCACCGTCTGGTTGTCCTCGTAGAGCTTCAGGTCGTAGCCGCTAAGCTCCACGCAGAAGATGATGGCCGTGACGCCCTCGAAGCAGTGGATCCACTTTTTGCGCTCGGACCGCTGCCCGCCCACGTCCACCATCTTGAAGGTGAGCTCCTTGAAGGTGAACTTGTTCTCCACGATGCCCGTGGTCATGTCCCGCGAGCGCAGGATGTCCTCCACGGTGGGGATGTAGTCGGGCGCGGCGATGCGCTCCAGGTCGTTCAGGTAGTAGGCGGCGTTGTCCTCCAGGTGGTACTCGTTGGAGCGGCCGAAGCAGGTCTGCGCGCCGGGGTCGGCCCACAGCCGCCGCATGACGCCCAGCAGCTCGGGGGTGATCTCGCCCTTGCTCTCGGCCGGGCCCGTGAGCGCGAACAGCTGCACGGCGTCGTAGGCGCGGTCCGGGTTGTGGAAGTCGATCTGCAGGGCGGCCAGGGCGCGGATGATGCGCGTGAGCGAGTCGATGGCGTTGTAGAGGATGAGCGGCTTGTACTCCTTGCAGGCCTCCAGGTTGAAGCCGCCGCTGTGGATGATCTTCATCTGCTTCACGATGGTGCTCTTGCCCGAGTTGCTGGTGCCCAGCAGGAGCAGCTTGATCTCGCGCCGCTGCCGCTGGCTCTCGGAGCGCAGGTGCCGGTCGATGCGCCGGGACCGCCGCGCCGCCTCTTTCTCCTCCGAGCTTTGCCGACATCCCATGGTCTGGCAGCGGCCCAGACACAGGAGCGAGCGCGGACGGGTGCCTCTCTCCCTCTGCCCCGAGGGAGGACGGGGATGCGGAGACGCGCTGGGGCGCTGTGCCCGCTGCCCTCGGGCGCTCAGTGCAGGTGGCAGGGCGAGGCCGGGCCCCGCTGCAGCCCCTGGCCCAGCGCCTCTTCTGCAGCTGGCATGGCGCTCCGGCGCTCTGGCGGCCGGAGGGGCCGGGCCCTCCCTCTAGCAGCGCTCCCCCGCCCCGGGCTGCCCCCTGGCCTGAGGCACAGCGGTCATTTCCTGTCCTCCTGGTGGTGGCACGCCGTCCGCTCGCCTCTGCCCGCTCGCCTCTGCCTAGGCTGTGGCCGGCTGGTCCCCGGTGGCTGTGGTGATGCTACCGGGTGCGGCTGGAAGGCCGGCCGCCAGGGCCTCGGCCGCGGGTGCTCCCTGCGGCCCCCCTGCCTCGGGCATCTGTCCTTCACCTGCCAACACAGAGAACAGAGTGAGTCTCCTCCCATAGGGGGATGGGGCGGGGGGGCGGGGAGCGCTCTGGGAAGCAGGACCCTCCCTGGGAACAATGACGAAGCCCTGGAGCACCACCGCGCTGGTGTCTGAACCCCAGCAAACAGACACCCTGGGTCCTGCACTGCACCCCATTTGCTGAGGCCGGTGCTGTCATGAGAGAGGGGAGGTACCCTCTCCCAAAGTGGGGGAGCTACCCCGCCAACATGGCTTCGTGGTGGAGCGTTGACCCAGGAACCAGGTGCTCTCAGTTCGATTCCCGTCAGGGCACACGCCCGGGTTGCAGGCTCGGTCCCCGGTGAGGGGCGAGCAGGAGGCAGGCGATCCATGTTTCTCTCTCATCATTGATGTTTCTGTCTCTTTCTCCCTCTCCCTTCTTCTCTGAAATTAATAAAAACATTAAAAAAAAAAAAGGCCCTACCTGGTTTGGCTCAGTGGATGGAGCATCGGCCCTCGGACTCAAGGGTCCCGGGTTCGATTCCGGTCAAGGGCACGTGCCTTGGCTGCGGGCACATCCCCAGTCGGGGGTGTGCAGGAGGCAGCTGATGGATGTTTCTCTCTCGTCGATGTTTCCAACTCCCTTCCTTGTAAAGAAATCAATAAAATATCATTTTAAAAAAATATAAAAAAGAAAAAGTGGGGAGGCCCTGACCTAACGCCACGAACCGAAATTAACAAAGTGGCTCAAAGACTTTGGAGAGCAAGAGGCAAAACCTGACGGGATGGGCGGCGGCTTCTTGGCCGCGACACCAAACACACAGGCAGCCAAAGAAGAGCCGCCGGCGAGCTGGACTTGGTGAGAACCGAAAAACCGGGGCGTCCACCCCGATGTCAGCGGCTGGGAGGACACATCGGCCACGCGCGTCGGCTAAGGGGCGGGGGTCTGGACCAACCACACGGAAAACTCTGAACACTCGGCCACAAGAAACCCGCGTCAGAACGAGGCGGAGACGTCACACCGACGCGTCTCCAGAACCGACAAGCTGACGGCCACTGAGTGCGTCGGGAGCCCTCAGGGCGATGCCGGTCGGGCCGCCCCGGGAGCCCACACCCCCCCCCCCCCCGACGGCCGCTGTGAACCCGCGGAGGGAACCGGGACGCGTGGCAGCTGCCGGGCAAAACGGCGCGGAGGTTCCTCGAAACGTTACAAACAGAACCAGCGCGGGACCCCGCGGCTCCACTTCTGGGTACAGACCCCGAAGGGGCCTGAGATGCGGGGGGGGGGGGGGGGGGTGTTGCGAGTGGACTCGCCAACCGGGGCCCGTCCTCCCGAGGAGATGGTGCTCAGCCTCAGGGGTGGGGGGCCTGGCCCAGGCTGCGCACGGAGGGACCCCGAGCACAGCACGCTGAGTGAGGGAAGGGCGGACGCGGCCCGGTTCCCCGCGCTCGGGGTCCCCAGGGGCTCGTAATCCACAGAGCGGAGAGCGGACGGGAGGGGCTGGGGGGCCAGGGTGGTGAGGGGCGCACAACGCTCTGAATGCACTTAATCCTTCTCAGCTGCACCCTGAAGCCCGGCTAAAACGGTCCGTTTGACGTTATGTGTGTTTTATCACCAAAAACGTTTGGCTGGAGACATACAAAAAAAAGAAAGAAAAAAAAAGAGGGCAAAGGTCACGTGGTGTGGGAGAAAGGGGCGGGGCGACTGGCCCTGGCTTCACCCCAGCAGAGGCTGTTCTGGCCCACAGTGTCCACTGGGCACGCGGGGTGCCGAGTCCCGTGGGGAGCGACCTTTGCCCCAGGGCCGCCCTGTCGGAGGAGCCTGGCTGTGCTCTGAGAAGCGGGTGCCCACAGCCGGGCGTCGAGGGCTGGGCTGGGAGAACCAGGTCCTGGCCAGGGCACACCAGTAGCCACCGGGCAGCTCAGGGGGAAAGGGGAGGTGGTGGCCGCTGCCTGCGTCCCGCCGAGCTGCCCGCCATCTGCTCGGGGCAGCGCCCACAGTCACAGCTGCGGGGGTTCCCTCGCTGGGGACCCCCAGAACCCACATGCCAGGCCCACACGGGGCTCCCCCGGCAGCTTTGCGGCTCAGCTGCACTGCGGGGGGGGGGGGGTGAGCGCAGGTGCCAGGGGAGTGGCAGTGGGTGGGGGGCGGCACCTTCCATTGTCCCCGCTACTCGCTGGGCCGGGATGTGAGTGGGGCACGGGGCACGGGGCACGAGGCACGGGGCAGGCTGGAGGCCACAGCTGGCCGGAGCAGACAAAGACCCGTGCCTGAGGTTCGGAGGGAGAGGGGGGCAGGAGTCAGACCGAAGGTGGCATGAACTGGGGGCGGGGGGAGGCACTGAGATCCGAGGGTCGGGGACAGGGGTGGGGAGGTGGCGGGCTGTCGAGGGGGCTGGCCTCCCACGGGTGCGGTGAGGTGCCAGGGCCTCTGGGGGACTGTGCCGGGCAGGGAGGGCAGGCGGGGCGGGAGCCGGAGAAGCCGACGGGGGCACTGTGAGCGCCAGCTTCTCCTCTGTGCCGGGCGGCCAGGCTGAGCGAGGTGTGTGCCCACGGGACGAGTGAACAGTTCCTGGAGTGACAGTCAGCCATGCGGGGGGCAGGGGGGAGGAGTGAGCTCACGGGCTGGACAGTGGAGTTAGGGTTCAGGGCGCCCCGGGTCTGGCTTGCGGAGGGGCTGCTCTTGGAGAGGGGCCTGGGAGGAGGCAGCAGACCTGTGGACCTGCCGGGGCACCGGCAACTGGGGATCCTCTGCCTGTGGCTCGTGAACAACTTCACGGGGCTCCTCACAGGCCTCCGAGTCACCTTGTGCCAGGGGGTGACCCCCAAACCACAGCCCACGGCTGCAGACCCCACCCCGGGCCGCTGGCTGGCTGTTAAACTCCCGGATCACACCTGCCGAGGACGGCGCCAAACGGACTTCCTCCTCCAGGAGAGGCCGAGGGGGCAGCCGGACGACCCCCTCCGGGGCGGGTGCTGCTCACGGGGCCTCGGGTCACCTCATAGGGTTTGGAGGTGCCAAGGGTGCACAGGGAACCTGGGTCCAGGCCCCGCGCGGGGGACCCCGGGGCAGAGGGCTCCCGGGCCGTGGTGGCAGTGCCACCCCCTGCCCTCACTCGGGCCAGAGCCCCCCCTTCTCTCAGGAAAGAGCCCCGCCCGACCTCCTGTGCCCGCCGCTCCGGTCACCGGCCTGTCCCCAGGGCACCCACCTGCTCTCCCCGCACTCAGCCACCCCGCAGAGGCGCACCCAGGCCCAGGCCTCCACCCCAGACCCCATCGGGCAGTCAGCCACCCCGCACCGGCGCCCGCTCACGCCCCTGCCCCCGGGAACTGAGCCGCTGTGCACGCTCTGCTGGGGCCCGGGGGGCAGGGTGGACGGGACCCAGGCTGGGCATCCAGCGCCCGGGGCCGGTTCTGATCAGAGCGGCTCCCGGAGATGGAGCAGGCGGGCGGGGTGACCAGAAGGCGGGGACGGGATGTCCCGGCAAGTGAGGCCCCTCCCCCCCCCCCCGCTCCACTCTGCTCCGTGGTTGCCGGCTCTCCTTCCTTCTGAGCCAGGCCCCGTGGAAGATGGGAGGGCAGATGGATGGGCACCGAGACAGCGGGGGCTCTGGAGGTTCCCAGCACTCCCTGCTGAGCGTGTGACCTCGCATGACCTCGCCCTCTGGGGCCACCAGGAGCCGGGGGCTGAGGACCCTCTGTGGCGGCCTCCGCTGATGCACGGGCCACTCCCAAGCCCTTGAGTCTCCTGGGACTCGGACTCCTCCCTGTGCCTGCCCTCCCCAGGCGCCCCAGTCCGTTCACCTTCTCCCCAAGGTGCAGGCCAGTGCCCTGAGGCCCCCAACTCTGTGTGGCACGGGGGGCTTCCGTCACCTGCCCTCCAGTCACGGTTCCTCCTCCCATCTTCTCGGTCTCACTGGGGGACAGGGGTCCTCTTGAGCCCTCCTCCTGCCCCCCTCTCATCTCCCCTGCCCTTCCCAGTTAGCTCCTGCCCCGCCCCAAACACCATCCTGCCCACTCCCTATTCTGCTGAAAATAAGACGGGTCCTTGGGGCGGGGGGGCACGCACGGAGGTGAGGTGGCAGAGTGACGGGGACCGGCTCCCTGCCCCCACTCCCACGGCCATCTTGCCCCCCCCAACCCCCTGCTCCCACTGAGGCTTTCAGAGCGGCCGCTGAGTGTCCATGGCCGCCCCTCCCGCGCACACGGCTTCGTTTACGGGATGCACCTGGACAATCACAGTGACACATGCCGCCAACACACGTGGGTGTGGGGCAAACACCACTGACCACAGCTGTGGGGGCCGAAGTGCCCGGCACGGGACAGTCACGGGACCGTCAGCCCACAGTGACCCGGGCTCACCAGATGAAGGACACGGGACAGTCAGCCCGCAGTGACCCGGGCTCACCAGATGAAGGACACGGGACCGTCAGCCCGCAGTGACCCGGCCCGTGTGCTATGGGAGAAGGCAGGCACCCACTCACCGGGCGAGCGACAGGGACGGGGTACGGGGTTTCTGAGCGCCCAGATTTCTGTTAGGCTTTTATGTATGTATTTGAATACATTTTTATTGATTTCAGAGAGGAAGGGAGAGGGAGGGAGAGAGAGAGAAGCATCAGTGGTAGGATCACGGATCGGCTGCCTCCTGCACGCCCCGCACTGGAGCCGCAGCCGGAAAGCCCCCCATGACCTCCTGGTTCGCAGGACGAAGCTCGACCACGGAGCCACCCTGGCCGGGCCTCGGGGCGCCTCAGAGGAGCTGGTGGCTCTGCGTTACGGGGACCACAGGGTTCTGCAGACATCGGGAAGAACGGTACCTTGTGCGCGTGTGAGACGCTACGGCCCGCGCCAGCGGAGAGCGGCCTGGGGACACGTGACCGTGTGTGGCTTCTCTGCAGCCGCTCACGGCCCCCGGGGCCCTGGCCCCCGGGTCGGCTTATCCAGCCCCAGCCTGCCTGCCTGCCTGGCACTACCCCCAGAGCACAGCCCGACAGCAGCCACTCCCTCCCCCGCCTGCCTCAGAGCCGGCGCCCGAGGAGATGGAGGACCAGGCTCTGTGCGCAGCGTCCCAGCCCCGGGAGGCCCTGCCCTGTGGCCCCCGACAGCCCGGGGCTCCGGGTGCCCCCCGCCGCGTGCCCACAGCCGCCGAGGCTGCCCAGACAGCTGTGATAGCATCGCCCGGGAACACTGACTCAGGACGAAACCGGGCCAGGAGGAAATAAATAAATAAAACAGACGGTTCCGGCGAGGGGGGGAGGCACCCTGCAAGGGGAGGTGCGGCCTCCACTGAGAGCCAACGGAGGACCCCGGCCCCGGTGGGGGGGGCGAGGAGGGGGGCCTGGCTCCCCGGTTTCCATAGCGAACGGGCCTCGTGGCTCTCCAGGCCCCTGGACCCGGTGGGGACTCGGATTTAACCAGATGGGCACGCCAGATGTGTGGCCACCTCCCACCTGAGCTGAGCAAACTCGGAGATTGTCCGGCCACAGCCCCCAGCCAGGTGTCCCTCATCCGGCGAGCCCCTTAGGGCTGGACTGCAGGCGTGCCCCGACCCCCCCCCCCCCCCCCCCCCGGGCCTGCTCAGGAGCCCCGCCCTCCCCCTTCCCGCTGCTCCAGCCGCCTCTGCCAGTGCCACTGGCCACCCCGAGCCTGGGCTGCAGTCCTGGCTGCCGTGGTGATGCACCTTTCACACCTGCACGGCCCGCCTCCCCCCGCCTGCCCGGGGAGAGCCCCAGAACAGCCAGGGAGAGCCCCAGAACAGCCGCAGGAGAAGGCTGAGGGCCCTGGAGACAAGCCACGTAGTGACCAAGGCCAGCCCTGGCCCCAGGACCCGGAGCAGAGACGGAGCGTGCGGGAGGGAGGCTGTCGGGGCTCCTGGAAGAGGCGGTGGTGTCGGGGTGCCGTGGGCCCGTTCCCCCCGCCCCAACAGGACGGGGCGGGGCCTCTCACAGAGGGAATCGATGCCTGGCACTGGTTCAGTGTTTGAGGGAAATGAATAGATTTTGGCTGAGGACAAAGAGAGTTTGATTAATCAGAAATTGGATAATGGAGGCAACACTCTATTTTTCTTCCCAGCATTTTATCGGGAAATGTGTTTGCACAGCACAGCAGAAGTCACGGCGGGCTGGGAGCTGGGCGGGGGAGGGGCGGCGTGCTGGAGCCCAGCCCAGCCCGGGATGGGGCTACCGAACCCACACGCACTGACAGGGCCGGGCGGCAGGCCGGCTGGGGTCCTGGTGTCACCTCCTGGGGCCACGGGAAGCCAGGGGCCTGGGCTGGGCTGGGCAGGCCAGAGGTCACCTACACGGGGGCAGCTGGGGTCAGAGCTGGGCCACAGGAGGTGGGCAGGGAGGGGGAAGCAGACGGCAGGTCCCGCAGCCGGAAATCCGGGGGAGGGCGCTCAGAGCAGGTTCCTCACGGGAAGACGGCTCCGTCCCCAGCCCAGCCACCTCCCCGCTGCTCAGCCCTGCTGTGGCCTCTCGGTCACTCTCTCCCTCGTCCTGGGCTGTCCCCTCCTACGACGCCGGGAGCCTAAGCCGCACGGGGTGGCAGGTTCCTGTGGTCACCTGGTCTCCGGACGGATCCCACAGGCCTGTGTGTGCGCGCGTGTATGTGTGCGTGTGCGTATGTGTGTGCGTGCGTGTGCGTGCGCGCGTGTATGTGCGCGTGCATGTGCGTGTATGTGTGTGCGCGCGTATGTGTGTATGTATGTGTATGTGTGCGTGTGTGTATGTGTGTATGTGTGCGTGAGTGTGCGTGTATGTGTGCGCACGTGCACGTGTGTGTGCGCGTGTGTATATGTGTGTATGTGCACGTGTGTGTGTGTATGTGTGCGTGAGTGTGCGTGTGTGTGCGTGTGCGTATGCGTGTGTGCGCGTGTGCGCGGGGCAGAGGTGCAGGGCACAGAGAGGTGGCCTGGGAGGAGACACCAACAATGCCCGGGGCTGCCCGTCAGACGCCTGGCGCCTCCGGGAGCACGGAGGAGGCAGTGGTCCTCCCCTAGCCCGGGGCGGGTGCGGTCCAGAAAGAAGGGCCTCGTGGAGGGAGGTGGAGGGTGAGCTGAAGCTGCTGGGCAAGGCGAGGGTGTGGCAGGGGCAGCCGGTCCGGGGCGAGCACCCCACAGCCCGCTCCGTGCCTACTGCAGACACGGCTCATGGGCCACGACCGCTTTCCTCTGGGCCTCCGCGCGGCCCCCCCCTGTGGTCAGAGCGGACCCTCCAGGAGGGGACCCTGCCCCCGGGCACCCCCCAGCCCTGGCGGGATGGGGCAGCCCCTCGGGAGTCGGTGTAAGAGACGAAACCTGTCTGCCCTGGACCAGGGCCAATCGAAAACGGAGGAAGGACGCTGAGGTCCAGAGAGTGGCGAGGACGGACTTGCCAGGCAGGGCCAGGACTGGAACCCAGGTCTGCGGCGCAGGGGCCACCGGGAGAGGCCATCCGCCGTCACAGGCTCACCGTGGCCGCGGGTGCCCCTCCGGCCACCAGGACCCTGTCTCTCCCTCTCAGGTGGCCCCGCGGACGTGCCTCTATACGTCCGCTATGGACCCCCGTCCGGCCAAGGCCCCGCCAAGCCGTTCCGTGTCCCCGAGGGGCCGCGTCGGCCCGAGGCCTCCAAGCCCGGGCGCCAGGACTGGCCTGTGGCGCTGGCGTGAGAAGCCGTCGGCAGGCGCCTGAGGGACGGGGGGCACGGGCTGCTGGAAAGCAAGCCCCCAGGCCCTGGACACGTTCCCCGGCCCCGTCGGCCACCCCCTCAGGAAAGCCCCTGTCCCCCAGGTCTCGGTCTCCTCAACGGGGAGAGGACGGAGGTGAAACAGCCCCTCTTGGCAGAGCTGGTTGTGGAGGGTAAAGTGAGCTTCTGTGTTCCCCAGCCCCCCCCCCCCCCCGCAAAAGGCCCCTGTCCCCTGTAACCCAGAGCAGTCCACTGCGTTCCTCAAGAATGCCCGCGCCTGTGCACTGGAGTCCTCTCTCCTCCACTCAACTCGGCGTGACCCCCGTGACTCGGGCAGGCCTCTGGGGGCGCCCAGCCCCCACCCACCGGGGCTGGGGGTGCTCATGGGCACGGCCCCTTCCTGGAGGGTCTGCTCTGGCCACCGCAGGCACTGCCAGCACAGGCCTTGGGGGACACCGGGCGGGTTTCTGCTTAGAAGCTCCTGGGAGGAGCGTGGGGTCTGGTGCGGTTTGTAAAGACCCCGCTGCCCCCCCGCCCGGCCGGCGGGGCTCCGTGGCTGAGAGTCGACCTAGGAACCAGGAGGTCACGGTTCGATTCCCGGTCAGGGCACAGGCCTGGGCTGCGGGTTCGATCCCCAGTGCGGGGTGTGCAGGAGGCAGCCGGTCCCTGACTCCCTCTCATCACCGATGTTTCTGTCTTTTCCCCTCTCCCTTCCTGTCTGACATCAATCTTAGAAAATTAAATAAAAAAAGACACCCCCCCCCCCCCCCGCACCGCAGTTCCTAAGAGCCCCGCTGTTCGGTGGGTCCCCCAGGGATGCCTCTGAGAGTCACACCTCATTTAGAAGCAGACTCTCAGAACCCCGAGATGTCGCGGGCTCCTCGGGGAGGCCATTGCTGGGCGGGGCCGCCCACTGCGCCTGCCCAGGTCCTGACCACAGGACGCAAAGGCCTGCAGCCCTTGAGCTGTGGCTCCCGCCAGAGGCCGCGGGGGGTCGGGGGGCCGATGGGAAGAGACCACATCCGGGAGGCTGGGGTGGGGTGAGGCTCGGAGGGTGGCTCTGACTAGCCCGTGGCCCCAGGTGCCGGACACAGTCCGCCAGCCCGAGGGAGGCCGATGGCGGGCGAGGGCGCCGGCCCCGGCGCCGAGCGTGCAGCCGCCGCCCGCCAGGTCCCCGGGCGCCCGCAGGGGCCGGCACGGGGCCCCGTGCCCGGGGCAGGGCTCTGGCCCCTGTCCTGAAATGCGCCATCGTTGGAAGAACTCCTGTATTTTCATTCATTTCAGGGAGGAAGGGAGAGGGAGAGAGAGACATCCCTGACGAGAGAAGCCTGGGTCGGCTGTGTCCTGCCCGCCCCCCACTGGGGACCGAGCCTGCATCCAGGGCCCGTGCCCCGACCGGGACTCGAACCCTGACCTCCCGGTTCACAGGTCGACGCCCAGCCCCTGAGCCACGCCGGCCGGGCTGCGTCACCATTTTTAACGGGGGCCCGGCTCGGTATGCAGTCCGTCCTGCCCATGTTCCCAGCCGCCCGGTACCCCATGTCCTCGCAGTGTCTGCGTGGGGCCACGCCCTCCGGGGAGACATACCCTGGCGAGGCCTCTCCACTGTGCTCACTGCTTGTCAGTCCTCCCAGCTTCCTGTCCAGGGAACCCTCTCAGCTCCCCAGGGAGCAGTGGAGGCCCGAGCCGGACCCCGCCCTCCTGGTCCCACCGGCCCTCCATCCCCACTGACCTCGGCCGGTCCCTGGCTTCCCACCCGCTGGTGCCGGACTCCAGGCTCCTGTCCCCAGACCCCCTCCCCTCTGACTGCCACGTGCACCCACATCCGGACCCCCGGGGCCCTGCCCCCCAGCTGACCTGCTCCGTCCTGCGCCCAATGCCAGCTCCGCCCTCTGAGCGCTCCGCCCCGCCTCCTCTCCAGCAGCAGGTGCCACCGAATGCCCCCGCCAGCTGCCGCTTGCTCCCGCCACTGAGCCAGCAGCCCCCTCACCCCTTCCGGCCTGACCCCCTCACCCCTCAGCCAGGCGGGTCTTTTGAAATTGAAATCACCTGTGTCTCCTGCTCCAAAGCTGCCAGCTCCCAGCCTCGCCGGGGCCTGGGAGCCCCCCCTGACCTCTCCGCAGGGCCCCCTCTCCTGGGTGGCAGCCACGGGGACTTCCCAACCCTCCCCCCATGCCTTTGCACCTGCCGCCCCCTCTCCTGGGCTCCTCTGTCAATCACCCGCCTCGCCCATGGCCTCCCCAGGGCACTGCGCCGACGCCTCAGGTTCGCCCCTCACGGCGCCCATCCTTCCCGCATTCTGTGCCCACACGCTGGGCCGGCCTGTCTGACGTGGGCGCCAGAGTGGACGCGGGTCGGTCCTGCTCCGCCGTGCGCCTGTGCCTGCGCCTGCGCCTGTGCTCGGCACAGAGCTGGCCGGCAGGTGTGGTAAACAGTAGCCGGAACGACTGAAGGAGGAGCGGGCGAGGCTGACTCTCCTCCCAGGCTCCGGCCGTCAGACAGTCTGTGAGTTAGTCTCTGCGGGGTCACGGGCCAAACGCGAGGCGGGGGGCTGCGCTGGGGAAGGGGGGGGATCTGTGCTGGGGAAGAGGGATCTGTCCTGGGAAGTGGGGGGTCCTGCGCTGGGGAAGTGGGGGGGGGGACCTGCGCTGGGGAAGTGGGGAGGATCTGCGCTGGGGAAGTGGGGGGAAACCTGTGCTGGGGAAGTGGGGGGATCTGTGCTGGGGAAGTGGGGGGGAAACCTGTGCTGGGGAAGTGGGGGGGGGGAAACCTGTGCTGGGGAAGTGGGGGGGCGGAAACCTGCGCTGGGGAAGTGGGGGGATCTGTGCTGGGGAAGTGCGGGGGGGAAACCTGTGCTGGGGAAGTGGGGGGATCTGTGCTGGGGAAGTGGGGGGAAACCTGTGCTGGGGAAGTGGGGGGATCTGTGCTGGGGAAGTGGGGGGGGAAACCTGTGCTGGGGAAGTGGGGGGATCTGTGCTGGGGAAGTGGGGGGATCTGTGCTGGGGAAGTGGGGGGATCTGTGCTGGGGAAGTGGGGGGGGGAACCTGTGCTGGGGAAGTGGGGGGATCTGTGCTGGGGAAGTGGGGGGATCTGTGCTGGGGAAGTGGGGGGGGAAACCTGTGCTGGGGAAGTGGGGGGGGAACCTGTGCTGGGGAAGTGGGGGGAAACCTGTGCTGGGGAAGTGGGGGGATCTGTGCTGGGGAAGTGGGGGGATCTGTGCTGGGGAAGTGGGGGGATCTGTGCTGGGGAAGTGGGGGGATCTGTGCTGGGGAAGTGGGGGGGGGAAACCTGTGCTGGGGAAGTGGGGGGGGAAACCTGTGCTGGGGAAGTGGGGGGATCTGTGCTGGGGAAGTGGGGGGATCTGTGCTGGGGAAGTGGGGGGATCTGTGCTGGGGAAGTGGGGGGGGAAACCTGTGCTGGGGAAGTGGGGGGGGAAACCTGTGCTGGGGAAGTGGGGGGGGAAACCTGTGCTGGGGAAGTGGGGGGGATCTGTGCTGGGGAAGTGGGGGGATCTGTGCTGGGGAAGTGGGGGGGGAAACCTGTGCTGGGGAAGTGGGGGGGGAAACCTGTGCTGGGGAAGTGGGGGGAAACCTGTGCTGGGGAAGTGGGGGGGGGAAACCTGTGCTGGGGAAGTGGGGGGATCTGTGCTGGGGAAGTGGGGGGGGAACCTGTGCTGGGGAAGTGGGGGGAACCTGTGCTGGGGAAGTGGGGGGGAAACCTGTGCTGGGGAAGTGGGGGGATCTGTGCTGGGGAAGTGGGGGGGAAACCTGTGCTGGGGAAGTGGGGGGGAAACCTGTGCTGGGGAAGTGGGGGGGAAACCTGTGCTGGGGAAGTGGGGGGGAAACCTGTGCTGGGGAAGTGGGGGGGTCCTGTGCTGGGGAAGTGGGAGGGAACCTGTGCTGGGGAAGTGGGGGGGGAAACCTGTGCTGGGGAAGTGGGGGGATCTGTGCTGGGGAAGTGGGGGGACCTGGCTGGGGAAGTGGGGGGGAACCTGTGCTGGGGAAGTGGGGGGGACCTGGCTGGGGAAGTGGGGGAGGGCCTGGCTGGGGAAGTGGGGAGACCTGCGCTGGGGAAGGGGGGGATCTATGCTGGGGAAGTGGGGGGATCTGTGCTGGGGAAGGGGGGGGATCTGTGCTGGGGAAGTGGGGGGGGAAACCTGTGCTGGGGAAGTGGGGGGGGAACCTGTGCTGGGGAAGTGGGGGGAAACCTGTGCTGGGGAAGTGGGGGGATCTGTGCTGGGGAAGTGGGGGGATCTGTGCTGGGGAAGTGGGGGGATCTGTGCTGGGGAAGTGGGGGGATCTGTGCTGGGGAAGTGGGGGGGGAAACCTGTGCTGGGGAAGTGGGGGGGGAAACCTGTGCTGGGGAAGTGGGGGGATCTGTGCTGGGGAAGTGGGGGGATCTGTGCTGGGGAAGTGGGGGGATCTGTGCTGGGGAAGTGGGGGGGGAAACCTGTGCTGGGGAAGTGGGGGGGGAAACCTGTGCTGGGGAAGTGGGGGGGGGAAACCTGTGCTGGGGAAGTGGGGGGGATCTGTGCTGGGGAAGTGGGGGGATCTGTGCTGGGGAAGTGGGGGGGGAAACCTGTGCTGGGGAAGTGGGGGGGGAAACCTGTGCTGGGGAAGTGGGGGGAAACCTGTGCTGGGGAAGTGGGGGGGGGAAACCTGTGCTGGGGAAGTGGGGGGATCTGTGCTGGGGAAGTGGGGGGGGAACCTGTGCTGGGGAAGTGGGGGGAACCTGTGCTGGGGAAGTGGGGGGGAAACCTGTGCTGGGGAAGTGGGGGGATCTGTGCTGGGGAAGTGGGGGGGAAACCTGTGCTGGGGAAGTGGGGGGGAAACCTGTGCTGGGGAAGTGGGGGGGAAACCTGTGCTGGGGAAGTGGGGGGGAAACCTGTGCTGGGGAAGTGGGGGGGTCCTGTGCTGGGGAAGTGGGAGGGAACCTGTGCTGGGGAAGTGGGGGGGGAAACCTGTGCTGGGGAAGTGGGGGGATCTGTGCTGGGGAAGTGGGGGGACCTGGCTGGGGAAGTGGGGGGGAACCTGTGCTGGGGAAGTGGGGGGGACCTGGCTGGGGAAGTGGGGGAGGGCCTGGCTGGGGAAGTGGGGAGACCTGCGCTGGGGAAGGGGGGGATCTATGCTGGGGAAGTGGGGGGATCTGTGCTGGGGAAGGGGGGGACCTGGCTGGGGAAGGGGGGATCTGCGCTGGGGAAGGGGGAGATCTGTGCTGGGGAAGGGGGGATCTGCGCTGGGGAAGGGGGGATCTGTGCTGGGGAATGGGGGGACCTGGCTGGGGAAGTGGGGGGGAACCTGTGCTGGGGAAGTGGGGGGGACCTGGCTGGGGAAGTGGGGGAGGGCCTGGCTGGGGAAGTGGGGAGACCTGCGCTGGGGAAGGGGGAGATCTGTGCTGGGGAAGGGGGGACCTGCGCTGGGGAAGGGGGACCTGCGAGCTCGCAGCCACGGCCAGTGCTGGGGAAGAGGGGATCTGCGCTGGGGAAGTGGGGGGGATCTGCGCTGGGGAAGGGGGGATCTGTGCTGGGGAAGTGGGGGG
The DNA here is from genome assembly GCA_027563665.1 of Antrozous pallidus. Lineage (NCBI taxonomy): Eukaryota > Metazoa > Chordata > Mammalia > Chiroptera > Vespertilionidae > Antrozous > Antrozous pallidus. The sequence continues at coordinate 2,194,922 of CM050528.1, forward strand.
GATCTGGACTGGGGAAGGGGGGGACCTGCCTGGGGAAGGGGGGTATTTGTGCTGGGGAAGGGGGGGACCTGGCTGGGGAAGGGGGGGATCTGTGCTGGGGAAGGGGGGATCTGTGCTGGGGAAGGGGGGATCTGTGCTGGGGAAGTGGGGGGACCTGGCTGGGGAAGGGGGGGACCTGGCAGGGGAAGGGGGGGGACCTGTGCTGGGGAAGGGGGGATCTGTGCTGGGGAAGTGGGGGGATCTGGACTGGGGAAGGGGGGGACCTGCCTGGGGAAGGGGGGTATTTGTGCTGGGGAAGGGGGGATCTGTGCTGGGGAAGGGGGGATCTGTGCTCGGGAAGTGGGGGGATCTGTGCTGGGGAAGGGGGGGGATCTGTGCTGGGGAAGGGGGGATCTGTGCTGGGGAAGGGGGGATCTGTGCTCGGGAAGTGGGGGGATCTGTGCTGGGGAAGGGGGGGACCTGGCTGGGGAAGAGGGGACCTGGCTGGGGAAGTGGGGGACCTGCACTGGGGAAGTGGGAGACCTGTGCAGGGACTTTGGCTCTGCTTATAAGTGAGGACAGGTGGCTCAGAGAGAACAGGGATGGGCAGGGGGCGGGGGGACAACATGGCCAGGTCCTGACCCAGGTCTTCTACACCTTACGTGGAGCTTGGCCCTCCCCCTCGCACGCCTGCCCCCGGCCCTGCCCGTCCGCACCAGCTGTCAGGCTGCCTGAGGCTGCTGCCTGGGCCGATACAGCTGCCGCCCGATGCCTGTCCGCTTCCTTCGCCCTCCTTCCTGCCAACCCTGGTGCTCGCAGGCCTGCTCTGGGGCCCGGCTCCCCAGGTTTCCTTCCTGGGGCCGAGGGAGAGCAGCAGCTAATCTGCCTCCTTCAGAGTTCCTGCAGCCCCGCCTGGTCACTCAGCGAGAAGGCCCCAGTGTACCGGGTTTCAGATCCGAGGGCTGGGGTGGGGTAGCACGGGGCTGCCCGCCCTCACACCCAGGGGTAGGGCCCGCACACTGGGGCTCATCACAGGATAACCAGCCGAGGCCACACCCTGAGCCCTGGCCGCCTTGCCCCCCATGGGGTGCCCCACACACCGGCCTCCGGGCAGGGACCCTGGAGACCTCCCCAAGCCCACCCGGGTGCCCAGAGTGCCCGGCCTCGTCTGAGAACCAGACCAAGGTGGTTTCCCTCCTGGGACCCCAGGAAACAGAAGCGCCGAGCAGCCGGGGCAGAGGGAGGACTTTATTCCGTGTCCCAAATTCAGAGTCCCTGGCAGGCCCCCCAACAGGCGGGTGGGCTGTGTGTTCTCACCGCAACCCCCTGGGCCTCACCCCAAAACTGAAAGGGGGGGTGTTTGGGGGGGGGGGTCTGGGAGCTAGAGAGCACGCAGGCCGAGGGCAGACCAGCCTGCAGGGGGGAACGCAGGAGAGTTTGGAGCAGACGCGTATCTGCTGGCTGGAGGCACACCACTCAGCACGGGTGAGCGGGCCAGCGTGGCCAGGCCCTCACGCACCGCAGCCCCCCACGGCTGCTCTCCCCGAGGCCCACGCCCAGAGGGACGAGAGCTGTACCCCACCCTCCATCCTGGCTAGGAGGGCGAGGGGGGTGGCTACCAGGGCCCAGGCCCTGCCCAAGGGCCCCTGAGGAGCCTGGAGAGGTAGCCGGGCTGCAAGGGGCTCTCCCAGGCCTTTCAAGCTCCGCCCTGGGCCCCCGCCAGCTCCCGGAGCACACAGCCAGCCGCCCCCTTTACAGCTGACCAGCAATGGGGTCACCCTGCCCCCAGCTCCCTCCGCCCCCCCACCCCCCTTTCCCGCCACACCTAAGGCTCCCCAAGCACCCCCCCCTCCCTCTGCGCCTTGGTCTGTTTCCTCCCCTCTGCCTGCAATGCCCACCCCAACTGTGCCTGTGCCCTTCAAGCTCCAGTTCAAACGCCACTTTGCCCACGGGCCTGTCTGACCCTCGCCTGGGTCACCTCTTTGAGGTCCCCGCCTGAGATCCCCCCAAACCCAGACCCAGGGTTGGGTTATCTAGACACAGCTTCCCTGTTGGGGAGGGGGGGCAGGCCCATCCACTCCCACCCCAGCACCAGGCCCTGGAAGCAGGGAAGGGGGGGGGGCGACCAACACTCAGTAAATATTTGCTGAATCGAATTTGGCCAACGAGCCACCTCCAGACAGAGCCAAGGCAGCGGGACGGGGTCCCCAGGGCAGGGAAATCACTTGGGCAGGGGGAAAAAAAGCCGGTCAGAGGCTGGGCTGTCTCCTGAAGCCGGGCCAGCTTCGCCTCCGGGGCACCAGGCGGGTCCCCGCATCCTCAGACAGGGCTCCCAGGAACCGGGGCGGCGGCTGTCTTTCCATCCTGGGCACAGAGAGCCCCAGTCCCAGCCCCCCCCCCCTCCCCCGGCGGGCTCCTGGCTTCACCCCGGAGGCGCAGCACCGCCCTCCAGCCAGAGAGCCCCCCGTTCGGATCTCCCGCCGGATCCTCCCGAGTCCTAGCCTGGAGAGGCCCTCGCACCCCTCCCCACCCCGAAACACCCCCACCGCCTTTTAAGGGAAAAAAAAATATTGAGCCGGGAACGTAGCAAAATCGCAGCGGGGTCCGGGCGATACTCGTCTTGCTCCGAACGCGCCGCCTCGGAGCAACCTGCTCGCCGCCGCCCGCGGGAGCGATCGCCGCCAACCGAGAGCCACCCGCGCTCGGGCGCAGGCCTGCGGGGCCCTCTCCGCCGTCTCCGCCAAGGCCACGCCGATCGCCGCCTCCCCTGCTCCCCCCCCAAACGGAGACCCAGCCTCAGCGCCGCGCCCGCCCGCAGGTCGCCCGGCCCCGGCTCCGCACCAGCAACTGCTGGCGGGGGGCAGGGGGGTGGGCGGCTCGGCATCCCCGGCGGCCGCTGTCCAACCTCCCGGGCCCCGCAGCCGCCCCCTCCCGTCGGCTGCCCCGCCCGGGGGTACCCCGTCTCCAGCACCTGCTGGGCCCACCGCCACCACCCCCCCCCACGCCGCCCGGCCACCGCCCTGGCATCCCCGCCCTCCGTCGCCCCCCACCCCAGTCGGGCATCCTGGTCGCCGCACCGGGCACCCCCAGCCCCGGCGGATCCCCGGCACAAAGGCCCGGGCGGGGCCCTGGGTGGGGGTGGGGTGGATGCCCCGGCCGCGCCCCCGGCTCCCCCGCACTCCCGGGGCCCCGGGGCCCCTCACTCACTCACCTCTGGGCCGCAGCCCCGAGCATCCGCCGAGCTGCTCCTCGGCCGGCGCGGGCGGGCGGGGTGGGGAGCGCGGGCCGTGGCACCCTGGAACCGCACGACGCGGGTGGCAGCGCCCGCGCGCGGGGACGTGATCGGACCGCGGGCGGTGCACACACTCCGGCCGCCCTGGCTCCCTCCGCCCGCCCGCCCGCCCGCTTGCTCTCCCGCGCCGCCCGCCGCCCGCGGGTCCGCCCGCCCCGCGCTGCTGCCGCCGCCGCCGCCGGCAGGGGGCGGAGCCGCGAGCGCAGCGCGTTGCCAGGCAACCGCGGGCGGGGAGGCGGGTGCCGCGCGCCGGCCGGTGACCACGCGCCGGGCGCCACCGCCCCGCCAGCAGCGTTGGACCGCTGCTCATTGGGCGCGAGCGGATGATGGACGTGTCCGCGGCCCAATGGCGGGTGGAAGGGGCGGGGCCGCAGCTGGGCGCGCGCCCCCACCCCGTAAGCGCTGCGGGGCGCAGGCACCGCTGGCACCCGGCTGCCCCGAGGCGCCCACCCGGTGGCACTGCCCCGAGCAGATGTGGAGCCCGAGCTTGGGAGCGGCCGATGGGCTCTGCCCTCCGCCGGCCCCAGTCCAAACCCAGCTCGGCCTCTTCTGAGTTCGGCGACCTTGGGCAGCAGACTGGCCTATCAGGGCCCGTTTTACAAAGTGGGGCCAGCCGCACCCGCTTCCCCTGACTCGTGGGGACAAATCCACTAGAACGCGTGGAAGGTGTGCAACCCTAAAGGCTTACCCGCGAGGTTTGTGCAGCGATGGGAGGACCCCAGCCGTCCTTGGCTAGCCCACCCAGCTCTCAGGGCCCCTGGCAGTGCTGGCCTCGGAAGATGGGTTGCCGTGGAAACCAGGGAGGGAGAAGGGCCCAGGAGTGTCACCCCCAGACCGGAGAAGCGAGAGGGAGCCAGCCCAGGGAGGGTCCCAGGGACGCCTTTGGGAAGGAGGCATGTGGAAGGCGTGGGATGCTCTGCAAAATGCATCCGAGGGGGGGGTCTGCTTTCGGTTTCAGAGAGCCCATCTGTGGGCTCTGGAGCCCCTCACTCCTGTGCCTCAATGCCTTCTCCGTCTTCGCTGGTGAAGTGCAAGCGCTCCCAGCCAACTCTGACCTCTGACCTTGGCGCTTGACACCACCATGGACATATTACAAGGAGCACCCTACTCGTAGGCGTGGGAGCACTGGCGCTGACCGCTGGGGGGAGGGAGATAGGGTGCTGGCCCCAGCCCAGGTCTGTGGTCAGGAGACAGAGGTGGGGATCTGGCTCTGCCCGCTGGGCATGGAGGCATCAGCGTCCTTCCGTGACCTGTCCGGTGTGATTCCTCCGCTGTGAAATGGAGACCACCTGTCACGGGCCGCCAGAGCTGTCAGGGGCAGGGCAGAGGCCGGGGATGGGCACCCAGAGGCGAACCGAGGCCCGGCACAGGGCCAGCTGGAGGCGGCCAATGAGGACCACGGGAATGTGGCTCGCCATCGAGGGCTCTTCTGCGTGCGTGTCTGCCCTGGCATAGCCCCAGGCTGGGTGAGGGCTGGGCCCCTGCGTGTCCCGCCCGCCTGTGGACCACACAGAGACCACCACACAGAGGCCAGCAGCTGCGAAAACAGGAAGGCGAGGACACAGGCCCTGCCTCTGGCGCATCAGAGGGGACAGGGGGCTGGAAGCAAAGCACAGGCCCGGCTCTGCCGCCATTGCCTATACACCCTCGGGTGACTGTTCCGGCCGAGCCTCCGTTTTCTCTAGAGCAGTGGTCGGCAAACTGCTGCTCCCGAGCCACATGTGACTGACTCTTCGGCCCCTTGAGTGCGGCTCTTCCACAAAACACCACGGCCTGGGCGAGTCTATTTTGACCAAGTGGCGTTGGAAGAAGTTTAAGTTTAAAAAAAATGTGGCTCTCAGCCCTAACCGGTGTGGCTCAGCAGCGGATAGAGCGTCGGCCTGTGGACTGAAGGGTCCCGGGTTCGATTCCGGTCAAGGGCATGGGCCTTGGTTGTGGGCACATCCCCAGTGGGGGGTGTGCAGGATGTTTGTCTCTCATCGATGTTTCTAGCTCTCTATCCCTCTCCCTTCCTCTCTGTAAAAATCAATAAAAAATATTTTTAAAAAATTAGGCTCTCAAAGGAAATGTCCATCGTACTATTGATATTTGGCTCCGTGGACTAATAAGTTTGCCAACCACGGCCCTCGAGAGTGAGTCTGAGGCAGAACGCACCCTGGCACATGGTCACAGACGAGCCGGAACGGAGTCTGTCGCAGGACCAGGGCTTGGAGCTGAGCTGCTTGCTAGGGCAAACCTGGATGCCAGCGTGAGATGACCCTCTATGGGGTGCAACGTGCGATCAGAGGCTGGTTCAACTGAGGGGTCTCCTGTGACGGGCTCCCGCCTCCCTTCCCAGACCCGGGGCCACTTTGAAGGGAAAGGTCGCAGGTTATCAACCGACGATTCAGTCCTCCACACAGCAGCCCGTACTGCCGGCTCCTCTCACCAGGCACAGGCCAAGGGGTTTGGCAGACCAAGCCCTGCCCGACCCTCCTGTCCGCGGGGCAGAGGCAGGCAGCAGGACGTAATCCACCATGACAGTTGTTCAGGGCTGGATGGCAGAGGCTCGCTAGGGGCTGGGGGCGTGTGGCGGGGAAGACTGGGCAGTGGGACAGCAGGAGGGGGAAGCGGCCTGTGACTGGGGCAGGAGAGAAGCATGTTCCAGGGTGGGGGAGGCCCTGGGCATGGAGGAGCACGAGGCCTGGAAGACCCCAGCGAGGACCTGTGAGCGTGTGAGGATGTGCAAGCATAAGGCTACGGCGGGGCTGGGAACAGTCATGTCAGGCGGTGGGGGCCTGCGTGTAGAATTAGGGGTGCTGGCCTAAGGCCCACGGGAGAGTTTTAAGGTTAATTTAAATATATATTACCAGAGGCTCAGTGCAGTCAGGGCTGATCTGCAATCAGGGCTGATCAGGTTCCCTGCCTCCTCCTTCCCTCATTTCCTCAGCACCCCACCACCACCGCTGGTTGCCTGCCATGTTCCACACCGCCCCCTGGTGGTCAGTACACATCATAGCAAGCGATCAAACTCCCTGTCTCCCGGTTGAACTGAGGGGACACTTTGCATATTAGCCTTTTATACATATAGATGATGATGATGATGATTGATCTCTGAGAGGAATGGAGAGGGAGAGGGTGATGCATCAATGAGGAGAGAGAATCATTGGTTGACTGCCTCCTACACACCCCACACTGAGGATCGAGCCCGCAACCCGGACACGTGCCCCGACCTCCTGGTTCGTGGCTCGATGCTCAGCCACGGAGCCGGGCGGGCTCGGTTAGTGTTTTCACCCTCGAGAGGGAGGAAGACAATGTTCTGTTGGACGTTTACAGTAGGCATGTTTCCACAACATGAGTTGTCCCGATGTGCAGAGTCAGGTGACAAAAATGACAACCAATCAGTCCCGAGAAAGTAAAGCAGACACGTCGGGGGGGGGGGGGGGGACGGTGGGAGGTGCTGGAGGGAGGGGCGGCGCTTGCTAAGCAGCTGGAGGGGCGGCTGGGGAGGAAGTCGGGGAGCCGGGGCATGGAGGGTCTCAGAGCCACGGAAGATGTGGTCAGCCGTGTCCCGCGCCTTTGGGAGCCGGGCTGAGTGAGCCGAGGCCGGGGAGGGGTCCCCACGAGCCCCGGCGGGCACCGGCGTGGGGGTCGGTGTGCTGGGAGGTCAGGGCAGGGCGGCCATACGAGGCCAAAGCTGGACGGGTGCGTCGCCGTGAGCTGAGGGGACCCAGGGGGCCTGGGACAGACGTGCGGTCCCCAGGGCAGGGCCAGCACTCCGTTGTGAGTCCTTGCTGGCCAGGCCCCCGGGACCAGGGACAACGGCTGGGCTCGGGCCCCGGTGGCAACCCCACCCGGCGGCATCTAGCCCACCCAGCAGGGGAGCGGGCTGCGGCGTCAGCCCCTCTCCCGGGAAACGCCCAGACCACGACCCAAGTCGGGGGGCCACCTGTGGACGTGGGGACCCTCAGTCCCAGCGGAACGCACCCAGCCACGCTGAGTCGGGGTCTCCCCAAACACTGGTGGCTGGTGCCTTCGAGCTTCAGCCCCCCCGAGGCCCAGCTCCTCGGGCCTCCCTTCCTGCACAGCCAGGCCCCCCCCCCCCCCCGGGGGGCCTGGAATCCTCACCTCCACACGGCGCAACCTGTGCTGTAAGGACCGGTCCTCCCTGACAATCCCCCTCGTCTGCCCTGCCCCTGCACCCCCCCCAGCCCCCAGACTCCGGCGGTGGTGGCTTGCCGCCTCTGGGCCTCTGGAGAAGGTCCCCGGCTGGCTGACCTGGCCGGGACCCCACCTGCCCCGTCCCCCACCCACTGCCGGCCAGTTCTCAGGCTGCGAGGGGCCGGCTGCCCCCCCACCCCAGTCCGTTTCCTCGGGGTCTGCGCACCCCCCCCCCCCCCACACACACACCCCGAACGCCGCTGCAGATCTGGGTGAGTTATAAATAGCCGGGCCCCGACTCTCCTTTTAGCTGAGAAGCGGCAAAGTGAGCGAGCAGTGAGGCGCCCCCGGCGCGCGTTTTATTTTTAATTTCCTCCCTCCGTCTCCAAACAGGCGCCCGTGCCCAGCATTCCGCAGGCGGAGGCCCAGGAGGGAGGCCCGGGAGCCGAGGGCCCGCCCCCCCCCCCCCCCCCCCCCGCCCCCGGCTGCTGTGCGGCCTTGGGCACCTGAGCTGCCTCTCTGGGCCTCGGTTTCCCCATCAGGTGGTCACGACCGCCAAGACCACCGCTTTGGTTATTTATTTAAACCCTCCCCCGCGGATACCGTCCCGTCGGCGTTTAGGGAGAGTGGGCGGGAGAGGGGGAGGCAGAGAGAAACATCGATGGCGGGGAGACGCGTTGATGGGGCTGCCTCCTGAGTGTGCCCCGACCAGGGCCCGGGCTGGGGAGGAGCCCGCCACCGAGGGACGTGCCCTTGACCGGAATCGAACCCGGGACCCTTCTGTTTGCAGGCCGACCCTCTATCCACGGGGTCCGCATGGGCCAGAGCTGATGTCTTGACTTTCTGACTTCGACCCTCTCCCCGTGCGCCGCTTCCCCGAAAGCACCCCCTCCCGTGGCTCCCGTCCCTGTCCCTGGGTCTCCCTAGAACCGTGTTCGGCAAACTTCGGCTCGAGAGCCACATGCGGCTCTTTGGCCCCTGGAGGGTGGCTCTTCCACAAAACACCACGGCCCCGGGGCGAGTCTGTGTTGAAGAAGTGGCGTCAGGAGAAGTTTACGTTTAAAAAATGTGGCTCGCGAAGGAAATGTCAGTCGTTGTGCTGTTGACATTCGGCTCTGTGGACGAATGAGTTTGCAGACCCCTGGTCTAGAAGGCCAGTCCCTCTAGCAAGGGAGGCCGCAGTGGAGCCCTGACGGGAGGGATGATGCAGAGTCCTCCCCTCCAGGACCCTCTCCCTCATCAGCCGGCAGAGGCCTCCCTGGAAAGGGGCCTGGGCACCTCCACTGCGAGCCGGGCGCGAGGGGAGCTAGGCCCGGGGCAGGGGGAGCATAGCGGGAGCAGGGGCGCTGGGGGCGCTAGCCAGGGGTCTGTCCGGAGAGGCGCTTGCGGGGCAGGGTCTGTACAGCGTCTGCCTTTGTATTTATTCCCCTCCCTCCCCACCGCAGGCTCTTGCTTGCGGCCGGGGCCCCGTGTTGGGGGGATTTGGGACACTCTTGCTGAGCTGGGCCCGTTGGCATCCCGCCCCCCACCAGGCAGGCAGCGAGGAGGCCAGCCAGGCTCAGAGAGGCCAAGCGCCGGTCCGAGCTCGCACTCGGGCACCTGAGGAGTCCAATTTGGGCTTTTTTTTTTTTTTTTTTTTGGAATCGTGTTTAGTAAACCCTAAGAAGCCCCGGACTCTTGAGCAATCGGGAAACTGCTCTTCCTGGCGTGATGATCCGGGAACAAATGGCTGCGCCCCCCACCCCAGCGAGAAGCCGCGAGGGCCCCGGGTGGGCGCTGCAGGCTCTGCCGGCCGGCCGCTGCGGCCTCTCACCCCCCTCACCCCGCCCCTCACCCCCGGGGGCTGCCATTTGATGTCCTCTGAGAGCCAGAGGGAAAGACGGGGTGATGCCTTCAAAGAGGAAACCCTGGCGCTAATTGGCACTCGGGGACCTTTCGGCTAATGAACCTGTTTACTGGTCTCTGGAGTAAATTAGAAGGTGTAGCTGGGGAGGCGGAAGAGAGGGGTGCTCGCCCGGGCCGCCTCTGAGGGCCACCTCTGTGGGGCGCGGTGTGAGCTGGTCGGGGGGAGGCAGGGCAGCGGTGATGGCTCCCCTCGTGCCCTGGGGAAGGGCTGTGCCCCCTGGTGGCGGCCCGCTCACCACCCCGTGAGTGCCACTCCAGGCATGTGGGAGCTGGGCCCCTACGGGAGCCACCGGGCCGGTTCTGGGCTGTCCTCCTCCCGCAGCCTCCACGGACATTCCCCGGGAGGGACTTCTCCCAGCACCCCAGCCATGCCATGGGGAGCCCCTCCGTGGAGCACGTCAAGACCCCTTGGTTGAGAGTTGGCATAGGAGCCAGGAGGTCGGGGTACAGTTTCCGGTCAGGGCACAGGCCCGGGTTTGGAGCGTGCAGGAGGCAGGCGACCCATCATGCTCTCTCCTCATTGATGTTTTTCTCTCCCTCTCTCTCTCCCCTTCCCTCTCTGAAGTCAATAAGAAATATCCTAGGTAATAAAAGCCTAGGTGGCAATACCATCACAAGGTGGCTGCCGCAACATGGTCACAAGATGGTCACCACAAGATGGCCAGCAGAGGAGGGCAGGTGGGAGTGAGATCAGGCTGGCAGAGGAGGGCAGTTGGGTTTGACCAGGCCTGCAGGGGAGGGGAGCTGGGGGCCACCAGGGTGGCAGGGGAGGGCAGATGGGGGTGAGATCAGGCCAGAAGGGGAGGGCAATGGGAGTGACCAGGCCTGCAGGGCAGGGCAGTTGAAGGTGACTAAGCCAGCAGGGGAGCAGTTAGGTATCAATGAGGCTGGCAGGGGAGCAGTTAGAAGGCAATCAGGCAGATGGGCAGGTGAATGGGTCGAAGCCAGAAGTCCCGGATTGTCAGAGAGATGTCCAACTACCGGTTTAGGCCTGATCCCTGTGAGCCTAGACCAGAAATCCCCCAAGGAGTCCCAGATTGGACAGGGCACAGGCTGGGCTGAGGAACACCTTCCCCCCTTACCCCCTGTGCATGAATTTCATGCACCGGGCCTCTAGTATCTTAATAAAAGAGCGGCCTTAACTGGTTTGGCTCAGTGGATAGAGCGTCGGCCTGCAGACTGGGGGGGGGGGGGGGTCCCAGGTTCGATTCCGGTCAAGGGCATGTAGCTTGGCTGCGGGCACATCCCCAGGTGTGGGTGTGTGTGTGTGCAGGAGGCAGCCGATGGATGTTTCTCTCTCATCGACGTTTCGAACTCTCTATCCCTCTCCCTTCCTCTCTAAAAAAATCGATAAAATATATTTTAAAATAATTAAAAATAAAGGAGCGATGCCCCCAGTCATAGGCCACCAAAGGCTGGTACCTTCCCGGTCCTCGGGGGGGGGGGTCCCCCGAGGACCCCGCCCCTGCCTGTCACCCTGCGGGGGGCCCCCTCAGTGCGCTCTCCGTCCCCGCAGGGGCCAGGGGCATCGTCAGCAGCGGCCTGATCCCCTCGCTGGTGCGCAAGCTGCACCGGGAGGACGAGAGCATCCAGGAGATCCTGCTGGACACGCTGGCCGCCTGCCTGCAGGAGGACGCCACCGAGGCGCTCAGCAGCCGCGTCGTGCCCTTCCTCAAGGTGAAGCTGCTCAGCCCCAACAACAGCATCCGCAGCAAGGCCGCCCGCACGCTCATCGCCGTCAGGTGGGCCGGGGGGCCGGGGGGCGGGGGGGGGGGGCGAGGGGGCGGGAAGGAGCAGGCGGGCGGGTGGGTGGTGCCCGGGCTGGCCTCGCAGCGGGTCCAGGAGCCCTGCCCCGCCCCCTTGTGGGGGGGGGGGGACAAGAAGCACCTCCGTGGGGAGACAGACCTGGTGTTGCAGCGTGGGAGGGAGGGGGTGCCCCGGCACAGAGTGGCCAGGGCCCGGGATGCTGCTCCCCACCTCGCAGTGCACAGAACCCCCCCCCTCCCCGCGGGGGGCCAGTGGGCTCGGCTCTCCGGGAGTCCGCCACTGCCATCTGCGCACCGTCTGCGATGCCGGGATTGAGAGTGGCCGGAGAGCCCGGCGTGGCTCGGTGGCTGAGCGTCCACCCACGAACCGGGAGGTCCCGGTTCCATTCCCGGACGGGGCACAGGCCCCGGCGGTTGTGGGCTCCGTCCCCCCCGCAGGGACGTGCAGGAGGGGGCCGGTCCATGATGCTTTCTCATCGCGGATGTTTCCATCTCTCTCCTCCCTTCCTCTCGGAAACGAATAAAAACATCTATTTAAAAAGTGACCAGAAAGGTCATCTCGCCCGAGGTGGCTGGGCTTCTTCCGGAGACAGGAGGGGTCTCCCTGCGTTTTCCCCCACCCCCCGCCCACTTTCCCCCACACCCCGTCTGCCCCTCAACCCCCCGCCCTGCTTGTCTGCATTGGGCTGGGGATCCATCGGTTTCTCCTGGTGATATACCTTAGGGCCGTGGTGGGCAAACTCATGAGTCCACAGAGCCAAATACCAACAGGACGACGACCGACACTTCTTTGGAGAGCCGCCGTTTTTTAAACGTAAAGTTCTTCCGACGCCGCTTCTTCCCACATAGACTCGCCTGGGGCCGTGGTGTGTTGTGGAAGAGCCACGCTCGAGGGGCCAGAGAGCCGCGTGTGGCTCCCGAGGCGCAGTTTGCCGACCGCGGCCTTCGGGCAAGCCTCCTGCGGCCCCTGGCTCCGGGCGGTCTCACCTGCAGCGGCCCCTGGCCAGGCTCCCAGATAGTCTGGGCACAGGGACTGAGGCTCAGACGCCCCTTTCAGTGCTGCCTTGCTCCCCCCCCCCCCTGGGGCCCAGGCTTCGGCCAGAATGACCCGCGGGGATGGTCCCGGCGCAAGCCCTTGTCTCCGGCGCCCCCCTCGGCTGGCCCCTGGCCCCACCCGGGGGCAGACGCCGACGCTCCGCTCTCCCCGGCGCAGCATCCCGCTGGAGGGCAAGAAGCAGGTGTGGCAGCATGACGTCATCCCCATCCTGGTGCACCTGCTGCGAGACCCCGTGGAGGAGGTGCAGGCCAACTCCGCGGGGGCCCTCATGTATGCCGCGGTGACCACGGACGGTGAGGCGGCCGGGCCCGGGGGTCCCGGGTGGGCGGGGGACTGGGGTCCAGGGAGGCGGACGGGGGGCCTGGTGGTGGGAGTGGTGTGTGTGTGTGTGTGTGTGGGGGGAATCACCACAGCTTGCCAGCATGTTGGCTGCCCCACCCAGCTTTTCTTTACATTTTATTTCAGAAAGAAATGGAGCGGTGGGGGAGGAGGGGGGGGCGGGAAGGGAGAGCTAGAAACATCAAGTGATGAGAGAGTCGTTGATCGGCTGCCTCCTGCACGCCCCCTACTGGGGGATCCAGCCCGCAACCGGGAACCGAACGGGCGATGGCTTGGTTCCTGGGCCGACGCTCAGCCACTGAGGCCCCCCACCCAGCAGGGCTGGATGTTAATTTTTAAGAGACCCTTGTGTTGCTTTGTAAAGGTGGGGTTGAGGGGCAGCCACCAGGATGGAAGGGGAGAAGACTGTTAAGGGGCCGGACCTGGGCTGGAGGCAGAGGGGAGGGGGTGCAGGGGTGCATGGGGGTAAGGGAGGGAGCTGCGGCAGCAGGGGGCGCCTCCCCCCCGAGGACGTGCAGGCTGGAGGCTGGAGGAGGCCTTGGGGGGCGGGGAGGGGGGATGAGAGGAGGTGGCAGAGGCCCCCCGCGGGCGGGAACCCCTGGTGCTGTCGCCCGCAGGGAAGTACGCCGCCCTGGACGCGGACGCCATCCGCCCGCTGCTGAGCCTGCTGTCCTCGCCCCTGCAGAAGGCCCGCCTGAACGCCGTCAAGGCCCTCACCATGCTGGCCGAGGCCCCCGAGGGCCGCAAGATGCTGAAGGCGCACGTGCACACCTTCCGCATCCTCGAGGCGGAGTCCAGCAAGGCCGTGCAGCGGGCGGCCCAGGTGGCCATCAAGGTCATCGAGTGGAAGCCCTGAGCCTCCCCTGGGGCCGGCCCCGAATAAAGGGCGGGATTCTTTCTCTCGGGTCTGCCTGTCCCTTGATGTTCATGAAGCCTGGTCCTCTCTCTCTCTCTCTCTCTCTCTCTCTCTCTCTCTCTCTCTCTCCTGCCACAGAGGACACGCCCGGCCCAGGGACGGGTGGGAGGCAGTGCTGCTCTCTGCTGGGGCCGAGTCCCCTCAGCAGGTAGAGGGCAGCGCCGAGCCTTCCGGGCACAAGATGCGACATGGGGGCGGGAGTTACGGGGGGTGAGGTGGGGGGGACACAGCTGGACCACGCGTTATCCAAGCTTTTGGACGCCGGACTGACCAGGCCCACGGGGTGTGGCCGGGCACGGCCTGCTCAGCCGGGTCTGCTCCTGCCCCATGCGGTGGCAGGAAGGTCAAAGGTGTCACCCCAGCCCTGGCACGGAAGGCTCCTGGATTAGATTCCGGTCGAGGGCACGAACCTCAGTTGTGGGTTCCCGGGCCCTGGTTGGGGGGCGGGGGGAGGGGGCGCGCGTGCGGGAGGCGACCAATTGACGTGTCTCCACGTCAGTGCTTCTCTCTGTCTCCCCCTCTCCCTCCACTCTCTCTGAAAGCCAATGGAAAGAGACCTTCGGATGAGGACTAACCAAGTACAAAGGTGTCCCCGGTGTGTGCTCCTGCGGGAGGAGGTGCTGCCCGAGGCCCTCCCCGGAGGAGCACTCAGGAGGAGCACTCAGGTCCGATGCCCCTGAAGCCCCTCCTCCTCTCGGGGCAGGAGTCCCCAGCGAGCTCCACGCAGGCCTCCTGGCACCGCCCCTATTCAGTCGCCCTGCGGTCGGCCTGGCCCAGGCCTGGTTTGCTTCTCCCCCAGGCCTAGGCTGAGGTGGCGGGAGAGCTGGGGGGAGGGGAGGTTGGGTCTGCAGGGGGACCCCGTAATCCCCCCCACCCATCGCCACCTGGTTCAGTGGGTGACTGGTCTCCAGCCAGCCCCGACCTCTGCTGGAGAGGCTGTAGGCTTAGCTTAGCTCCAGGCTGGACTCACTCCTTTGGGCTGAGCCCCAGCCTTGATTTGTCCCCGTGAGCTTTTGGGGGCTCCCTGCCTCCACCAAGCTCTCCCTCATTCTATCACCTCCCAGCAGTCACGTTCCCTGTGGGACAGGACCCCCCCTGGCTCCGCCCACTCCCCCGTCCCCCCAGTAAACACCAGCCGAGCCAGCATTCCCAAGTGAGCGCCCCCCCCCCCCCGGCTGTCCTCCAGCAACGGGGGCCTTCTCTTTCCTGGAGGAAACAGAGCAGTCCTGTCCCTGGAACGAGAGGATCAGCCTACACAGGTGCAAGAGAGCGTTATTTGTGGGCTTAAAAACAAAAAACTGATTTCAGAGAGGGAGAGGGAGAGAAACATCCCTGATGAGAATCGTGGACCGGCTGCCTCCTGCACGCCCCCTACTGGGGATGGAGCCTGAAACCCGGGCCTGTGCCCCGACCGGGGATCGAACCCTGACCTCCTGGTGCACGCTCACCACTGAGCCAACCTGGCCGGCAGGGCTGGCTGCTGGGCCCAGCTGGGTCAGGCGGAACCTCATTCTGAAAAAAAAAACGGTCCCAGGAGGGGAAGCCTCTTCTTTAGGAAACGAGTGCCGGGGCCCCCCTTCCTCATGTCCCCATCTCGCCTCAACCACAGCCTCCCCAGGGCTCCCACCAGGGCGCTGTCTCTCTCCCAGCTGCCGGACCCGAGGATGCTGCTCCTCCCGAGGCTGGGCTGTGCGGGGGTCCTCTGGGACCCAGGGTGTCCGTTTCTCACAGCCGGCTCTCCTCTAGGCCCGCTCCCCCCGCCCCTCGCCCAGGCTCACCTGCCGGGCCCAGGCCTCCTCTCCCGGGTCCCCGCTGCTCCCGCCGCCACCCGCTCCCGGCCTCCCCCTCCGGTCCTGGGCGGCCTTCCTGACCCGAGGCGAGGTGGGCGCCCAGCGGGGCGCGGAGGGCCAGCCGAGGCCCGGTGTCGGCAGAGCCGACATATCGG
The DNA here is from genome assembly GCA_027563665.1 of Antrozous pallidus. Taxonomy (NCBI): domain Eukaryota; kingdom Metazoa; phylum Chordata; class Mammalia; order Chiroptera; family Vespertilionidae; genus Antrozous; species Antrozous pallidus. Next base: position 2,210,261 of record CM050528.1, read on the forward strand.
GGCCCCTTGCTGAGCCCCGTCTCCTCCTGTGTGAAATGTGGCTAATTCTCGTTTTCCCACAGGCTGCTCCTGTGGCTGGTGTCCCGTTCTTACCCAGGTCGGGGGTCACCCAGGTCGGGGGTCACCCAGGTCGGGGGCAGCCGGCACGCGAAGCACTGCGCTGGCAGTCGTGTTGGCTGGCGGGGGCCTGGCCTGCAGGCCGCCCGTGACCCCGAGTCCACTGGTGTTTCCCCGAGGCCGCGTGCTCTGCTCACGGCTGTTCTCTTACTGCATCTGGCATGTCACATGGCAGCTCGAGAATTAAAGGAGGGCTCAGGGGACAGAGCATCAGCCGGCAGATGGAAGGGGCCGGGGTTTGATTCTGGTCAAGGGCACATGCTGGGCTGCAGGCTCGATCCCCAGCAGGGGGCGTGCAGAAGGCAGCGATCCATGACTCTGTCATCCTTGATGTTTCTCTCTCCCCCCCTCGGAAATCGATAAAAATAATTTAAGAAATAAGAGTGAGCCTGGGGAGAGGAGCTGCCATGGCAGCTCCCCTCAGGTCTGAGGACTAGGAGGGAGCCCCGCAGGCACACCGCCGGGGACTCTCACCCCGGACCCAGCTCCAGGAACATCCCCGCGGCTGGCAGGCTGGCAGGGGCCGGGCAGGGCCTGGCAAGGACGGCACGGCAGCTGAGCTGGTGCGGAGGGGGAGGGGAGCCCAGCGGGAGCCCACGTTCCCAGCCACAGGCAGATGCGCTCAGCTGGCCTGTGTGCCCCCCCCCCCCCCCCGAGGGCGCACCGGACAGGAGCCCGGCCTGGGGGTGCTCACGCCGCACGGCGGCTTGGCCCGCACGTTTAAACAGGAGAGAACGGGCGGTGGAGGTCGGGTACAGGAAGGACGTGCTGACAGTAAAGCAAACACAAGCAAACGCCCAGGACACGTAGCGACGAGGCCAGACTGAACTCGGGGTGGAAGTCTGTTTATGCAGGAGAGCCACTCGGAGGCGCGGGTCCCGCCGTCACGAGGCAGGCGCTCCCGCCCGCGCGGCCCCGCACCCGGTGCAGCCCGCTCCGACCCGGGGGCGCAGCCGTGGCCGCCGCACCTGCCGGGCGGCTGGGGCGTTTTCACCCGCGTGCCCCTGCCCGGGAGGACGGGGGCGCCCGGGGGGGCTCCGTGCTGGGCCCCGTCAGCGGAAGAGGACGTGGCACAGGATTGTGATCAGGAGCAAGAGGAACCCGCTGACGTTGACCACCTTTCCCCAGAATGGCGCCTGCTGCGCCTGCCCCGGCCCCGCCTCCTCAGACGTGGGCTTGTGCTCCTTCGCCTCCGTCTCCGGGGCCAGCTTGGCGCTTCGCCTCGCCTCGAGGCCACAGTACACGTCCAGGGCATTCCAGAAGCAGCCCTGGGCCCCCTCTCTCATCGCTGGAACAGAGGGCAAAGGTCAGGAGGCTCAGGCGCAAACACTCCGTCGGGGGTCCCATCTCAGCCCTGCTAAGGGACCGGCCACCACCCGCAGAGACAGGGGAGCGGATGAGGTTGAGGGTGCCGGAAGCCGACCATTGTTTCAATAATAACGAGGTGTGGACAGGGAATCTGGGGGGGGGCTGCTCAACCTTAATTACTCTAAAGGGTCAGAGCTGATCATTAGACATAGGTGATTGAAGCAGCCTCCACCTGTTAGTCTTAAGTGAATTCACCGATTGGCTTTTATTGGGGTTTCCTGCCTGGGGGATGTGGGTGTATCTTATGATCTCAATAAGAGGGATGGTAAAGCCAGAGCGGGGTGTAGTCCTCTCTTGGGCTTCTGCCTGGCCCCCATTCCCCAAATTTAGTGTTTTTCTAAGTCTTGATTCGTGTGCGGCCTTCTCCAGAACCCGAACCCTGAACCACGCGAGACCTGAAAGGGGTTCCTACGTCGGGGAGCACGTGGGGGCGGTGGGGCTGCCTGGACCACGCCGCCGTCTCTGGGCCGAGCCTTCGGCTGGGCCCAGAGCCCCTGGACTGGGTGGCGGAGAGGCCAGGGGCCTCCGCTGTCACAGAGCGGGCTGACCCAGGTTGGCTTGACATGCCCACCCTCCTGTCCTGGCCACACTGCCCAGCGCAGCTCTGCAGGCCCAGGGCAAGCGGCGGCTCCCGCCCCTCTGCAGGCACTCTCTCCGCGGAGGAAGAGGCTACTGAGTCCTCAGACGGACACTGCCTCCTTTGCAGCCTCGCAGGAACGTCTCAGGGCCCAGGATGAGGCTCTGCAGGCCTGGGGGCAATCAGTGGCATCTCCCAGGAGGCACGGGGAGGGGGGTGTGTCTAGGGATTACACCTGACTCAGGGGCTTAAACTTGGCCCGTCAGCACAGCGTGTGCTCAGCGCGGTCAGCACCACGGCCAGCGCCGGCGTCCCTCCGACCCACAGCGGCCTGGGGGCAGCTTCCTCCTTGGCGCTCAGCACGGTTGGCCGGGAGCGGATGCCCAGCAGAGTGCTGGAACCTGTGCCTTGGGCAGCCTCCACGCCAGCTGCTCCTGAGGCCGAGGTGGCACCAGGAATGTGGAACCCAGCGCCAGGGATGGAGGAGCCCCTGCTACAGGGGGAGGATGGCTGCAGCCGGAGGACCCAAGCCGGGGACGGCGACTTCTGCTATGGGTGCGAGGCCCGAGCAGCTCACCCTGGCCTGCTCTCTCAAATGCACGTCATCAGCCACCCGCAGCGGCCAGGCCCAAAGAGGAGGCACGTGCGAAAGGCGCCTGATCGTTTACAACAGCCTCACGCAGCGGGATGGGGAGCGGGATGGGCCCGAGGCCAAGGGCACACACTCCGGAGTCAGGCTGCCTGTGTCCGAATCCCAGGCCACCACGGCCTAGTCCTCTGTGGACCGGGGGGCAAGGCACTAACTGTTCAGTGCCCCCGTGTCCCCATCTGTGAAGTCACAGCTGTACTTCTCATTATGGGAATAATTCTGACAGGGCTGGCACGTCCCGAATGGGTGGTCAGGATTAGCCACTGTCATCACCACCCATGACAGCGGACGGGGAGCAGAGGAGCCGAGAGGTGCCCCAGAACGAGCACCTGGCGCCCTGTGGGCGCTGCGAGCCAGCCCCGCTAGAGAAATGCCCAGGGAGCCTGCATCCTCCGGGTGAGGGGTAGCCTTGCTCACGGGGTCAGCCCCTCCCCACACCCCACTGGCCGGGCGGAAGTCCCAGGAGCCCGCCCATCCCAGGTCTCCTCCGCACGTGTCAGCGGGAGCCCGGGCCTTGGGGCTCTGGCCTGCCCTGGCAGGAGGGCGAGGGGACCCAGGCACTGCCTTCTCCTCTGACAGCCTCCTCCCTCCCTCCCCCGCCCCCAGTCTCACAGCCTCCCTGCAACCCTGCCTGGACTTAGGGTAATCCCCTTAGGCCTTATCCTGCTGCGTCAGGGCCCGAGAAGCTCAGGCGTCCTTTCCTGACCTGACCTGCCGGCCCCTCCTCTGGGCCTGCGGGCCCGGACTCTGCCTGGAACGCTCTCAATTCGTGCTCGGGTGAAGTCTAGCTGTCCTCGGACCTGGCGCCCTCTTAGGTGGGGCTGCTGCCCCTTACAGACCATCTGCTGCCCGCGGTGGGAACCCCCCTCCCCCAGCCAGCAGCTGGTTCGCAGGCGTCGTTCTTCGCCGTCAGCATCTGCCTCAGTGGGCGGGTCAGCCGCCCTGCAAGGCTTCCGGGTCACCAAGCACTGTCCTCCTACCCCCTCCCGCCCCCGACTCCTCCTGGTGGCCTGGATGCCCCTGTGCTTCACGAGGGACCCCTTCTCTCCCCCTCCCCCTGCCCCGCCCTCGAGGGGTGGCCCAGCGCTCCGGCTGATGGCTCCCACGTGGGCAGCAGAGCCGGCCCACTCCGCAGAGATGTCCGAGAGGCCTCTCCCTCAGCGGCCCACAGACCCCCGAGGCCCGGGGAGAACAGGAAAGCCAGGCCTCTGCCTGAAACACATTTCCGGAGATGGGGCTGGTGGTGGGGTGCTGGGAGGTAGCGCAGGTCCCTTCCCCCTTGAGCACCGCCCCCCCCCCGGGGGCGGCGGCTCCTCACCGGATTGGAACTGCAGTGTGGGTCTCTTCACCTGCATCCCTGTGTCCAGGTCCACCCTTTCCTCCTTGCTGTTGCGTAAACTCCAACAGAGCCGGTGCAGCTGCGGAGGGAGCGCCAGGGCCCACTCAGGCCTCGCCACACGGCCGGCAGCGGGCGCCGGGGCTTGAGGGAGTGCAAGGGACCTGGTCCTTAAACTCCAACACGAACGAACGGGAAGGATGGGGGTGGGGAAAGCCGGGCACTCGGCCGCCATGGAGTTCGTGTGGGCTCTGCTGCCTGCAGTCGTGTGGCCTGGGCAAAGGGCGACGCCTCCCCAGGCCTCTGCACTCGCTCAGGACCCCTTCGGGCTCCGAGGACCAGGAGCCTGCGCCCCCAGGGGGAGAGCAGCCCTGTCCCCTCTGTCTGCGCCTTCGGCGGAGGAGGCTCTCTCCCCGGGTGGAAGGGACAGGCCCGCGGGGACGGGCGCTGCTGCTTCCCCTGACCCTCCCGGCCGCTGGCAGCCATGGGACTGGCTCAGCCCCAGGCTCTCCCCGGTCCCGGTGACCTGGCTCTGCCGGGCCCAGCGCACAAGGGAGCATCCTGCCCCCTGGCCTGCGACTCTGGTCTTTTCCTGAAAACGTGTGCGACCTTGGGGAGGAACAAGACCCAGACAACTGCTGCTTTTCCGTCCCAAGGACCGAGGTCGGACGAGCACAACTACATGGCCTTCCCGCCACGCGACCTGGGACAGGAGGTACCCTCTTGCCACCCTATCCGGGCAGATGAAGCCCAGCCACCCGCACACATGGCAGGCCCCTCCCCGCCAGCCCCCAGCCCCTGCCTGCGCCCGCCTCTCGGGTTCAAGTGCCGGCACTAAACTTCCGTTGTGTTAATAAGACGTGTGTGTACGTGTCTGCCTTCCCAGCGACAACCTTGCCCCGAGGACTGGGTCCCGGTGCTCGGGAGGGGCCTGGGCTCCCCGCTGTCCGCCTCCTGGGGTGGTGAGCAGGGGCCTGGCCCAGTGCCTGGACCCGGACACTGACCCCTGAACACTGCCGGGCCCGGGGGGGGGGGGCACACTCAACGACACTTGGCTGCCTGAAAAGCAGGCAACCCAAGAGGTGAGAGCGAGAGAAGGGGTCACGCCCATCACCCAGGCTTCTCAAGGGGCCAGAGCAGGGAAGTCTCCACTGTCATGATGCGGGGGGGGGGGGGGGGGGGGGAGACATGTGTTGGGCCTGCACCTCGGCAACCCTGGCTCCCCCCCCCGCCCCGCCGGCCCCACATTAGCTCCCTCCCTCCTGCAACGGGGCTGTGTGTGAAGAGGGGGAGGAGCGGGCAGGCAGCTCAGCAGCAGTGCGGCCGGCGGGGAGGCCGGCCATGAAGCAGGCCAGTGGTTGGCAAACTCATGAGTCAGCAGAACCAAATGTCAACAGGACAAGATTGACATTTCTTTTGAGAGCCAAATTTTTTTAAACTTAAACTTCTAATGCCACCTCTTCAACATAGTCTCGCCCAGGAAGTGGTGTTTTGTGGAAGAGCCACACTCAAGGGGCCCAAGAGCCATGTTTTGCTGACCGCTGCTCCAGGCGAAGGCCCAGGAAAGGCATTAGGTGTTCCAGATGCTTCTCCCTTCTGAGCCCGGAGACTGGACATCTGGGCCCTTCCCGCGCTTTCTGGCTGCCCCCTGCTCCCCGTCCCTCGGCCTGCCGGCTGTGCTGGGCCACTGGGGGTGCGGTGCCCCTCACCGCACCGAGGTGCTGGCACCTCGGACAAAGCACTTACGTCTCTGAGCCTGAGCTTTCTCACTTCCACCGGGGCCACTGGGAAGCATGAAACACGGGGCCAGGAGGGCCGGGGAGATGCCCACCCGAGCGGGCGCGGGCAGCTGCCCAGAGGACGGCCCCTCCCTTCCCGCTGGCTTCATGGTCTCGGGGGCGTCAGCTGGGCCTGGCCGGATTCTGTCAGTTCACACCGAGGTTAGGGAATGCCACACTTCCAGGAAAAGTGTGCATTTCAAAAGCAAGCCTCCCGTCGTGAGTGAGTCCGACCGGCAGGGGGCTGCTGGCGGGTCAGTTTCTTTCTGTTTTGTGGGGGGCAGGATCCTTTCTGCCCACTTGCCTGTGTCCGGTCCATCCCTGTGCCTGGCCCCGCCCTCCCCTTTAGAGCAAACGCAGGCACTCGGCCACTTCGGGCCCAGCTGGCCGAGCCCGGGGCCTGCGGCTGACCCCGAACCCCCCCCAGGGCAGGACTTACGTGCTTGTCCGGAATCGGGTCTGTGAGCAGGGAGATGCCCAGGATGGTGAGGAGGCTGACGAAGAAGAGAAAGATGGCGAAGTAGAGGTAGTGCACGCCGCAGATGATCAGGGGGCAGCTGCTGTTTGTCGAGCAGCTCTGGCGTCCGTAGGCAAGCTCAGACATCATCCGGATGAAGCCGAGCACGAGGCCGCCGATCAGCCCCCAGAAGGCCCCCTGCCGGGGGAGGAGCCCCGAGGGTCACTGAGAGGGGGTCTGAAGCCAACCTTGTCATCCTAACGCTCCCCCACCCGCCGGGGGCACTGTGTGAGCACCAGTGTGAGCACCGGGGTGGAGGTGCCTTCTGGGCTGAACACAGACCTGAGAACACGCGCGCCCCCTCAGGCTAGTCAGAACGTCAGAAACACTGCGCGTGCTCGTAAGGTGGGTCATACACAGGGACCTCCAATGCAACGTGTCCAGAGGGACCCCGTCCTCCTGTCCTGTGAGGGGCGCCTCCATCGCCCCGGTTGCTCATCCCTGTTGTCCCTTTCCACCTGCCCGACCTCCCACCCATTAGGTGGATCTCGGCTCTGCTCCTCAAGCGTATCTGGAGCCCGGCCGGGGGCTCGGTGGTTGCGTGTCGACCTTTGAACCCGGAGGTCACGGTTCAGTTCTGGGTCAGGCAGGGCACAGGCCTGGGTTGCAGGCTCCGTCCCCAGTGAGGGGCGTGCAGGAGGCAGCCGATCAACGACTCCCTCTCATCACGGATGTTTCTCCCTCTCCCGCTCTCTCTGAAATCAGTAAAGATACTTATTTAAAAGTAAAGAATTCTGATGAATCGTGCTTCCGAAGCCTGATGAATGCACAACCGAGCCATTCCTGGGATCTCTGCCGAGAGCGTGGCTGGCAGAGCCGGCCCTCACTGCGGGGAAGGAGGAGGGAGCCCACGCCCCACTGCGCACGTGGGATCTCTGAGCGAGGCACACCCCGACACAGAGGCAAGTGCCGGGCGTTTTCCCACGGCCGGACGGGCGAGGGCGGGGAACAAATCAGAGGGCGCGTGGAGCACGCCTTTGCGGGAGGAAACCCTCTCTCAGAAGGCACGCGACGCCACGCTGTGAGCCCTGGAGCACCAGCGCGCCCCCCCGCCCCGCCCCGGCCACTCGGGCCAGACAACAGCCCCCCCCGCCCACCTGCTCAGTGACTCTCTTGCAAAATATGGCGAGCAGGAAGATGGCAGCGATGGGGGGCACCAGGTAACTCTTCACCGCGTGCATGTAGTCAAACAGCTGCTCGCTGCTTATCACTTGAATGATAGGGACCCAGATGATGGTGACGATGAGTAAGAGGATAACAAAAAACCTGCAAGTTAAACCAACCATCAGTGGCAGTTTGGTGCACTCCCCCACCCCCGCCCTTGCCAATAAAATGCCTACAAGCCATAAACAATTAGTTCCATTATTCCTCAGGGTAAACCCCAGTGCCCATTCCTACGTGTGGGCAGAGGGGGCAGAGGAGACAGCCGCCGCCCCCCCCCCCCCTCCCCGAACACTAACAGGGCCATGTGGCTGCCGACAAAAACCCTTCAACTGCTGATCAACGGCGCCAAACAGTGTCCGTCCGCCTGTTCCCGCATCACGGACAGGCGTTTACCGTGTCTGCAGGCGGGTTTGAGGCAGTCATGCTGAAGACAGGTAATTCACGAAAACTATCGACTTCTCAGAAAGGTACCTTCCAACTACCAACTGCTAGTCAAAACGTAAAGGCAGCGTCAGAAGCAGGGATTAGAGGAAGGAGATGAGCTACATGCTTCTTCACGCAAGAGAAAGGAAGCATCGAGACACACGATTTTTTTCAGTCATCACTTAATTCTTTCCCCAAACACGTTTTCTATGTGATTGTAAGAGCAATACATCTTCATGGCCAGACGGCGGGAAAAATACACACGATCATACTGTGCGCAGACAGGCTGACTCCACGGGTAGTCTCACGGCCTAAAGGTTTCATGCAACGACCCGGGGCCACCGCGTCGCGGCCAGCAGGCACGGGAGGTCAGGGCAGGCCCTCACCTGGCCGTCACCATGAGCTCCCGCTCGGTGGCCGTGGGCCGGATCTGGGTGTAGAGGTCCACGGTGAAGAGCGTGCTGGCGCTGTTGAAAACGGAAGTCAGGGAGGACATGAGAGACGCCCAGAGTGCGGACAGCATCACGCCTCGGACACCTGGAAGAGAAGGGGCACCCGCTGGGCCTCGGCTCGGTCCACGCGGTGAGGGGGGGTTCGGCCTCCTCGGGCACCTGTCCAGGCACCGCGTTTTCTCCACAAGACGGGCAAGCTCTGCTTGGGGTGACATTTCATCGCAGAGACGAGCACGTCCCATTTGTCCTTGCTCTGTGAGAGACGCGATTGCTTCCCGCTATGTCCTGATGTAATAATGGGGCTAACTCTCCCGAGGGTTACATTAACCAGAACGTTTCTTAGGCCTCAGCCTGACGATGCCCCCTCCCACCCGGTGCGACAGACACCCCTGCTGCCTCCCCCTTTACAGACGGGGAGCCAGAGGCGCAGAGAAGGTCAGACTCTAGATAAGAGGCGCTGGTCCTGTGCCTCAGGGTCTTCGTCTGTAAGCGGGGCACGAAAGCACTTACCGCACCGCAGGCTGTTGTTAAGATTAAGACAAGTCAAGTAGATGGGTCAGCATAATGCCCAATACAGAGTGCTCCCCCAACGTTAGCGATCACCCCCACAATCCAGCCATGTGACCCGTCAGGCTGCCACGGGACAGGGGCCTCGATCTGCTGGGAGCTGAAGGCCACTGCGGTGAGGCCCGGGCACACAGCGCTGCCCGGCAGGCACACCGCCGTGTCTGGGACGTGCCCTGCTCCAGGCCCCAGCAGCCCCTCGCTCACGCCTCCGTTCCCACCAGAGGGACGGCTGCCAGCAGATACGCTCACAGCCCGGGGCACACGCTCCAATGCCCACACAGACCCCGTGTCTCTGTGGCCTGGCAGGGTCCATGTCTTTCTTTTTCTTTTTAAATATTTTAAAAACACATTTTTACTGATTTCAGAGAGGAAGGAGAGGAGAGAGAGAGAAACATTGATGACGACAGAGAGTCATTGTCGGCGGCCTCCTCATCCCCCCGGGGGATCACGCCTGACACCCCGGCCTGTGTCCTGACCGGGAACGGAACCACGGCCTCCTGGCTCCTAGGCTGACGCCCAGCATGGAGCTTTCGGGGGGGGGGGGACCCCCGCAGGCAGGGCTCCTTGCTCACCTTTGGGCAGCAGCTTTATGATGAGCAGGGCGTAGGCGATGGGGCTGCAGGAGGTCTTGGAGCCGCAGTGCTTCTCGCATTCCGAAGGCGTGACGCAGGCCACTCTGTCTGCAGAGGGGAGCCCTGGTCACCCAGGTGGTCTGGGCCTCTGAGACAGGAGTGGATCGGGGCGAACACATCAGGACTGAGACCCTACTTGTGTACAGGACGCGGCTGATCATTCCGGGCATCACCACGGTGAACATGGGCAGCAGCTTCAGGTACCCGCAGAGGACACAGCCCCCCTTCACATGAACGATGTTCTTCCCCGCCAGGCACCTCTGGACAAAGATCTGCCAAGAAACACAGATGCTGAGAGGGGGTGGCTGCTCTGTCGGGGCACACAGAGCCCGGGCCTGGCAGAGAGGAGGAGGGGGACCCTCACCCAGGCTTCTCCAGGGCACCCTCCCCCACCCAGAGGAGACGCGTAAGCAGGCAGCGCGCTCTGCTCCTTGCCCAGCTGCCGGAGGGACAGGGAGGGCGTGCATGACCTTGGCCTCGTGGCTGGCACTGTGCGTGCTTACAGCCCATCCCCCGGCAGACGAAACTCCCCCCTCGGGCCACAGACTGCCCGTCTCTGCTGGGCAGAAGGAACAGAGCCCCGAGACGCCAATCAAAGAAGGGTGGGTGGCCCAAACTGGTGTGGCTCAGTGGATAGAGCGTCAGCCTGCGGACTGAAAGGTCCCGGGTTTCGATTCCGGTCAAGGGCATGTGTCTTGGCTGCGGGCACATCCCCAGTGGGGGGTGTGCAGGAGGCAGCTGATCGACGTTTCTTTCTCATCAACGCTTCTGACTTTCTATCCCTCTCCCTTCCTCTCTGTAAAAAAATCAATAAAATATAGTTGGGAAGGAAAAAAAAAAAAAAAAGGTGAGTTCCGGGCGAACTCAGACCAACTTCACTCATCTCATGCAAATGAGCGAGTGGAGACCTTAAAAATGCCAACGTCTGCTCCAGAAGAGGGTTCAGACCCAGTTTCCTGGGCTCCTGCTCTCAGAGGCAGCGCGCTCGGCCGAGCAGAACCGCACAGGGGCAGGTGGCGGGCGAAGCGCTTAAGAAAAAGCCCAGACACGGGCCAGCGCCTCAGAGCCACTCAGCACTGAACGCGGGAACGCCCACAGCGTGACGGCCACCGCACAGCGCAGGACGCGCAAGCAGCGCGCACGCCTCGACTCCGCACAGCGCAGGACGCGCAAGCAGCGCGCGCGCCTCGACTCCCTGGGAAAAGGCCCATGCGAGTGAGCCAACAGGGTCACAGTGGTTGATCTGCCCGGCCGCGTGGCTCAGGGGCTGAGCATCAACCTACGAACCATCAGGTCGGGGTTCGATTCCCGGTCAGGGCACATGCCGGGTTGTGTGCTCCCTCCCCAGTGTGGGGCGTGCAGGGGGGCAGCCGATCCATGATTCTCTCTCCTCATTGATGTCTCTGTCTCTCTCTCCCTGTCCCTTCCTCTCTGAAATAAGCTAAAAGATTTATCCATGTTACTATGCGCAGCTATACTTGCCTTTTATTTCTATATTTCCTTTTCACTGCATGAATACTTCACAATTTACTTCATGACCCACCATTGAGAGCGAGCCATAGAATTTTCAGAGTAAGTATGAGTTCTTAAAAAACCCCAACTGATATCCTGACTGGCTGCATTTAACTTATTGGCTCAACTGAGAAGTGACTCATTTCTTTGTGTCCAAAAAACTACATTCTAGAGAATGATAGGAAAGAAGGAAGAAATAAAAACAGTGACTGTGCTGGGGATGGCACTGGGGGAGAATGCCTCTAAACACAATTTCATCGACACGACGAGGCCGTAAACAGGATCTGAAGGCAAACCTGACCGCTGAGTGCATTCCGGCCCACGGAGGAGCCGGGACCGCCAGCCACAGCCGGTCCCCGGCCGCCCGGCCCCGTTACCTGGTCGCTGCACCAGTAGTACATGGAGAGGATGGGGATGCCGAAGACAACGCCGGGCCAGGGCAGGTCTCCCGTGATGGCGTTTCGAAAGATGTGGAACGAATCCTTGCGAGGGACGTAGCATTCGGGCGAGGCAGTCCAGTTCCCCTCCCGGATGATGCTCGGCTTTGCGTTGGGATACTTGTGCAGGAGCGCCTGGTACCCGCCCACTTCCTTAAAGGCTGGAGAACGCAGACGTGTCAGTACCATGAGCTGGGCAGTAGCACACACTGAGGCCCCCCCCCCCCCCCAGATTGCAAAGCGGGACCCCGGTTGATGAACTGTATCCTATCTAATAAAAGAGCAATATGCAAATTTCACCATACCTTTACCACGCCCACAGCCACGCCCACCAGCCAACCAGGAGCAGATTATGCAAATAAGCCCCAACCAAGATGGCTATCGCCACTGATAGGAGGAGGAAGGCTTGGGTTTCCCTGGCAACAGAGGAAGCCAAGCTTTCCACCTGCCATTAGGGCCCAGGCCTCCACTCTGGGCTACAAAGTTTCAATTGTAGACATAGATTAATCCCAGATACCAGGGCCTCCACTTGGGTCGCTGGGGGGCATGGCCGGCCTGCAAACCTCCACAGGCCCCTTGCCCAGGCTGCCCCTCATTCCAAGGGAACCCCCATTCTGATCTGGGACACTCTTCAGGGCAAACCAGCTGGCCCCCACCCATGCACCAGGCCTCTATCCTATCTAATAAAATAATTTGCAGATTGACCATCACTCCAACACACAAGAAGACTTGCCCCCATGTGGTCAAAGATCCTGCCCCCATGTGGACACAAGATGGCCACCACAAGATGGCCAGCAGGGGAGGGCAGTTGGGAGGGACCAGGCCTGCAAAGGAGGGCAGTTAGGGGTGACAAGGCTGGCAGAGGAGGGAAGTTGGGGGCAAACAGGCTGGCAGGGGAGCAATTAGACATCAATTAGACTGGCAGGGTAGTGGTTAGGGGGTGATCAGGCTGGCAGGCAGAAGTGGTTAAAGCCAATCAGGGAGGCAGGCAGGTGAGCAGTTTGGAGCCAGCAGTCCTGGATTGTGAGAAGGATGTCCGACTGCCCATTTAGGCCTGATCCTACTAGGATCAGGCCTAAACGAGCAGTTGGACATCCCTCGAGGGGTCCCAGATTGGAGAGGGTGCAGGCTGGGCTAAGGGACATCCCCCCAACCCCCCGGGCACGAATTTCATGCACCAGGCCTCTAGTCTCATATATAAAGTTCAAGGAAGTGGTAATGAGTCGAGATCTTGTGTTCCAAGAAGAAACACTGTTTTTCTCAAAGAGAAGGAAAAGTCCAGGGGACCTTGGTGACCATGTGCCCAGTACCCCCGCTCCTGCTCCTCCCAGCTCACTCCATCCTGTGTGTCCTGGGGGGCCTCGTCACACATCCCTATCGGGTACGTGACCCTGCCTGGCCAGTGTGCCCTGGCCCCTGGAGTGGACTTGAGAGCCACGCTCAGCTGGTCAGAACGTATTCGTCTGCTTAAGAAATCCAACTTCCTTTGTGAGTCTCATCTCCGTGGCAGCTTGGAGCTGTCCGTCTCGCTGGTTCAGGCCGAACCCCGGATCTAGCCGTGCCTGCAGGTGCTATGACCCTGGAGCCATCTTAGTAAACTAGGAATGGACGGGAACTACATTAGAGTGACAAAGAATATCTCCTTTAATACTGGGAATGGGACAAGAATGCCTGCTGTCTGTACCTCTACCCAACACTGTACTCAAGGCCGTGGCCAGGGTAACGAGGCAAGAGAAAGAAACGGAAGGTGTCAAGTTGGGAAAGAAAGTAAAGAAAAAGGTAACCTCTTGACTTGGCGCTGGCTGCCAGCGTCCACTTTGTAACAGTGCATCCAGCTGCACACCTGACCTGTGCACTTGACTCCTTTCTCTCCAGGAAGCGAAGTCCTCCCGCCCCACATTTCAGCATGGCCTCAGATACTGCTCCCGGTCTGCGGGCCCCGTCTCCTCATCGGAGAGGAAGATGCCGAGGAGGCCAAGGGCAGCAAGCAGCTTCAGAGACGCTGTGTTCTCCAGGTTCACTTACCGTAGCCCATCACCAAGAGGGAGCCCAGGACGGTGATGGCGGCGTGCAGGGTGTCGGTGTAGACCACCGTAATGAAGCCACCTGAGGAGGCGGGAGAGAGGGGACGACGCCACGTGGGGCTCTCCGCGGAGAGGGGCCCTGGCATCTTATTCCACCTGCTGGTCTCCCCCAGATCCCCCCCTCACACCTCTGTCCCTTCAGTTCAGAGGGTCTTACAACTGCTCATGCGTGGTCTTGGCATGCTGTGCTCTCTCCCTCCCATCCTGCCGGATCTCCTGCTGGATTCTCACCTTGCCCGCTATGTCTCAGTCTCCCTTTCTCCCCATTCTGTGGGTGAACCCAAACCTGGTAGTTTCCTAGGGGAAAACCTGTCCGTTTCTTTAACATCTCAGGTTGGAAGCAACAGCTAGCACACCCTGGCCTCTCCCTGCCAATGCCAGCAGCTCTCCCCGCTGTGACCCCCCAGCAGACAGCCCCCGGGAGCACAAGCCCCTCCCGCACTGCCCACCCTGAGGGCACTGACCGGGTGCGTTCCGTGCCCAGCCCCCATTCTCTCCTATCCACCGGTGACCTGCAGGGACACGTCCCAGCGTCCCAGACGCGCACCGTGGCTTGCAAACACATGTCCTCCCTCCCAAAACCCACGCGAGACTGCGAGGACAGAACTGGCTCCACGGGGGTTCCTGTCTGAGGGCCTGGCTGGTACAGGTGAGCGGTGGCCTGAGGTTGTGCCTCCCCACCTTCCCTTCCTGGGGTCCCACGCTTGCACCTGGCAGCCTGCTGTGCCAGACCACCCCCACCTAAGCACCATCCCTGCCGCCCCTGCTGCCCCCCCTCATTCCTAGGCGAGGGCTCCCCCTAGCCACGCCTGCCTCGATCGCTGTCCCTGTTCTCCGCAGCCTCCAGGCCCGGCAACGTGCGTTCCGGACGCAGGAACACGCCAAGGCTGAGACCCAGCTCGGTGCCCACCAGGTCGCCGCTAAGAGGCGGAGCTTCGGCGTTACCACGAGCACCTCACCTGAGATCATGTAAAGGCCAGTGACGGTCAGCAGGACCATGGTGGTCTGGTAGACGTCCATGCCCAGAACCAGGCTAATGAACATGGCCCCCGGGCAGATCTCCACCTGGAACGACACCAGCCAACAGGCCGCACTTCCCTCTCCGCCCCGTCCCCACGGCCCGAGAGACACTGCCCTTCGAAGCCACCGCAGCGAGCACGTGGCCCGCGGCACAAAGGGACACGGAGTGAGGGCTCCCCAAGTTCTGCTGGCAACAAGGCGTGTGCCCCGTGAGTCCAGCCCAGGCGAGGACTTGGCCAACCCGATTATCCGCTGAACACGCTGAGCCAGCCGTGTCCTCCCTGGAGCCTGCGGGGTGTGTGCCGCGGGAGCAATTCGAGCTCTCCGCTTGGGGAGGCACAGGCGCCAGGTGACAGGAGGTGGCCAACCTGGGCTGCGCAGGACCAGAGCGATGGTGAGCGCGGCAGGCTTTGCAGGCCACACTCCGTCCCTGCTCCTTACAACCCTGAGCACTGTGACAGCTTTCCTAGCTCGGGACGTAGGAAGCTGACCCCCCTGAGGGCTGGCCTGGGGGCGGGTTCTGAAGACACAGGGTTGTCAAAAGTCAGTCGCTGTCGCCCAGCCAGTATGGCTCAGTGGTTGAGTGTCGACCTACGAACCAGTGGTTGAGGTCACAGTTGGATTTCCCAGCAGGGCACATGCCCGGGTTGGGGGCTCGATCCCCAGTGTGGGGCGTGCAGGGGACAGCTGATTAACGATTCTCTCTCATCACTGATGTTTCTCTCTCTCTCACCCTCTGCCTTCCTCTCTGAAATCACTAAGAATATATTGTAAAAATGACTTTAAAAAGGCATTCACTGTCTTCAAGTAGCTTAGACTTAGTGCTGGAGAGAGACCACTAAGTAGGAAGTTTCCGTGTAAGGTGGTAAGTGGCGTCACGGGATTGTCCGAAGAACGTTCGTGGAGAGGCGCATGCGCGGACCACGCTGTCAGCACGGGGCGTGCCGTGACCAGCCAGCCCGGCCCTGGGCCTCGGGGAGTTTGCAAGAGAAGACAGACCGAGAGCAAGGCAACAACGGATTCCTCTCACCCGGTGACACGTATCACAAAGAAGAGCAGGACCTGGGCAATGGCACAGAGAATGACCAATGTGCCGTGGAGGCCTTCCCGAGGAGCTCGCCGAGAGACACGGGAAAGACGTGCTGGACGCGTGAGGGCAGGGGCAGGGCCTCAGGGGGAGGGCTTCCTGGCTGTGGGAAGCGATTAGGCAGGCAGGGTGGCTACAGCTGGGGACCACAGCGGGCACAAGGCCAGAGAGGCAGGCCTGGAACGGCCCAGCCCTTGCCCGTCACAACAAGGGGTGGCGGCCACCCCGGGTGGCTGTAGCAGGGGAGTGACATCACCTAATGACACGGCACAGGAAGCCCCAGGTTCTGTGGGGACAGAGAGGAGGGTCCCGTAACCTAGGCTCGGGAGGAAGACCCGCCTTTTATCTCCTGTAAACTGTTATTCAGCTACTGGCAGCTGGGCCAGGAAATTCATGCACGGGTAGGGTCCCTAGGCCTGGCTGGTGATCGGAGCCGATCAGGTTCCCCACCTCCCCGCCTCCTCCTCCCCTCACTCCCTCAGCGGCCCCCCCACAGCTGCTGGTCGCCCACCACGTTCTGCGCCGGCCCCTGGTGGTCAGCACACATCATAGCGAGCGATCAGAATCCCAGTCTCCCGGTCCAACTCCAGAGGGGACACTTTGCACATTAGCCTTTTACATATATATATAGATTCTGCTTTAGCTTTAAGAGCACAGGCCAGGAAGTAACTGATGGGGCCCCCGAGTGAACTGCTGGGGACAAACACAGCACGGTCCTGGGCACCGACGTTTATTTTCTCCCTCGGGCTGGCTTTTCCACAACTTACGGAGATCTTCTGGAAGAGATAGAGGAACAGGTACAGAAGAGCGAGGAGGAACTGGAGCCGGTAGCCACCAAACCTCTTCCTCAGATATTCTGGTATCGTCACCACCTGCACGAGCAACACGAGAAGTCACCGTCAGACACACTGCGTGCTCACCCCGGGGCCGGGGGGGTCACGAGGAGCAGCGGGGGGGAGGGGCCCAGGAGGAAAGATGCAGGTGCGGGCTCTGCCTCGCGCTGCCCGGGAGCCGTGCGGGTGAGAGAAACAAACAGGGCAGGCACTGCTGCTGCCACCTTCAAGGAGCTTGGCATCCAGGCCGGCCGGCGGGGCTCAGCGACTGAGCCTTAACCTAGGAACCAGGAGGTCGCGGTGTGATTCCCGGTCAGGGCACAAGCCTGGGTAGCAGGCTCGATCCCCGGTGTGGGCCGTGCAGGAGGCAGCCGGCGGCTGCTTCTCTCTCATCTTGGATGCTTCTCTCTCTCTCTCCCCGTCTCCCCTTCCTTTCTGAAATCAATAAAATATATAAAGCTTGGAATCTGCTTCGAGTGCAAGCCTCAGAGAGCACAAGGAAATCCAGCTCATTCAAAATGTCTAATGATGACAAAGCACTTTTATGAAACAGCCACAGAGCACAGTTAACTGCTGCCTCACATACTACAAATCTGACAGGCGCGCGTGAGAGAGAGGAGCGTGACTCCGTGTCGGCGATGCTCACGGGGGAGGGGGGTGCTGGCGCCCCAGGCGATCCTGTCACTTCTGCTCCCAGGCGTCGGGCTGCGTGCAGGTGAGCCTCTGTGGTCATTAGGTTCCTGGTCCTGAGCGCACGCCTGGCTCGGACGGGTGAATAGTGTCACGTGAGCACTGTCCCGCCTTCTGTCTGACCGTCCTCACGTGCTGGGCCTCCCGCAGCACCCAGGCTGACCCAGTCCCGCCGGCCTGAGGGAGACTCCCCGGGGCTCCCACGGCTGCAGCTCCCGAACACCGCGTCTCCCACTCTGCCCGCTCACTTGCTTCCCACCCTGTCCTGCCACCCAGAGCTCATTTCCCTGGCAGGTCCTCAGATGTCCTACACCTGTGGTCGGCAAACTGCATCTAGTGGCTCTTTGGCCCCTTGAGTGTGGCTCTTCCACAAAACACCAGGGCCCGGGCGAGTCTATTTGGAGGAAGTGGCGCTAGAAGAAGTTTAAGTTTAAAAAATTTGGCTCTCCAAAGGAATTTCAATCGTTGTCCTGTTGATATTTGGCTCTGTTGACTAATGAGTTTGCCTAACACTGTCCTTCACCATTTGCATCGGTTATGACCGACGGCCTCAGCACACACCTCACGCTTCTGGGGTTGTAAGTCCCAGGCGCCGGCAGGGCTGGCTCCCGCCGAGGGAAGGACCGGATCTGGCCTCTCTCCTTGGCTTGTTGAGGGGTCTCTGTACAGGTCTGTGTCCACGTTTCCTCTTCTCGTGAGACCATGCCGAGCCAGGGCCCACGCCAATGGCCTGGTTTTAACTTGATTACTTCTTGAAAGGCCTCATCTCACAAACAACAGTCACAATCGGAAGTGGTTTCCCTGGGACTGTGGCTGCACAGTTGCAAGTGTCAGCACGGCAAACGAGCCCCCTCCACAGACAGACGTACGTACATACATGCCCTGGCCCGGGACTGAAGCCGGGACCTACTGCCCTGAGCGGGAACTGAACCAGCAACCTGGGTGGGGGTGCGGTCCCATGCTCCAACCCCCTGCAACACACTGGCCAGGGGCTCCACACATATTTTTAACAGTTTTACACGCAGTAAAATTCTCCCAATGTTGTTTACGTAAAGCCTTACGAGTTTGGGAGAAGGTATACAACTGTGTCATCGCCACCACGCTCTAGGTACAAAGCACTGCCAGAGCCCCCACAAAGCCCTGGGGCTTGCAGTCAAGGCCTCCATCCACCCTGTGAGAAAAACGTTGTAGAAACGAGAGTACCTGATAACTGACACTCACCCCAGCCTTAATGTAAACCGGGGAAAATATCCAACCAAGAGCGAAGATCAGAAACGAAGACTGAAACAAAAAAGAAAAACATCAGGGTCCCACAACATAAGATGCAAGCTCGCTCGCTACCTGTTCTGAGCCGAACTGAGGTATTACTGCCGGGGCCTTAAGAATCAGAGCCGCGCCTAACCCTCCCAGCCAACGGACTTAACTGACAGGCACTTGATGTTTGCCTGTGAAAGGGCGCATTCTTAATTGTGGGGGCTCCCTGAGCCAATTTCCGAGATATTTATTAGTATTCATTGTTCGCCTACTTCCAGATAGAAACGAAGATGACTTATAATGAAATATATAGCGAGAGAAGAAAGAGAAGTCAGAAACACTCAGAGAAATGGGAGAGAAACCCCTAAAACAGTTACTGAGGTTGAGAACAAAATCGGGTCTGGCTTTCTTTGCAAAGAATGGAATATCTGAAGGAGACGCTAGCAAATTTGGAGAGGAAATGCTTGTGAAGTTCAGCATTTCTTACTAGGGTTGGAATTCCCTCTGCTAGAAGTATTATATTTTTTATTGATTTCAGAGATGAAGGGGGAGGGAGAGAGAGATAGAAAACATCAGCGATGAGAGAAAATCATTGATTGGCTACCTCCTGCACGCCTCCTACTGGGGATGGAGCCTGCAACCTGGGCACATGCCCTTGACTGGAATCGAACCCGGGACTTTCAGTGGGCAGGCCTACACTCTATCCAGGGAGCCACACCAGAGGGCTAGAAGTATTCTTTATTTCTGTTGTCCATGAGAAGAGAGATGTGACTCACACAGATATGTACATAGATATTTATATACAGATATATATATATATATAAACATTAATATGATCTCTTCTTTACATGACCAGTTCCCTAAGACAGTTTACTGTATTCTTACAGTCCCTGGAACATAAATATTCTCTGTCTCTTCGTTACTTTACCAAGAAGAGAAGAAACTGGCATGGGTTTTTTGGGGAAAGTAAAGACTTGGTTCCTTCCTCCCATGCCTTCTCAAGGAGCAGCCAATATTTACTCCAAGCTGGAAGCCAGTTTTGACGTTTCTGAGCTTTCTTTGGACAAAGATAACGATGCAGGCTGGCCGCTACCCACCCACCACTTACATTCCACTCGAAGGCCCCCACAGCGATCCCCGAGGCCGCTCCCGTGCCGGCCAGGCCCATGAAGTGGGCGGGGCTGATGTTCGAGGCGTACAGAGAAGCACCGATCTGCAATCAGAAGACAATTCCACGTCAAGGCTTTCAGCCCACGTCCAAGGGCTGATTTCACAAATGTAAACTCCAACTGATTTCCACAGCTTCTTTCAAAAGGGGTTACCTCCCGGGCATAGTTCCCATCCGGGTGTCTCCTATACAAACCCTAACCGTCCGTCAGGAGCTGAGCGAAGAGGGAGACCGAGGAGAAGGTAGGGACGGCCATTCTGTTGCCGCCCTCCCCTGCTCCACGGGCTCACCTGCAACTCGCGCTAGCAGACATGCTAGCAGGAGGGTAACCCGTCATTGCTTAGAGATCACTTACAAATATTAACAATCTAACTGATTATACGGAACTAGTTAAAATACATCGAAAACATTGAAATACAACACAGCACAAATGAAAATGAAGGCGCTCTAGTAAGTCATAAAAATAAGTTAAAAGATATAATATAGTCTCAAAATATTACATGTGTATATTACGCTTGTGCACATATATGGTTATATATGCACGGGAGAGATTCTGGTAAGAAATATATAAAACAAAATACTTCGGGGAACTGGAATTATGGGTGTAGAGACTGTTAGGGGAGAAAATTTCAAGCTACTGGGACTGTAGCTTTTTTTTTTTTTTTTTTTTTTACAACCAACAGCTGTTACTTTCAAAATAAAAAAAATCCCAGTGGCATTTAAAACGAACAAAATCCCTTCTAAACCAAAAATCGCTTTTTAACAGAGTGGAGACAGCCACTCTGTTCAAACAAAAATCCAACTATTATGCTATTGACATGAGACACATTTAAAACCAAATTATCAGGAGAGGCTTAAAATAACAAACCTTTTAGCAAAAACAAACAAGCAAGCAAACAAATGAAAACAGCACTGTTTTTAAGAATCTTAACGTAAGATGAAATAGCATATAATGCCAAAAGCATTGAACAGGACAAAGAAGTCTGTTGCTACAACTATGAAAACTAAAATGCACTAAGACATAGTTGCGAATGTACAGGCATCGACATCTTAGCAATAACACGAGGCCGCATCATTGAAAAAGAGGCACATAGTAAAGTAGTCAAGCGATGACAGGCATGTTCACTATTAGCAACATCCATTACAGTTGTCACAATACTGCAGAATTACATACTGCCTAAACTGCCCCAAAACATGGCAAATAAAAGAATGTTCACGTAATACTCTGCAATTACATATGAGTACAGGGTGGGGCAAAAGTAGGTTGCAGGTGTGTATGTATAAAAAATACAATAACCTATATATACAAAGCCTAAGTGAGCCTCTGCCCTCCAGCAGCGGTTCTCAGCCTGTGGGTCGCCTAAGACCACCGGAAAACACAGCTATTCACATGATGATTCGTAACAGTAGCAAAATGACAGTTATGAAGTAGCAACGAAAATAACTTTAAGATTGGCGGTCACCACAACATGGGGAACTGTATTAAAGGGTCACGGCATTAGGAAGGTTGAGAACCACTGCCTTTAGGGAATGTTGAAGGGCCAGTTTCAGCCCGCTCCCCACAGGCCGAGGGACCCCGCTGGTGCACGAATCCGTGCACCAGGCCTCTCATTAATAATACAGAGCTGATATGCTAATTAGACCAAACAGCAGAATGATTATCCGGATGACCATCCAGATGCCCTTCCGGGTGAAGCCAGGGCTGCGAGGGCCCAGCCCCTTGCATGATTTCATGCACCAGGCCTCTAGTAAATAAATAATACTGTAATAAACTGTGTTTCACATGCTCACAACCGAAACCTACTTTGTCCCACCCTGTATAAAACATCTATATCTACTTACCTATGTTTACAGAGACCTAGGAAGATGTTACTACGTTATTAATGAAAGGCAGGTTAAAAAGTCACCATTCACTGCCCTGGCCAGTGGTTAGGGCATCAGCCCCTGGACCGAAGGGTGTCAGGCTCAGTTCCCAACCCCGGTCGGAGTACATGTGGGAGGCAACCAGTCAATATGTCTCCCTCTCCCCTCTCCTTGGGTGTGGCTTAACAAGAAAAGGTCACCATTCATTAATTCAATAATGATTATAAATGTCCATTGCCATCTGGGTGGTAGGCACTGTTCTAGGGGCACCCTGGTGTGTCAAACAGAAAAAAAGCCCTTGCCCTCGGGAAGACAACATTCTTTTGGGAAGAAGAGAATAAACAAAATAAATTAGGGGTTTATTTTCCAGCATAAGAAGCAGCGATTAGGTGGCCGGGATAGACTGAGAGGAGATTTGAGGGATACCAGAAGAGGCGAGAAAGCAAGCCAGGAGAGAGCTGGAAAGAAGCCTCCGGGGGAGAAGCCTCCGGGGGAGAAGCCTCCGGAGGGAGAAGCAGCAGGGGCAAAGGCAGGATAAACCCGGTGTTCAAGGACATTGGGTAGAACTGGGGCCGGGGTCCTGAGAGGTGAGGGAAGGAGGATAGACAACCTGTGGCCTAGTACAGGCCGTTGATAGCAGCTGTACTTTCATTCTGGGGTGAGGGGGCCCCCAGAGGGTTTTAAGTATAACAGTGAAATGGTCTGACTCAAGCTGTAACTGACTACCAGTACCATAACGCACTGGATGCATGCCTAACATCCCTTCTAGACTGTGCGCTGCCGGGGCAGGACTATCTCCTTGTACAGACTAGTTTCTTTCTTTTTAAAAAAATATATTTTATTGTTTTGTTTTTGTTTGTTTTTTTACAGAGAGGAAGGGAGAAGGATAGAGAGTTAGAAGCATCTATGAGAGAGAAACATCTATCAGCTGCCTCCTGCAAACCTCCTACTGGGGATTTGCCCGGAACCGAGGTCCATGCATTCAACCAGAATGGAACCTGGGACCTTTCAGTCTGCAGCCCGATGCTCTATCCACTGAGCCAAACTGGTTAGGACTGTACAGACTAGTTTAATCAGGACACGAGAGCTCCCTAACCGGCAGAAGGAAATAGTCACGCAAGTAAGTGCAGGGAGTCCCAAGTGTGTCCTGTACCTAGTAAATGGTTATTAAACAAAAATGGAGTTAATTGGGAACAGTTAGGTAACAAACTTCTTAGGAGTTAAAGGAACCACCGATGAAATAGCTTTCCTCGTTTAAAAATTTCAAAATATTCTGAGTATAAGACATCTAAATTATGATAATGAGCAAGTTGCCCAGCCGGCGTGGCTCAGTGATTGAGCATCAACCTACGAACCAGGAGGTCAGGGTTCGAGTCCGGTCAGGACACATGCTCAGACTGTGGGCTCCATCCCCACTGTGGGGCGTGCAGGAGGCAGCCGAGCCATGATTCTCTCTCATCATTGATGTTTCTCTCTCCCTCACCCTTCCTCTCTGAAGTCAATAAAAATATATTTAGAAATGAGATAATAAACAAGTTAACACGCAGCCCCCAAAGTGGACGCCACACTCACCAGCCACCACGCCAGGCTCCGGCCAGCCAGGAAGAAGTCTTCCACGTTCCCACGATTGCTCCTCAGGATGGCCTGGAACAACACAGAGCAACGGACACAACAAACTGCTTCCCAGACACAGTCTCTGACCGGGGGAACCTCTGCAGTGAGGCCCCAAACCCAGTCTCCCCTTCTTTCTTTTTAGAGCTAGAAGGCTGCACCCCCCGAGCTGGGGGAGGTTCTCCTGGCGGCCTCGCTGGAGATATAGTCTCCCCCAGCTCTGACATTGCGTGGGGGTGTCCGTATCTCTACATTTTTTGTGAAAATAATACTGCTTTATTTTTGGTCCAAATAGTTGACTAGTGGCTCGGTTTCCAGCAGAGCCTTGGAGATAATATTTGTACAAACTTGGGGTGGGGAAGACTTCCCTAAGCCAGTGGTCGGCAAACTCATTAGTCAACAGAGCAGCAAACCGCGGCTTGCGAGCCGCAGTTTGCCGACCACTGCCCTAAGCCAATCAGGAAATCTAGAAGATGTAAAGGAAAAGAGAGAGAGAATCGAGGTCTTCTAAGTTAAGAAAAGTCCAAATGACAAAAAGACACCAAGAGTCTGGGGCAGAGGCCCTCAGCCAGTGTGATTTCTGTCCCATCCCTTGAGGGGGCATGTGACAATGTCTACAGACCTTTTGGTTGCGAACAGGTAAGGGTCAAGGGCACTTCTAGGCATCGTATAACACACAGGACAGACCCCCACAACGAAGAAGTACAGTGCTGAGGCTGAGAAATTGGTTTAGACAAATAATAATTTGGAAAAAAACACCTTAGCAACTGAAATGACAGAAGAGTTTATAGACACAGTTAAACAACTCCGTTCAAAAATGGGCAAAATAAAGTGGCCATTCCCAGAAGAGGAAACGCAATGGAAGGTGCTCTGCTGCGTGAAGAGTCGTGCATACACAGAGCAGACCTGCTGGGAGATGCCACTCATCACCCCGGACGGGCAGGAAAGAAAATAAACAGCTGAGCAGGGACGGGCACGGCTGGCGAGGGCCTGGGAAAAGGCGTGCCCACACGCTGCTTGAGAGATGGAAATCTTAGCAAGTCCTGTGATTGCCACTTAATAACGTAGACTAAAATTTCAGGTAAACATACTCTTCTGACCCAGCACTCCCAAGTTCCAAATCCATGCTGCACAGATGAAAAGCACTGACACATAAAAAGGAGGAGGAGGAGGAGGAAAAGGGGGGGGGAGGGGGCGGAGGAGGAAGAAAAACTTACCTGGCAACAATCTAAGTGTCAAGCAGCAGAGAAAAGCGAACAGGCCACACCTTTGTATGGCTGTTATGTGGTATGAAACCGTGAGCCAGAGCTCTGTTGTCGACCTGCAGCACTCTCCCCACCACACAGCAAGCGCCGACAGGCTGCAGGATCATGTGTATAATAGGATCCCACTTTTTTGTAAAAAACACAAAAACGCTGTGTACATGCTCACTGGTTTGCCGAAGCCCCGAGAAAGGGGAGGAAGGCCACGTGGCCCCCGGTTACCCCAGAGAGACGGGAGGACTGGAGGACAAGAGGAACTCATTCTCCAGATGTGCGCACTTCCTGCAATAAGCCTGCTATGCTTTCAGAGTTAACGAGCACATGCGACTTAGAAGAAGAGAGGTGATAAGGAAGGGAAAGATCAAAGCGTCTGGGTAGGCGGGGGGGGGGGGGGGGGGGGGGGGGGGGGGGGGGGGGGGGGGGGGGGGGGGGGGGGGGGGGGGGGGGGGGCTCTTTGATGGCCCCAATAAGGGCAAAAGGCACCGCAGGCTTCCTTTGGAAGTGGCCAGATGGCTGATGCGTCCACCATCCGGGGCCAGGAAGCGAGCGGGGTGGGGGCTTCTTAATTCAGTAACAGAAACTGGGGTAAAGATCCCCGGGAAGTGCTCCTCAGAGCCCCCTGCCTAGGCCACCGAGAAGGGTGTTTCTCACCCGGGAAGCCAATTTTTAAAAAGGTGATTGATCTGTAAAGCACCTCAATGTCTCTCTCTTTTTTTTTTTTTCGATTGGCCTGCATTTCCTCTGCTGGTACAAAGTTCTCTTAACTGGATGGAAACCACGCTCCCTCTGTCTGTCCACTAGCAGCATAATGGCTCATTGTAAGCCTCAGAAGAATGGCCGATGATCAGACTTTGTTTTTCAAGTTTATTTTTATTGATTTCAGAGAGGAAGGAAGATGAGGAGAGAGAGAAACATCAACGATGAGAGAGAATCATGGATCGGCTGCCTCTTGCACATCCACACTGGGGATCCAGCCCTGACTGGGAACCGTTCTGTGACCCCCCCCCCCCCCCCCCCCCCCCCCCCCCCGGTTCATAGGTCAATGCTCAACCACAGAGCCACGCGGCCGGGCAAGGACACTTTTTTGAGTGCTTACATGCTAAACCTTGGTGAGTGAATGGCCTTAGAGAGACATGGTCTCTGCCTTATTGAGAGCACCTTGCACTAGCAGAGAATACACGTAAGGAGAATACGTAGGATCCCTACGTTATGTCTGTGTGTGACCTTTGGGTTATGCACCTGAGCCACATCAGGCAGCTCTAGGTTCCAATCTGAACTCCATCATTTCCTGGTTGTTTTACTTAACCTCTTTGAACCTCACTTTCCTCAGGCGCAGGTGGGGGCGGAGGGGGGGGAGAGGGTGCTCCAGGCATGGGTGGAGACATGGGGGGGTGCTCCAGGCGCAGGTGAGGGGAGAGGGTGCTGTAGGCGCAGGTGAGACATGAGGGGGTGCTCCAGGCACAGGTGGGGGTAGGTGGAGGGAGCTCCAGGCGCAGGCCGGTGCCAAGGGGTCACACCCAGCCTGGTGCCCAGGCCCCGCCCAGCCTCTGGGCACCTCGGGGCCCCGGCGTACCCACATCGCCACCATCAGGACCAGCAGAAGGTAGGTCAGCATCACCAGGAGGTCGAATTTGTTGTGGACGCCCGTGTCCACCAAGCTCCAGTTGGCGGAGATGCCGTGCCACAGGAAGCTCATGGCGGGCTCCGGGAAGGCAGGCTCTGGAGGCCGCAACGGCTTTCATTCAGGCTTCGCTGGGGCTGCGAGGCCTCGGGGCATCCTGGGAACGGCCACGGGGCATGCTGGGAGTCCCAGCCGCGGGACAGCCACGGAGTTCCAGCTGTGGGACACCCTGGGAGTCCCAGCCACGGGGCATCCTGGGAGTTCTGGCCTTGGGACATTCTGAGAGTTCCCGCGAGACATCCTGGGAGTTCCAGCTGCGGGGCATCTTGGGAGTTCCCGCGAAACATCCTGAGAGCTCCTGCCCGTGGGTATCCTGGGAACGGCCACGGGGCATCCTGAGAGTCCCAGCCACGGGGCATCCTGGGAGTTCTGTCCTTGGGACATCTTGGGAGTTCCCGTGAGACATCCTGGGAGCTTCTGCCCGTGGGTATCCTGGGAACGGCCACGGGGCATCCTGGGAGTTCTGGCCTTGGGACATCCTGGGAGTTCCTGCGAGACATCCTGGGAGCTCCCGCCCGGGGGGCATCCTGAGAGTCCCAGCCACGGGGCATCCTGAGTGTTCCAGCTGCGGGGCATCCTGGGACTTCCCACGAGACATCCTGGGAGTTCCCGCCCGAAGGCATCCTGGGAATGGCCACGGGGCATCGTGAGAGTTCCAGCCGCGGGGCATTCTGGGAGTTCCTGCCTTGGGACATCCTGGGCGTTCCCGCCGCAGGGCATCCTGGGAGTTCCCGCCACCTGCTGCGAAGAAGGGGGCTGCGGGGGCCCAGCTGTGGCCAAATAGCAAAAACCTGGCTGCTTGCGGGGCGCTCTGTTCGGAGAGAAACCCAAAAGCGCTTCTTCACTGCTGGTCCAGGCCCTACCCCGCCCTTTGGGGCCCCCGTCGCTTTATCCCAGACTAAGACTTGCGGATGGACACCCCAGTGATTCAAATTTCCTGCCTTCTTTAATAAAAAAACCTTTTTTTTTTTTTTTTTTTTTTTTTTTTTTTTTGCTGGACACACATTAATTCGTAGAATAAACCTCGTTACCTTGAATTTTAATGGCCTGAGCCCTTTGGGGATATGGAGCACTCCCACCCGAGCTAGCCCGGAAGGATGGCTCTGTCCTCTGCCCCCAGCTCAGGGCAGGGAGACCGGAAACCAGCCCTCTCCCTGCCACCGCGCCACCTGGCGGCAACTCCTACAAAGACACCCCCCCCCCCCCCCCCCCCCAGCCAGATTCCACTTCCTGGCCTCTGGCACCCTCTGGCGATGAAACATTTCCGCCCCGGGTTTTGATGATTGATGACGTGTCTTTTGCGATGAAGTCATATTTGGCCCAGGGAGGACGACGGCTCGCCTTTGACAAGAAAGAGGATTGGGGGCTTGTCAGCCGAGGGGCCCGAGTAATCAGCCTGCATCCGTGTCCACACCGTTGCCTGGCATTTCACCGGGCGCGACTCAGAGGGGCCTCAACGGGAGGACATTCAAGGCATGTGCTTCCCCAGGTGTCCGGTTCCGTTACGCCGCCCAGGTCAGTGTCCAGGGTAACCTTCCTGGGGCTCGGACCCATGGATCTGTCTGGGCAGATTTTGGCGGTAATTACGAAGGAGGGAGCAGAGGCAGCGGAGTACAGTCCACAGTCCACCTGCAGTGACAAGATGGAGAAGAGAGGCTGGGCCCTGGCCGGTGTGGCGCAGTGGATAGAGCGTCGGCCTGCAGACTGAAGGCAATCGGGGTTCGATTCACGGTCAGCGCACAGGCTCAGTTGCGGGCTTGATCCCCAGTGGGGGGTGTGCAGGAAGCAGCCGATCAATGATTCTCTCTCATCATTGATGTCTCTATCTCTCTCCCTCTCCATTTCTCTCTGAGATCAATAAAAATATAGCTTAAAAAAAACAGAAAGGTTGCATTGGAGTTTTTTTTATTTTTATACCTAGATCTTCAAAGGACATGAAGCATCCTTCTTCCTACTTTGTTAGGGTTCCTCCTATCTCAGACCACCCACCTCATCTCATCTTAATTGATTTAATACCAATTATTCTCACCAATTTCCTTCCAGCCTTCTGTCGGTTGTCGGAGGAAATTGCCTGAACTCAAAGACTCTCACAGTGGGCCAGACCCACAAGGAAGTGAGACAAAGCCTTTTCAACCCAGAGCAGAAGGCATTGGGTTTCCAGTGCTTGCCCCTCAATACCTCTGCCTCCAATTTTCAACTATGCATCATCCTTCAATTTTTAAATCAGCCTTATTCAGGGGACATTTATATGCAATACCATACACGATTTCAGAGAGGAAGGGAGAGGGAGAGAGAGAAACATCAATGCTGAGAGAGAATCATAGATCGGCTGCCCTCTTGTACTCACTACTGGGGATGGAGTCTGCAGCTTGGGCATGTGCCCTGACTGGGAATCGAACCCTGACCTCCTGGTTTATAGGTGGATGCTCAACCACTGAGACATGCCGGCCAGATCATAGATGCATTTGAAGTTGGCTGAGCGGTGACTAATACATAAGGTTTTAAATAAAGCCCTGTCACAGCAATTAGAAGTTTTATCCACATTTCTGCTCAGCACGTCCTGCCTGTCCCCCTTTCCTCTCAGATGAATGCCAACGTCTGACTGAGCGTTGAGAACAGACTCCTAGGAGGGTCCTCAGCCCCCGGGTCAGGGAGAACGACGGTGTCAGAGGAGGAAATATGGACAGAAAATAGAAGGTGCCCATGACCACGGACCAGGAGAGCACACAGGGCTTTCTCCCCACCACCTGCCCAGCCCCAGGGAAGGTCCCCTTTCTCCTTGGGCCCCTGGGACCCATGGGAAGGAGGCCCCAGCCCCCAGGAATGAGTCCCAGACAGGACACAGCCCGAGTCCCACACAGAAGGGGACTCACCCCTACAGGGCTGTCCCTGCTCTGGCTCCGACCTGAGCCCGGACACGGGTCTGAGAGCTGGTGCAGGAGACGCCACTGGAGTCCTGACCCCTGACCAGCCCAGGGGCTGTGGTCAGACTGCCCCTGAGGACACTGAGGAGAGACTGAAGATGCCCCGAGGTGATGGGGAGGACGAGAGAGAGGAAACCCCTGGGCTGGGCCTAGGGCAGGGGCAGTGGACAGAGCAGTGGGAAGGCAGAGGGGGTCTCTCATGGGCTCTGGTCCCTATGTCACTCAATTGTGTGTCTGGGCCTGGACACTAGAGGGCGCTGGGGGCTTGTTCCTGAGGGATCTGGAGTGATCAGAGCTGGACCAGTCCCCTGACAAAGTGCAGGGCCATCTGCTCAGGGCTGTCAGCTGTGACTCCCCAAACCTGGGCCCCACCTGCCCCACCCCAACGCATACCAATGGCCCTCCTCAGGCAGAGGGCTCTGCACCAGGCCCAGAGAGAGATCAGATAGATGGGGTCTCATTTGCATAAAAGGACCCTCCCTCCAACAGACTATGAAGAGGGGAAGGGAGAGGTTTGGGGGAGCTCTGCTTCAGCTGTGGGGCCACAGGAGGCAGGACTCAGGGATGACCTCCAGCATGGCCTGGGCCCCTCTCCTCCTCACCCTCCTGGTTCACTGCACAGGTGACTGGATAGGGGACAGGGGAAGGGGCCTTGGGAAGACACATGGGCCCTGCTTCCTCCTCTTGTCTCTGGACCCAGACTCACCCTCTCTCTGTCTCCCCCTCTTCCAGGATCCTGGGCCCAGTCTGTGCTGACTCAGCCGTCCTCAGTGTCGGGGGCTCCGGGCCAGAAGGTCACCATCTCCTGCACTGGAAGCAGCTCCAACATTGGGGGTAATACTGTTTCCTGGTACCAGCAGCTCCCAGGAAAGGCCACCAAATTCCTCATCTATGGTAACAGTAGACCCTCAGGGGTCCCAGACCGATTCTCTGGCTCCAAGTCAGGCAGCTCAGCCTCCCTGACCATCACGGGGCTGCAGGCTGAGGACGAGGCCGATTATTACTGCTTATCATGGGACAGCAGTATCAGCGGTCCCACAGTGCTGCAGGCCAGGGGGGAAGTGAGACAAAAACCCCTCTGCTCTGTGAGGGGTGAGCTCTCCAGCAGCTGCCTGCTCTGCTCAGCCTGTCACCTGTGGCTTCTGCTTCTTCCCTCGCTGATGCCCTGGACCCAGGTTCATCCGGGACCCTGCCTGGGGGTGAACGGTCCTCCCTCCCCTCAGGCCTCATGTCACTCAGAGCAGCGCTTTCCCAGGCTCAGGGTCCTGAAGGAAGGACAGGCCTCTCCCCACCCACGGGGCCCAGGTCCCTCCCCCTGGGCTGGACTCCCTTGTCCTTTTAGGCTGAGATGAGTGATAGCTGGTCTAGGCCCTGCCCCTGCCTGGGGCTCAGCACTGTGCTCTGTGCTGAAGGGCCACTCGCCTGTTGGCCCCCCATTATGATTTACTCCCCTTTACTCAGCGCGGCTGGTGTAGATTTGCTTTGTGATTTAAGCACCAGAATGGGCAGTTCACAGCCATCAAACTGTAACTGATTGGGGGTTGGGAGGTGGGAGGTGAATGGGGTGGTCCAAGTCGGGGGAGGGGTCAAGGGGTAGAAGCTTCCTGTGTGACTGCCTGGCTCTGGGGAGGACGGGCAGCATGGGGACCCGGCAGGGAGCGCTGTCCTCTTGTGTCTGTGAAAGCAGCTGGAAGACTGGGTCTTAACTGTCCTCAGCACAGGACACAGCCAAGCTTGCAGCCACGTGTGATGGCAGAGGTCAAGGAGAAATATTCTGGAGATGGCTTTGCATATACACCAACACAGTCATTATGTTGTACACCTGACACTAATGCATTAACAATGACATCTCAATTAAAAAAGAAAATATAATTATGAGAATGAATCTGAGCCGAAACTGGTTTGGCTCAGTGGATAGCGCATCAGCCTGCAGACTGAAAGGTCCCAGTTTCGACTCCAGTCAAGGGCATGTTCCTTGGCTGCGGACGCATCCCCAGTACTAGGTGTGCATGAGGCAGCTGATTAATGTTTCTTTCTCATCGATGTTTCTGACTTTCTATCCTTCTCTCTGTAAAAAAATCAATAAACTATATCTTAAAAAAAGAATGAATCTGAATCTTCTGTCCACAGAAACACCAGCACGTGGAAGTCTGTAGCAGCTTTATGAACCCCCTAGACTGAGAGCAGCCAGGAGTCTGTGCCTGGAGGGCCGTGACTGCTGTGAGTGGCTTTCTCTAAGCTCACCCAGCAGCTCCTCGTCACTGCTGGGCGGGGACCCGTGGCAGGGCTGGGTCAGAGTCGGGGGCTCTGGGAAGGACTCCTGACCATCCCATCCATGCTGAGGGCTAACCACTGATCTCTCCCTGTGTCCTTACATGGTCTAAATGTGCAGAGTCATGCTGACTCATCATGGAGTGACCGTCACATGGCCATTCCTGATGGCGGAGTGGCTGCTCTCCTCCCACCCATTAGCTAAGACGCTGCTGTGGGACTAAGTCTTATATCTGTGGAGCGAGTCAAGATTCCATGTTGTAAACATCTCTGTTTCCATCTGTACGTGTTTTTATTAGAAATATGTTTTAGATTTGGACAAAGGCTCTTTCAGAACATGGATCGAGATAATGAGTCTATCTATTGATCTGATAATGTGATCTATCTATCCTGTATCATAAAAGGCTAACATGCAAATTGACTGAATGGGGGAATGACGAGTTGCTGTGATGTGCAGTAACCACCAGGGGGCAGATGCTCAATGCAGTTGCTGTGCCTGGAGGTCACTGCACTCCCACAGGGGGAGCACTGCTCAGCGCCGGTGGCAATAGCCTCTGCCATCTCCTCAGGAGCGCTAAGGAGGTCCAACCGACGGCTTAGGCCCCAAGGGGTCCTGGACTGGGAGAGGGTACCGGCAGGGGTGAGGGGCTCTACGCTCCCCCGGGTGCAGGAATTTCGTGCACAGAGCCTCTAGTATGATCATATTTACTCCTGTGTTAATACGTTGTGTTATACTTAAAATTTTATTAATATGAAGCAAAACTTGTATCTTTGAGACGAATCGCACTTCATAATAGTTCTGGGCCATGTGCTAATATTTCATTTTAAACATTTGTAGGAATATTGAAAGCTATTGGTTTGTAATATCCCATTTTGTATAATTTATGTGTAAGCAGTGTTTATCGATATTAAAACAAAAAATGACGACATCCTCCTTACTTTTAAATATGATTGGAAAATCTGAAGCAAATACATTGGAGCCCTCTAACCTCTGAGGGTTTGGAAACGTTCCCTGTGAAATGTCTGTATCTTATGCCCCTCAGTGGAGTGGCTCCATTACATTTTTAATGTTTCTACTAAAATTTGTCCTTTTAATTACTTCTTTCAGAGCCAATTGTGTATCTTCCTAGGAAAGTGTATATTTTATCTATTTTCACTAGAGGTCATCGCTCAGTGTTTATAAAGTTTCCATTTCCACATGACCAGGAAGGGGCACTGCTGGGTTGTCCTGGGATTCCTGCAGAGCTGCTCAGTAAAGACTGTTCACTCCAAACGCCTAGGCTCAAGGCTGGCCCTGTGCTCACTGAGGGACACTCAGTAGCTGAGTCTGCACTGGATGTCAGTCTCCTGAGTGGAAACCCTTGTGTGGTCTCAGCAGGTGCTTCCTCTCAGGGCCCCCAAAGGGGTGAGCCCACCTCCATGCCCCTCAGTCTGGGTGTGAGCTGAGGTCCAGCCCCAGGGGTCAGGGAAGGGCTGGGCAGTCCCTGGAGGGGCTCCATTTGCATGGCAGCCCCTCCTCTGGCAGAGAGTTGGGGAGAAAAGGAGGCCTGGGCAGCCCAGCCCCACTGTGGGCTCAGGGCTGTGAGCACCATGGCCTGGACTCCTCTGCTCCTCGCGCTCCTCTCTCTCTGCACAGGTAGGGAGTAGAACCTCGTGACACAGGGCAGCTGTTCAGGCTGTATCAGCCACTTTGGCTCAGACTCTCAGAAACTTTATCTTGTTCCTTACCCCATGTACCATCTGTGTCTGCAGGGTCCCTCTCCCAGCCTGTGCTGACTCAGCCGCCCTCCCGCTCTGCATCTCCGGGAGCCACAGCCAGACTCACCTGCACCCTGAGCAGTGGCTTTAGTGTTGGCAGCTATGGTATAAGGTGGTACCAGCAGAAGCCAGGGAGCCCTCCCCGCTATCTCCTGAGATACTACTCAGACTCAGATAAGCACCAGGGCTCCGGGGTCCCCAGCCGCTTCTCTGGATCCAAAGACACCTCGGCCAATGCGGGAATCCTGACCATCTCGGGGCTGCAGCCTGAGGACGAGGCTGACTATTACTGTCAGATCTGGCACAATAATGCTGTTCACAGTGACACTCCCAGATGGGGAAGTGGGAAAAAAACCTCCACTTCCCCCGAGTCTGGGTTCCCAAGAATAGAACCTGTAGAAAAAAACATTCTTGTGGAACGTATATGTGGAAGAGAGAGGGAGAGAGAGAGAAACATCAATGATGAGAGCGAATCATTGACTGGCTGCCTCCTGTAGACCCCACATGGGAATGGAGCTCGGATCCCGGGCATGTGATTTGACCGGGAATCAAACCATGACCTCTGGGGTCCTAGGTGGATGCTCAACCGCTGAGCCCCCTGGCCAGGCTCACATGGCCTCTGTGACCACCCCTGGCTCCAGCCTGAGGGGCTGCCTATCGCTGTCAGTGACCTAATCCACTGGCTGCCACGAGAGCTGCCAGGCCAGGGGCACTGAGGGAGCTCCTGCCTCCCCTCCTGCAGGGCCATCGGGGCCCCTCTGTCCCTTGTGATGTAAACCAGGGACCTCCGCTTCCCCGATGTCTATCTCCATGTGCTGAACACCACTTCTGCCTTTCTTCCTGGTTTCCTAATGCAACGGGGTCACCCTGTACCCGCTTTCAAACCACGACTCAGCATTCCTGTGCGGCATGACAACGACAACCCCAGTCCCTGCTCTGTGACCCGGTCCCCAGGGCTGCCTGCTCCCAGCTCAGAACGGGGGACATGGAGAGTCATCTGTTGCTGCCCCCCTAGGCAAGGGATCTGTGTAAGGTTTAAAATAGGGTTTCCAGTGCGGCCAGGCGGCTCGGGCTGGCAGGGCTTTCCTTGCCAGTGGACTGTGTAGAATGGATTGCCAGTGGACTGTGTAGAATGGATTGTCAGTGGACTGTGTAGAATGGACTGTCAGTGGACTGTGTAGAATGGATTGCCAGTGGACTGTGTAGAATGGATTGTCAGTGGACTGTGTAGAATGGACTGTCAGTGGACTGTGTAGAATGGATTGCCAGTGGACTGTGTAGAATGGATTTCCAGTGGACTGTGTAGAATGGATTTCCAGTGGACTGTGTAGAATGGATTGTCAGTGGACTGTGTAGAATGGACTGTCAGTGGACTGTGTAGAATGGACTGCCAGTGGACTGTGTAGAATGGATTGTCAGTGGACTGTGTAGAATGGACTGTCAGTGGACTGTGTAGAATGGACTGTCAGTGGACTGTGTAGAATGGATTTCCAGTGGACTGTGTAGAATGGATTGCCAGTGGACTGTGTAGAATGGATTGCCAGTGGACTGTGTAGAATGGATTTCCAGTGGACTGTGTAGAATGGATTGCCAGTGGACTGTGTAGAATGGATTGCCAGTGGACTGTGTAGAATGGACTGCGAGTGGACTGTGTAGAATGGACTGCCAGTGGACTGTGTAGAATGGACTGTCAGTGGACTGTGTAGAATGGACTGTCAGTGGACTGTGTAGAATGGACTGCCAGTGGACTGTGTAGAATGGACTGCCAGTGGACTGTGTAGAATGGACTGTCAGTGGACTGTGTAGAATGGACTGTCAGTGGACTGTGTAGAATGGATTGCCAGTGGACTGTGTAGAATGGATTGCCAGTGGACTGTGTAGAATGGATTTCCAGTGGACTGTGTAGAATGGATTGCCTGTGGACTGTGTAGAATGGACTGTCAGTGGACTGTGTAGAATGGACTGTCAGTGGACTGTGTAGAATGGACTGTCAGTGGACTGTGTAGAATGGACTGCCAGTGGACTGTGTAGAATGGACTGCCAGTGGACTGTGTAGAATGGACTGTCAGTGGACTGTGTAGAATGGACTGCCAGTGGACTGTGTAGAATGGACTGCCAGTGGACTGTGTAGAATGGATTTCCAGTGGACTGTGTAGAATGGATTGCCAGTGGACTGTGTAGAATGGATTGCCTGTGGACTGTGTAGAATGGATTGCCAGTGGACTGTGTAGAATGGATTGCCAGTGGACTGTGTAGAATGGATTGCCAGTGGACTGTGTAGAATGGACTGCCAGGGGACTGTGTAGAATGGACTGCCAGTGGACTGTGTAGAATGGACTGTCAGTGGACTGTGTAGAATGGACTGCCAGTGGACTGTGTAGAATGGATTGCCAGTGGACTGTGTAGAATGGATTGCCAGTGGACTGTGTAGAATGGATTTCCAGTGGACTGTGTAGAATGGATTGTCAGTGGACTGTGTAGAATGGATTGCCAGTGGACTGTGTAGAATGGACTGCCAGTGGACTGTGTAGAATGGACTGTCAGTGGACTGTGTAGAATGGACTGCCAGTGGACTGTGTAGAATGGACTGTCAGTGGACTGTGTAGAATAGACTGCCAGTGGACTGTGTAGAATAGACTGCCAGTGGACTGTGTAGAATGGACTGTCAGTGGACTGTGTAGAATGGACTGTCAGTGGACTGTGTAGAATGGATTGCCAGTGGACTGTGTAGAATGGATTGCCAGTGGACTGTGTAGAATGGATTGCCAGTGGACTGTGTAGAATGGACTGCCAGTGGACTGTGTAGAATGGACTGCCAGTGGACTGTGTAGAATGGACTGCCAGTGGACTGTGTAGAATGGATTTCCAGTGGACTGTGTAGAATGGATTTCCAGTGGACTGTGTAGAATGGATTGCCAGTGGACTGTGTAGAATGGATTGCCAGTGGACTGTGTAGAATGGATTGCCAGTGGACTGTATAGAATGGATTGCCAGTGGACTGTGTAGAATGGATTGCCAGGGTACTGTGTAGAATGGACTGCCAGTGGACTGTGTAGAATGGACTGTCAGTGGACTGTGTAGAATGGACTGTCAGTGGACTGTGTAGAATGGATTGCCAGTGGACTGTGTAGAATGGATTGCCAGGCTCCTGTCTTCTGTTCTCCATGGCTTCTTGTGATATCCAGGTGCAGGAACTGGACAAGCTTCAGGCCAGGCTTTTGAGCTGATTCTCAGCCCTCGACCAAAAGAATCCGCCCCAGAATCCCCCCTTTCCCCTCCAAAGAAGAAGGATCTTTCCCTGGAGGAAACTCAGGGGGAATTGGAAGCTGCAGAAGAAAGATGCAAGTCGCAGGAAGCTGAGGTCTGGAAGCAGCTCGCTGAGAAGCGAGAGCACGAGAAAGAAGGGCCTCAGAAAGCAATCGAAGAGAACAACTCCTTCAGTCAAGTGGCCGAGGAGAAGCGGACCCACAAAACGGAAGCCAACAAGGAGAACGAGAGACACAGATGGCTGCCACACCTGAGCGTTTGCAGGAGGAGGACCAGCACATTGAAGAAATGCGGAAGAAGGAAGAATCCAAAGGTCCTGCTGATGAGACTGAGGCTGATGAATTTGTTTTGAGAACTGATTTTCTCCCCCTCCCCTTCCGAAATATCCAAAGACTGTGCTGGCCAAGCCATTTTATTTTTGCCCTCCTGACAAATATTCTAGAAACTGATGGATGTAGAACCATAAGTGATCCAGACTGTAGGATGTTGTTTTACGGGATGAAGGGGAGAAACTGAAAGTGTTTTACGCTTTTTCTAAAGTGTTGATTGAGGTCTCTCCAATCTTTCTTCCACCTTTTCTACTTCACTGCACTTGGAGTGCTGGGTCCATGGCTAGCACTGTGTTGGCTCTGTGAAAACATGTTTGTGAAAGGAGTATGTAGTGGCTATTTTGAAATTGTTAGATGCTGAATATCTGTTCACTTTTAAATCCCAATTCTGTCCTGATCTTACCAGAAGCTAGTGTACTTGAATGGTTAATAAAACTGCACAGTGCTGTTAAAAAAATAATAAAAAAATAAAATAGGGTTTCAACAGCTTCTCCTAATCCTATTTCACATTTCATTCCCTGAATCAAAGTCACTGAGCTAATGTCTTTCTAAGAAATACAAATGCAGTTTGGTTTACACCCACAGAGATTGAGTATCACTCCCTGGACCCTGAGCATCCCTCCCTGAGGTGAGCAGACCCCCCAGGGGCTTGTCTCACACCCATGGGAAGAGATCCAGCTGGTGACAATCAGTGTCCACAGGAAGGTGTCAGCAGCACGGAGCAGGGGGTCTCATTATCTGGGGCCTCTGGGAGCTGAACACCCCACCCCCACACCTTCTGCTGCAGCTCAGCAGGAGGGTCCCCTGAGGGAAGGACGAGTGCATGAGCCCAGGGGCTCCTCATTTAACCTTCACCATGTCCAGATCCAGTAACACTTCCCCCGGGTGTGTCAAGACCCAGGAACTTAAACACCCGAAGGACCGACACTACTCCTGAGGCGACCCAGAGCAGGGAATTCTGGGGCGGACAGAACTAGGACACAATCCCATAGTCCATTGGGGTAGAGCACAAACTTCTTAGTCCAAAAGGAAGACGAGACCCGAGGATGTAACAGACTCTGTGAGCACAGCCAAAGGGCAGTGACAGAACCAAAACTAAAACGGGAGACAGGGGGTCCTCTCTGCAGGGAGTCAGAAGTAGGAAACCCCTGGTTTATTTGTTGATTGGTTTGAAGTTACCATCACTCCTGTAGTTCCCACCACCATGACTATTCCCTAAGGTGTCACCAGGGGGCGCTGTGGATCTTCTCAGAGCCGCCAGGCCTGAAGACAACTCAAATGGTTCTAATTGAGGGGGCCCTGTGCCCATGCTCATGGCCTGGGTGTGAGGTGACAGCAGGTGCTTCCCCTCAAGGGACAGACTCAGAGCCCACAGCCTCCCCGGCCTCCTCCTCACAGTGAAGCAACCAATGGGGTCCAGGACTCAGAACAGGATGAATCTGTGGGCTCACATTTGCATAATGACCAGCAAACACCCCTTTACCCAAGAGGCCGGGGAGGAGATAAAGGGACACCTGAGATCAGTACGTGCCAGAGACCAAGGCACCTTGGAAAGTCTCCACCATGAGCTGGACTCCCCTCCTCCTCCTCGTCCTCGCTCTCTGCCCAGGTTCAGGGCCATTTCAGGGACCAGCCTGTGGAGGGGTCCCTCTGCCTTAATTCTTCATTCCTGATTGTGTCTGTCTTTGTTTCAGGGTCCAGGTCTCAGGCTGTGGTCACTCAGGAGCCCTCAGCGACCGTGTCCCCAGGCAGGACGGTCACTCTCACCTGTGGCTCCAGCACAGGGGCTGTCACTGATGGTCACTACCCACACTGGATCCAGCAGAAGTCTGGCCAGGCCCCCAGGGGACTGATTTATGACACAAACAAGAAACTCTCCTGGACCCCGGCCCGGTTCTCAGGCTCCATCCAAGGGGGCAAAGCTGCCCTCACCCTCGCAGGGGCGCAGCCTGAGGACGAGGCCAAGTACTACTGCGTTCTGTGGTACAGCAACCATCCCCACAGTGACAGGTGCCGGTGGGGAAGTGAGGCAAAAACACAAGCTCAGCTCACCCTCTGCCTCTAGGGCCCCGTCCGCTGTTCACAGGGCTGCATCCAGCTATGTGGCTCTGAGGTGGTTCTCAGAGGCTCCAGACCAGGCAATCTCATCAATTTTTCTCAGCTGTGATCATTTCATGAAAACAACAGCCAACATAGTCAACAATCTCACAGAAAATGGACAGAAAGGGCAACAGGAAAAGTCACTCTCACACACACACTCACACACACCATGAAGTTTGCATGGCACTTGGCTAGCATTTAATAATCAAGATAAAACTTAAGAATCTTATGTAATAAAGATGGGATATGTAAATTGCCCATCACACCATATCGGTCAAGGTGGCTGCACCCACAGAGGGGAAAGGAACTATGTAATATAAGGTGACTGGGCTGAGTTTGCAGAACAAGCCTTAAGGAGAAATCAGCAGGGACCTGCAGCTGTGTCTCCCACCTGGTGGTGCTTGATAGGGGACCTCAGGTCATGCCCTCCGCCCCAGTGCCAGGCCAGGGAATCTGGCGGGGCTTGACTGGGAAATGCAGACCGTGCTCCTACGCCTGGGTCAGGACTCCTCAAGGTGGGCCCCCCACCCTGGCAGGGCTTGAGAAGGGTGGGACAGCTGGGTCTGGATCTCGCCCAATGGCAGTGGGTTTGGCTGGGTCTGGGACTTGCCTGATTTTGAGGCACCGAAGGTATGTGGGGACTTGATTTTGGGACCCTCAGCGTACACCAGACTCTGATTGGAGGAAGATTTTAATGTACATTTTACTAATTTTATTTTAACTCTGACACTTCTATTACAGAGAATTGGCAAATAGCAGTATTAAAATATTTCCTCTAATATATGCCCTTTTAATGTGCATGGATTTCATGCACCGGGCCACTAGTATAGTATAACATAGAAGAAATGGAGCGACTTTCAAACAGATCTGGGGCATCCATCCCAGAAGAATTTTTTGCCCATCTGCCCTTCACCTCTGTGTGAGGTCAAAGGGCAGATACCCTGTATGGGGGTCAC
Organism: Antrozous pallidus; assembly: GCA_027563665.1. NCBI lineage: Eukaryota > Metazoa > Chordata > Mammalia > Chiroptera > Vespertilionidae > Antrozous > Antrozous pallidus. The sequence continues at coordinate 2,249,948 of CM050528.1, forward strand.
AGCACCCGTGTCTTCCCAAACCAGGTCCCTCTGCTCCAGAGCTGGTTCACCACAGTCTCTCTGAGGACTGGGCACTGTCCCGCAGGGTTCTGCTGTGAGGACAGAGTCAGGGAAAGAACCACAAGTTCAGATCAGGTCAAGCTTGGGTGGAGCGTCCAGACGCTGGAAAGAGACCAGAGAGCACCCACCTGGGGCCTCCCTGGGAGTGCGGGCCTGCTGACCCCATGCCTGGGGGTGTGGGTCCAGATCAGAGTAAAAAGACACGAAGGCTCCATAATAATCCCTGGGCCTCCCTCTGCCTCACCCTCATCACTAGTGCATTTGGGTCTGGAATCCGATCAGGGAAACCAGCCAGGTAGCTCCTGCCTCACCATGACCAGCTATGACCCCTGACCTCTCGCTGTCCTGGACACATTCAGGTCCAACAAAAGCCACTCCCCATCAGGGGCCATGATCTGCGGACCAGTTCTCTCAGGAGAGTGAGAAAGCAGCACCAGCAACACAGCCTGGCCTCCCTTTCCCAGAGGGAGGTCTGGGAAGCAGGCTTATGGCTGCCATGGAGACACTGTCCCCTCTCCTTAAAGCCTCAGCTTCCCTCACCACTCCCTCAGGGGAGGACAGGTTCTGAGGTTCCACAAAAACTCTGACCCCACACCCCATGGTACATCTCCTTCTGCTTCCATCCCAGAAAGTGCTCCCCCAGGTCACCTTAATTCACCGCTTAGGACCCCCCCCCCCCCACACACACACAAGGCCCTGGTCCCGCTGGTGCTGTCACTGCCCGTCCCTTCCGTGTCCCGGGAGCTGGGATCTCAGTGACTCAGTTTTGACTCAAAAAATAAAAAATTGACCTCTCCTACAGTGATAAAATAAACAACTTTGAAGTATTTTATGCCATTTCCATAAGAATGAGGAAACCAGTTACTCGGTAAAGCTTGCCTGAAAAGCATGTGTAAAACCACCATATGTGTTATCTACTGAATGAAAGGGAAGATTATTAAAAAATATTGATTTGTGTGCTGGGAAAACAGTGATTAATTTCTAACAAGGCAGGAGATATTAAAGGCAACCGTGTCCTGACCATAAGGGGCCTCACCTCCTGGGCACAATGGCTGCTCTGGACCTGATCCTGGGAGGAAAGTTCCCCAAGTAACTCCAGCTCAGTCTGACCATGAACGGCCAGGGAGACGGCCCCGACTCCCACGAGGAGGCGGAGTGGAGCACAGAGAGTGTCCTGAGGTGACAGGGAGGCCTCCTCAGGGGGCACCTGGATGCCCTGGCCAGGGGGTCAGTGCACAGAGCAGTGGGGAGGCAGGACCTGTCCCTCATGGGCCTTAGTCAGCAGAGGACACAGTGGTGTGTCCAGGTCTGGCCACCAGGGGGCATTCAGGGGCTGCTGCTGAAGGAATGGGCTCATCACAGCTGCAACCAGTTCCTTGGCCCTGCCTGGTGCCCTGTGCTCAGGGCTCACAGCTGTGACCTTGCCACCCCCTGGGCCCCACACAGCCCCACCCCTGCCCTCACCCTGCCATCCTCAGGCACAGGGACCTGACCCAGAGCCCAGGGAGGGATCAAAACCAGAGGGACCTCATTTGCATGAGTGGGCCCTCCCTCCCACAGACTATGAAGAGGGGAAGGGAGAGATGGGGGGAGCTCTGCTTCAGCTGTGGGGCACAGGAGGCAGGACTCAGGGATGACCTCCACCATGGCCTGGGCCCCTCTCCTCCTCACCCTCCTGGCTCACTGCACAGGTGACTGGATAGGGGACAGGGGAAGGGGCCTTGTGAAGACAAATGGGCCCTGCTTCCTCCTCTTGTCTCTGGACCCAGACTCACCCTCTCTGTGTCTCCCCCTCTTCCAGGATCCTGGGCCCAGTCTGTGCTGACTCAGCCGTCCTCAGTGTCGGGGGCTCCCAACCAGAAGGTCACCATCTCCTGCACTGGAAGCAGCTCCAACATTGGTGGGGATAACTATGTGAACTGGTACCAGCAGCTCCCAGGAAAGGCCCCCAAACTCCTCATCTATGGTGATAGTGAAAGAGAGTCAGGGGTCCCGGAGCGATTCTCTGGCTCCAAGTCAGGCAACTCGGCCACGCTGACCATCACGGGGCTGCAGGCTGAGGACGAGGCCGATTATCACTGCCAGTCTTATGACGACAATCTGCATGCTCGCACAGTGCTGCAGGCCAGTGGGGAAGTGAGACAAAACCCCTCTGCTCTGTGCGGGCTGAGCTCTCCAGCAGCCGCCTGCTCGAGCTATGAAGCAGGAGGTCAGGGTTTGATTCCTGGTCAGACCACAGGCCGGGTTTCGGGCTCCATCTCCTGTTTGGGAAGGGCAGGAGGCAGCCGATCCCTCATTCTCTCTCTCCATTGGTGTCTCTCTCCCTCTCCCTTCCTCTCTGACATCCATAAAAATATGCTGACGAAGGCGATGTCATGCACAGTGTGATTCTGAGGATCAGAGTTGGGGGCGGGAAAGCTCTAGATTGAGCACTAACAGTTTTTTATGGAAGAAGAGTCTGACTCTGTGAGCACAAAGCCTTTCTTCAGGAGCAATGGGGTGTGTCTGACCCTGTGATGACACTCCAGTGACGCCCCGGCTTTGTCTCCTCCACGGGACCCTCATGGTGATGGAGCCTGAACGTGTCACGTGACCTGTCACTGAGGAAGGGAGGGCCTCCCGGGGGACGCAGAGGGTGAGCGGGAGCCTCCTGTTTGCACAGGAAGTGGGAGTGCCTCATGGGGGGGGGGGCGGATGTGGGGGCCTCCTGACCTCAGGCCTTGGCAGAGGGAGCCTGCGAGCCTCGAGGCAAACAGGCGTGAGTTCTGTCCTGTGGGCGTCTGCTGATGGCCCGGGCAGCGCTGCCTCTCGCTGTCCACGGACTTCCTGTAGTTTTTATGAGAAAAGGGGGTGTATGGTATTTTTTAGTTGAAGTTCTGACTTTTTGTTGTTTGTTTTGATATTATTTATCCGCCTTCTTTTTATCTTCATCTTCTTGAGGAGGGTCACTGTGAATTCGGGTCACAATATCAAGCACCCCGTTTCCTGGGGTCCAGAGGGACCTCATCAGAGCCCTGGCTGCTGTCCAAGGTGCTGATCCCGCAGGACCCACAGCCCCGCGCGGGCATTGATGCAAGTGGAGGAGCAGCCGCCTTGGCCCCCTCCTGCCCGGGAGCCAGGAGGCCACGTGACTCTGTGACACCCATGGGCTGATGGGATTGCCTCTCTGATCGCGGTCAGCGGGTCTGTGTGCCTCATGGGCTGCAGCTGGCCTTTCTGGGGCTCCGTGGCCGCAGGCCTGTAACCGGGGCCTCAGAGGGTGGCCATGTCCATCCCCGAGTGGACAGGCCTGCCCCAGGGTCGGGGTCGGCAGCGCCGCCTCGGGTGAAGACCTGGCTCAGGGTCCTCGATGGAGTGTGCACATAGCAGCCTGGGGAGGTCCCTGCGGGTTCAGGATGGGCCCCTGGTCTGGGGTCAGAGGAGCTGCCTTCAGCCAGAGGATCTGCGGGGCCTCAGCCAGCTGGTCGGGGCGGCTGCGGCTCTGCAGCCTCCTGAGCAGCCTGCTCTGCCCCGTCCAGGTCCAGCCTCTGCAGCAGCCTCAGCCTGGTCCCCAGGAGGCGGTCACGGGCACCCAGCGGCCAGCGAGCATCATGGCCAGCGCAGTGACAGTGGCTGAGGGTTCGTGGGCCAGGGGAGGTGCCCAGGCTGTGCCACACCCGCCTCTTACTACAGGGGCGGCACCATGGCCAGGGGAGGAGAGCATCTGCCTCCCACCCAGGCCAGGCCACACCTGCCCTGCTCACCTCTCAGCAGCCCCTCCCACCTCCCAGAAGCTCCCCCCACCTCTCAGTAGCCACGCCCACCTCTCAGCAGCCCCGTCCACCCGACAAGAGCCAAGCTGTCCCTGAATCCCTAGTTCCTGTCATTTTCACTCTTCCCTTAAGTATCTTTCATCAACAATCATATACGGGCACTTCAGGCTGGATCAGTGGTGACTAATCTATACATTCTTAAATAAAGTCCTGTCAGAGCATTTACAAGTTTTAACCACATTTCTGCTCAGCACGTCCTGCCTGTCCCCCTTTCCTCTCAGATGAATGCCAACGTCTGACTGAGCGTTGAGAACAGACTCCTAGGAGGGACCACAGCCCACGGTTCAGGGAGAACGACGGTGTCAGAGGAGGAAATATGGACAGAAAATAGAAGGTGCCCATGACCACGGACCAGGAGAGCACACAGGGCTTTCTCCCCACCGCCTGCCCAACCCCAGGGAAGGGCCCCTTGGTCCTTGGGGCCCCGAGGACTCACGGGAAGAAGACCCCAGGCCCCAGGAATGAGTCCCAGACAGGACAGAGCCCGAGTCCCACACAGAAGGGGATGCGCCCCCACGGGGCTGTTCCTGCTCTGGCCCCGCCCTGAGCCCGGACTCGGGTCTGAGAGTTGGTGCAGGAGACGCCACTGGAGTCCTGACCCCTGACCAGCCCAGGGGCTGTGGTCAGACTGCCCCTGAGGATGCTGAGGAGAGACTGAAGATGCCCTGAGGTGATGGGAGGCTGCGATAGGGGACCCCTGGGCTGGGCCTAGGGCAGGGGCAGTGGACAGAGCAGTGGGAAGGCAGAGGTGGTCTCTCATGGGCTCTGGTCCCCATGTCACTCAATGGTGTGTCTGGGCCTGGACACTAGAGGGCGCTGGGGGCTTGTTGCTGAGGGGTCTGTGGTGATCAGAGCTGGACCCGCCCCCTGACAAAGTGCAGGACCATCTGCTTAGGGCTGTCAGCTGTGACTCCCCAAACCTGGGCCCCACCGCCGATTCCAATGCCATCCACAGACAGAGGCACCTGCCCCAGCCCGAGAGAGATCAAATAGATGGGGTCTCATTTGCATAAAAGGACCATCCCTCCCGCAGACTATGAAGAGGGGAAGGGAGAGGTTAGGGGAGCTCTGCTTCAGCTGTGGTGCTCAGGAGACAGGACTCAGGGATGACCTCCACCATGGCCTGGGCCCCTCTCCTCCTCACCCTCCTGGCTCACTGCACAGGTGACTGGATGAGGGACAGGGGAAGGGGCCTTGGGAATACACATGGGCCCTGCTTCCTCCTCTTGTTTCTAGACCCAGACTCACCCTCTCTGTGTCTCCCCCTCTTCCAGGATCCTGGGCCCAGTCTGTGCTGACTCAGCCGTCCTCAGTGTCGGGGGCTCCGGGCCAGACGGTCACCCTCTCCTGCTCTGGAAGCAGCTCCAACATTGGGGGTAACTATGTGTCCTGGTACCAGCAGCTCCCAGGAAAGGCCCCCAAAACCATCATCTATGGTACTACCGGTAGACCCACAGGGATCCCGGACCGATTCTCTGGCTCCAAGTCCGGCAGCACAGGCACCCTGACCATCACGGGGCTGCAGGCTGAGGACGAGGCCGATTATTACTGCTCAGCATGGGACAGCAGTATTAATGCTCCCACAGTGCTGCAGGCCAGTGGGGAAGTGAGACAAAAACCCCTCTGCTCTGTGCGGGGTGAGCTCTCCAGCAGCTGCCTGCTCTGCTCAGCCTGTGACCTGTGGCTTCTGCTTCTTCCCTCGCTGACGCCCTGGACCCAGGTTCATCCGGGACCCTGCCTGGGGGTGAACGGTCCTCCCTCCCCTCAGGCCTCCATGTCACTCACAGCAGGGCTTTCCCAGGCTCAGGGTCCTGAAGGAAGTGAAGGCCTCTCCCAAACCACGGGGCCCAGGTCCGTCCCCTTGGGCTGGACTCTCCTGTCCTGTGAGGCTGAGATGAGTGACAGCTGGTCCGGGCCCCACCTCTGTCTGGGGCTCAGCACTGTGCTCTGTGCTGGAAGGCCCACTCGCCCTGTTGGCCACCCAATATGGTTTACTCCCCTTTACCCAGCTCAGCTGGTGTATTTGCTTTGTGATTTAAGCACCAGAATGGGCAGTTCACAGCCATCAAACTGTAACAGATTGGGGGTTGCCATGGTGGGCGGTGAAAGGAGTGGTCCAAGTTGGGGGAGGGGTCAAGGAGTAGAAACTTCCAGCTGTGACTGCTTGGCTCTGGGGAGGACGGGCAGCATGGGCAACCGGCAGGGAGCGCTGTCCTCTTGTGTCTGTGAAAGCAGCTGGAAGACTGGGTCTTAACTATCCTCAGCACAGGACACAGCCAAGCTTGCAGCCACGTGTGATGGCAGAGGTCAAGGAGAATCATTCTGGAGATGGCTTTGCATACACACCAACACGGAGTCATTATGGCATACATCTGACACTAACATAATGTCACTGACATCTCAATTAAAAATAAAATAAAATTATAAGAGTAAATCTGAATCTTCTGTCACAGAAACACCAGCACGTGGAAGTCTGTAGCTTTATTAACCCCCTAGACTGAGAGCAGCCAGGAGTCTGTGCCTGGAGGGCTGTGACAGCTGTGAGTGGCGGGCATGTCCTCCAATAGGGGCCCGATTTAAAAAGGTGATGGGGGCCGAAACCGGTTTGGCTCAGTGGATAGAGCGTCGGACTGCAGGCTGAAGGGTTCCGGGTTCGATTCCGGTCAAGGGCATGTACCTTGGCTGCGGGCACATCCCTAGTAGGGGGCATGCAGGAGGCAGCTGGTCGATGTTTCTCTCTCATCGATGTTTCTGACTTTCTATTCCTCTCCCTTCCGCTCTGTAAAAAATCAATAAAATATTTAAAAAAAAAGGTGATGGGGCTCAGCCGTTGTGACTTAGTGGTTGAGTATCAACTTATGAACCAGGAAGTTATGGTTCAGTTCCTGGTCAAGCAGGACACACATGCGGGTTGTGGGCTCCATCCCCAGTGGGCATGTGCAAGAGTCAGCCTATCAGAGATTCTCTATTATCAGCTTTGTTTCTCTCTCTCTCCCTCTGCCTCTCCCTTCCTCTCCGAAATCAATAAACAAATATCTGAAAAAAAGAAGAAAGGCTGGTTTGGAGTTTCTTAATACTCAGATCTTCAAAGGACATGAAGCACCTTCTTCCTGCTTTGTGAGGTTCCTCCTGTCTCGGACCCTCCCCCATGTCCTGTTAATGATTTAATTCCCCTCCAGCCTCCATTGGATGTGAGTGAACATGGCCCGAATTAGGGGCCCAGAGGTTGAGAGGCCCATCGTCCTTGTGGCCATGGGAGCCTGGGGTGTCTGCTTGCTCACTGTGCTCCCAGGTTGGTCACCCCGTGACCTGAAGCTGAGGGTCTGCTGGTGACAGGCCGCTCTCCAGTGTCTGTGGTCGGTGGTTCTGTTTCTGGGACGGATGGAAGCTTCTAGAAAGTCCTCAGGGGGTTCACTGGGCAGTGACTCTGGATTTCCAACAGGCAGGACCAGATCACAGAGTTCAGCTCCCACCTGGCGCCTGAGATGGGAAGTGATGTTAGAAAAACGTCTATTCACACCTTTCAACCCAGAGCAGAAGGCAGTGTGTTTCCAATGCTTTTCCACCAACACCTCACCCACAGTTTTCATCCACATGCATCATCCTGGAATTTCTAAATCAGCCTTATTGTGACTTTTATATACAATCACACACATGCATTTTAAGTTGGGTGAGTGGTGACTAATATGTAAAGTTTTAAAATACAACCCTAGCACAGAAATTTCAAAATTCTGCCTAGAATTTTCTGCTGTTTTCCCTTTTCCCTCTCAGACGAATGCCAATGTCTGTGTGCGGAGAACAGACTCCTGGGAGGGGCCACAGCCTGGGTTCAGGGAAAACGAGGGTGTCAGGAGGAGGAATATTGACAGTTGGTCAAGTTTACCCCGCGTCACCCACTAGGAGGTGCATGAGGGCTTTCCCCCACCACCTGCCCAGCCCCGGGGAGGCCCCTGGCTCCTCAGTTCTCTGGGAGCCACCGGGAAGGAGACCTCCGGCCGCCAGAGAGGACAGAACCCGTGTCCTGCACAGAAGGGGTCACGCCACCACTGGGCTGGTCACTGCCCTGGACCTGACGCTGGTCTAGAGTTTATGTCAGAGACCCCACCTCAGTCATGACCAGCCCCGGGAGCTGTGGTCAGACTCTCCCTGAGGACGCTGAGTAGAGTCTGGAAATGCCCCGAGGTGATGGGGAGGCTGTGATAGGGGACCCCTGGGCTGGGCCTAGGGCAGGGGCAGTGGACAGAGCAGTGGGAAGGCAGAGGTGGTCTCTCATGGGCTCTGGTCCCCATGTCACTCAATGGTGTGTCTGGGCCTGGACACCAGAGGGCGCCCTGGACTTGCTTCTGAGGGACCTGTGGGCATTGGACCTGGGCCCAACCTCCTGGCAGCATCTGGTGTCCCAGTTCAGGGTTCACAACTGAGGTCCCTTAGCAACAGGCCCCAGCCAGTTCTGCCCTGCACGCACGCGCGCGCGCGCGCACACACACACACACACACCCGGGCATCCTCAGGCAGAGCCACCTGCCCCAGGCCCAGAGAGGGATAAAAACAAATGGGTCTCATTTGCATGAGTGGGCCTTCCCTCCCGCAGACTATGAAGAGGGGAAGGGAGGGATGTGGGGAGCTCTGCTTCAGCTGTGGGGCCACAGGAGGCAGGACTCAGGGATGACCTCCACCATGGCCTGGGCCCCTCTCCTCCTCACCCTCCTGGCTCACTGCACAGGTGACTGGATGAGGGACAGGGGAAGGGGCCTTGGGAAGACACATGGGCCCTGCTTCCTCCTCTTGTCTCTAGACCCAGACTCACCCTCTCTGTGTCTCCCCCTCTTCCAGGATCCTGGGCCCAGTCTGTGCTGACTCAGCCGTCCTCAGTGTCGGGGGCTCCGGGCCAGAAGGTCACCATCTCCTGCACTGGAAGCAGCTCCAACATTGGGGATAGTTACGTTGTGAACTGGCACCAACAGTTCCCAGGAAAGGCCCCCAAAACCGTCATCTATGGTACTACCAGTAGACCCACAGGGGTCCCGGCCCGATTCTCTGGCTCCAGGTCTGGCAGCTCAGCCTCCCTGACCATCACGGGGCTGCAGGCTGAGGACGAGGCCGACTATTACTGCTCAGCATGGGACAAGAGTCTTAATGGTCGCACAGTGCTGCAGGCCTGTGGGGAACTGAGACAAAAACCTGCTGTCCCTCTTGAACCGGGGTTCCCCTAGCAGACCCCAGGCCTCCGACCAGCCAGCTGCTTCCTGTGCCTGCCCGACACCAGGGCCTGAGACCAATTCAGTGAACGTGGTTCAGAACATCTCTCCCCATTCTTTCAATCCCGCCCCCTCGCCTCCAGCCTTGATTTCCTCCAATGGAGCAGAAATCCCGATGCTGGGATGGCTGCCCTGGGTCAGAGGCCATGAGGGGTCAGGGCAGGACCAGGGGCCCAGGGTCCAGCTGTGTGTGAGTGGAGCACATCCATAGTGTCCACTGGGGAGCCCACCGGTTCCAGGAACAGCCCCCAAGACTCAGCTCCTCTGTGGAGGTGGCCCCTCGGGTCTCAGAGGGACCCTCTGTCTCAGTCTGGGGAGCGGCTCCCTGTCCATCGCTGGGCTGAGGTGAGAGCGAGGCTGCTTCTCATGTGCCCGCTGCGTGGCCAGCCTGTGGGGAGCCCACCCAGTGCCTCCGGCCCCCCTGCGGGGATGGGGACCCCAGCAGCCGCCTGCTCGGGCTCAGCTGTGACTTCTGCTGCTGAGGCTGCGGCCCCTCGGGTACAGGTCCATGCGGGTGTCACCGGGCAGTGAAGGCACCCCTCTCACTTTGTCCTCGCAGTCACCCACCACAGCCCCTCCCGCCACACAGGGACCCACAGGACACAGGAGGCCGGGGCCCTGTCAACTGGGGACACAGGGGCTCTCCCTGGGGTCACCTCAGCCCTGGGCTGTGACCGATAAAGCCAGCGTCTCCATCCTCGGCCGGGTCCCCACTCCCAGCGGCTCTGGAGCGGCCTCATCCTCTCACTGCTCGCCATAGAGCCATCCTCTGAGCTCACACGGAGGCTCCTTGTCACTGCTGGGCGGGGACCTGTGGCCAAGCTGGTCAGAGTCAGGGGCTTTGGGAAGGACTCCTGTCCATCCCATCCATGCTGAGGGCTAACCACTGATCTCTCCCTGTGTCCTTGCGTGGTCTAAACGTGCAGAGTCATGCTGACTCATCATGGAGCCACTGTCACGTGGCCCATTCCTGATGGCGGAGTGGCTGTCCCTCTTCCCCCGCATTAGCTAAGATGCTGCTGTGGGATAAGTCCTATGTCTGTGAAGAGAGTGAACATTCCATTTGTAAACATCTCTGTTTCCATCTGTACGTGTTTTCATTTTTCTTTTCTTTTTCAAAAATATATTTTATTGATTTTTCATAGAGAGGAAATGGGAGAGGGATAGAAAGTCAGAAACATCGATGAGAGAGATACATCGATCAGCTGCCTCTTACACACCACCCACTGGGGATGTGCCCACAACCAAGGTACATGCCCTTGACCTGAATCGAACCCGGGACCTTTCAGTCCACAGGCCGATGCTCTATCCATTGAGCCAAACCGATTCAGCTTATTAGAAATATGTTCTAAATTTGGTTAAAGGCTCTTTCAGAACATCAATTGAGATAATATGCTTTTATCTATTGACCTAATAATAGAATCTGTCTATCCTATATCATAAAAGGCTACTATGCATAATTGACTGAGTGGTGGAATGACCGGTCGCTATGATGTGCAGTGACCACCAGTCAGCAGACACTCAGTGCAGTAGCTTCCCATGGTGGTCATGGCACTGCCACAGGGGGCGCACTGCTCACCAGGAGCCTGGCTCACAGCTGGCCTGTGCAGCGATGGTGGTGGGAGCCGCTCCCACCTCCGCAGTATTGTTAAGGAGTTCCAACTGACGGTGTAGGCCCCAAGGGCTCCCAGACCGCCAGAGGGTACAGGCTGGACTGAGGGATCCACTGCACCCCAAGTGCACGAATTTTGTGCACGGGTCTTCTAATATATATATATATATATATATATATATATATATATATATATATTTATTTATATATATATATATATATATATATTTATTTATTTATATATATATAAAAGCCCAGTGACCATACATAGGCTGGTACTTGTGATGTGCACTGACCACCAGGGGGCAGATGCTCAAGGCAGGAGCTGCCCCCTGGGGGTCAGTGCACTCACATAAGGGGAGCACTGCTCAGCCAGAAGCTGGGCTCAAGGCTGGTGACCTCAGTGGCAGTGACGGGAGACTCCCGTCTCCATGGAAGCGGTAAGGAGCAGCGAGCAGATTGGCATGGAGCAGGGAGCCGGCGGGTGGTAAGGAGCAAGGGGTCCCGGACGGGGAGTGAGACCCCGGAGTGTGAGAGGGATGTCCGACTGCCGGCTTTGGGCCAATCTCTGGGGCATTGGGCCTAAACCGGCAATCCGACATCCCCCAAGGGGTCCTGGACTGGGGATAGGGCACAGGCTGGGCTGAGGGACTCTCCCCTAACCCGGGTCAGGAATTTCGTGCATGGGGCCTCATATCTCCAGTATGATCATATTTACTGATGTGTTAATACGTTGTGTTACATTTACGATTTTATTAGTATGAAGCAAAACTTGTATCACTGGGATAAATCGCACTTCAAAATAGTACTGGGCCATTTCCTAATAATTCATTTTAAGCATTTGTGGTAATACTTAAAGCTATTGGTCCGTGATTTCCCATGTGGTGTAATTTATGTGTAAGTGGTGTTCATCAATAGTAAAAAAAAAAAAAAAAGACACCGTATTTACACTTAAATATGATTGAAAAATCTGTACCCATTAAATTGGAGCCATCTAACGTCGGAGGGTGGGGTAGCGTTCCCTGTGAAAAGCCCGTATCTTATGTCTTCAGTGGAGTGGTTCCTTTACATTGTTACTGTTTCTACTAATACCTGGCCTTTTCATTATTTTACTTCTTTCAGGGCCAATTTGTATCTTCCAATGGAAGGGTATATTTTATCTATTTTTACTAGAGGTCATCGCTCAGTGTTTATAGAGTTTCCATTTCCACATGACCAGGAGGGGGCACTGCTGGGCTGCCCTGGGATTCCTGCAGAGCTGCTCAGTGAAGACTGTTCACTCCAAACATCTGGGCTCAAGGCTGGCCCTGTGCTCACTGAGGGAGACTCCGCAGCTGAGTCCGAACTGGATGTCAGTCTCAGAGTGGAAATCCTTGTGTGGCCTCAGCAGGTGTTTCCTCCCAGGGCCCCCCAAGGAGTTAGCCTACCTCCATGCCCCTCAGTCAGGGGTGTGATCTGAGCTCTAGTCTAGGGGCTCAGGGAGGGGCTGGGCAGTCCCTGGAGGGCCTGCCATTTGCATGGCAGCCCCTCCTCTGGCAGAGGGTGGGGGAGAAAAGGAGGCCTGGGCAGTCCAGCCCCACTGTGGGCTCAGGGCTGTGAGCACCATGGCCTGGACTCCTCTGCTCCTCGCGCTCCTCTCTCTCTGCACAGGTAGGGACAGGCCTGGGACCAGGCTTCTTCCCTTCCTGCTCAGTCTCCTGGGAACCTGCCCCTGGTCCCTGCCCATCACTGACAAGTGTCTGTGTCTGCAGGGTCCCTCTCCCAGCCTGTGCTGACTCAGCCGCCCTCCCTGTCTGCATCTCCGGGAGCCACAGCCAGACTCACCTGCACCCTGAGCAGTGGCTACAATGTTGGCAGCTATGCTATAAGTTGGTATCAGCAAAAGCCAGGGAGCCGTCCCCAGTATCTCCTGAAATACAGAACAAACTCAGATAAGCACCAGGGCTCCGGGGTCCCCAGCCGCTTCTCTGGATCCAGGGAGGACTTGGCCAATGCGGGGCTCCTGCTCGTCTCGGGGCTGCAGCCTGAGGACGAGGCTGACTATCACTGTATCACATGGGACGACAGCTCTAAGACTCACACCGTGGTCCAGACCCACAGGGAAGCGAGACAAAAACTTCCTCTCCGCTCCCCTGGCCTCACTTTGGCCCTGCTGGCGGCTCTGCCCAGTTCTGGGGGACTCCAGAGCAGTGATTTGTTCTTTCTCCTGAGAGGACATCGCCAGAGACCTCTGAGCTCACAGGAGCGGGAGCTGGGCTCCATCCCCTGCTGACCCCACGGCTGGGGGTGTGGGTCCCAATCAGAGCGAACAGAGACGGGAAGGTCCCTAACGGGCCCTGGGCCTCCCTCTGCCCCACCCTCATCACTAGTGCACTTGGGTCTGTAACCCGATCAGGGAAACCCACAAGGTAGCTCCTGCCTCACCGTGACCAGCTCTGACCCCTGACCTCCCCCTGTCCTGACACGTTCAGGTCCAACAAAAGCCACAGCCACTCCCATCAGGGGCCATGGTCTGAGGTCCAGTTCCCCCAGGAGAGTGAGAAAGCAGCACCAGCCCCACAGCCTGGCCTCCCTTTCCCAGAGGGAGGTCTGGGAAGCAGGCTCATGGCTGCCATGGAGACTTAAAGCCTCAGCCTCCCCCAAATCTCCCTCAGGGGAGGACAGGCCCTGAGGCTCCACACTCGACCTCTGACCCCACACCCCATGGTGCATCTCCTTCTGCCTCCATTCCAGAAAGTGGTCCCCCAGGTCACCTTGATTCACCGCTTAGGACCCCCCCCTCACAAGGCCCTGGTCCCGCTGGTGCTGTCACTGCCCGTCCCTTCCGTGTCCCGGGAGCTGGGATCTCAGTGACTCAGTTTTCACTTAAAAACAAAAAGAAAACAGACATCAACCTCTCCTATGGACATAAAATAGGAAGGTGTGAAGTATTTGATGCCATTTCCATATGAATGAGAAGAGCAATTACTAGGTAAAGCTTGACCCATAATCATGTTTAATGAACACAATATGTATTATCTACTGAACAAAAGGGAAGGCTATTGAAAGATTATTTTTTGAGTTTTGGAAAAATAGAGATTAGTTTTTAACAGGAAAGAATCACATTACAAAAATTAAACCATGTCCAGAAAATTAGGGAGTTTGCCTCCTGGGCACAGTGGCTGCTCTGGACCTGATCCTGGGAGGAAAGTTCCCTAAGTGACAGCTGCTCAGTCTGACCATGAACGGCCAGGGAGATGGGCCCCGACTCTCAGGAGGAGGCAGAGGGGAGCACAGAGAGTGTCCTGAGGTGACAGGGAGGCCCCCTCAGGGGGCACCTGGATGCCCTGAGTCAGGGGTCAGTGCAGAGAGCAGTGGGGAGGCAGGGCCTGTCCCTCCTGGGCTTTAGTCAACAGGGGACACAGTGGTGTGTCCAGGTCTGGCCACCAGGAGGCGCTCAGGAACCACAGCTAAAGGGCTGGGTTCACCCCAGCTGCAACCTGTTCCCTGGCCCTGCCTGGTGCCCTGTGCTCAGGGCTCACAGCTGTGACCTTGCCACTCCTTTGGCCCCACACAGCCCCACCCCTGCCCTCACGCTGCCATCCTCAGGCATAGGGACCACACCCAGGGCCCAGGGAGGGATCAAAACCAGGGGTCTCATTTGCATGAGTGGACCCTCCCTCCCACAGACTATGAAGAGGGGAAGGGAGAGGTTAGGGGGAGCTCTGCTTCAGCTGTGGGGCACAGGAGGCAGGACTCAGGGATGACCTCCACCATGGCCTGGGCCCCTCTCCTCCTCACCCTCCTGGCTCACTGCACAGGTGACTGGATGAGGGACAGGGGAAGGGCCTTGGGAAGACACATGGGCCCTGCTTCCTCCTCTTGTCTCTGGACCCAGACTCACCCTCTCTGTGTCTCCCCCTCTTCCAGGATCCTGGGCCCAGTCTGTGCTGACTCAGCCATCCTCAGTGTCGGGGGACCCGGGCCAGAAGGTCACCCTCTCCTGCACTGGAAGCAGCTCCAACATTGGGGATGGTTACAGTGTGAACTGGTACCAGCAGCTCCCAGGAAAGGCCCCCAAAACCATCATCTATGGTACGAGCAACCGACCCTCAGGGATCCCGGGCAGATTCTCCGGCTCCAGGTCTGGCAGCTTGGCCTCCCTGACCATCACGGGGCTGCAGGCTGAGGACGAGGCCGACTATTACTGCCAGTCCTATGACAAGAGTATCAGCAGTCCCACAGTGCCCCAGGCCTGTGGGGAAGTGAGACAAAAACCCGCTGTCCCGCTGCAGTGGGCCCGGGGCAGTCCCCACCCTCTGACAAGGTGGCTGTGCCTTTGCTGGGCGGACAGAAACCAGGGTAGAGGCACCCCCAGGGGACTGTGTGCGTCAAATCTTTCCTCACCGGTTGGAGCCTTCGGACTTGAGGTCGCAGGAGCTTGCAAGTCTTCCCAAAATGACCTGGCTTCCTGCAAGTAAAACAAGTCCTTTTTCCTTTGTTCCATGAATGGCACCCCCTGCCGAGTCCCCTTCAATGCTGTAGCCAAAGTCCCTCCCTGAACATAGGCGGGCCCAATCTCGGCACAAATACGGATGAACTCAGAAATTGACCCCCTTTTCCTGAAGGGGCGTAGAGCCTCCTGACATGTTCTATTGGCATTCTCGAAAGCCAGTTGCGTCACAGGTAGAGATCCCGCATCGGGATGCCCAACCACTCTGTCTCCCGCTTGAAGCAAACGTGCCACCAAGTCTTGATAGGGCTCCTCTGGCCCCTGTGTCATTTTAGCAATGTCCATGTTTTTTTCTCCCTTAGAGGGCAGCTCCCTCTCGGCCTCAGTGCCACAAATATTGATCTGCTGCTAAGCCTGCAAAGGAAGCATCTCCTATGGACATAAAATAGGAAGGTGTGAAGTATTTGATGCCATTTCCATATGAATGAGAAGACCAATTACTAGGTAAAGCTTGACCAATAATCATGTGTAATGAACACAATATGTATTATGTAATTGGTCTTCTCATTCATATGGAAATGGCATCAAATACTTCACACCTTCCTATTTTATGTCCATAGGAGAGGTTGATGTCTGTTTTCTTTTTGTTTTTGAGTGAAAACTGAGTCACTGAGCCTGTAGGCTGTGCTATGCCCCGGTTCCTATTAGCATTTCAGGCGTGATCGGCGCACCATGCTGTTGATTTCTAGCCTGTTCTGCACCAGGTGCAGTCCAATTGGATTTCTGCATTAAATAACCTCCAGGGGAAAGACATGCCTTAGCCAGTGTTGGCCAGTCGAGTGGAGGCAGAGCTTTACTAGTTACAGTGTCAACCCAGCTCAAAACAAAAGGAGAAACGGAGCCATAGATTGAAACAGAGGCTTTGAACTCCGTAAGGGTTTTTAAAGGAATAGGCTCGTGCACTCACAACATCTGCCCTGGATTGGTAGGGTCTGGTCTCTCGATGACGAACACATTGAAAATCCCGTGACATCCTCTCCAGCTCCTCTGGCCTCTCGTAAGGTCTGCTGTAAAGGGGACAGTGTGGGCGCAGAAATTACTGTTACATTCAGCTGTGCGCCTGCTTCTAGCTGTAAAGGCTGGGTGGCCAAGGCCATTTTTGCAAAACTGTGAGCAAGATCCTCCTCATTTTCTAAATCATTCGGCTCCCGGTGATGCTTGCAGCTCTTTTCCTCAAACTCTGGTTTCCACGCAGAGGGAGGAGTTGGCATTCTTAGAGATTCACACTCATCTGTAGAGAGGCATTTCTATCTGTAGAGAGGCACTCCTCATTGGTAGTGATAGGAACCCCCCCCCAACTGGTGGGAGGAGTTACAGAGACATTGAGCCACCAATCAATCACATACCAGAGTGCCCTGTGTCCCACCCCTTCCCATTCCACCCTGGGCCCAACCCCTGCCTGTTCCGGCCCCTTAGAGGATATCTCTGTGCGCCACGTGGCACCTTTCCTCCAGGACTGTTCTCCCAGGCAGTCCGGGAGGTTGTCCGGCTGGGTCCCCTCTTTTCCCCTTCCCCTGGCCCCAGTCACAGGCAGCGGCTTCCCCGGCTCCATTCCCCCCGAGCCTGTGAACCCACACGGAGACCCCCAATAAAGCCTGATTAATTCGCTCACTTATTCGGACTCCCTGCCTGCAGTTTCTCTCACGGCGGCGTAGAACCATACAGGTAGCGAGATCTCTTTCTTGAGACTGTAAATTTCCCATATTTCACGCCTCGCTAATTTAAATTCACAACAATCCACTCCAAGTTACTTACATTTCTTGTGCACACACTTCTGGAGCGATCCCCTTGCTTCTTCCTTGGTACTCGGTCGCTGTTCTGGGCACCAGATATAGGTGTTTCTCTCTCTCGTTCTCATGTCCAGTGTGGAGAGAGAATGGGTTCAGTTCCCGAGTAGAGGAGCTGGGGATGAAGAAAAAGGAAATACAGAAGAGAAGACGCAGAAATATAAAGTAAAAAGCTGGGGCTGGGTGGAAACTCTGTTCTCCCTGATGGAGGGACTGGAGTCCCAAACCCAGAGAGCAGCAGGTTATTTATGTTCCACAATACAGAGGGGTTTCTCCAACATTAGGATCAAACAAAGGGGTTTCTCCAACATTAGGACGAAAGGAGTTTCCGTGGGCCCAGGCCCTATTCCTTCCCCCATTCCCAGGGCTAGACTGGATTTAGACATCAAGGCCCTCTCCCCAACACCTGAGGCAAAGTTAAGGCCAAGCTGATAACATTTTCAGCCTCATTGGTGAATGTGTTTTAACAAGAAGCTGTTTTGCCAGGCAACTGGGATTCAGCTGACAAAGAGTTAAAGAAGGCTCAGGTGTCTTATCTGGGGTGCCCTTAACACTCAGCTGTGAACCTGCCTGTCAGGCCGCCCGGGGCAGCAGCACACGGTGAGCGTGTCTCAGCCTGAGCAGACCTTCCTGTGCCTCACGGGGGGGCGGGGGGGCCTACCTGGGCGGCCAGGACAGGGCAGGGCAGACCCAGGGCCCCGAGTCCAGCTGTGCCCGCGTCAGAGCCCCTCAGGGAGGCCCCGTGTGTGTGCTGTGACCTGGGCTCCCCACACAGCCTGGGACCCCCTCCAGCTGCAGAGCAGGCGCCTGTGTGTCCCTGACCCGCTCCCTGGGGCAAGTCTGGCACCTCGGGCTCTGTGAGCCCCGCTGGGCGGGCATCGAGGCCCAGGCTGCCTGTCCCGCCCTCCTGTGCCCGCAGCCCAGTGCCCACCCAGAGCCCGTCCTGGGGGGCTGAGGACTCAGGGAGCCTTTCTCACCCACCAGGAGCGGGTACCCCAGCCCCTGCCGCTCAGGCTCACCCTGTAGCCTCTGCTTCTACTGCTCCTGCCTTCTTCCCACCACGGCTGGGTTCCAGGGCAGCCCCTGGAGCATGATGGGCCTCCTCCCTCTCCCCTCAGAGGCCTCACAGCAGCCTCTTCCCTGACACACGGCCTGACACCACCCAGGAGGCCCATCCCCATCAGCGGGGGATCCTGAGCCTCTTTTCCCTGAAGCCCCGGGTCTGAGCTGGGGACCATCTGTGGTCACTCCTGACCTGAACCCTGACGAGGAGACCTGCGTCTCCATCAGGGTCATTAACTTGTGTCCAGGATCCTCACCCCGAGCCATGCCCCCTCCTCAGTGATGCTCAGCAGGTGTGGCTGAGGCCTTTGTTCACAGAGAGGTGCCTCTGTCCCTGCTGCCCGGCCCGGGGTTCTCAGGCTGCAGCGCCCACGGGTCCCTGGGAACAGCCGCTGTCCACGCCCTCAGTGCTGATCGCTGAGCTCACCTCCTACTGGGAGCTCCCTGCCGGCTACTCCTGGGACACTGAGCCCTGAGGGGTGAGGGTCACAGTGTCCGCTCCAGGTCTTTGGGGAGACGCCCTCCTCCCGCCTCAGGGGCTCACATGCTGCTGTGGGATGCGTCGTGTGGGGGAGAGTGTCAGTCCCCACACCTGCCAGCCCATCCCAATCCCTCGTTTAGCTTCTGCCTGAAATGAGGAAATGCGTATGAAAACACAGGGAGGGAATTTTTAAAATATAACCACATGTTAGGACAGGAAGACAACATTGGTACGAAGAAAACAGAACACACAAATGGTGGAATACAAAGACATTTCCTAAAACTTAAAAACCCCACGCGTTACAGACTCCACTGGTAAATGTGGAGCCCACCGAACCATTGTTTTTTTTAATGAATCAGTAACTCAAGTCAGATGACAATGGTTTGATGCCTTAAGTCATTTGAAATGTTGGCTGAATGGTCCTCCTTTGAATACGACCCTGAGGGTATTTCTGGAAAGTTCTCTCTCCCTCACTGACCTGCACAGCCCCCAGGAGCTCCTCACACCGAGCGGCTCCCTCACCTGTGACGGTGGACAGAGGCTCACTGTGTGTTTATTTGGGCAGCATCTTCCCAGGAGGAGAAACCACATTAGTTTGTCGTTTGTGAGTGTTTAAGCCCATCTCACAGAGTCAGACCTGAGAGGGAACTGCTACGGGATCAACACAGAGAATCACATCCCAGAGTCTGGGCTCAGACCGTGGGGGTGGGAAGAGGGACAGAGACCTGGGGAGCCCACAGCCAGCTGGGCTCTCAGGGCTGTGGAGCAGGGGAGAGTGTGTCCACCCCCCAGCAGGGGGCGCTGTGAGACTGCAGGTGATCAGCACACAGCTGTTCAGTGAGACCTTCACACACAGGCACCTGCACTGTGGGCTCCGTGCTGTCCTTGGGGGCTGGCGGCGTCCCCTGAGCAATGGCCTCTGTGTGGGCTCAGCAGGTGCTTCCTCCCGGGGCACCCAAGGGGTGAGCCCACCTCCATGCCCCTCAGTTCTGGATGTGAGCTGACCTCCAGCCCCAGGGCCCAGGGAGGGGCTGGGCAGTCCCTGGAGGGACTCCCATTTGCATGGCAGCCCCTCCTCTGGCAGAGGGTGGGGGAGAAAAGGAGGCCTGGGCAGCCCAGCCCCACTGTGGGCTCAGGGCTGTGAGCACCATGGCCTGGACTCCTCTGCTCCTCGCGCTCCTCTCTCTCTGCACAGGTAGGGACAGGCCTGGGACTAGGCTTCTTCCCTTCCTGCTCAGTCTCCTGGGAACCTGCCCTGGTCCCTGCCCATCACTGACAAGTGTCTGTGTCCGCAGGGTCCCTTTCCCAGCCTGTGCTGACTCAGCCGCCCTCCCTGTCTGCATCTCCGGGAGCCACAGCCAGACTCACCTGCACCCTGAGCAGTGGGTCCAGTGTTGGCACCTACGCTATATACTGGTTCCAGCAGAAGCCAGGGAGCCCTCCCCGCTATCTCCTGTACTACTACTCAGACTCCAGTAAGCACCAGGGCTCCGGGGTCCCCAGCCGCTTCTCTGGATCCAAAGACGCCTCGGCCAATGCGGGGCTCCTGACCATCTCGGGGCTGCAGCCTGAGGACGAGGCTGACTATTACTGTGCTACTCACCATGGCAGTGGGAGCAGCTTCCATTATCCACAGTGTCTCAGATGATGGGGAAGTGAGACAAAAACCCCTGGGCCCGGAGCTGGTGGCTCTGAGCCTCCCGTCAGCGAGGAGCATCTGTGGGCCTCTGGCAGGTGGGCTCCTCTGCAGGGACCTGTGTCCCGGGAGGAGGGAGGTCACACACGATGGAGCAGCTGCACAGGCGTCCCAGGAGCACACGCGGGAGATCATGGAGCCCCTCCCACCACCCCGTGTTGGGAAAATTCTCAGAAGAAGGAACCTTTCTGAGTCAGAATCTCAGCTCTTTCCTCTCTTGTTGTGAGTTGTCTGCTCCTCACCCAGAGCTCTTCACTCCTGGCCCTTCTGGTCCCCAATGTGTGGGGAGTTCTTCCCGACAGCAGTTCTCTGCCACCAGCTGATGTCCTCCCACAACACTCAGTCCTCACACCATCTGCCCAGAGACGTGACAGACCCGAAGTTAAAGGGCTAGTTCCCCTGACTGCCCACAGGTGAGGTGCCAATCACAGGCAGGAGGTCCCAGGTTTCATACAACTTGTTGACTGTCCATCGAAGAATCCCATAATTCTGTTCGTGGGTTCAATGAATTTGTGCATTGCATCTGAGTCCTCTCTCCTTCAAGCGAATGGGGGACTGGTGAAGGAATTCCAAGCTTCTAATCCTTCCGGCCTTTCCAGTGGCCCATCCTCACTCTGGAGCCCACCCAGCGTCCCCTCATCAGCAACAGGCATCCCTGTCCCCCAGGGAGTGACAAGGTTTCAGGAGCCTGTACCAGGGCTGAGACCAGCGTATGTTTCCTATCATCTCACACACTTGTCTGTGACTGCACATGGTCACCCCGACAGCCATGTTCCCCCACACATTCATGTCATGTGTGTGAACCCTGTGTCACTCCTGACCCATCACATCTGATATGCTAGTGTTCACCTTGGTCATGGACACAACCTTCTCCTTCTCTGAACAAACCCACAGAAGGTTGGTCCCAACCACCACAGACTCTCAGTCACACCCTCCTCCTTCTTCCCTCCTCTGCTGCTGCCTCCCTCACCTCCTCTCTCCCTGGGACTCCTCAGCTCTTAACTCCGGCCCCACAGGACGGTTTCAGGGAAAAGGGACAAGTTCCTGCTGTGGTTCTGTCCTCTAGACCCCCGTCCCTAAGGAGGGGGAGTCCCAGGAGCTAATCAGCATGGAGCCCCTTCAGAACCTGATTCCTCTCTCCCTCCCCCTGAGGCTGTAGGCTCCTCACAGCCCTCGGCCGGTCTCCTCACTGTGACCCGACATCACTGATCTTTGCAAAGAGGATGCATCCCCCCCACCGCTGTCTGTTTGCACACGGGAGCTCCTGATGGAGCCGTTTCCTCCTCCAGCTTCCCCAGCCCCACCTGCCATCACTGGGGGGTAGGCAGGGATTTCCTTCTTCCTGAGAAAACTTTTTCTAAGAACATCGGGATCAAGACACGCTCCCCCCGCCCCCACCCACCACACAGACTCATTTCACTCAGATCAGCAAAGTCCACACAGAAGCCCTTTTCCTGTAAATGTGCCCACTCTCATGGCCACCGCCAGTGAGGATCTGGAGGTAGCAGGGAGCTGGGGGCAAGCCAAGGGTATCACAGCAGAAACAGGGGGGGCCGGGGCTCACCCTGCCCTGTGCTTCATGAGGCCTGAAAGCCCCACATCCGAGGGTCATGAGCCTGCAGGGACAAAAGGTGACAGACACATTTCACACCACAGGACCCGGCTCCTAACTAGTGAGCAGCCCCTCTGAGCCCTCCACACAGGCCCCACGCCCCTGCCCCTGAGATGTGGGTGAGAAGCTCACTGAACATTAGCTTTGCAACAGCTTTATGGAAAGTGACCCCCAATCACTGTTATCTACGTGCACTTTGCACTTTTCCCCAAAGAGGGCGCTGGACTAAACACTGCAATCAGCACCACAGGGTCTCAGGTAACAGCAGCTGGAATGAGCCCACACATGTGAGCAGAGAGACCTGAAGCTGTGGGGCCTGTGGCCAGCAGGGGCCTCTGGGTACCTCTCTGTGGGCCTAGACTGATGATGAGAGAGGACCCTTCCCTCAGAGGTGAGCCCAGTGCTGCCTACAGGGGACTCAGCAGCTGTGTCCTCTCAGGCCTGGCCGTGCCCCCTCAGCAGGTCTGGGTGTGTGGTTTCAGCAGGTGCTTCCTCCCAGGGCTCCGAGGGGTGAGCCCACCTCCATGCCCCTCAGTCTGGGGTGTGAGCTGAACTCCAGCCCCAGGGCCCAGAGAGGGGCTGGGCGGTCCCTGGAGGGGCTCCCATTTGCATGGCAGCCCCTCCTCTGGCTGTGTCTGGGGGAGAAAAGGAGGCCTGGGCAGCCCAGCCCCACTGTGGGCTCAGGGCTGTGAGCACCATGGCCTGGACTCCTCTGCTCCTCGCGCTCCTCTCTCTCTGCACAGGTAGGGACAGGCCTGGGACCAGGCTTCTTCTCTTCCTGCTCAGTCTCCTGGGAACCTGCCCCTGGTCCCTGCCCATCACTGACAAGTGTCTGTGTCTGCAGGGTCCCTCTCCCAGCCTGTACTGACCCAGCCGCCCTCCCTCTCTGCATCTCCGGGAGCCACAGCCAGACTCACCTGCACCCTGAGCAGTGGCTTCAGTGTTGGAAGCTACAGGATATACTGGCACCAGCAGAAGCCAGGGAGCCCTCCCCGGTATCTCCTGAACTACTACTCAGACTCAGATAAGGGCCAGGGCTCCGGGGTTCCCAGCCGTTTCTCTGGATCCAAAGACTCCTCGGCCAATGCGGGGCTCTTGCTCATCTCGGGGCTGCAGCCTGAGGACGAGGCCGACTATTACTGTGTGACATGGCACAATAATGCTGTTCACAGTGACACTCCCAGATGGGGAAGTGGGACAAAAACCTCCACTTCCCCCGAGTCTGGGTTCCAAGAATAGAACCTGTTGAGAAAAACATCCTTGTGGAACGTATATGTGGAAGAGAGAGGGAGAGAGAGAGAAACATCAATGATGAGAGCGAATCATTGAGCGGCTGCCTTCTGTAGACCCCACATGGGAATGGAGCTTGGATCCCGGGCATGTGATTTGACCGGGAATCAAACCATGACCTCTGGGGTCCTAGGTGGATGCTCAACCACTGAGCCCCCTGGCCAGGCCCACATGGCCTCTGTGACCACCCCTAGTCTCCAGCCTGAGGGGCTGCCTATCGCTGTCAGTGACTCCGTCAACCGGCTGCCATGAGAGCTGCCAGGCCAGGGGCACTGAGGGAGCTCCTGCCTCCTCTCCTGCAGGGCCATCGGGGCCCCTCTGTCCCTTGTGATGTAAACCAGGGACCCCTGCTCCCCCCGATGTCTATCTCCATGGGCTCAACACCACCTCTCGCCTTCTTCCTGGTTTCCTAATACAACGGGGTCACCTGTACCCGCTTTCAAACCATGACTCAGCATTCCTGGGCGGCATGACAACGACAACCCCAGTCCCTGCTCTGTGACCCGGTCCCCAGGGCTGCCTGCTCCCAGGTCAGAAAGGGGGACACGGAGTGTCATCTATCGCTGCCCCCCTAGGCAAGGGATCTGTGTAAGGTTTAAAATAGGGTTTCCAGTGCGGCCAGGTGGCTCGGGCAGGCAGGGCTTTCTTTGCCGGTGGATGTGTAGAATGGATTGCCAGTGGACTGTGTAGAATGGTTTGTCAGTGGACTGTGTAGAATGGATTGCCAGTGGACTGTGTAGAATGGATTGCCAGTGGACTGTGTAGAATGGATTGCCAGCGGACTGTGTAGAATGGATTGTCAGTGGACTGTGTAGAATGGACTGCCAGTGGACTGTGTAGAATGGACTGCCAGTGGACTGTGTAGAATGGATTGCCAGTGGACTGTGTAGAATGGATTGTCAGTGGACTGTGTAGAATGGATTGTCAGTGGACTGTGTAGAATGGATTGCCAGTGGACTGTGTAGAATGGATTGCCAGTGGACTGTGTAGAATGGACTGCCAGTGGACTGTGTAGAATGGACTGCCAGTGGACTGTGTAGAATGGATTGTCAGTGGACTGTGTAGAATGGATTGCCAGTGGACTGTGTAGAATGGATTGCCAGTGGACTGTGTAGAACGGATTGCCAGTGGACTGTGTAGAATGGACTGTCAGTGGACTGTGTAGAATGGATTGCCAGTGGACTGTGTAGAATGGATTGCCAGTGGACTGTGTAGAATGGACTGTCAGTGGACTGTGTAGAATGGATTGCCAGTGGACTGTGTCGAATGGATTGCCGGTGGACTGTGTAGAATGGACTGTCAGTGGACTGTGTATAATGGATTGCCAGTGGACTGTGTAGAATGGATTGCCAGTGGACTGTGTAGAATGGACTGTCAGTGGACTGTGTAGAATGGATTGTCAGTGGACTGTGTAGAATGGATTGCCAGTGGACTGTGTAGAATGGATTGCCAGTGGACTGTGTAGAATGGATTGCCAGTGGACTGTGTAGAATGGATTGCCAGTGGACCGTGTAGAATGGATTTCCAGTTGACTGTGTAGAATGGATTTCCAGTGGACTGTGTAGAATGGATTGCCAGTGGACTGTGTAGAATGGATTGCCAGTGGACTGTGTAGAATGGATTGTCAGTGGACTGTGTAGAAAGGACTGTCAGTGGACTGTGTAGAATGGATTGTCAGTGGACTGTGTAGAATGGATTGCCAGTGGACTGTGTAGAATGGAGGGTCCCCCGAGGGAAGGACAAGTGCATGGGCCCAGGGGCTCCTCATTTAACCTTCACCTTGTCCAGATCCAGTAACAGTTCCCCCGGGTATGTCAAGACCCCCAGGAACTTAAACACGTGAAGGACACACACCACCCCTGAGGCGACCAAGAACAGGGGATTGTGGGGCGGACAGAATTAGGACACAATCCCCCAGTCCATCGGGGAGCAACACAAGCTTCTTAGTCCAAAGGGAAGAGGAGAACCCAGGATGTAACAGACTCTGTGAGCACCTCCAAAGGGCAGTTATAGAACCAAAACTAAAACGGGGAAGGCAGGGGGACTTCTCTGCAGGGAGTCAGAGTATAATATTTGCTTCTATCATCTATCTAGCTGTCAATCCATCTCCCTATAATCTCTCTAGCTATTAATCAATCTTTGCTATCTAGCTATCAATCTCTCTACCATCTATCTAGCTATCATTCAAACTTTTTACCATCTATCTAGCTATCAGTCTACCATCTATCTTTCAATAAATCTGTCTACCATCTATCTATCAATCTCTGTACCATCTATCTAGCTATCAATTAATCTCTCTACCATTTATCTAGCTATCAATCAATCTCTCTACCATCTATCAATCAATCTCTCTACTACTTATCAAGATATGAGCCAATCTATCAATCTAACTAAAAATCAATCATGCTACTATACACCTAGCTATCAATCAATATCTCTACTATCTATCTAGCTATCAACCAATCTATCTACCGTCTATTGATCTGTCTACCAACATCTGTCTCTATCTATCTATCTATCTATCTATCTATCTATCTATCTATCTTTCATGTATGTCAATTTTCAGGGGCCACCATCATTCTTTCTGTAGTTCCCATCACCAAGACTATTGCCTAGGACATCACCAGGGGGCGCTGTGGATCTTCTCAGAGCTGCCAGGCCTGAAGACAACTCAAATGGTTCTAACTGAGTGGGCCCTGTGCCCATGCTCATGGCCTGGGTGTGAGGTGACAGCAGGTGCTTCCCCTCAAGGGACAGACTCAGAGCCCACAGCCTCCCCAGCCTCCTCCTCACAGTGAAGCTACCAACGGGGCCCAGGACCCAGACAGGATGGTCCTGTGGGCTCACATTTGCATAATGACCAGAAACACCCCTTTACCCAGGAGGCCGGGGAGGAGATAAAGGGACACCTGAAACCAGCACGTGCCAGAGACCAAGGCTCCTGGGAAAGTCTCCACCATGAGCTGGACTCCCCTCCTCCTCCTCCTTCTCACTCTCTGCCCAGGTTCAGGGCCATTTCAGGGACCAGCCTGTGGAGGGGTCCCTCTGCCTTCATTCTTCATTCCTGATTGTGTCTGTCTTTGTTTCAGGGTCCAGGTCTCAGGCTGTGGTCACTCAGGAGCCCTCAGCGACTGTGTCCCCAGGCGTGACGGTCACTCTCACCTGTGGCACCAGCACAGAGGCTGTCACCGATGGTCACTACCCATACTGGATCCAGCAGAAGTCTGGCCAGGTCCCCATCACACTGATTTATGACACAAACAAGAAACACTCCTGGACCCCGGCCCGGTTCTCAGGCTCCATCCAAGGGGGAAAAGCTGCCCTGACCCTCGCAGGGGCGCAGCCTGAGGACGAGGCCGAGTACTACTGTTTTCTGTGGTACAGCAACCGTCCCCACAGTGACAGGTGCCGGTGGGGAAGTGAGGCAAAAACACAAGCTCAGCGCACCCTCTGCCTCTAGGGCCCCGTCCGCTGTTCACAGGGCTGCGTCCAGCTGGTGCGGCTCTGAGGTGGTTCTCTGAGGCCCCAGAACAGACAATGTTATCAATATTCTCAGCTGTGATCATTTTATGAAAACAAGAGCCAATATACTCAACAGTTTTACAGGACATGGGTGGGAGCCGCAAAAGGAAAAGTCACACTCACACTCACGCTCACACAGTCAAGTCTGAATTTCACTTGGCCAAGGCTTAATAATCAAGATAAAACGTAACAGTCTTAGGTGACAGACAGAATATGCAAATTGACCATCTCACCGCAATGGTCAACATGGCTGCACCCACACTGGATTCAGGGACTTCGTAACACAAGGTGGCTGGGCCCACAGCCAAGGCTGAGTTCGCATAACAAGCCTTAGGGAGGAATCAACAGGGACCTGAGGCTCCATCCCTCACCTGCTGCTGCTTGACAGGGGAGCTCACGCCATGCCCTCTGCCCCGGCCCCAAGTCAGGAAACCTGGCGGGGCTGGACGAGGGAACGCAGATCCTGCTCTTTGGCCGAGGCCAGGACTCCTCAAGCCGGGCCCCCCACCCTGGCAGGGCTTGACCAAAGTGGGAGGAGCTGAGTCTGGATCTCAACCAAAGGGGGTGGGGCCAGCTAGGCCTGGGTTTTGCCAGATTTTGAGGCACCGCAGTTATGTGGGGACTTGACTTTGGGTCCCTCAGCGTACACCAGACTCTGATTTCTGGAGGAGGATTTTCATATACATTTTACTGATTTTCTTTTATCTCTGACACTTCTAATATAGAGAAAGGGCAAATAGCAATATTAGAATATTTCCTTTAATGTATCCCCTTTTAACGTGCATGAATTTTGAGCACTGGGCCTCTAGTATGGTACAACATCAGTAGAAATGGAGCCACTTTGAAACAGAGTTGGGGAATCCATCCCAGCAGAATTTTTTGCCCATTTTCCCTTCACACCTGAGTGAGGTTGGTAGGCAGATACCCTGTAGGGGGCTCACAGCACCCGTGACGTCCTAAACTGGGCCCTCTACCACAGAGCAGGTTCCCCACAGTCTCTCTGAGGACTGGGACTGTGTCTTGTGGGGCTCAGCTGTGAGGACAGAATCAGGGATAGAACCCCAAGCTCAGATCATGTTAAGATTGGGCAGAGCCTCCAGAGGCTGGAAAGAGACCAGAGAGCACCTACCCGGGGCCGCCCTGGGAGTGCAGGCCTACCAGCACCTTGACCTCAGACTTGAGCCCCACCCCTGAGAGGGACCATCTCCCTGGTTATGAGGGGCTCAGTCTGTGGGCCTTGTTGGCAGCGTCTACAGGATACAGCCCATCAGGACAGTCCATCATGCTCAGTGTGGGGCGAGCTGAGCCCCAGCACCAGGACTCAGGGGATGGGCAGTCCCTGGAGGAACCACATCTGCAGGGACGACTCTCCTCTGACAGAGTGCTGGAGATGGGGAGGCATGGGCAGTCCCAGCGCCTGGCCCGGGCTGGGGGACTCTCCTGGAGCTTAGCCACCTGCTCAGAGCAGGGATTTGCCTCCTTCCTTCTACCCTCAGAGGCCTCACAGCAGCCTCTTCCTGGACACAAGGCCTGAAACCAAACAGGAGGCCCATTCCCATCAGCGGGGGGGTCCTGAGTGTCTTTGCTCTGAAGCCTCAGGTCTGAGCTGGGGACCATCTGTGGTCACTTCAGACTTGAACCCGATGAGAGGACATGCGTCCCCTGATGGAGATCAGGGTCATTGACTTGTGTCCAGGACCCTCCAGCCATACCCCCTCCTCACTGAAGCTCAGCAGGAGCGGCTGAGGCCTTTGTGCACAGAGAGGTGCCTCTGTCCCTGCTGCCCGGCCCCGGGGTCTCAGGCTGCAGCGCCCACGGGTCCCTGGGAACAGCCACTGTCCACGCCTCAGTGCTGATCGCTGAGCTCACCTCCTACTGGGAGCTCCCTGCCGGCTCCTCCTGGGACCCTGAGCCATGAGGGGTGAGGGCCACAGTGTCTGCTCCTGATCTTTGGAGACACGCCCTCCTCCCGCCTCAGGGGCTCACATGCTGCTGTGGGACGCGTCGTACGTGTGAGGGAGAGTGTCAGTCCCCACACCTGCCAGCCCATCCCAATCCCCCGTTTAGCTTCTGCCTGAAATGAGGAAATGTGTACAAAAACACAGGGAGGGAATTTTTAAAATAAAACCACATGTTAGGACAGGAAGACAACGTTGGTACGAAGAAAGCAGAACACACAAATGGTGGAATACAAAGACATTTCCTAAAACTTAAAAACCCCACGTGTTACAGACTCCACTGGTAAATGTGGAGCCCACCGAACCATTGTTTTTTTTAATGAATCAGTAACTCAAGTCAGATGACAATGGTTTGATGCCTTAAGTCATTTGAAATGTTGGCTGGAATGGGCCTCCTTTGAATTCGACCCTGAGGGTATTTCTGGAAAGTTCTCTCTCCGTCACTGACCTGCACAGCCCCCAGGTGCTCCTCACACGGAGCAGCTCCCTCACCTGTGACGGTGGACAGAGGCTCACTGTGTGTTTATTTGGGCAGCATCTTCCCTGGAGGAGAAACCACATTAGTTTGTCGTTTGTGAGTGTTTAAGCCCATCACACAGAGCCAGACCTGAGAGGGAACTGCTACAGGATCAACACAGAGAATCACATCCCAGAGTCTGGGCTCAGACCATGGGGGTGGGAAGAGGGACAGAGACCTGGGGAGCCCACAGCCAGCTGGGCTCTCAGGGCTGTGGGGCAGGTGAGAGTGTGTCCTCCCACCAGCAGGGGGCACTGTGAGACTGCAGGTGATCAGCACACAGCTGTTCAGTGAGACCTTCACACACAGGCACCTGCACTGTGGGCTCCCTGCTGTCCTTGGGGGCTGGCAGCGTCCCCTGAGCAATGGCTTCTGTGTGGGCTCAGCAGGTGCTTCCTCCCGGGGCACCCAAGGGGTGAGCCCACCTCCATGCCCCTCAGTCTGGGGTGTGAGCTGACCTCCAGCCCCAGGGCCCAGGGAGGGGCTGGGCAGTCCCTGGAGGGCCTCCCATTTGCATGGCAGCACCTCCTCTGGCAGAGGGTGGGGGAGAAAAGGAGGCCTGGGCAGCCCAGCCCCACTGTGGGCTCAGGGCTGTGAGCACCATGGCCTGGACTCCTCTGCTCCTCGCGCTCCTCTCTCTCTGCACAGGTAGGGACAGGGTGGGACCAGGCTTCTTCCCTTCCTGCTCAGTCTCCTGGGAACCTGCCCCTGGTCCCTGCCCATCACTGACAAGTGTCTGTGTCTGCAGGGTCCCTCTCCCAGACTGTGCTGACTCAGCCGCCCTCCCTCTCTGCATCTCCGGGAGCCACAGCCAGACTCACCTGCACCCTGAGCAGTGGATTCAGTGTTGGCAGCTACTACATATACTGGTACCAGCAGAAGCCAGGGAGCCCTCCCCGGTATCTCCTATACTACTACACAAGTACGAGTTTGGGATCTGGGGTCCCCAGCCGCTTCTCTGGATCCAAAGACACCTCGGCCAATGCGGGAATCCTGACCATCTCGGGGTTGCAGCCTGAGGACGAGGCTGACTATTACTGTGGTACATACCACGGCAGTGGGAGCAGCTTCCGTTACCCACAGTGTCTGAGACGACGGGGAAGTGAGACAAAAACCCTGGGCCCCGAGGTGGTGGCTCTGAGCCTCCCGTCAGCGAGGAGCGTCTGTGGGGTCTCTGGCAGGTGGGCTCCTCTGCAGGGACCTGTGTCCCCGGGAGGAGGGAGGTCACACACGATGGAGCAGCAGCACAGGCGTCTCAGGAGCCCACACGGGAGGTCATGGAGCCCCGCCCACCACCGCGTGTAGGGGGAATTCTCACAAGAAGGAATATAATTATTTGGCTTCAATTTATCTTCAGTTGAGTCTGGACAGAGTGAAGCCAAACCCCAGAATCCTCTTTGTCCTTTATGGCTACCTGAGCGTGCACTGACATAAGCAATAACATCCTCACTGTCCTGAGGACTGAGCCCTGCTGAGTCCTGACTGTGTGCTCACCGCACATGAGTGTTTCATCCTCCCCACCGCCACACTGCCTGTGGTCATGGGCACTTTTATAGTTGATGAAACTGAGTGAATACTTTTAGTTACAAATCTTTTAAAATATATTTTCATTGATTTCAGAGAGGATGTGGAAAGAAGAGAAATAGAAACACCAATGAGGAGAGTTAATCAGCTGCCCCCTGAACACCACCTCCTTGGATGTGAAAATGCAAGACAGGCCTGGGCCCTGACCAGGAATGGAACCAGGATTTCCTGGTTCACTGGTCGATGCTCAACCACTGACCCTCCTGGCTGGGCTGAATATCCTATATAATCCTATATAATAAAAGAGAAACATGCACAATGGACAGTACCTTTGCTCCTGATTGGCTATTCTACCAGCCAATCAGGAGCAGGGGTGGGGCCAAGAGGCAGGAGTGCCTGGGCCCAGGGATGGAGATGAAAGGGCAGTGGCGGTGAGCGCCCAGCCCCCGGGGGCCGGGTGGTCTGAGAGTTGGTGCAGGAGATGCCACTGGAGTCCTGGCCCTGAGCAACCCAGAAAGCTGTGGTCAGACTCCCCCTAAGGACTTAAGAAGAGACTGAAGATGCCCTGAGGTGACAGGGAGGCCTTGATAGGGAACCACAGGGCTGGGTTTAGGGCAGGGGCAGTGGACAGAGCAGTGGGAAGGCAGAGGTGGTCTCTCATGGGTTCTGGTCCCCATATCACTCAATGGTGTCTCTGGGTCTGGACACTAGAGGGCGCTGGGGCTTTGTTCCTGGGGGATCAGAGCTGGACCAGCCCCCGGAGGAAGTGGAAGCCCATCTGTTCAGGGCTGTCAGCTGTGACTCCCCAAACCTGGGACCCCCTCTCTACTCGCCCCCCCCCCCCATACCAATGGCCCTCCTCAGGCACAGGGCCCTGCCCCAGGCCCAGGGAGAGATCAAATAGAAGGGGTCTCATGTGCATGAGTGGGCCCTCCCTCCGACAGACTATGAAGAGGGGAAGGGAGAAGTTTGGGGGAGCTCTGCTTCAGCTGTGGGGCACAGGAGGCAGGATTCCAGGATGACCTCCACCATGGCCTGGGCCCCTCTCCTCCTCACCCTCCTGGCTCACTGCACAGGTGACTGGATGAGGGACAGGGGAAGGGGCCTTGGGAAGACACATGGGCCCTGCTTCCTCCTCTTGTCTCTGGACCCAGACTCACCCTCTATGTGTCTCCCCCTCTTCCAGGATCCTGGGCCCAGTCTGTGCTGACTCAGCGTCCTCAGTGTCGGGGGCTCCGAACCAGAAGGTCACCCTCTCCTGCACTGGAAGCAGCTCCAACATTGGGGGGAATCATGTGAACTGGTACCAGCAGCAGCTCCCAGGAAAGGCCCCCAAACTCCTCATCAATGAGAATAGCAAACGACCCTCAGGCGTCCCTGATTGATTCTCTGGGTCCACGTCTGGCAGCTCAGCCTCCCTGACCATCACGGGGCTGCAGGCTGAGGACGAGGCCGACTATGACTGCCCGGCCTATGACGGGAGCCTCGATGCTCGCACAGTGGCCCAGGCTTGTGGGGAAGTGAGACAAAAACCCGCTGTCCGGCCGAGAGGGTCCGGGCAGTCCCACCCTCTGATGAGGTGGCTGTGCCTTTGCTGGGTGGACAGAAACAGGGCTGTCAGCCCCCCACCCACCCACCGGGAACTGTGTCTGCAAATCTGTCCTCACCGTGAACCTGCCTGTCAGGCCGCCCGGGGCAGCAGCACACGGTGAGCGTGTCTCAGCCTGAGCAGACCTTCCTGTGCCTCAGGGGCGGCTGCCTGGGCAGCCAGGACCGGGCAGGCCAGACCCAGGGCCCCGAGTACAGCTGTGCCTGCGTCAGCGCCCCTCAGGGAGGCCCCGTGTGTGTGCTGGGACCTGGGCTCCCCACACAGCCTGGGACCCCCTCCAGCACCAGAGCAGGCGCCTGTGTGTCCCTGATCCGCTCCCTGTGGCAAGTCTGGCACCTCGGGCTCTGTGAGCCCCGCTGGGAGGGCACTGAGGCCCAGGCTGCCTGTCCCGCCCTCCTGTGCCTGCAGCCCAGTGCCCACCCAGAGCCCGTCCTGGGGGGCTGAGGCCACAGGGAGCCTTTCTCACCCACCAGGAGCGGGTACCCCAGCCCCTGCCGCTCAGGCTCAGCCTGTGGCCTCTGCTTCTACTGCTCCTGCTCTCCCTTACTGCCCTCTAGAGACCAGGTCCCAGGGCAGCCCCTGGAGCCTGATGGGCCTCCTCCCTCTCCCCTCAGAGGCCTCACAGCAGCCTCTTCCTGGACACACGGCCTGACACCACCCAGGAGGCCCATCCCCATCAGCGGGGGATCCTGAGCCTCTTTTCCCTGAAGCCCCGGGTCTGAGCTGGGGACCATCTGTGGTCACTCCTGATCTGAACCCTGACGAGGGGACCTGTGTCTCCATCAGAGTCATTGACTGTGTCCAGGACCCTCCAGCCGTGTCCCCTTCCTCACTGATGCTCAGCAGGAGCGGCTGAGGCCTTTGTGCACAGAGAGGTCCCTCTGTTCTGTTGCCCAGCCCCGGGTTCTCAGGCTGCAGCCCCAGGGGTCCCTGGGAACAGCCGCTGTCCACGCCCTCGGTGCTGATCGCTGAACTCACCTCCTCCTGGGAGCTCCCTGCCTGCTCCTCCCGGGACCCTGAGCCATGAGGGGTGAGGGCCACAGTGTCAGCTCCTGGTCTTTGGGGACACACCCTCCTCCCGCCTCAGGGGCTCACATGCTACTGTGGGATGCTTCGTACGTGTGGGCGAGAGTGTCAGTCCCCACACCTGCCATCCCATCCCAATCCCCCGTTCAGCTTCTGTCTGAAATGAGGAAATGCGTATGAAAACACAGGGAGGGAATTTTTAAAATATAACCTCATGTTAGTACAGGAAGACAACGTTGGTACGAAGAAAGCAGAACACACAAATGGTGGAATACAAAGACATTTCCTAAAACTTAAACAACCCACGCGTTACAGACTCCACTGGTAAATGTGGAGCCCACCGAACCATTGTTTTTTTTAATGAATCAGTAACTCAAGTCAGATGACAATGGTTTGATGCCTTAAGTCATTTGAAATGTTGGCTGAATGGTCCTCCTTTGAATTCGACCATGATGGTATTTCTGGAAAGTTCTCTCTCCGTCACTGACCTGCACAGCCCCAGGAGCTCCTCACACCGAGCGGCTCCCTCACCTGTGACGGTGGACAGAGGCTCACTGTGTGTTTATTTGGGCAGCATCTTCCCTGGAGGAGAAACCACATTAGTTTGTCGTTTGTGAGTGTTTAAGCCCATCACACAGAGCCAGACCTGAGAGGGAACTGCTACGGGATCAACACAGAGAATCACATCCCAGAGTCTGGGCTCAGACCGTGGGGGTGGGAAGAGGGACAGAGACCTGGGAGCCCACAGCCAGCTGGGCTCTCATGGGTGTGGGGCAGAGGAGGGTGTGTCCTTTCGCCAGCAGGGGGCGCTGTGAGACTGCGGGTGATCAGCACACAGCTGTTCAGTGAGACCTTCACACACAGGCACCTGCACTGTGGGCTCCCTGCTGTCCCTGGGAGCTTGGCAGCGCCCCCTGAGCAGTCGCCTGTGTGTGGTCTCAGCAGGTGCTTCCCCTGAAGGTACCCCAAGGGGTGAGGCCACCTCCATGCCACTCAGTCTGGGGTGTGAGCTGAGCTCCAGCCCCAGGGCCCAGGGAGGGGCTAGGCAGTCCCTGGAGGGCCTCCCATTTGCATGGCAGCCCCTCCTCTGGCAGAGGGTGGGGGAGAAAAGGAGGCCTGGGCAGCCCAGCCCCACTGTGGGCTCAGGGCTGTGAGCACCATGGCCTGGACTCCTCTGCTCCTCGCGCTCCTCTCTCACTGCACAGGTAGGGACAGGCCTGGGACCAGGCTTCTTCCCTTCCCGCTCAGTCTCCTGGGAGCCTGCCCCTGGTCCCTGCCTTTCATTGACAAGTGTCTGTGTCTGCAGGGTCCCTCTCCCAGCAGCTGGTGGTGAATCAGCCACCCTCCCTCTCTGCATCTCCGGGAGCCACAGCCAGACTCACCTGCACTCTAAGTAGTGACATAAGTGTTGGTGGTAAATACATAAACTGGTTCCAGCAGAAGCCAGGGAGCCCTCCCCGGTATCTCCTGTACTACTACTCAGACTCAGACAAGCACCAGGGCTCCGGGGTCCCCAGCCGCTTCTCTGGATCCAAAGATGCCTCGGTCAATGCGGGAATCCTGACCATCTCGGGGCTGCAGCCTGAGGACGAGGCTGACTATTACTGTGCTACAGATCATGGCAGTGGGAGCAGCTTCCATTACCCACAGCGTCTGAGATGACGGGGAAGTGATACAAAAACCCTGGGCCCTGAGGTGGTGGCTGTGAGCCTCCCGTCAGCGAGGAGCGTCTGTGGGGCTTCTGGCAGGTGGGCTCCCTGCAGGGACCTGTGTCTCCGGGAGGAGGGAGGTCACACACGATGGAGCAGCAGCACAGGCGTCTCAGGAGCCCACACGGGAGGTCATGGAGCCCCGCCCACCACCTCGTGTAGGAGGAATTCTCACAAGAAGGAATATAATTATTTGGCTTCAATTTATCTTCAGTTGAGTCTGGACAGAGTGAAGCCAAACCCCAGAATCCTCTTTGTCTTTTATGTCTTCCTGAGCATGTCCTTGACATAAGCAACAACATCCTCACTGTCCTGAGGACTTTGCCCTGCTGAGACCTGACTGTGTGCTCACCGCACATGAGTGTTTCATCCTCCCCACTGCCACACTGCCTGTGGGCACGGGCACTTTTATAGTTGATGAAACTGAGTGAATACTTTTAGTTACAAATCTTTTAAAATATATTTTCATTGATTTCAGAGAGGATGTGGAAAGAAGAGAAATAGAAACACCAATGAGGAGAGTTAATCAGCTGCCCCCTGAACACCACCTCCTCGGATGTGAAAATGCAAGGCAGGCCTGGGCCCTGACCAGGAATGGAACCAGGATTTCCTGGTTCACTGGTCGATGCTCAACCACTGACCCTCCTGGCTGGGCTATGAATATCCTATATAATCCTATATAATAAAAGAGAAACATGCACAATGGACCGTACCTTTGCTCCTGATTGGCTATACTACCTGCCAATCAGGAGCAGGGGTGGGGCCAAGAGGCAGGAGTGCCTGGGCCCAGGGATGGAGATGAAAGGGCAGTGGCGGTGAGCTCCCAGCCCCCGGGGGCCGGGCGGTCTGAGAGTTGGTGTAGGAGATGCCACTGGAGTCCTGGCCCTGAGCAACCCAGAAAGCTGTGGTCAGACGCCCCCTAAGGACGTAAGAAGAGACTGAAGATGCCCTGAGGTGACAGGGAGGCCTTGATAAGGAACCACAGGGCTGGGCTTAGGGCAGGGGCAGTGGACAGAGCAGTGGGAAGGCAGAGGGGGTCTCTCATGGGTTCTGGTCCCCATGTCACTCAATGGTGTCTCTGGGCCTGGACACTAGAGGGCGCTGGGGCTTTGTTCCTGGGGGATCTGGGGTGATCAGAGCTGGACCAGCCCCCGGACAAATTGGAAGCCCATCTGTTCAGGGCTGTCATCTGTGACTCCCCAAACCTGGGTCTCCCTCTCTACCCGCCCCACCCCCTACCCATACCAATGGCTGTGCTCAGGCACAAGGCCCTGCCCCAGGCCCAGGGAGAGATCAAATAGAAGGGGTCTCATTTGCATGAGTGGGCCCTCCCTCCGGCAGACTATGAAGAGGGGAAGGGAGAAGTTTGGGGGAGCTCTGCTTCATCTGTGGGGCCACAGGAGGCAGGACTCAGGGATGACCTCCACCATGGCCTGGGCCCCTCTCCTCACCCTCCTGGCTCACTGCACAGGTGACTGGATGAGGGACAGGGGAAGGGGCCTTGGAAGACACAGGGGCCCTGCTTCCTCCTCATGTCTCTAGACCCAGAGTCATCCTGTCTGTGTCTCCCCGTCTTCCAGGATCCTGGGCCCAGTCTGTGCTGACTCAGCCGTCCTCAGTGTCGGGGGCTCCGAACCAGAAGGTCACCCTCTCCTGCACTGGAAGCAGCTCCAACATTGGGGGTAATCATGTGAACTGGTACCAGCAGCTTCCAGGAAAGGTGCCCAAACTCCTCATCAATGAGAATAGCAAATGACCCTCAGGCGTCCCTGATCGATTCTCTGGGTCCACGTCTGGCAGCTCAGCCTCCCTGACCATCAAGGGGCTGCAGGCTGAGGACGAGGCCGACTATGACTGCCCGGCCTATGACGGGAGCC
The DNA here is from genome assembly GCA_027563665.1 of Antrozous pallidus. Taxonomy (NCBI): domain Eukaryota; kingdom Metazoa; phylum Chordata; class Mammalia; order Chiroptera; family Vespertilionidae; genus Antrozous; species Antrozous pallidus. The sequence continues at coordinate 2,286,852 of CM050528.1, forward strand.
TCGATGCTCGCACAGTGGCCCAGGCCTGTGGGGAAGTGAGACAAAAACCCGCTGTCCGGCCGAGAGGGTCCGGGCAGTCCCACCCTCTGATGAGGTGGCTGTGCCTTTGCTGGGTGGACAGAAACAGGGCTGTCAGCCCCCCCAACCCCCACCCCCCGGGAACTGTGTCTGCAAATCTGTCCTCACCGTGAACCTGCCTGTCAGGCCGCCCGGGGCAGCAGCACACGGTGAGCGTGTCTCAGCCTGAGCAGACCTTCCTGTGCCTCAGGGGCGGCTGCCTGGGCGGCCAGGACGGGGCAGGGCAGACCCAGGGCCCCGAGTCCAGCTGTGCCTGCGTCAGCGCCCCTCAGGGAGGCCCCGGGTGTGTGCTGTGACCTGGGCTCCCCACACAGCCTGGGACCCCCTCCAGCCGCAGAGCAGGCGCCTGTGTGTCCCTGATCCGCTCCCTGGGGCAAGTCTGGCACCTTGGGCTCCCTGAGCCCCCCTGGGCGGCACCGAGGCCCAGGCTGCCTGTCCTGCCCTCCTGTGCCCGCAGCCCAGTGCCCACCCAGAGACCGTCCTGGGGGGCTGAGGCCACAGGGAGCCTTTCTCACCTGCCAGGAGGGGGCGCCCGAGCCCCTGCCGCTCAGGCTCAGCCTGTGGCCTCTGCTTCTCCTGCTCCTGCCCTCCCTTACTGCCCTCTAGAGACCAGGTCCCAGGGTAGCCCCTGGAGCCTGATGGGCCTCCTCCCTCTCCACTCAGAGGCCTCACAGCAGCCTCTTCCTGGACACACGGCCTGACACCACCCAGGAGGCCCATCCCCATCAGCGGGGGATCCTGAGCCTCTTTTCCCTGAAGCCCCGGGTCTGAGCTGGGGACCATCTGTGGTCACTTCAGACCTGAACCCTGACGAGGAGACCTGTGTCTCCATCAGGGTCATTGACTGTGTCCAGGACCCTCCAGCCGTGCCCCCTTCCTCACTGATGCTCAGCAGGAGCGGATGAGGCCTTTGTGCACAGAGAGGTGCCTCTGTCCCTGTTGCCCAGCCCCGGGGTTCTCAGGCTGCAGCCCCAGGGGTCCCTGGGAACAGCCGCTGTCCACGCCCTCAGTGCTGATCGCTGAGCTCACCTCCTCCTGGGAGCTCCCTGCCTGCTCCTCCCGGGACCCTGAGCCATGAGGGGTGAGGGCCACAGTGTCCTCTCCTGGTCTTTGGGGACACGCCCTCCCTCCCGCCTCAGGGGCTCACATGCTGCTGTGGGATACTTCGTACGTGTGGGCGAGAGTGTCAGTCCCCACACCTGCCATCCCATCCCAATCCCCCGTTCAGCTTCTGTCTGAAATGAGGAAATGCGTATGAAAACACAGGGAGGGAATTTTTAAAATATAACCTCATGTTAGTACAGGAAGACAACGTTGGTACGAAGAAAGCAGAACACACAAACGGTGGAATACAAAGACATTTCCTAAAACTTAAAAACCCCACGCGTTACAGACTCCACTGGTAAATGTGGGGCCCACCGAACCATTGTTTTTTTTAATGAATCAGTAACTCAAGTCAGATGACAATGGTTTGATGCCTTAAGTCATTTGAAATGTTGGCTGAATGGTCCTCCTTTGAATACGACCCTGAGGGTATTTCTGGAAAGTTCTCTCTCCATCACTGACCTGCACAGCCCCCAGGAGCTCCTCACACCGAGCGGCTCCCTCACCTGTGACGGTGGACAGAGGCTCACTGTGTGTTTATTTGGGCAGCATCTTCCCTGGAGGAGAAACCACATTAGTTTGTCGTTTGTGAGTGTTTAAGCCCATCACACAGAGCCAGACCTGAGAGGGAACTGCTACGGGATCAACACAGAGAATCACATCCCAGAGTCTGGGCTCAGACCACGGGGGTGGGAAGAGGGACAGAGAACTGGGGAGCCCACAGCCCGCTGGGCTCTCAGGGCTGTGGAGCAGGGGAGAGTGTGTCCACCCCCCAGCAGGGGGCGCTGTGAGACTGCAGGTGATCAGCACACAGCTGTTCAGTGAGACCTTCACACACAGACACCTGCACTGTGGGCTCCCTGCTGTCCTTGGGGGCTGGCGGCGTCCCCTGAGCAATGGCCTCTGTGTGGGCTCAGCAGGTGCTTCCTCCCGGGGCACCCAAGGGGTGAGCCCACCTCCATGCCCCTCAGTCTGGGGTGTGAGCTGAGCTCCAGCCCCAGGGCCCAGGGAGGGGCTGGGCAGTCACTGGAGGGCCTCCATTTGCATGGCAGCCCCTCCTCTGGCAGAGGCTGGGGGAGAAAAGGAGGCCTGGGCAGCCCAGCCCCACTGTGGGCTCAGGGCTGTGAGCACCATGGCCTGGACTCCTCTGCTCCTCGCGCTCCTCTCTCTCTGCACAGGTAGGGACAGGCCTGGGACCAGGCTTCTTCCCTTCCTGCTCAGTCTCCTGGGAACCTGCCCCTGGTCCCTGCCCATCACTGACAAGTGTCTGTGTCTGCAGGGTCCCTCTCCCAGCCTGTGCTGACTCAGCCGCCCTCCCTCTCTGCATCTCCGGGAGCCACAGCCAGACTCACCTGCACCCTGAGCAGTGGATTCAGTGTTGGCAGCTATGGTATATACTGGTACCAGCAGAAGCCAGGGAGCCCTCCCCGGTATCTCCTGTACTACTACTCAGACTCCAGTAAGCACCAGGGCTCCGGAGTCCCCAGCCGCTTCTCTGGATCCAAAGACGCCTCGGCCAATGCGGGAATCCTGACCATCTCGGGGCTGCAGCCTGAGGACGAGGCTGACTATTACTGTGCTACAGCTCATGGCAGTGGGAGCAGCTTGAGTTACTCACAGTGTCTCAGATGAGGAGGAAGTGAGACAAAAACCCCTGGGCCCGGAGCTGGTGGCTCTGAGCCTCCCGTCAGCGAGGAGCGTCTGTGGGCCTCTGGCAGGTGGGCTCCTCTGCAGGGACCTGTGTCCCGGGAGGAGGGAGGTCACACACGATGGAGCAGCAGCACAGGCGTCCCAGGAGCACACGCGGGAGGTCATGGAGCCCCGCCCACCACCGCGGCTCAGGGAAATTCTCAGAAGAGGGAACCTTTCTGAGTCAGAATCTCAGCTCTTTCCTCTCTTGTTGTGAGTTGTCTGCTCCTCACCCAGAGCTCTTCACTCCTGGCCCTTCTGGTCCCCAATGTGTGGGGAGTTCTTCCCGACAGCAGTTCTCTGCCACCAGCTGATGTCCTCCCACAGCACTCAGTCCTCACACCATCTGCCCAGAGATGTGACAGACCCGAAGTTAAAGGGCTAGTCCCCTTGACTGCCCGCAGACCAGATGCCAATCACAGGCAGGAGGTCCCAGGTTTCATACAACTTGTTGAGTGTTCATCGAAGAATCCCATAATTCTGTTCGTGGGTTCAATGAATTTGTGCATTGCATCTGAGTCCTCTCTCCTTCAAGCGAATGGGGGACTGGTGAAGGAATTCCAAGCTTCTAATCCTTCCGGCCTTTCCATGGCCCATCCTCACACTGGAGCCCACCCAGCGTCCCTCATCAGCAACAGGCATCCCTGTCCCCCAGGGAGTGACAAGGTTTCAGGAGCCTGTACCAGGGCCGAGACCAGCGTATGTTTCCTATCATCTCACACACTTGTCTGTGACTGCACATGGTCACCCCGACAGCCATGCTCCCCCAGAATTCATGTCATGTGTGTGAACCCTGTGTCACTCCTGACCCCTCACATCTGACATGTCAGTGTTCACCGTGGTCATGGACACAACCTTCTCCTTCTCTGAACAAATCCACAGAAGGTTGGTCCCAACCACCACAGACTCTCAGTCACACCCTCCTCCTTCTTCCCTCCTCTGCTGCTGCCTCCCTCACCTCCTCTCTCCCTGGGACTCCTCAGCTCTTAACTCCGGCCCCACGGGACGGTTTCAGGGAAAAGGGACAAGTTCCTGCTGTGGTTCCGTCCTCTAGAACCCCGTCCCTAAGGAGGGGGAGTCCCAGGAGCTAATCAGCATGGAGCCCCTTCAGAACCTGATTCCTCTCTCCCTCTCCCTGAGGCTGGAGGCTCCTCACCGCCCTCGGCCGGTCTCCTCACTGTGACCCGACATCACTGATCTTTGCAAAGAGGATGCGTCCCCCCACCGCTGCCTGTTTGCACCCGGGAGCTCCTGATGGAGCCGTTTCCCCGTCCAGGTTCCCGAGCCCCACCTGCCATCACTGGGGGGTAGGCAGGGATTTCCTTCTTCCTGAGAAAACTTTTTCTAAGAACATTGGGATCAAGACACGCACCCCCCGCCCCCACCCACCACACAGACTCATTTCACTCAGATCAGTGAAGTCCACACAGAAGCCCTTTTCCTGTAAATGTGCCCACTCTCATGGCCACCCCCAGTGAGGATCTGGAGGTAGCAGGGAGCTGGGGGCAAGCCAAGGGTATCACAGCAGAAACAGGGGGGGGGGCGGGGCTCACCCTGCCCTGTGCTTCATGAGGCCTGAAAGCCCCACATCCGAGGGTCATGAGCCTGTAGGGACAAAAGGTGACAGACACATTTCACACCACAGGACCCGGCTCCTAACTAGTGAGCAGCCCCTCTGAGCCCTCCACACCGGCCCCACGCCCCCGCCCCTGAGATGTGGGTGAGAAGCTCACTGAGCATTAGCTTTGCAACAGCTTTATGGAAAGTGACCCCCAATCACTGTTATCTACGTGCACTTTGCACTTTTCCTCAAAGAGGGCGCTGGACTAAACACTGCAGTCAGCACCACAGGGTCTCAGGTAACAGCAGCTGGAATGATCCCACACACATGTGAGCAGAGAGACCTGAAGCTGTGGGGCCTGTGGCCAGCAGGGGCCTCTGGGTACCTCTCTGTGGGCCTAGACTGAGGATGAGAGAGGATCCTTCCCTCAGAGGTGAGCCCAGTGCTGCCTGCAGGGGACTCAGCAGCTGTGTCCTCTCAGGCCTGGCTGCGCCCCCTCAGCAGGTCCGGGTGTGTGGTTTCAGCAGGTGCTTCCTCCCAGGGCTCCCCAAGGGGTGAGCCCACCTCCATGCCCATCAGTCTGGGGTGTGAGCTGAACTCCAGCCCCAGGGCCCAGAGAGGGGCTGGGCAGTCCCTGGAGGGGCTCCCATTTGCATGGCAGCCCCTCCTCTGGCAGAGGGTGGGGGAGAAAAGGAGGCCTGGGCAGCCCAGCCCCACTGTGGGCTCAGGGCTGTGAGCACCATGGCCTGGACTCCTCTGCTCCTCGCGCTCCTCTCTCTCTGCACAGGTAGGGACAGGCCTGGGACCAGGCTTCTTCCCTTCCTGCTCAGTCTCCTGGGAACCTGCCCCTGGTCCCTGCCCATCACTGACAAGTGTCTGTGTCTGCAGGGTCCCTCTCCCAGCCTGTGCTGACTCAGCCGCCCTCCCTCTCTGCATCTCCTGGAGCATCAGCCAGACTCACCTGCACCCTGAGCAGTGGCTTCAGTGTTGCTGGATACTGGATAGGCTGGTTCCAGCAGAAGCCAGGGAGCCCTCCCCGCTATCTCCTGGAATACAAATCAGACTCAGAGAAGCACCAGGGCTCCGGGGTCCCCAGCCGCTTCTCTGGATCCAAAGACACCTCGGCCAATGCGGGGCTCCTGACCATCTCGGGGCTGCAGCCTGAGGACGAGGCTGACTATTACTGTGCTACAGCTCTTGGCAGTGGGAGCAGCTACCGTTACCCACAGTGTCTGAGATGACGGGGAAGTGAGACAAAAACCCTGGGCCCCGAGGTGGTGGCTCTGAGCCTCCCGTCAGCGAGGAGCATCTGTGGGCCTCTGGCAGGTGGGCTCCTCTGCAGGGACCTGTGTCCCCGGGAGGAGGGAGGTCACACACGATGGAGCAGCAGCACAGGCGTCTCAGGAGCCCACACGGGAGGTCATGGAGCCCCGCCCACCACCGCGTGTAGGGGGAATTCTCACAAGAAGGAATATAATTATTTGGCTTCAATTTATCTTCAGTTGAGTCTGGACAGAGTGAAGCCAAACCCCAGAGTCCTCTTCGTCATTTATGGCTACCTGAGCGTGCACTGACATAAGCAATAACATCCTCACTGTCCTGAGGACTGAGCCCTGCTGAGACCTGTGTGCTCACCACACATGAATGTTTCATCCTCCTCACCGCCACACTGCCTGTGGTCATGGGCACTTTTATAGTTGATGAAACTGAGTGAATACTTTTAGTTACAAATCTTTTAAAATATATTTTCATTGATTTCAGAGAGGATGTGAAAAGAAGAGAAATGGAAACACCAATGAGGAGAGTTAATCAGCTGCCCCCTGAACACCACCTCCTCGGATGTGAAAATGCAAGGCAGGCCTGGGCCCTGACCAGGAATGGAACCAGGATTTCCTGGTTCACTGGTTGATGCTCAACCACTGACCCTCCTGGCTGGGCTGAATATCCTATATAATCCTATATAATAAAAGAGAAACATACACAATGGACCGTACCTTGGCTCCTGATTGGCTATTCTACCAGCCAATCAGGAGCAGGGGTGGGGCCAAGAGGCAGGAGTGCTGGGCCCAGGGGTGGAGATTGAAAGGGCAGTGGCGGTGAGCGCCCAGCCCCCGGGGGCCGGGCGGTATGAGAGTTGGTGCAGGAGATGCCACTGGAGTCCTGGCCCTGAGTAACCCAGAAAGCTGTGGTCAGACTCCCCCTAAGGACTTAAGAAGAGACTGAAGATGCCCTGAGGTGACAGGGAGGCCTTGATAAGGAACCACAGGGCTGGGCCTAGGGCAGGGGCAGTGGACAGAGCAGAGGTGGGAAGGCAGAGGTGGTCTCTCATGGTTTCTGGTCCCCATGTCACTCAATGGTGTCTCTGGGTCTGGACACTAGAGGGCGCTGGAGCTTTGTTCCTGGGGGATCTGGGGTGATCAGAGCTGGACCAGCCCCCTGAGAAAGTGCAAGACCATCTGTTCAGGGCTGTCAGCTGTGACTCCCCAAATCTGGGTCCCCCTCTCTACCCGCCCCACACCCACCCATACCAATGGCTGTCCTCAGGCAGAGGGCCCTGCCCCAGGCCCAGGGAGAGATCAAATAGAAGGGGTCTCATTTGCATGAGTGGGCCCTCCCTCCGGCAGACTATGAAGAGGGGAAGGGAGAAGTTTGGGGGAGCTCTGCTTCATCTGTGGGGCCACAGGAGGCAGGACTCAGGGATGACCTCCACCATGGCCTGGGCCCCTCTCCTCACCCTCCTGGCTCACTGCACAGGTGACTGGATAGGGGACAGGGGAAGGGGCCTTGGAAGACACATGGGCCCTGCTTCCTCCTCATGTCTCTAGACCCAGAGTCACCCTGTCTGTGTCTCCCCCTCTTCCAGCATCCTGGGCCCAGTCTGTGCTGACTCAGCCGTCCTCAGTGTCGGGGGCTCCGAACCAGAAGGTCACCCTCTCTTGCACTGGAAGCAGCTCCAACATTGGGGGTGGTTACAGTGTGAACTGGTACCAGCAGGAGCTCCCAGGAAAGGTGCCCAAACTCCTCATCAATGAGAATAGCAAATGACCCTCAGGCGTCCCTGATCGATTCTCTGGGTCCACGTCTGGCAGCTCAGCCTCCCTGACCATCACGGGGCTGCAGGCTGAGGACGAGGCCGACTATGACTGCCCGGCCTATGACGGGAGCCTCGATGCTCGCACAGTGGCCCAGGCTTGTGGGGAAGTGAGACAAAAACCCGCTGTCCGGCCGAGAGGGTCCGGGCAGTCCCACCCTCTGATGAGGTGGCTGTGCCTTTGCTGGGTGGACAGAAACAGGGCTGTCAGCCCCTCCCTCCCCCCACCCCCCGGGAACTGTGTCTGCAAATCTGTCCTCACCGTGAACCTGCCTGTCAGGCCGCCCGGGGCAGCAGCACACGGTGAGCGTGTCTCAGCCTGAGCAGACCTTCCTGTGCCTCAGGGGCGGCTGCCTGGGCGGCCAGGACCGGGCAGGGCAGACCCAGGGCCCCGAGTCCAGCTGTGCCTGCCTCAGAGCCCATCAGGGAGGCCCCGTGTGTGTGCTGTGACCTGGGCTCCCCACACAGCCTGGGACCCCCTCCAGCCGCAGAGCAGGTGCCTGTGTGTCCCTGATCTGCTCCCTGGGGCAAGTCTGGCATCTCGGGCTCTGTGAGCTCTGCTGGGCGGGCACTGAGGCCCAGGCTGCCTGTCCCGCCCTCCTGTGCCCGCAGCCCAGTGCCCACCCAGAGCCCGTCCTGGGGGGCTGAGGCCACAGGGAGCCTTTCTCACCCACCAGGAGCGGGTACCCCAGCCCCTGCCGCTCAGGCTCAGCCTGTGGCCTCTGCTTCTACTGCTCCTGCCCTCCCTTACTGCCCTCTAGAGACCAGGTCTCAGGGTAGCCCCTGGAGCCTGATGGGCCTCCTCCCGCTCCCCTCAGAGGCCTCACAGCAGCCTCTTCCTGGACACAAGGCCTGACACCACACAGGAGGCCCATCCCCATCAGCGGGGGGGTCCTCAGCCTCTTTGCCCTGAAGCCCCGAGTCTGAGCTGGGGACCATCTGTGGTCACTTCAGACCTGAACCCTGTCGAGGAGACCTGTGTCTCCATCAGGGTAATTAACTTGTGTCCAGGACCCTGCAGCCATACCCCCTCCTCACTGATGCTCAGCAGGAGCTGATGAGGCCTTTGTGCACAGAGAGGTGCCTCTGTTCTGTTGCCCGGCCCTGGGGTCTCAGGCTGCAGCCCCAGGGGTCCCTGGGAACAGCCGCTGTCCATGCCCTCAGTGCTGAGCTTTGAGCTCACCTCCTGGGAGCTCCCTGCCTGCTCCTCCTGGGACCCTGAGCCATGAGGGGTGAGGGCCAGTGTCTGCTCCTGGTCTTTGGGGACACGCCCTCCTCCCGCCTCAGGGGCTCCCATGCTGCTGTGGGACGCGTCGTACGAGTGGGGGAGAGTGTCAGTCCCCACACCTGCCAGCCCATCCCAATCCCCCGTTCAGCTTCTGTCTGAAATGAGGAAATGCGTATGAAAACACAAGGAGGGAATTTTTAAAATATAACCACATGTTAGGACAGGAAGACAACGTTGGTATGAAGAAAGCAGAACACACAAATGGTGGAATACAAAGACATTTCCTAAAACTTAAAAAACCCACGTGTTACAGACTCCACTGGTAAATGTGGAGCCCACCGAACCATTGTTTTTTTTAATGAATCAGTAACTCAAGTCAGATGACAATGGTTTGATGCCTTAAGTCATTTGAAATGTTGGCTGAATGGTCCTCCTTTGAATACGACCCTGAGGATATTTCTGGAAAGTTCTCTCTCCATCACTGACCTGCACAGCCCCCAGGAGCTCCTCACACCGAGCGGCTCCCTCACCTGTGACGGTGGACAGAGGCTCACTGTGTGTTTATTTGGGCAGCATCTTCCCTGGAGGAGAAACCACATTAGTATGTCGTTTGTGAGTGTTTAAGCCCATCACACAGAGCCAGACCTGAGAGGGAACTGCTACGGGATCAAAACAGAGAATCACATCCCAGAGTCTGGGCTCAGACCGTGGGGGTGGGAAGAGGGACTGAGACCTGGGAGCCCACAGCCAGCTGGGCTCTCAGGGCTGTGGGGCAGGTGAGTGTGTGTCCTCCCGCCAGAAGGTGGCGCTGTGAGACTGCAGGTGATCAGCACACAGCTGTTCAGTGAGACCTTTACACACCAATACTTGCACTGTGGGCTCCCTGCTGTCCTTGGGGGCTGGCAGCGTCCCCTGAGCAATGGCTTCTGTGTGGGATCAGCAGGTGCTTCCTCCCGGGGCACCCAAGGGGTGAGCCCACCTCCCTGCCCCTCAGTCTGGGGTGTGAGCTGAGCTCCAGCCCCAGGGCCCAGGGAGGGGCTGGGCAGTCCCTGGAGGGCCTCCCATTTGCATGGCAGCCCCTCCTCTGGCAGAGGGTGGGCGAGAAAAGGAGGCCTGGGCAGCCCACCCCCACTGTGGGCTCAGGGCTGTGAGCACCATGGCCTGGACTCCTCTGCTCCTCGCGCTCCTCTCTCTCTGCACAGGTAGGGACAGGCCTGGGACCAGGCTTCTTCCCTTCCTGCTCAGTCTCCTGGGAACCAGCCCCTGGTCCCTGCCCATCACTGACAAGTGTCTGTGTCTGCAGGGTCCCTCTCCCAGGCTGTGCTGACTCAGCCGCCCTCCCTCTCTGCATCTCCGGGAGCCACAGCCAGACTCACCTGCACCCTGAGGAGTGGCTCCAATGTTGGTGGCTACCACATATCCTGGTACCAGCAGAAGCCAGGGAGCCCTCCCCGCTATCTCCTGAGATTTACTTCAGACTCAGACAAGCACCAGGGCTCCGGGGTCCCCAGCCGCTTCTCTGGATCCAAAGACGCCTCGGCCAATGCGGGGCTCCTGCTCATCTCGGGGCTGCAGCCCGAGGACGAGGCTGACTATCACTGCGCTACTTACCATGGGGGTTCGCACAGTGTCTCAGATGACGAGGAACTGAGACAAAAACCTCTGGGCCCAGAGCTGATGACTGTTTGCCCTTTGGTTTCAATGACAGGAGCCCACCCAGCATCCTCTCATCAGCAATTGGCCCTCCTGTCCCCCAGGGAGCGACAAGGCTGCAGGAGCCTGTGCTGGGGCCCAGGGCCGAGACCAGCGTATGTTTCCCATCATCTCCCACACGGTGTCTGCAACTACACATGGTCACCCCGACAGCCATGCTCCCCCACACATTCATGTCACGTGTGTGAACCCTGTGTCACTCCTGACCCATCACATCTGACATGTTAGTGTTCACCCTGGTCCTGGACACAACCTTCTCCTTCTCTGAACAAACCCACAGAAGGTTGGTCCCAACCAGCACAGACTCTCCGTCACACCCTGCCTTCCCTCTCTTCTCTCCTCTGCTGCTGCCTCCCTCACCCCCCCCCCGCCTCTCGGGCTCCTCAGCTCTTAACTCCATCCCCTCAGGAGGGTTTCAGGGAAAAATGACAAGTATTTTCTGTAATTGAAAAGTTAAGAACTATTTAAAGTAAAAAAAAAAAAAAAAGCAGACATAAAGTTTTCTGGATTAATCCACTCTGTTAACTCCGTGTCCATCCTAGATGGAGGGTTTCTCAGACAACAGCTAACTCCTCCAGCATCGATCCACCTGCTTCTTACTTATGGATGGAATTATTCCCCTAGGAGGTGTCACAGTCTACATCACACTGACTATAGTAATATTAGTCACAGTACCCCTCCCCATTGTGGCTCAGTGCACAGAGCATCAGCCTGCGGGCTGAAGGGTCCTGGGTTCGATTCCGGTGAAGGGCATGTGCCTCCACTGCAGGCTCCTCCTGGTCCAGGTCCCGGTCTGGGCATGAACAGGAGGCAGCCAATCAATGTGTCTCTCAGATCCATGTTTCCCTCTGTCTCTCCTCTCCCTTCCACTCTCCCTAACAACCCACGGGAAATACCCTGGGGAGAGGATCAACAAACCCCACACACAGATCTCAGTCACCTTAGACGTGGTCCCAGCACTGGCCACACAGGCTGGGAACCCGTTATCACCAGCGGCCAGGTCAGAGGTCAGGACATCAGAGCCATGGACAAGGCCAGAGCTTGACCGAGGCAGGAGAGGCAGGAGCGAGGGGCCACCTAGGGGGGCTGAGGGAGCCCCATGTGCGGGACTGTCAGGCACCGCCGAGCTGGGGACTGAGCTCTGTGCTCACAGAGGAGAAGCTGGCCCAGAGTCTCCTGAGCAGAACCTCCTGCTCCCACCTTCCCACAGGTGCTGGCCCGCAGCTGCCTCTCCCAGGCGGCTCCCAGGGGACAGCGGGGTGCCTCTTCCACCCACATACGGAGCCCAGTCCCCTTATTCCTGCACAGGGAGGGGTGCGGCCAGAGGACAAGCTGGGACCGGACCTCCACGACCAGCCCGTTATTGGGCAAGGCCGCCAGGGGGCGCAGGGCTGCCCCAGTCCACTCTCCACCCTGCTGTGCACCTGGTCTGCACCCTCTCCTCCTCTGGCTTCCCTTCCACTCCCCCAGGTCTGACCTGTGCCCTGTGTCCCCCAGGGGGCACTGTTGTAGAGGCCCCTGCTGGCTGCTCCCTGTTGCTCAGCTGTGCCCCTCCCCGCCCCACCCCCAGCCGCAGGCAGGTCTCCTGTGGGAATAAGGTCCCCATCTTCAGTCTCTTCTCTCTGGTGGAACCAAGGCCAAGTGTGAGGGGAGGAGCCCGACCAGCCTGCAGACAGGGGGCATTTGCATGGAGCCTCCCCCTCAGAATCAGGGCTTATAAGAGGGTGAGGGCTCAGGGCTGGCCGTGGGGCTCAGGAAGCAGAGTGTGGGGCGTGTCCACCATGGATCCGGCTCCCCTTCTCCTCGCCCTCCTGGCTCACTGCACAGGTGGTGCTTGAGGGGATTCGGGGGCGGGGGGGCACCTGTTTATCACCTGGGAGCACGACCTCTCCCTCCCTGGGTCCGGGGTCTGTGCTGTCCCCTCTGATGTCTGTGTCCCCCTCCTTGCAGGGTCCTGGGCCCAGTTTGTGCTGACTCAGCCCCGCTCTGTGTCGGGGTCTCCGGGACAGAAGGCCGTCATCTCCTGCACCCGCAGCAGCGGCAGCATTGGGGATAACTATGTGCACTGGTACCAGCAGCGCCCTGGCAGTGCCCCCACCATGGTGATCTACAGAGATAACGAAAGGCCCTCGGGGGTCCCCGATCGGTTCTCGGGCTCCATCGACAGCTCCTCCAATGCCGCCCACCTGACCATCTCGGGGCTGCAGCCCGAGGACGAGGCCGACTACTACTGTCAGTCTGGTAGTAGCACAGTGATTCAGACCCATGGGGAAGTGAGACAAAAACCCCAGAGCCTCCCTCCTGGGGCTGCCTTCACCTGCCCCACCAGGGGGTGCTCTCTGCTGCCTCCTGCTGGGAAGTGTGTGTTGCGATGGAGGCTCTGAGTCCCTCTGTGTCATTCTGGTCTCCCCTCTGTCTGATGGATGGCGCCCTGTGTCCTGTGCAGTCACTCCCTGGGGGCGGGTAGTTCAGAACAGGGCTCTGGGCCTGGGTCCTTCTGACAAAGGGGCGGGGTGAGGCCTGAGGAGGGGCCTGCTCTGTGCCTGTGGGACCTCTGGAAGCTTCCTCCGGGCTGTACCCCTCATGAGCCAGTAGCCCCCTGTTGTCTAAGTCGTGCCAGCAAGTGCCCCTCCACACATTTCCCAGCACCCCCCGGGGCAGGGGAGCCACCGGCCTCTGGGAACCACTCATTTAACAGGAAATGTGCTCGGCCACCAGGAGGCCTTGTCTGTGACTCCTGTTCATGCCACTGAGCTGGACAAAGGGGGCGAGAGGGGCGTCTCTCTGTGCGGCTGCCCTCCCACCTGTCAGACCAACAACCCCATCGAACTCACGTGAGGTCAGAGACCTGGGACCCACCCACAGAGACTCTCCTCTCCCCGGAGTGTGGAGCCCAGTCTGTGGCCGGACTAGGTGTGCAGTTCACATGTTTAACCGTCATACAAAGCACATGACAATATAAGAGGCCCCCTCACTGATTCCCTCCGTGAGGGAGTTTCCCACATGGGGTTGGACGATGAAGAGAAACATGGCCAAGTTGTGTCCTCTCACTGTGCCCATTGCAGATGGCTGAGACCCAGGGGACAGCAGCACAGGTGGGTGCAGGCCCAGGAGCCCCCTTTACCGGTGACAGTCTGACTCCGTCCAGCCCCCTCTTCTAGGCCGGGTGGGGGCAAATTCCCGCTCCGGGCAGGTCCTCAGGCTCATCCCACTGTTCTGTAAACTCATGAGAGGCTGCCCAGGTGTTTGCTCGCTGAGGCAATGCCACTTTGCAGGACGGGCTAGGACAGTGGTCGGCAAACTCATTAGTCAGCAGAGCCAAATATCAACAGTACAACCATTGAAATTTCTTTTGAGAGCCTAATTTTTTAAAACTTAAACTATATAGGTAGGCACATTGCATTAACTTAAGTAGGGTACTCCTAATTTTGTGGAAGAGCCACACTCAAGGAGCTAAAGAGTTGCATGTGGCTCGCGAGCCGTAGTTTGCCCACCACCGGGCTAAGGCGGGGCCACCAGGCTGCAGCAGGCAGATGAGGTGGTGATTGGTCCCCTTGCTGGGTGGGGAGTGTCACTGTGGACAAGGTGTGAGGAAGGCTGATTCCTCTCTGGGTTCCTGGCTCTCCTCTCTCACCTGGAGGAATGCCCGCCTAGGGCAGCAGGGGGCGCTGCAAGACAGCTCTGCAGAGGGTCTGCTGGGCCCTCTCTCAGCTGCAAACCCAGCCACCTGTTCCTAATCTGGGTTCCTCTGCCAGGCGCCCCTGAGGACCTGAGGGAGCCCCAGACCAGGGTGGCCTCAGACCCTCCCTTCACAGGACCCCAAATAGCCGATGTGATCGGGATTAGAAAAAAGAACAAAGGAATCATTCACAAATTACACTGACTTTAGATTACCCTACAGACCACCGATAATCCAAACAACATGTTATTTCAACAAAATAAAAGAAACGAAACAGACACACTGACCAGTGGGCCAGAACTGAGAGCCCAGAATAACAAACCCACATGCTTATGGCAAACACCTTTGACGAAGCAGCAAAACACACAGAGAAATGAAAGCCTCCTCCACCAATGGAGCGGGGAAAGCACAGGCCCCAGAACGACCCCGATTCTGCCCGTCCTCGGTCCAAACCTGAAACAAAAAGACCCAAAATAAACACCCGGAACCGTAACTACGCGGACAGAACATGGGGGTGAAGCTTATGGATCGCAGTCTCAGAGAAGGTTTTGTGGGTTTGACCCATAGGCAGGGGAAGGAAAGGAAAGATATAGGACTGGGACCGTATCACACAATCTTCATCTCCATCCCAGAATAATAAATTCTGAACAGCAAGAGGAACGTCCAGAGAAGGTGATTGGAGCATTTAACAATAAAAGCAATATCATTTACGATTATCCTAGAGGCCTGGTGCTCAAAATTCATGCATGGGGGTTGGTGTGTCCCTCAGGCAAGTCTGCACCCTCTCCAGTCTGAAACCCCTCGAGGGATGCCCAACTGGCCATGTACGCCCAATCCCACTGGGCCTAAAAGGCCAGTCAGACATCCCTCTCATTATCCAGACTGCTAGCTCCCAACCACTCACCTGCCTGTCAGTCTGATTGCCCCTAACCGCTCTGCCTACCAGCCTGATCACCCCCTAAGTACTCCCCTGCCAGCCTGACAGATGCCTAACTGCTCCCTTGCCAGCACAATTGCCCCTAACTGCCCTGCCCTGCTGAACTGGTCTACTCCCAACTGCCCTCTCCTGCAGGTTTGATTGCCCCTAACTGTCCTCCCCTACTGGCCTGGTCCCCCGGCAACTGTCCTCCCCTGCAGGCCTGATCGCCCCCAACTGCCCTCCCATGCCGGCCATCTTGGGTCCACGTGGGGGCGGCCATTTTGTGTGTTGGAGCGGTGGCCAATTTTCATATTACCTCTTTATCAGATAGAATAGCTGTGAAATACCAAAGGCTACATCTGAAAAAATGTAAAGTATTGAACATGGAAAGCTAGAAAACATTGCAAGAGGAAGGAAAGAAAATTTGAAGAAATAAACAGGTATTCCTACTTTGTGGATAGAAACACTGAATTTGGTTATGATATTGATTCTTCCTAAGTTTATTTTTAATTTTTTTTTAAATTTCTAAATTTATTGATCAGGAGCTGGTACCAACAACTTCCTGATACAAAAATAAGCAAAGAGCGCAAGACACTATACACAAATAAAGACACAAAAACTCTGAAGATACTCCTAGAAAACAGATTTCAGTAATACATAAGAAGAAGCATACACGGACAATGTATTAAAACCAAAGCACCTGGGCCTCAAGCCATGGCTGTGTGCACAGAGACAGTGACCTGGGGAGCTGAAGGCCCAGCTGGGCTCCCCGGGTTTGGACCAGGAGGAGCTGTGTGTCCTGTGACCAGCAGGGGGCGCTGTGGGCCGTGGCCCAGCTGCTCATGAGGACCATTCACTCACAAGGGACTGGGCCTGACAGTTGGGCCCTGAGCTCACTGATGGGGAATCAGCAGCTGTGTCTTCTGTGGCAGGAAAAAGTCAGCTGAGTGGGGGGCCTTGTGTGGTCTCAGCAGGTGCTTCCTCTCAGGGCCCCCAAAGGGTGAGCACACCTCCATGCCCCTCAGTCTGGGGTGTGAGCTGAGCTCCACACCCTGGTTCCAGGGCCCAGGGAGGGGCTGGGCAGTCCCTGGAGGGACTCCTATTTGCATGGCAGCCCCTCCTCTGGCAGAGGGTGGGGGAGAAAAGGAGGCCTGGGCAGCCCAGCCCCACTGTGGGCTCAGGGCTGTGAGCACCATGGCCTGGACTCCTCTGCTCCTCGCGCTCCTCTCTCTCTGCACAGGTAGGGACAGGCCTGGGACCAGGCTTCTTCCCTTCCTGCTCAGTCTCCTGGGAACCTGCCCCTGGTCCCTGCCCATCACTGACAAGTGTCTGTGTCTGCAGGGTCCCTCTCCCAGCCTGTGCTGACCCAGCCGCCCTCCCTGTCTGCATCCCTGGGAGCCACAGCCAGACTCACCTGCACCCTGAGCAGTGGATTCAGTGTTGGAAGCTACAGGATATACTGGCACCAGCAGAAGCCAGGGAGCCCTCCCCGCTATCTCCTGTACCACCACACAGACTCAGACAAGCACCAGGGCTCCGGGGTCCCCAGCCGCTTCTCTGGATCCAAAGACGCCTCGGCCAATGCGGGGCTCCTGCTCATCTCGGGGCTGCAGCCCGAGGATGAGGCTGACTATTACTGTGCTACATACCACGGCAGTGGGAGCAGCTTCCGTTACCCACAGTGTCTGAGACGACGGGGAAGTGAGACAAAAACCCCTGGGCCCCGAGGTAGAGGCTCTGAGCCTCCCGTCAGCGAGGAGCGTCTGTGGGCCTCTGGCAGGTGGGATCCTCTGCAGGGACCTGTGTCCTGGGAGGAGGGAGGTCACACACGATGGAGCAGCAGCACAGGTGTCCCAGGAGCACACGGGGGAAGAAAATTCTCAGAAGAAGGAACATTTCTGAGTCAGAATCTCAGCTCTTTCCTCCTGTTGTGAGTTGTCTGCTCCTCACCCAGAGCTCTTCCCTCCTGGCCCTTCTGGTCCCCAATGTGTGGGGAGTGTCTTCCCGACAGCAGTTCTCTGCCACCAGCCGATGTCCTCCCACAGCACTCAGTCCTCACACCATCTGCCCAGAGACGGTGTCAGACCCGCAGTTAAAGGGCCAGTCCCCTGACTGCCTGTGGGTCAGGTGCCCATCACAGGCAGGAGGTCCCAGGTTTCACACAACTTCTTGGGTATAAATCAAAGGTTCCCAGGAAAACTCCCGTGATTTCAATTAAGTTATTGTATTAATTTGCTAATGCAACCTGAGCCCTCTCCCCTTTAACCTAATGGGGACAGGTGAGGGACTCCCAAGCTTCTAATCCTCCCGGTCTCTCCAGTGGCCCGTCCTCACCCAGGAGCCCACCCAGTGTCCCCTCGTCAGCAACAGACCCGCCCATCCCCCTGGGAGCGACAAGGCTGCAGGAGCCTGTGCTGGGGCAAGAGGCGGAGACCAGCGTGTGTTTCCCATCATCTCACACACTGTGTCTGCAACTACACATGGTCACCCCGACAGCCATGTTCCCCACACATTCATGTCACGTGTGTGAACCCTGTGTCACTCCTGACCCATCACATCTGACATGTTAGTGCTCACCTTGGTCATGGACACAATCTTCTCCTCTGAACAAACCCACAGAAGGTTGGTCCCAACCAGCACAGACACTCAGTCACACCCTCCTCCCCTCTTCCCTCCTCTGCTGCTGCCTCCCTCACTTCCTCTCTCCCTCCGGCTCCTCAGCTCTTAACTCCGTCCCCACGGGAGGGTTTCAGGGAAAAGGGACAAGTTCCTTCTGTGGTTCTGTCCCTCAAGCCTTCCTGTGGTTCTGTCCCCCAGGCCTCTTCTCTAGGGAGGGAGAGTCCCAGGAGCTAATCAGCATGGAGTCCCTTCAGAACCCAATTCCTCTCTCCCTCACCCTGAGGCTGTCGGCTCCTCACTGCTCTCGGCCGGTCTCCTCACTGTGACCAGACATCACTGATCTTTCCAAAGAGGATGCGTCCCCCACCGCTGCCTGTTTGCACATGGGAGCTCCTGATGGAGCCATTTCCTCCTCCAGCTTCCCGAGCCCCACCTGCCATCACTGGGGGGCAGGCCAGGGATTTCCTTCTTCCTGAGAAAACCTTTTCTAAGAACATTGGGATCAAGACACGCACCCTCCCGCCCCCACCCATAGCACAGATTCATTTCACTCAGATCAGCGACGTTCACACAGAAGCCCTTTTCCTATAAATGTGCCCACCCCTGGCCACCCCAAGGGAGGATTTGGGGGTCACAGGAAGCTGGAGGGCGGGATCTGGTGTCAGCACAGAAACAGTGGGCCCAGGGCTCACCCTGCCCTGTGCTTCCTGAGGCCCGAAGGACCCACATCTCAGGGTCATGTGCCTGTAGAAATGAAAGGGGACAGAGGCCTCTCACCCCACAGAACCCGCCCCTAACGTAGTGACCAGCCCCTGTGAGCCCCCCACACCGGCCCCACTGCCCCTGCCCCTGAGCTGTGGGTGAGAAGCTCACTGAGCATTAGCTTCCCAACAGCTCCATGGAAAGCGACCCCCAATCACTGTGTTATCTACGTGCACTTTGCTCCTTTCCCCAAAGAGGGCCCTGAGACTACACACTGCAGTCAGCACCACAGGGTCTCATTCAACAGCAGCTGGAATGAGCCCACACATGTGAGCAGAGAGATCTGAAGCTGTGGGGCCTGTGGCCAGCAGGGGGCGCTGGGGACTGCTCTGTGGGCCTCACACTGCAGTTGAGGGAGGACCATTCACTCAGAGAGGAGCCCTGTGCTGCCTGCAGGGGACTCAGCAGCTGTGTCCTCTCAGGCCTGGCAGCGCCCCCTGAGCAGGTCCCTGTGTGTGGTCTTGGCACATGCTTCCTCCCAGGGCCCCCCAAGTGGTGAGCCCACCTCCATGCTCCTCAGTCTGGGGTGTGAGCTGAGCTCCAGCCCCAGGGCCCAGGGAGGGGCTGGCACTCCCTGGAGGGACTCCCATTTGCATGGCAGCCCCTCCTCTGGCAGAGGGTGGGGGAGAAAAGGAGGCCTGGGCAGCCCAGCCCCACTGTGGGCTCAGGGCTGTGAGCACCATGGCCTGGACTCCTCTGCTCCTCGCGCTCCTCTCTCTCTGCACAGGTAGGGACAGGCCTGGGACCAGGCTTCTTCCCTTCCTGCTCAGTCTCCTGGGAACCTGCCCCTGGTCCCTGCCCATCACTGACAAGTGTCTGTGTCTGCAGAGTCCCTCTCCCAGCCTGTGCTGACCCAGCCGCCCTCCCTGTCTGCATCTCCGGGAGCCACAGCCAGACTCACCTGCACCCTGAGCAGTGGATTCAGTGTTGGTGGATACTGGATACGCTGGTTCCAGCAGAAGCCAGGGAGCCCTCCCCGGTATCTCTTATGGTACAAATCAGACTCAGAGAAGCACCAGGGCTCCGGGGTCCCCAGCCGCTTCTCTGGATCCAAAGACGCCTCGGCCAATGCGGGAATCCTGACCATCTCGGGGCTGCAGCCTGAGGACGAGGCTGACTATTACTGTAGCACATGGGACGGCAGCTCTAAGACTCGCACAGTGGTCCAGACCCACAGGGAAGTGAGACAAAAACCTCCTCTCTGCTCCCCTGGCCTGAACTTGGCCCTGCTGGCGGCTCTGCCAGTTCTGGCTCAGCCCTGACTGTGCTGATCTGTGTCCATCCGGCCCCGGGTTCTCCTTGGACCCGTGGTCCCGACAGGGTCACAGCTTTGACGTCAGGTCAGCGTCTCCATTGATTTGTGGCTCATGTCATGTTTGCCGAGCTCACGTTCTCACAGGGGACATTCCTCAGGGATAGAGGTTCCCATGGAGTCATTTGAGGAGGTGGAATCAGATCCATTCAGGACCCTGCTGTGCACATGGTCCCTGCATGTCCCCTGTTCCTCCTCCTCCTCCTCCAGGGACCGGGGCCCAGGACACACAGCACGGCCTCTGCCCTGGCCGAGGCAGCAGCACTGGGAGGAAAGGTGTCATTTGGATCCCTCAGCACCGGTGACATCTCATCCACACTCTGCACCCGATGACACAGCCACAGCCTCAGGACATGGGGGTCCTCAGCCCGGCGGGCGTGGCTCAGTGTTTGAGCATCGACCTATGACCCAGGAGGTCAGGGTAGTATTCCGGGTCAGGGCACAGGCCCAGGTGTTAGGCTTGAACCCCAGTGGGGGCCGTACAGGAGGCAGCCAGTCGATGATCCTCTCTCATCATTGATATTTCTCTCTGTCTCTCTGCCTCTTCCTTCCTCTCTGACATCAATAAAAACATATTTTAAAACATAAAGGAATGTTATTCTCATTTTGGGCTCCATGTCAGCTACAGCAGAGGCCCCTGGTCAGAGCTGGAGGACGAGGCTGAGCATCACTGACCAGCCCAACCCCAGACACCGCCCTCCTCCCAGCACAGCCCGGGGGTGAGTCCCCTTCCTGGGCTCCCAGTCTCTCCCCTGGGGGAGCTGACTCCAGGTGGAATCACCATCATCATCATCATCGTCACATTTCAGAGTGTTTGTTCAGTGAGCACAAGAGAAATGAGTTGGCAGCTCATCTCCTTGCAGTCCTCCCACCCTCACCCTCGGGTCAGCAGGAGGTCTCGGGTTCTGGTAACTTCTCTGGGGGGCAGGACAGACAGAGCTGAGCACAGCTGAGTCCCTGGAGGAGGGGAGGTCACTGTCCTCACCCCAAGGTCAGGAGCGCCCTCTGCAGCCTTGGGCGGGAGTCCTGGGGGGCACTATGGTGCCTGCAGGCCCTGCTCTGAGGCGGGTCTGTCCTGAACCAGAAGGAAGGTCTTCGGGGCTTCCCCAGCGATTTCTCAGGGGCCTGGACAGGAAGGCTGGGTCTCAGGTCCAACCCACCTCCCATGGCTGTGCTCTTAAAGGGCCAGACTGGTGATCTCACAAAACGGCCCCAAACAGGCATTGAGGGTTTCCTGTGCGGTTTTCCTCTCCATCGATCTGCCCATGTCCCCCCCCCCCAGGCACTCACTGTCCTCAGCTCTTTGTGTGGCAACTGCCTGGGGACCAGGAAGAGATTGCTCTCCCCAAAGCCACGCCCACCTCATCACAAAGGGCCTGGCCCAGAAGACACTGTTTTATCAGCCAACACCCCCTTCATTAGAGGGATGAGCACATCCCAGAGACAGACATGAGGGACAGGATTTCAGGAGCCGCTCCCATCTGTGAATGGGGTGAGGCCCAGGGAGTGTCCCAAGCTCATGCCCCTTGTCCATCCCCAACACCCCTAGGACCCTCAGCACCATAACTTCTCACCTGAGGGCTGGGTCACAGCTCACTCTTTATGAACATGTGAGGCAGCGTTTCTAACTGTCTCCCGGACCATCACCTCTCAGTGACGTCCATGCTGGCTCCTCCCCCGGCTGGGCCCAGGAGTGAGACGCTGCAGAGAGCACCAGTGTCTGTGCCAGTCGGACCAGGATGTGGGGACAGGACAGTGACCTGGGGAGCAGCAGACACCAGCTGGGCCTCAGGGCTTTGGTCCAGGGTGATGTAGTGTGTCCTGTGGCCAGCAGGTGGCGATGTGGGATCACCTTGTGGACCCAACACTGCTGCTCACTGAGGATTTTCTACTCACAGGACCTTTGGGCTGGTGGGTGTGCCCTGTGCCCCTGATGCGGACCAGCTGTGTCTTTGCTGGCACCGCCCCTGAGCAATAGCCTCTGTGTGTCTTAGCAGGTGCTTCCTCCCATGCCCCCCCAAGGGCTGAGTCCACCTCCATGCCCCTCAGTCTGGGGTGCTAGGTGAGCTCCAGCCCCAGGGCCCAGGGAGGGGCTGGGCAGTCCCTGGAGGGGCTCCCATTTGCATGGCAGCCCCTCCTCTGGCAGAGGGTGGGGGAGAAAAGGAGGCCTGGGCAGCCCAGCCCCACTGTGGGCTCAGGGCTGTGAGCAGCATGGCCTGGACTCCTCTGCTCCTGGCGCTCCTCTCTCTCTGCACAGGTAGGGACAGGGTGAGACCAGGCTTCTTCCCTTCCTGCTCAGTCTCCTGGGAACCTGCCCCCGGTCCCTGCCCATCACTGACAAGTGTCTGTGTCCGCAGGGTCCCTCTCCCAGCCTGTGCTGACTCAGCCGCCCTCCCTCTCTGCATCTCCGGGAGCCACAGCCAGACTCACCTGCACCCTGAGCAGTGACCTCAGTGTTGGTGGTAAAAACATATTCTGGTACCAGCAGAAGCCAGGGAGCGCGCCCAGGTTTTTCTTGTACTACTACTCAGACTCAGACATGAAGCTGGGGCCTGGGGTCCCCAGTCGAGTCTCCGGATCCAAAGATGCCTCGACCAACACAGCGCATCTGCTCATCTCGGGGCTGCAGCCTGAGGACGAGGCTGACTATTACTGTCAGGTGTATCACAGCGGTACTGAGCACAGTGACACACCCAGATGGGGAAGTGGGACAAAAACCCTCGGACGGGTGCTCTACACGCTTCTGACACGTTCGATGCGGAGTTACTTACAGTCACGGAGATGACGGCCGTGCCCATTCGGGATGAAAATGGCGGAAACTGGAATTTTTTCATTTTTTCACTCAGGCCCATGGAGACTAACAGGGTAACACAAATGCTGGCCTCGATGTCAACAAATACAAACAAGCTTCTGCGTCAAAGGCTTTGTAGACCAGAGGGTGATGCCCAGAGGGGGTCAGAGGTCGTGGATGAGAATATGTCCATTTCCAGGATACAGAGCAACCCCCGCCTCTCCCAGCCCAGGGGGCGCTGTTGGCCTCCACACAGGAAAGGAATCTAAGACTCTGATCCTGGTGCCAGCCTTTCTCCCAGGGGGGAGGGCACCAGACACAGTGCCTGTGCCTGTGCCCAGCTGCGGCCTCTGCGTGACCTGCCTTCACACCCAGATGTTGTCCCTGGGCCCCCTGTACCAGCCCCCTGTACCAGCCCCCCCTTGTACCAGGCCCCCTGTACCAGCCCCCTGTACCAGCCCCCCCTTGTACCAGGCCCCCTGTACCAGCCCCCTGTGCCAGCCCCCCCCTGTACCAGGCCCCCTGTACCAGCCCCCTGTACCAGCCCCCTTATACCAGCCCCCTGTGCCAGCCCCCTTATACCAGCCCCCTTGTACCAGGCCCCCTTTTACCAGTCCCCCTGTACCAGCCTCCCTGTACCAGCCCCCCCCTCATACCAGGCCCCCTGTACCAGCTCCCCTGTACCAGCCCCCCTGTACCAGCCCCCCTGTATAAGCCCCCCCTGTACCAGGCCCCCTGTACTGGCCCCCCCTGTACTGGCCCCTGTACCAGTCCCCCTGTACCAGCCCCTGCCCTGTACCAGGTCCGCTGTACCAGCCCCCTTGTACCAGGCCCCCTGTACCAGCCCCCCACCCCGCACCAGGCCCCCTGTACCGGCCCCCCTGTACCAGCCCCCCCTGTACCAGGCCCCCTGTACCGGCCCCGCTGTACCAGCCCCCCACCCCGTACCAGGCCCCCTGTACCGGCCCCCCTGTACCAGCTCCCCTGTACCAGCCCCCCTGTACCGGCCGCCCTGTACCAGCCCCCCACCCCGTACCAGCCCCCCTGTACCAGCCCCCCTGTACCAGGCCCAGGTGCCCGGCCTAGGGCCCCACACGCAACTTTTGACTTTGCTGCTGTCACTGGTGATGTTTCTTCACAGAGTGACGGAAGCTGCCCACGGGGCCCGGAATCCGCTGCCCGCTCCCCGGGAGAGACCCCTATCTTGGGAAATAAAACGGGGGTTTCTAAGTGCTGTTGTTTGCTTGTTTGTTTGTTTTTACTGGACATTGCACCCCATTCTGGCTTAGAAACTCTATGTCCCTGCCCTTTGAGACCCTTTTCAAACCCCATTCATGTGAAACGTAAACATACTGGAGCCTTAGAAGGTGAGGAGAATAAATGTGGTTCATTTTATTTTAGTTTTTCAGTTTCTCAGAAATATGTTGTTACTGATTTCAGAGAGAAAGGGGAGGGCGGAGGCTGGGCGGACGCAGCCCCGTGCTGGGCAGGCCTCGGGCAGAGGGCACCGTGTCCCCAGTCCGCAGCAGCTTGGGGGACGGACATGCCCTGGAACTGCCCGCCCTGGGCCTGTGCCCCCCCCCCCCTCCCCATGGCCCCTGACCTGAGCAAGGCCCTCCGAGTGCCCCCAGGTCCTGCTCCACCCACACTCCTCTGAGCCGCCGCCCATGGCCGCCTCGGGGAGCAGCCTGCACGCACGCACGCACGCAGCCAGCTGCTCCTGTGGGTCTGAGGGCCCGGACGGGGCTCCATGCTGGGGAGGGAAGCATCGGGGACCCCACGGAGGGACAGGGTCGGGTGAGGTTTCCTGTGGCAGCAGAGCCAGAGGTCTGTCCCGGCTCGGCGGGGGCGAGTCACACCGTCTGTCCCTCGGGGGCGCCCAGGCCCGGGACACGGGCATCCAGAGGGTCCGAGCCCCTGGCTGAGCCCAGGCCCAGCTCCACTCCTCGGTCCTGCGCCCCCCGGGCAGCTCGTCCCCGATCCTGGTGCTCTCCGCAGGCGCCTGTGCCCAGGAGAGTGGGGACCCGCCTGTGGTCTGCGAGCTGCCCGTGACCCTGAGCCAGTGAGGGCGCTGCTCCCGGGCAGAGAGCTTCTTCCTTCGGGTCTGGTGTCCTTACCTCAGGCCAGAGAAGGAAGGGCACTTTTTAAAAATTTTATCTTTGTTATTGAAAGTGTTACAGACTCCCCCTGCCATTCCCTCGCTGTGAGCACCGTTTCCAACCAACCAGTTCACTCCCCGGTCCTCCCCAAGTTGGAGTTGGGTCCTCCCCCTCAACAGCCCATTTGCTGGTTCTCCTGGAGTTCTGCGTCTCATGGCCAATCAGATCCTTTCCCCAGCGAGACTGACAGGCCCTGTGGTCACCACCTTGGCTCTCACAGCACAGACCTCCCCCAGGGCCATCCTGGCTTCCCCTGGTCACCGGCCAGCAGCAGAGGAATGTCCCCTGTCTGCTCTTACCCCGCCCCCGCGCCCCCTGTGATCTGAACACCAGCTGGGTTGTCAGGTCTTGGGCCAGGGGCAGTGTGAGTCCTCCACCAGCAGGGGGCGATGTAGGACAGCCATGGGGTGGCTGCTCAGGAGGACATTTCATGCACTGGCAACTGGGCCTGTGGGCTGGGCCCTGTGTTTCCAGATGCAGTCCTGTCCTCTAGGGCTGGCAGCGCCCCTGAGCAGGTCCCTCTGTGTGGGCTCAGCAGGTGCTTCCTCCCAGGGCCCCCCCAGGGGTGAGCCCACCTCCATGCCCCTCAGTCTGGGGTGTGAGCTGAGCTCCAACCCCAGAGCCTCAGGGAGGGGCTGGGCAGTCCCTGGAGGGCCTCCCATTTGCATGGCAGCCCCTCCTCTGGCAGAGGGTGGGGGACAAAAGGAGGCCTGGGCAGCCCAGCCCCACTGTGGGCTCAGGGCTGTGAGCACCATGGCCTGGAATCCTCTGCTCCTCATGCTCCTCTCTCTCTGCACAGGTAGGGACAGGCCTGGGACCAATCTTCTTCCCTTTTTGCTCAGTCTCCTGGGAACCTGGCTCTGGCCCCTGCCCATCACTGACAAGTGTCTGTGTCTGCAGGGTCCCTCTCCCAGCCTGTGCTGACTCAGCCGCCCGCCCTCTCTGCATCTCCGGGAGCCACAGCCAGACTCACCTGCACCCTGAGCAGTGGATTCAATGTTGGCAGCTATGCTATAAGGTGGCACCAGCAGAAGCCCGGGAGCCCTCCCCGGTATCTCCTGTACTACTACTCAGACTCCATTAAGGGCCAGGGCTCTGGGGTCCCCAGCCGCTTCTCTGGATCCAAAGACGCCTCGGCCAATGCGGGGCTCCTGCTCATCTCGGGGCTGCAGCCTGAGGACGAGGCTGACTATTACTGTAACATATGGGACGGCAGCTCTAATAGTCACACAGTGGTGCAGACCCACAGGGAAGTGAGACAAAAACCTCCTCTCTGCTCCCCTGGCCTGACCTTGGCCCTGCTGGCGGCTCTGCCAGTTCTGGCTCAGCCCTGACTGTGCTGATCCGTGTCCATCCGGCCCCGGGTTCTCCTTGGACCCGTGGTCCCGACAGGGTCACAGTTTGACGTCAGGTCAGCGTTTCCATCGATTTGTGGCTCATGTCACGTTTGCCGTGCTCACGTTCTCACAGGGGACATTCCTCAGGGATAGAGGTTCCCATGGAGACAAGAGGAGGTGGAGTCAGATCCATTCCGGCCAAGCTCCGCTCCGAGTGGAGGAGTCCCTGAGACAGGATCCGGGTGTGAGGGTCAAGTCTGAAATTTGCTATGTAAGCCCACTCGCTGCAGTGAAGTGCATTCTGTGTGACAGCAGGGAACTGTGAGCCTGTAACCATGACAACGTCCTCTCTGTGGCCACACCTATGAGCTCCTTTCGGAAACGCCTGGCTGTGGGATGGGATGATGGGTGGGAGGCTGCCAGGCCTTAGCTTTGAGGGTGAAGGAGCAGAGTGTCAGGTGGTCCCCCGTGTCCTCAGGATTAAACACGATGAGGGAACGGCTCCCGGGTGCTCTGCTCATGTGCAGATCTCCCCACGCCCTGCAGCCATGACCCTGCTGTTCACACGGGGCCCTGCATGTCCCCTCCTCTTCCCCCTCCACGGACCGGGGTCCAGGACACACAGCATGGCCTCTGCCCTGGCCGAGGCAGCAGCACTGGGAGGAAAGGTGTCATTTGGATCCCTCAGCACCGGTGACATCTCATCCACACTCTGCACCCGATGACACAGCCAGAGCCTCAGGACATGGGGGTCCTCAGCCCAGCGGGCGTGGCTCAGTGGTTGAGCATCGACCTATGACCCAGGAGGTCAGGGTAGTATTCCGGGTCAGGGCACAGGCCCAGGTGTTAGGCTTGATCTAGTGGGGGGCGTGCAGGAGGCAGCCAGTCGATGATCCTCTCTCATCACTGATATTTATGTCTCTCTGCCTCTTCCTTCCTCTCTGACATCAATAAAAACATATTTAAAAAGAAAGCAATGTTGGTTGTCATTCTGGGCTCTACGTCAGCTACAGCAGAGGCCCCTGGTCACAGCTGGAGGACAAGGCTGAGCATCACTGACCAGCCCAACCCCAGGCCCCGCCCTCCTCCCAGCACAGCCCGGGGGTGAGTCCCCTTCCTGGGCTCCCAGTCTCTCCCCGGGGGGAGCTGACTCCAGGTGGAATCGTCATCATCATCATCATCGTCACATTCAGAGTGTTTGTTCAGTGAGCACAAGAGAAATGAATTGGCAGCTCATGTCCTTGCAGTTCTCCCACCCTCACCCCGGGGTCAGCAGGAGGTCACGGGTTCTGGCAGCTTCCCCGGGGGCAGGACAGACAGAGCTGAGCACAGCTGAGTCCCTGGAGGAGGGGAGGTCACTGTCCTCACCCCAAGGTCAGAAGCGCCCTCTGCAGCCTTGGGCGGGAGGCCTGGGGGGCACTATGGTGTGTGCAGGCCCTGCTCTGAGGCGGGTCCGTCCTGAACCAGAAGGAAGGTCTGCTGGGGCTTCCCCAGCGATTTCTCAAGGGCCTGGACAGGAAGGCTGGGTCTCAGCTCCAACCCAGGTCCCATGGCTGTGCTCTTAAAGGGCCAGACTGGTGATCTCACAAAACGGCCCCAAACAGACATTGATGGTTTCCTCTGTGGTTTTCCTTCCATCGATCTGCCCATGTCCCCCCCACACAGGCACTCACTGTCCTCAGCTCTTTGTGTGGCAACTGCCTGGGGACCAGGAAGAGATTGCTCTCCCCAAAGCCACGCCCACCCCAAAGCCACGCCCACCTCATCACAAAGGGCCTGGCCCAGAAGGCACTGTGTTATCAGCCAACACCCCCTTCATTACAGGGAGGAGCACCTCCCAGAGACAGACCTAATGAGTGACAGGATTTCAGGAGCCGCTCCCATCTGTGAATGGGGTGAGGCCCAGGGTGTGTCCCAAGCTCATGCCCCTTGTCCATCCCCAACACCCTTAGGACCCTCAGCACCATAACGTCTCACCTGAGGGCTGGGTCACAGCTCACTCTTTATGAACGTGTGAGGCAGCGTTTCTAACTGTCTCCCGGACCATCACCTCTCAGTGATGCCCATGCTGGCTCCTTCCCCGGCTGGGCCCGGAGTGAGACGCTGCAGAGAGCGCCAGTGTCTGTGCCAGTCAGACCAGGATGTGGGGACAGGACAGTGACCTGGGGAGCAGCAGACACCAGCTGGGCATCAGGGCTTTGGTCCAGGACGATGTAGTGTGTCCTGTGGCCAACAGGTGACACTATGGTATCGACCTCTAGACACCACACAGCTGCTCACTAAAGAGTTTCTACTCACAAGAGCCTGGACCTGAGGGCTGGGCTCTGTATGGCCTAATGGGGACCAGCTGAGCCTCTTCTGGCAGTGCCCCCTGAGCAATAGCCTCTGTGCTGTCTCAGCAGGTGCTTCCTCCCAGGCCCCCCCAATGGGTGAGCCACCTCCATGCCCCTCAGTCTGGGGTGTGAGCTGAGCTCTAGACCCAGGGCCCAGGGAGGGGCTGGGCAGTCCCTGGAGGGACACCCATTTGCATGGCAGCCCCTCCTCTGGCAGAGGGTGGGGGAGAAAAGGAGGCCTGGGCAGCCCAGCCCCACTGTGGGCTCAGGGCTGTGAGCACCATGGCCTGGACTCCTCTGCTCCTCGCGCTCCTCTCTCTCTGCACAGGTAGGGACAGGCCTGGGACCAAGCTTCTTCCCTTCCTGCTCAGTCTCTTTGGAACCTGCCCTGGTCCCTGCCCATCACTGACAAGTGTCTGTGTCTGCAGGGTCCCTCTCCCAGCCTGTGCTGACTCAGCCGCCCTCCCTGTCTGCATCTCCGGGAGCCACAGCCAGACTCACCTGCACCCTGAGCAGTGGATTCAGTGTTGGCAGCTACTACATATGCTGGTTCCAGCAGAAGCCAGGGAGCCCTCCCCGCTATCTCCTGTACTACTACTCAGACTCTAATAAGCACCAGGGCTCCGGGGTCCCCAGCCGTTTCTCTGGATCCAAAGACACCTCGGCCAATGCGGGGCTCCTGCTCATCTCGGGGCTGCAGCCTGAGGACGAGGCTGACTATTACTGTATGATCGGGCACAATAATGCTCCCCACAGTGACACACTCAGATGGGGAAGTGGGACAAAAACCTCGCCCTCCCAGAGTCTTATTTCACATCACCTGACCCTGTTACCATAACTTCCCTGTGCAAACCACACGTGGCAGAACCTTCTGGTTTATAATGGGTCACTTTCCCTGTTTGATCCCGTGTCTCTGAGTCTCAGAAACACAGAACCAACACCAGCCCTCACTGGTCATTACGTCCCTGAACGGGGGCCTGTCCTCCACGGGTGACAGACCAGGTCCCGTGCGAGGCTGTTTCTGACCTGAAATAAGTAACCAGCTTGTAAACTGTTCCCAGAGCCCAGCGTCTCCCAGCAGGCGGCCCGTCCCCGGAGCAGGGACTCCGCGCCCAGAGGTCAGAGCAGTGACCCCTCACTCCCCGGGCTCCTGCTCCCAAGGCTCCTGCCCAGCCCAGTGCACACGGACCAGGCACTCAGCTGCGAGGGGATGGGGGGCCTCAGGTCAAGGCATAGGCTGGGTGTCACCTCTGCTGGGACCCTGACCTTCAGTGCCCTCAGGGGGAGGAGCTATCCAAGGTAAAGGGGGGCCTGAGCCCAGGAAATCCTCTGTGGTGTCGATAGGGGAGCGAGCTGGCCTGTGGCTGGGGAACGCTGAGCTGCTCCAGGAAGGATGTGGGCGCCTGGTCTATGGGTGAGACGCTCTCACAGCTGCCGCCACTCAGGCCCATGGGGGCTCCTGTGAGTGGGGTTCCCTGAGCCTCAGGCTCTGACTGTGTCTCTCCTCTCCCACCCACTGGGGCTTCCCAACAACAAGGGTGTGGGGGGCTGTGGGGCGTGGGGAGCAGGACCCTCCCAACAGATGCCTGTCACTCCCGCTGGAAGCTCTTGACAAGCCCAGATCCCCGGTCACCTTCTCCTGAACCTGGGTCAACAGACACCCTGACTGTTCCCATAGCAACAGTCACCAAGCTCCCAGGCAGAGCCCCCTACCCGACCTTGTGACCTAGGACAGGTGTTTTCAGTTGGCCACCATCATTCCTACTACAAGTCCCACCCCTGTGACTATTTGCTAGGGCGTCAGCAGGGGGCGCTGTGGACCTTCTCACAGCTGCCAGGCCTGAAGCCAACTCAAATGGCTCTAATCCAGTGGGCCCTGTGCCCATGCTCCTGGCCTGGGTGTGAGGTGACAGCAGGTGCTTCCCCTCAAGGGACAGACTCAGAGCCCACAGCCTCCCCATCCTCCTCCTCACAGTGAAGCTACCAACGGGGCCCAGGACCCAGAACAGGATGGTCCTGTGGGCTCACATTTGCATAATGACCAGCAAACACCCCTTTACCCAGGAGGCCGGGAGGAGATAAAGGGAAACCCGAGACCAGCACGTGCCAGAGACCAAGGCACCTGGGAAAGTCTCCACCATGAGCTGGACTCCCCTCCTCCTCCTCCTTCTCACTCTCTGCCCAGGTTCAGGGCCATTTCAGGGACCAGCCTGTGGAGGGGTCCCTCTGCCTTCATTCTCCATTCCTGATTGTGTCTGTCTTTGTTTCAGGGTCCAGGTCTCAGGCTGTGGTCACTCAGGAGCCCTCAGCGACCGTGTCCCCAGGCGGGACGGTCACTCTCACCTGTGGCTCCAGCACAGGGGCTGTCACTGATGGTCACTACCCGTACTGGATCCAGCAGAAGTCTGGCCAGGTCCCCATCACACTGATTTATGACACAAACAGTAAACTCTCCTGGACCCCGGCCCGGTTCTCAGGCTCCATCCAAGGGGACAAAGCTGCCCTGACCCTCGCAGGGGCGCAGCCTGAGGACGAGGCCGAGTACTACTGCGCTCTGTGGTATAGCAACCGTCCCCACAGTGACAGGTGCCGGTGGGGAAGTGAGGCAAAAACACAAGCTCAGCGCACCCTCTGACTCTAGGGCCCCGTCTGCTGTTCACAGGGCTGCGTCCAGAGGTGCGGCTCTGAGGTGGTTCTCTGAGGCCCCAGACCAGACAATGTTATCAATATTATTGGCTGTGATCATTTTATGAAAACAAGAGCCAATATACTCAACAGTTTTACAGGACATGGGTGGGAGCCACAAAAGGAAAAGTTAGACTCACAGTCACACTCACACTGATTATCTCATTCACAAGCACCCAGTCAAGTCTGCATTATACTTGGACAGCATTTAATAATCAAGATAAAACTTAACAACCTTATCTAATCAAGAGGAAATATTCAAATTGACGATCACACAGTAATGATCAAGAAGGGTGCACCCAGAGTGGAAGCCGAGTTCCCTTAATGCGCCTGAATGAGAAATGAGCTGAGACCTGAGGCTGTCCCTCCCTCCTGGAGGGGCTTGACAAGGGACCTCAGGCCTCGCCCCTACCCCAGAGCCCAGCGGGAGGACCCGTGGCCGATCCCCTGACCCCAGTGCCAGGCCGGGGGACCTGAGGATTGCTGTTCACCCGCCATGCAGAACTTGACGTTGGACCTCAGGCCACACTCCCTCACCTGGGACCGGGAATTCCAAGGCATGGCCTCCGCTCTGGTGGGGCTTGACAAGAACGGGGCCCGCCAGGACTGGATCTCACCTTGGGTGATTTTGAGGCACCACAGGAATGCGGGGAGTTCACTTTGGGTCCAGTAGCATGCCCCAGACTCTGACAGGAGGAAGGTTTTCATCTCTGACACTTCTATTATAGAGAAAGGGCAAACAGCAAGATTGAAACATGTCATCTAATTAATCCCCTTTTTCATGTGCACCGGCCCACTAGGATAGTATATCAACAGTATAAACAGAGCCACTTTGAATCAGAGTTGGGACATCCATCCCAGGAGAATTTTTTGCCTGTCTCCCTTCTCAGATGTATGAGGTTGGAGGGCAGATACCCGGTAGGAGGGTCACAGCACCCGTGTCTTGCTAAACCAGCCCCTCAGCCCCAGAGCAGGTTCCACAGTCTCTCTGAGGACTGGGCACGGGTCCCACGGGGCTCAGCTGTGAGGACAGAGTCAGGGAAAGAACCCCAAGCTCAGATCAGGTCAAATCGGGTGGAGCCTCCAGACGCTGGAAAGAGACCAGAAAGCACCTCCCGGGGCGTCCCTGAGAGAGCGGCCTGCTTACCCCATGGCTGGGGGTGTGGGTCCAGATCAGAGCGATCAGAGACAGGAAGGCTCCCTAAGGGGCCCTGGGCCTCCCTCTGCCCCACCCTCATCACTAGTGCACTTGGGTCTGTAACCCGATCAGGCAATCCCACAAGGCAGCTCCTGCCTCACCGTGACCAGCTCTGACTACTGACCTCCCCCTGTCCTGACACATTCAGGTCCAACAAAAGCCACAGCCACTCCCATCAGGGGCTTCGATCTGAGGTCCAGTTCCCCCAGGAGAGTGAGAAAGCAGCACCAGCCCCACAGCCTGGCCTCCCTTTCCCAGAGGGACGTCTGGGAAACAGGCTCATGGCTGCCATGGAGACGCTGCCCCCTCTCCTTGGAGCCTCAGCCTCCTCCACCCTCCCTCAGGGGAGGACAGGCCCTGAGGCTCCACACACGACCTCTGACCCCACACCCCATGGTGCATCTCCTTCTGCCTCCATCCCAGACAGTGCTCCCCCAGGTCACCTTGATTCACCGCTTAGGACCCCCCTCACAAGGCCCTGGTCCCGCTGATGCTGTCACTGCCCGTCCCTTCCGTGTCCCGGGAGCTGGGATCTCAGTGAGCCCCACTCGACAATCAGACACCAGACTCTCCTACGGACAGAAATAGACGATTGGGAAATACTACATTCAGTTTCCCTATTAGTTAGGATGCTAATTACTAGGCAAAGCTTTACTGAAAAGCATGTGTAGAGACACAATATGTGTTATCTACTGGACAAAAGTGAAGGCTATTGAAAGAATATTGATTCGTGAGCTGGGAGAAGAATGATTAATTTCTTACAAGGGAGAGATATTTTAAAGAGACATTATTGAGGAAATGGAGTCAATATTTTTATTAAACCATTAAGGCTCCACACTCGACCTCTGACCCCACACCCCATGGTGTATCTCCTTCTGCCTCCATAGCACAGCAGTGTCCTGACAATAAGGGGACTTGCCTCCTGGGCACAGTGGCTGCGCTGCACCTGGTCCTGGGAGGAAAGTTCCCGAAGTGACACAGCTCAGTCTGACCATGAACGGCCAGGGAGACGGGCCCTGACATCCAGGAGGAGGCAGAGTGGAGCAGAGAGAGTGTCCTGAGGTGACGGGGAGGCCTCCTTAGGGGGCACCTGGATGTCCTGAGCCCGGGGGTCAGTGCACAGAGCAGTGGGGAGACAGGTTGTGTCCATCATGGGCTTTAGTCAGCTGAGGACACAGTGATGCCTGCAGGCATGGCCACCAGGCGGTGATCAGGGGCTGCTGCTGAAAGTCTGGGCTCATCACAGCTGCAACCTATTCCCTGGCCCTGCCTGGTGCCCTGTGCTCAGAGCTCACAGTTGTACCTTGTCACCCCCTAGACCCCGCACAGCCCCACCCCCACTTTCACCCTGCCTTCGCAGGGACAGGGACCCGACCCAGGGCCCAGGGAGGGATCAAAACCAGAGGGACCTCATTTGCATGAGTGGGCCCTCCCTCCCGCAGACTATGAAGAGGGGAAGGGAGAGGTTCGGGGGAGCTCTGCTTCAGTTGTGGGGCTCAGGAGGCAGGACTCAGGGATGACCTCCACCATGGCCTGGGCCCCTCTCCTCCTCACCCTCCTGGCTCACTGCACAGGTGACTGGATAGGGGACAGGGGAAGGGGCCTTGGAAGACACATGGGCCCTGCTTCCTCCTCTTGTCTCTAGACCCAGACTCACCCTCTCTGTGTCTCCCCATCTTCCAGGATCCTGGGCCCAGTCTGTGCTGACTCAGCCGTCCTCAGTGTCGGGGGCTCCGGGCCAGAAGGTCACCATCTCCTGCACTGGAAGCAGCTCCCACATTGGGGGTTACTATGTGCACTGGTACCAGCAGCTCCCAGGAAAGGCCCCCAAATGCATCATCTATGGTAGTAACAGTCGACCCTCAGGGGTCCCAGATCGATTCTCTGGCTCCAAGTCTGGCACCTCAGCCTCCCTGACCATCACGGGGCTGCAGGCGGAGGACGAGGCCGATTATTACTGCTCAGCATTGGACAGCAGTCTCAGTGGTGCCACAGTGCTGCAGGCCTGTGGGGAAGTGAGACAATAACCCCTCTCGTCTGTAAGGGGTGACTTCTATGAAGCAAGCGGTTGCGGTTTGATTCCTGGTCAGACCACAGGCCTGGGTTTTGGGCTCCATCTACAGGTTGGGGGTGGGCAGGAGGCGATCCATGATTCTCTCTCTCCATTGGTGTCTCTCTCCCTCTCCCTTCCTCTCTGACATCCATAAAAATATGCTGAAGAAGGCCATGTCATGCCCAGTGTGATTCTAAGGATCAGAGTTGGGGGAGGGAAAGCTCTAGATTGAGCACTAACAGTTTTTTATGGAAGAAGACTCTGACTGTGTGAGCACAAAGCCTTTCTTCAGGAGCAATGGGGTGTGTCTGACCCTGTGATGACACTCCAGTGACGCCCCGGCTTTGTCCTGTCCAGAGGAACCTCATGGTGACGGAGCCGAAACGTGTCACGTGACCTGTCACTGACGACGGGAGGGCCTCCCGGGGGACGCAGAGGGTGAGCGGGAGCCTCCTGTTTGCACAGGAAGTGGGAGCGCCTCATGGAGGGGGGGGCTCCTGACCTCAGGCCTTGGCAGAGGGAGCCTGTGAGCCTCCAGGCAAAGGGGCTGAGCTCTGTCCTGTGGGCGTCTGCTGACGGCACGGGCAGCGCTGCCTCTCGCTGTCCAGGGTTATAATTTAGAGTCTGTGCGGTTTTCATGGTATTTTTTAATTTAAATTCTCACTTTTTCATGCTTTGTTGTGATATTATTTACTCATCTGTGTTATTTTTCTCTCCTTCTCCTTCTTGAGGAGGGTCACTGTGAATTCCGGGTCACAATATCCGTGCACCCCGTTTCCTGAGCTCCAGAGGGACCTCATCAGAGCCCTGGTTGCTGTCCAAGGTGCTGATCCCGCAGGACCCGCAGCCCCGCGCGGGCATTGATGCAGGTGGAGGAGCAGCCGCCTTGGCCCCTTCCTGCCCCACACAGAGCCAGGAGGCCACGTGCCTCTGTGAGCCCCATGGGCTGATGGGATCGCCTCTCTGATGGCGGTGAGCGGGTCTGTGTGCCTCATGGGCTGCAGCTGGCCTTTCAGGGGCTCGGTGACCGCAGGCCTGTAACCGGGGGCTTAGGAGGGTGTGGTCATGTCTGTCCCGAGTGGACAGGCCTGTCCCAGGGTCGGGGTGGGCAGCACCGGCTCTGGGAGAAGACCTGGCTCAGCGTCCTCAGTGGAGTCTGCACACAGTGGCCTGCGACCAGGAGTGGGGAGGGCTGGCTCCCAGGGTCCCTGGGAAGATACCTTTGTGGACAGGATGGGCCCCTGAGCCTGGGCCAGAGGCGGCTGCGGGGCCTCAGCCAACAAGTCGGGGCGGCCCGGGCTCTGCAGCCTCCTGAGCAGCCTGCTCTGCCCCGTCCAGGTCCAGGGCGTTGCACCAGCGTCAGCCAGTTCCCCACGGAGGCGGTCACCGGCATCCAGCGGCCAATGAGCATCCTGGCCAACGCAGTGAGAGTGGCTGAGGGTCCGCTGGGCCAGGGGAGGTGCCCAGACTGTGCCACACCCGCCTCTTACTGCAGGGGAGGGCACCATGGCAGGGGAGGTGAGCATCTGCCTCCCACCCAGGCCAGGCCACACCTGCCCTGCTCACCTCTCAACAGCCCCGCCCAACTCTCAGCAGCCACTCCCACCGCCCAGCAGCCACGCCCACCAGTCAAGAGCCAAACTCCTCCTGAATGCCACATTCTGTCATTTTCACTCTTCCCTTAAGTATCTTTCATCAACAATCATATACACGCACTTCAGGTTGGATCAGTGGTGACTAATATAAAAAATTTTAAATAAAGCCGTGTCACAGCATTTAGAAGTTTTAACCACATTTCTGCTCAGCACGTCCTGCCTGTCCCCCTTTCCTCTCAGATGAATCCCAACGTCTGCCTGAGCGTTGAGAACAGACTCCTAGGAGGGACCGCAGCCCCCGGGTCAGGGAGAACGACGGTGTCAGAGGAGGAAATACGGACAGAAAATAGAAGGTGCCCATGACCACGGACCAGGAGAGCACACAGGGCTTTCTCCCCACCACCTGCCCAGCCCCAGGGAAGGGCCCCTTTCTCCTCGGGCCCCGGGGACCCAAGGGAAGGAGGCCCCAGCCCCCAGGAATGAGTCCCATACAGGACAGAGCCTGAGTCCCACACAGAAGGGGACACGCCCCCATGGGGCTGTTCCTGCTCCGGCCCCGCCCTGAGCCCGGACACGGGTCTGAGAGTTGGTGCAGGAGACGCCACTGGAGTCCTGACCCCTGGCCAGCCCAGGGAGCTGTGGTCAGACTCCCCCTGAGGAGAGACTGAAGATGCCCCGAGGTGATGGGGAAGCTGAGATAGGGGACCCCTGGGCCTAGGGCAGGGGCAGTGGACAGAGCAGTGGGAAGGCAGAGGTGGTCTCTCATGGGCTCTGGTCCCCATGTTACTCAATGGTGTGTCTGGGCCTGGACACTAGAGGGCGGTGGGAGCTTGTTACTGAGGGGTCTGGGGTGATCAGAGCTGGACCCGCCCCTGAAAAAGAGCAGGACCATCTGCTCAGGGCTGTCAGCTGTGACTCCCCAAACCTGGGCCCCACCCGCTGATTCCAATGCCATCCTCAGACAGAGGACCCTGCCCCAGGCCCAGGGAGGAGTCAAATACATGGGGTCTCATTTGCATAAAAGGACTCTCCCTCCTGCAGAATATGAAGAGGGGAAGGGAGAGGTTTGGGGGAGCTCTGCTTCAGCTGTGGGGCACAGGAGGCAGGACTCAGGGATGACCTCCACCATGGCCTGGGCCCCTCTCCTCCTCACCCTCCTGGCTCACTGCACAGGTGACTGGATGAGGGACAGGGGAAGGGGCCTTGGGAAGACACATGGGCCCTGCTTCCTCCTCTTGACTCTAGACCCAGACTCACCATCTCTGTGTCTCCCCCTCTTCCAGGATCCTGGGCCCAGTCTGTGCTGACTCAGCCGTCCTCAGTGTCGGGGGCTCCGAACCAGAAGGTCACCATCTCCTGCTCTGGAAGCAGCTCCAACATTGGGGGTAATAATGTGTACTGGTTCCAACAGTTCCCAGGAAAGGCCCCCAAACGCATCATCTATGGTAATAGCAACCGACCCTCAGGGGTCCCGGACCGATTCTCTGGCTCCAAGTCAGGCAACTTGGCCACCCTGACCATCACGGGGCTGCAGACTGAGGACGAGGCTGATTATTACTGCTTATCATGGGATGATAGTCTCAAAGGTCGCACAGTGCTGCAGGCCAGTGGGGAACTGAGACAAAAACCCCTCTGCCCTGTGAGGGGTGAGCTCTCCAGCAGCTGCCTGCTCAGCTCAGCCTGTGACCTGTGGCTTCTGCTTCTTCCCTAACAATCGCTGACGCCCTGGACCCAGGTTCATCCAGGACCCTGCCTGGGGGTGGATGGTCCTCCGTACCCTCAGGCCTCATGTCACTCAGAGCAGCGCTTTCCCAGCTCAGGGTCCTGAAGGAAGGACAGGCCTCTCCCGACCTGGGGGGCACAGGTGCCTCCCCCTGGGCTGGACTCCCCTGTCCTGTGGGGCTGAGATGAGTGATAGCTGGTCGGGCCCTGTGCCTGCCTGGGGCTCAGCACTGTGCTCTGTGCTGGAAGGGCCACTCGCCTTGTTCGCCCCCCATTATGATTTACTCCCCTCTACCCAGTGCGGCTGGGGTAGATTTGCTTTGTGATTTAAGCACCAGAATGGGCAGTTCACAGCCATCATACTGTAACAGATTGGGGGTTGCCATGGTGGGAGGTGAAGGAGGTCGCCCAGGTGGGTGAAGGGGGTGAAGGAGTAGAAACTTCCTGTGTGACAGCCTGGCTCTGGGGAGGACGGGCAGTGTGGGGACCCGGCAGGGAGCGCTGTCCTCTTGTGTCTGTGAAAGCAGCTGGAAGACTGGGTCTTAAGTGTCCTCAGCACAGGACACAGCCAAGCTTGCAGGCACGTGTGATGGCAGAGGTCAAGGAGAATCATTCTGGAGATGGCTCTGCATACACACCAACACAGTCATTATGGTGTACACCTGACACTAATGTAATGTCACTGACATCTCAATTAAAAATAAAATAAAATTATGAGAGTAAATCTGAATCTTCTGTCACAGAAACACCAGCACGTGGAAGTCTGTAGCTTTATTAACCCCCTAGACTGAGAGCAGCCAGGAGTCTGTGCCTGGAGGGCTGTGACAGCTGTGAGTGGCGGGCATGTCCTCCAATAGGGGCCCGGTTTAAAAAGGCGTGTGGCCCGGCCGGTGTGTCCCAGTGGTTGAGCATCGACCTGTGAACCAGGAGGTTATGGTTCAATTCCTGGTCAGACAGGACACAGGTCCAGGTTGGGCTCCATCCCCAGTGGGGGGAAGGGTGTGTGTGCAAGCGTCATCCGATCTAGGATTCCCACACATCCATGATGTCTCTGTCTCCCTCTCTCTGCCTTTAGGAAATAGGAAACATATATATTTCTTAAAAAGCCACCGTGTTTCCACACAAAACTTTGGGTTGAATCTTTTTCTCGTGGTATTTACACGATCCCAGGATAACACTGCCCCTGCAGGTGACAGCAGTGATGGCAGCCCACAGGGCCCGGCTGCCCAAGTAAAGAGGCCTGTCCACTGCTCGCTGCCTTGTTCCCGGGGCCTCCCCAGGACGGACGGCTTCAGTGGCGACAGCGTCTGGGTTTAGGGGACGGACTCAGAGTGAACACACAGGCTCACAGTGTCAGTACAGCAGCCAAGGCCACCCTTTGCAGGGCTGGGGCGGGAAGGGGTGCAAAAGCCTCACTCATAACCCAACCCCAGTCCCCCCGGGAAGGAATGATTCACGCACTGGACGGACTTGTAGATTTTCAGGGTTTTTCTTTGATTGTGTGTGTGTTTGTGTGTGTGTGTGTGTTTGTGTCTATGTGTGTGTGTGTCTATGTGTGTGTGTGTCTTTGTGTGTGTGTCTATGTGTGTGTGTCTATGTGTGTGTGTGTGTGTGTCTGTGTGTCTATGTGTGTGTGTGTCTATGTTTGTGTGTGTGTCTGTGTGTGTGTGTCTGTGTGTGTGTGTCTCTGTGTGTGTCTATGTGTGTGTGTGTGTCTCTCTGTGTGTGTGTCTCTGTGTGTGTGTCTGTGTGTGTCTATGTGTGTGTGTGTTTGTGTGTGTGTGTGTGTTTGTGTGTGTGTTTGTGTGTGTGTGTCTATGTGTGTGTGTGTGTCTATGTGTGTGTGTGTGTCTATGTGTGTGTGTGTGTCTCTGTGTGTGTGTCTATGTGTGTGTGTGTGTGTGTCTATGTGTGTGTGTGTCTGTGTGTGTGTCTGTGTGTGTGTCTATGTGTGTGTGTGTGTCTATGTGTGTGTGTGTTTGTGTGTGTGTGTCTATGTGTGTGTGTGTGTCTGTGTGTGTGTCAATGTTGTGTGTGTGTGTGTGTCTATGTGTGTGTGTGTGTCTATGTGTGTGTGTGTGTGTCTGTGTGTGTGTGTCTGTGTGTGTCTATGTGTGTGTCTGTGTGTGTGTGTCTGTGTGTGTGTGTGTGTGTCTGTGTGTGTGTGTGTCTATGTGTGTGTGTGTCTCTGTGTGTGTGTGTGTCTATGTGTGTGTGTGTCTATGTGTGTGTGTGTGTGTGTCTATGTGTGTGTCTGTGTGTGTGTGTCTGTGTGTGTGTGTGTCTGTGTGTGTCTATGTGTGTGTCTGTGTGTGTGTGTGTGTGTCTGTGTGTGTCTATGTGTGTGTGTGTATCTGTGTGTGTGTGTGTCTGTGTGTGTGTCTATGTGTGTGTGTCTGTGTGTGTCTATGTGTGTGTGTGTCTATGTGTGTGTGTGTGTGTGTGTGTGTGTCTATGTGTGTGTGTGTGTGTGTGTGTGTGTGTGTGTGTGTGTTCTCAGGGTTCATTTGTCATGTGGACCGGACATTAGCTGCAATTTCAGCACCACGGACATAAGCCCAAGGTGCTATTCCTTGAGGGGCCACAACCAATAATCTGGTAACTTGTAAAAAAGGAACTAGATAACCAGTACCAGGGTAACTGTCACCTGGTAAACAGTAAATCAATAACCACTGACCTGGTAGATACTAATATGGCAAGCAGTTACCTGGTAACCAGTTACATAGTTACCAGGTAATCAGTTGCCTACTTGACAGTTACCTGTTAACCAGGTAAGTAGTAACCAGTACCACATACCCTAGTAACTGGCTACCAGAATCAAGTAACTTGTAAACGAATAACTAGTAACCTTGGTAAGGAGACCTGTCAAATACTGACTGAGTCCGTAGTGGTCACTGGTGGCCTCAAGAGAGCTCACTGCCTCTCGAGGTGCTCAGCCCTGGCTGTACGCACTGGCTGCCTCAAATATGGCGGCCTACACAGTCCACAGCTGCAACAGGATCGGGCTTTGGAAAACTGCCTGCCTCCAGGACTGTGGCCTCCCACCTCCTGGCAGCCTCAGTAGAGGCGGCCTCTGGCAGCCTGCCCACCAGGGTAAAGGCCCCTGTGCCATCACTGGTTGCCTCATTAGCAGGGGCCTTCAAGGTACCAGAAGGTCTCAGTAATGGCGGCCTGCAATGTAAAACATGGGACAATTAAGGCCTCCGGTGAGCACACTGCACTCTGCACCTTTCACAGAAGAGGGCCCTGGGGCTACACACTGCAGTCAGCACCACAGGGTCTCATGTAACAGCAGCTGGAATGAGCCCACACACATGAGCAGAGTGACCTGAAGCTGTGGGGCCTGTGGCCAGCAGGGGGCGATGGAGGACCGCTCTGTGGGCCTCGGACTGGGGATGAGAGAGGACCATTCACTTAGAGGGTGCTGCCTGCAGGGGACTCAGCAGCTGTGTCCTCTCAGGCCTGGCAGCGCCCCCTGAGCAGGTCCCTCTGTGTGGGCTCAGCAGGTGCTTCCTCCTAGGGCCCCGCAAGGGCCCTAGTCTGGGGTGTGAGCTGAGCTCCAGCCCCAGGGCCCAGGGAGGGCCTGGGAGGTCCCAGGAGGAACTCCCATTTGCATGGCAGCCCCTCCTCTGGCAGAGGGTGGGGAGAAAAGGAGGCCTGGGCAGCCCAGCCCCACTGTGGGCTCAGGGCTGTGAGCACCATGGCCTGGACTCCTCTGCTCCTCGTGCTCCTCTCTCACTGCACAGGTAGGGACAGGCCTTGGGGGCCCTGCTTACCCACAGCATCACTCCTCTCTTGCTCAGAGTCTTGATAAACTTCCTCTGGTCCCGGAGCCCTCACCTATGAGTGTCTGTGTTTGCAGGTTCCCTGTCCCAGTTTGTGGTGACTCAGCCGCCCTCCGTCTCCGCATCTCAGGGAGCAACAGCCAGACTCACCTGTACCCTGAGCAGTGACGTCAGTATTGGTAACAAATACATATACTGGTTCCAGCAAAATTCAGGGAGCGGTCCTCGGTATCTCCTGAGATTCAACTCAGACTCAGATAAGCACCAGGGTTCCGGGGTCCCCAGCCGCTTCTCTGGATCCAAAGACGCCTCGGCCAATGCGGGGTTCCTGCTCATCTCGGGGCTGCAGCCTGAGGACGAGACTGACTATTACTGTCTGATTGGGCACAATAGTGCTTGTCACAGTGACACACACAGATGGGGAAGTGGGACAAAAACCTCCACCTGCACCCTAGCTGATTTCGACCAGTGGATAGGGTATGGCCAGCAGACAGAAGAGTCCTGGGTTTGATTTGTGTCGAGGGCATGTACCTCGGTTGCAGGCTTCTCCCCGACCCAGTCTCTGGTTGAGGCAAATGCAGGAGGCAACCAATCAGTG
This sequence comes from Antrozous pallidus, assembly GCA_027563665.1. NCBI lineage: Eukaryota > Metazoa > Chordata > Mammalia > Chiroptera > Vespertilionidae > Antrozous > Antrozous pallidus. The sequence goes on from CM050528.1 coordinate 2,328,863, forward strand.
TGTCTGTCTCACACTGAAATTTTCTGTCTTTCCCTCTTCCACCGGCCCCACAAATCCATGGAAAATACCCTCAGGGGGGATTAAATAAAGAAACAATAAACCCCCCAAAACCTATATCTCCCAGAGTTTGGGGTGATGACAACTGAACATTTTAAAACAATCTGTACACGGGCAAGTTTTCCCTGGAAGCCCCTTTCCATCCATGGGGGGTCTACTCTCCATTGCCTCTTCACGCCTCTCAAGGGCCAGGAAAACCAACAAAACACATAGTTATGATGGCGTGGAAATGCGGCCCGTTTTCTGTGTGGAACAGAACTAGAGACTGTGGGCCGACCTTCGCCCCTTGAAATAAGGAGCATTTGTCCTCTTCCCTCGAAACCCCAGTTCTCATTCCCACCAGGAAGCTGGAGTCCTGTTGGGTCTTCAGACTGAAAGCAGCCAGAAGGCCCTCCTGTCCAATGGTCCACATGTCTGTGTCAGCCAATGAAAACGCCCCAATTTGAACCATCTCCTGTGCTCGGAGACCCCCTGGAGTCACAGGGGAGAGGGCTGTGGGGTCAGAGTTGCGTATGGATGGCGGTGTCACAGGGAATACAGACTTCATGCTCTTCTGCCCCCCCCCCCCCCGCCGCCCCAGACAGGGGAACTAGAGTAAAACCAACACTGGGGACCCAGGGAAGGAGCGCCCAGCGGACGGCTCCCTCAGGCAGTCACAGCATCGCAGGGCCGTTTCCGCTGGGCAGGACCCCTGCCCTGGACTCCGTGGGCACAGGTCACCCGGTAAACACATCCGCGAGAAAAGTAATGTTGTTATTGGGGTACGAAAATAGAAAGGAATTTTACTTTATTACTTTATAAATATTTTTTCTTGATTTCTGAGAGAAGAGGGGAGGGAGAGAGAGATGGAAACATCAATGATGAGGAATCATCGATTGGCTGCCTCCTGCACGCCCCCCCCCCCCCCCCCCCCCCCGGATCCATCCCACTGGCATGAGAATAAACATGACGACAGAGCCTTAAGAGCGAGCACTGAGCGCGCCCGTGTGGCTCAGGGGTGGGGCATCCACCTGCGGACCAGGAGGTCAGGGTTCGGTTCCGGGTCAGGGCATGTGCCGGGGTTGCTGACTCAAATCCTAGTAGGGGGCGTGCAGGAGGCAGCTGATCGGAGATCCTCTCTCATCATTAATGTTTCTCTCTCTCTCTCTCTCTCTCTCTCTCTCTCTCTCTCTCTCTCTCTCTCTCTCTCTCTCCCTTCCTCTCTGAAATCAATAAAAAGTAGTAATAATAATAATAATAAAAAGATCCAGATGCAAAACCCAGAGCTCTCTCAGCAGGGGGTGGGGGGGAATGGGCTGGAGGACATGTGCTCTGGGACCAGCAGGGGGCGCTGGTGCACTGGGACTGAGAGCTCAGGCTCTGGGCCAGGCAGGCTAGGAGCACTCTGCTGGCTCCTGCACACTTGGGCAGGCAGGTCCCCACTCAGTGTGACTTCCCTGCACCTGGACCCCAGGAGCCACACGAGCCCTCAGTCTGACACCCACTCTTGTCTGCTATCTCCCCTCCCCTCATGGAGTCAGTAGTCTGACCTGATTGACAAAGCAGAGACAGGACACAGATCAGTTTGCTGGAAGCAGCGTGATCTCTGCGGCTCCGAGCACACAGCAGAGGAGCCACCGGGGAGGGGCTGTCTCCGTGTGAGCAGGAGGCCTCAGCACAGAGTCCGGAGTCACCAGCATGGTCTATCACGTGTCCTCTCTCCCCCTCCCGCACCTCCTCACGCATGAACCCGAGTTTCCCTCGGGAAAGTGAGAGTGAGAGGCGCGGGCGTGTGCTCTGTCCTCCGCTCCCGTCCCCTGGCACCAGCGTCCGCGCCCATCACCTCTGCCACCTTCTGACTGCCATCCAGGCTCCTAAGGCAGAAGCTGCTGGCTCTGCTCTCTGGTGTCTAAGCCTTCATTTCAATAAGTTTAAATGTGGCCCTGTCCCTCCCCTCTGCTTCCCCTCTCCCCCGCTTCCTCCCTCTATCACTGTCCTAGGCCACTCCATCCCAGAACCCCATTTTTGGACGGGGGCCACTGGAACCATGATGATGCTGAGGAGGAGGAAGACAGCCTGTGTGAGGCCCAGCATCTGCCTCTTTTAATACCTCCCCCCCCCCCAAGGGACAGCATGGTGACCCCGGTCAGGACTAGAAAGGAAGCTGATTTGCATGAGGCACCTTCCCCCCAATGGGTGTGGGAGGCATGAAAAGGCCCCAGGACTCCCCACTGCAGCACAGGAGCCTGAGGAGGCCACATCCTGTGAGTGTCCCCACCATGGTCTGGACGGTGCTTCTGCTCCAGCTCCTGGTACACAGCTCAGGTCAGAGGAGGGGGCTCTGCGTCCTTGGGGGACACAGAACAGTAGAGTCTCAGCTGACCTCTGTCCCTCATGACACCTGTCTCTCTCCTGTTGGTTTCAGGGGTGGATTCTCAGACTCTGGTGACCCAGGAGCCGTTAATGTCCGTATCTCCAGAAGGGACAGTCACACTCACCTGTGGCCTTAGCTCTGGGGCAGTCACCAGTAGTAACTACCCCAGCTGGTTCCAGCAGACCCCCGGCAAGACTCCCCGCCTGGTCATCTACAAAATAAACAACCGACCCTCTGGGGTCTCTGATCGCTTCTCTGGCTCCATCTCTGGGAACAAAGCCGCCCTCACCATCTCGGGGGCCCGGCCCGAGGACGAGGCGGACTATCACTGTCTCATGCACCTGGGAGGCAGTTTGCATTCACACAGCGATGCAGGCACACGGGGAAGTGCAACCAAAACCTCCTTCTAGGCCAGAGGGGTGGGTTTTAGCTGCGGGGCATGGGGACCAGGACATCCCGGGCTCCTGGGTTCCCCCCTGGGACGCTCTTCCCAAGCCCCCATCTGAGGAACCCTTCTCTCTCCTGTGTGGGGAGCAGCAGACCTGTTGGTCCTGGGGGCTCCCGGGCTGACCTCTGAACTGGTAGCTGGCACAGAGGTGACTGAATCACAGGGGTGCAGCCCTGTTTCCTGGCTCCTGGCTGTGCCATGAACTCCCTGACCTCCTGTGGGCTGGACACCCCCCCCCCCCCCAGCCAGTCCAGTCAGGAGGATGATGGTCACAGTTACGTGTCATCACAACCTGGGGGAGCGCGTGGCCCTCTGCCCGCCCTGCGCTGAGACCCAGCACCCTGTAGTGGCGCTCGGGGCAGTGTGAGACCCCGATGGGAAACCAGGTCCTGCAGCTTCCCTTCACTGAGTGTGGGTGGACACATGTGATCATGTGGTACGGGGTTCACATGACCAGAGGCCCCTGGGATCCAGCCCAGTCTGGATGCTGATGCCTCAGAGAGAGAGAATGTGAAGAAATGGGTCAGAAACGATCTCCTTTCTCTTCCTTCCTCGAGGGGAGAAAACTCCTTGAATAACGTGGGAGACATTTGCTCAGGAAAAGAGAAATCCAGTATCTGACATCCCAGGAGGAGTGGTAAGGGCAGAATTAGAACCGAGGGGTGAACCAATCTTCAGCAAGGACCACATACCTCAATGCCCCCCATGTCCTGAGAGGCAAGGGAAGAACCTGTTTTACATCGGTCAAGTTCATGGTGTCAGGAGGCATTTGGTGCCAGGTGACTGCGTGGACCTCATTTAAAGTCCTTTTTAAGCCCCAGCCGGCCACGGTCAGTGGACAGAGTGTCGGGGAAGGGCCCGGGTGCGATTCCTGTCGAGGGCACGTGCCCGCGGGCACAGGAGGCAGCCGATCAGTGATCCTCTCTCCTCATCCATGTTTCTCTCTCCCTCTCCCTTCCACTCTGAAACCAGTAAAAATATATTTGAAAATACATAAACAAAGGGGCCTTCTGCTCTGCTGCCTGGGGGTCTCACCCCAACCTCGGAACCACCCACGTGCTGCCCCTTTGGGTGCTGAGCGGCCTGGGCGGCCACGTGGCTCTGGGGCGCCCTGCTCTCTGCTGCTGTGCGTGTCTGTGCTGTGCAGCGTGTCCCGGAGGCCCCTTCCCCTGACGGACGGGGATACAGTGAGGGGACTCTTCTGGCTCCTGCGGGAGAGGCCCAGCTAGATACCTGCAGACTGAGAGGGGCTGGGCCTGCCGCTGGGGGGGGGGGGGGTGGGGGTGGGGAGGGCGGGAGGGCAGTGGTCCAGGCAGGGCTGGAGCAAGAGCCTGCCCGTGCCCTGTGCCCTGTCACAGGCGTGGTGAGCCAGGCCTCAGGCAGCGGGGCCTCGTGCAGCCCCCTCCTGGGGGTCGAGCCTGCAACCTGGGCTGTGTTCGGACCGGGGATCGAACCGTGAGGTCCTGGTTCACAGGTCAGCACTAACCACTGGCCCCGCCGGCCGGGCTGATGTTCCTGACGCTTCTCCACGTCTAGACCATGGTCTCGGGGCGACAAATGCACCACCAACCCCACTCCCAGCCGCACACGCGCTCCTCCACCTGACCTCCCTGTGTGGGGGCGGGGGAGGGGGCATCCCCGCCTCTCAGAGCTGCTTCCCCCACGTGACACTCAGGCCCTGTCCTCCACGCTCCAGGCGGGGGCTCTGCAGGTCGCCTCCCCGTGTCCTGACTCGGGACCCGGGCCATCTCACCCCTCCCCAGCGTTCTCTGTTGTCATTTCCTCCAGCTGCTCCACAATGTCCCCTGGCAAGGCCTCCCTGTCCCGTTCCATCCAGAACTTTCCGCAGAACTAAGTCTCTAACGTGAGGCACAGACACTGGCACCGGCTCAGCCGGATCAAAAACGTCCCAGCACACGGGGCGAGGTCTCCGTGTCGCCGGACAAGCCATGGGCTGCACCGCCTGTCCCTGCGGAGCCAGTTCAGCGGAGATAGGGAGGAGACATATGAGCGTTTATTCCCGTCCTGCCGGCAGCCTGGGGAGCAGCAGGGCACCCAGAGACATCTTCCCACCTCCCCACCCCCACCTCCGGGCCATAAGCCCGCTGCTTGTACTGGGTACGGGGACAAGGTTTACAGGGGATAAAGGCAAAAGGTGTGCCAGATGGGCAGTTGGACAGGTCATGTGGCTGGAGATTCGCAAAGACCTGTGGGTAAGCAAAGGCCTGTGGGTAAGCAAAGGCCTGTGGGTAAGCAAAGGGCTGGTGGCTCTGGGTTCTGCAACCAGGCGGCTCCTGTTCCCAGGCTCACAGGGGGCTCCCTGGTGGGGAGGTGGGGTTGCATTCCCGGGTGAGCTCCTGGGTCCCACCTGCCTCCTTCAACCAGAACAAACCACAGAGAACAGAGAGGACCCATGTCTCCCCTGTTCTGGTCCTGCCCCACCCCTGCTCTGGCAGGCGAGCCCCCCTCACCCTCCAGCTGCTCCTGTGAAGGTCTGTGTCCCCTGCATGAGTGTCCCCTCATGCTCATCCCCCAGAGAGAGCCCCTCCTCTGAGCCGCCCGCAGGGACACATCCACTTTGCTCTCTGTTCCCCTCGCTGTGTCCGCAGCTGCACAGCAGCCCCAGACTCTCCTGGGTCAGGGTTCCCGTGTGCCCGGGTCAGGGATGGTCACCCCAAGGCCGCAGCTGGACCGTCCCTTGGAGGATGAGTCTGGGGTGCTGGAAGCACAGGAGTGAAGGACTGGGGTGAAGCAGGCTCTGGAGCAGCTGACTGCAAAAGGGGACCCTGGGACCAGCAGAGGGCGCCTTGAGACCGGCCATGGGAGTTTCTGCAAAACAGGGGCTCCCAGCTGGGCTGCCCCCAGGGACCCAAGGCCCCAGGGCTGGGCCCCTTATTACTGTGAGAACTGGGCAGGCGTGTGGTCTCTGGGCCTGAGTCCCTGCACATGGCTGAGTGTGGCCCCAGCAGCTGCTTCCTCCCAGCCCCACCCATGGGGACACTAGTGCACCAGGCTGGCCCCCCTGGGCAAAGGCCCTCACCCCATCTGTGCCCTTGGGAAAAGGTTGGGGGGGCATATTTGCATGAGCAGCCCCTCCTCTGTGAAGCCAGCTGGGCGGGGATAAGAGGAGCCTGGAGCCTGGAGCAGCTCAGTCTCTGCTCTGAGGACCCGGGGTCAGCTGTGAGCACCATGGCCTGGACCCCTGTGCTCCTCCTGCTCCTCGCTCACTGCACAGGTAGCCACAGGCCTCAGGCACCCAGAGCACCTGCCCCCCGAGCCTTCTTCTCACCCCCATGTGTCTGTTTGCAGGGTCCCTCTCCCAGCCTGTGCTGACTCAGCCGCCCTCCCTGTCTGCATCTCCGGGAGCCACAGCCAGACTCGCCTGCACCCTGAGCAGCGACCTCAGTGTTGGTGGTAAAGACATATACTGGTACCATCAGAAGCCAGGGAGCACGCCCCGGTTTTTCTTGTACTACTACTCAGACTCGAGCAATAAGCTGGGACCTGGGGTCCCCAGTCGAGTCTCAGGATCCAAAGATGCCTCGACCAACACGCTCACCTGCTCATCTCGGGGCTGCAGCCTGAGGACGAGGCCGACTATTACTGTCAGGTGTATCACAGCGGTACTAAGCACAGTGACACACCCAGATGGGGAAGTGCAACAAAAACCTCCCCTCCAGGCTCCTGACCCATCTCCGGAGGCAGCAATTGCCTGACTGGTACCCCCAGGCCCACACCCGAGGTGTGGGTTTCAGTGATGCTGTGAGTGGAGGAACCACACATCCACAGAGGAGGAGAGCCAGGGGACAGACGCCGTGAAGCACAGGACACAGGGAGCAGAGCCGCCAGCTTCCCTCGGGGTGACCGCCTCACACCCTCCAGGAACCCCTGGGCCATTCCTGCAGACCAGGGGGAAGGGACAGTCCAACCACAGGGGCGGCGAACACATGGGCTGTGGGAGCCAGGACGGCACAGAGAGGCCGGTCCGTCCACCTGGGAAGGACGCGATGGGAAATCCCAGAAGGCCCCAGAGATAGGCTGGTTATGGGGGACCCATCAGCAGCCCAAGAAAGCTTGGGAACGTGACTGGTTCATTTCCAAAGGGTACCTGGGGGAGATACTATCCTATCTAATGAAAGAGTAATATGCAAATTGACCGTACCTCTAACCACGCCACACCCACAAGCCACACCCATCAGCCAATTAGGAGCAAATTATGCAAATAAACCCCAACCAAGATGGATGCGGCCACTGAGAGCAGGGGGGAGGCTTGGTTTTCCCCGACAATGGAGGAATCCAAGCTTTCTGCCTGCCCTTGCCAGCCTACACCTCTACTCAATCCTACAAGGTTTCAATTATAGAGGATATATCCCAGTAGAAATGGCAGCAGCCACACAGCTGGAGAGAGCAGAGACTAGGGTTTCCCCGGGCGATGGATGAAGCCAAACTTCTGCAGCCCTAGCACCTAGGCCTCCACTCTAGGCTGCAAAATTTCAATTATAGAATTTAAATAAACCCAAACAGAAATGGCTGTCATTGTCAATCGTGAATTTGGTTGACACTTCTATTATAGAGAAAGGGTGAATAGCGATATTAAAATATTTCTTCTAATTAATTTCCTTTCAATGTACAGGAATTCGTGCACCAGGCTACTAGTATGATATAATCAGCTTAGCAAAGAAGTACCCCCCTTCCCTCTCTCTGGAACACCCCCTTGCCCTGTGTACCTACACATTGTCTCTGTAGCAGGGATGTGGGTCTGGCAGCCGTCTGGGGCTCACAGACCATCAGGCTCCAAGGGCTGAGCCCTCACATGGCACAGTCTCTGGCGTTGGCCCCATTTCTGGCCCCGATGAGGACAGCATTGGCCTTTCCCATGGGGGTGCAGAGGGAGATGGGACGCTGGGAGCCTGGGCAGCCAGCTAAAGCTCCCCGAGCCACAGCCCCCATCCCTGGGTCCCAGGATGCTTTCCTTGAGACTCCGTGAAAGAACACAGTTTCCACCGGCAAGGATTCCGCACTGACTGCTCCCCCTTTTAATGTGAAATGCTCATGATGACTCTTACACGTGAAGAGGAGCTAAAATTAATGCCAATGCAACAAGGACAATGCCAGTCAAATACAGGCAGAACTGACAACTCCTTTTTCATAGCAGCAAACCCATGGGCTGAAGGTGAAGTCCACCCACACGACAATCCAGAGGGCCCCGGTATTTCTTAGGAAAGATCAGGCTTCATCGCCGAGTGTGTGTATGTGTGTGCGTCTATGTCTGTGTGTGTGTCTATGTGTGTGTGTATCTATGTCTATGTGTGTGTCTGTGTCTATGTGTATCTGTGTGTGTTTGTATGTGCTATGTGTATGTCTATGTCTGTGTGTCTATGTGTGTGTGTATCTATGTCTATGTGTGTGTCTGTGTCTATGTCTGTGTGTGTCTGTGTGTGTGTTTGTATGTGTCTATGTGCGTGTGTCTATGTCTGTGTGTGTGTATCTATGTGTGTGTGTTTGTTGGTGTCCATGGCTATGTCTGTGTGTGTGTCTGTATGTGGGTGTGTGCCTGTGTGTATCTCTCTGTGTGTGTGTGTGTGTCTGTGTGTGCTTGTGTGTATCTCTGTGTGTGTCTGTGTGTGTCTATGTGTGTCTGTGTGTGTGTGTGTGTATGTGGGTGTGTGCTTGTGTGTATCTCTGTGTGTGTCTGTGTGTGTCTGTGTGTGCCTGTGTGTATCTCTGTGTGTGTCTGTGTATCTCTGTGTGTGTCTGTGTGTGCCTGTGTGTATCTCTGTGTGTGACTGTGTGTGTCTGTGTGTGACTGTGTGTCTGTGTGTCTGGCAGAGAGTAACCAGGGGATTATTGATCCCATGGTTACAGCCTCCAAGTCTTGGCTTGTTCTCCAAAGGACAAAGCTAAACACACAGAGCATCACCTTCTGGCGTGTGGTTCCTGCAGGAATGAGGTTTCACCAGAGACCATGTCGGCCGCAGAGACATTTTAAATGCAATGAGCTCTGTCAGTCAGACCTGTAAGTGCCTTGGCAGCTGTGCAGACTGGTGCTCACACATTTCCTTTTTCAGAGCCCATCACATTGTCTCCCGTGGCTACCGAGCTCCAGTGGCGCGCACCAACCGAAATTACCGTGTTTCTTATAAAAATAACTAGAAGGCTTTGAAATTAGCTGTTTTTATGGGACTGCCCACCACTTTGGACGCCACATAAATACCCCTGTCCCTTATGAGGTCTTTCTGAAGCATGATCTTAATTTCAAATTAAAATACGCAAAAACCTTCTAATGTGAGACTAAATCCAATTTATTTTCACTCGCGGCACTGTAAAATATGTTTAAAGATTACTTTTTTACAGTAATCAATTTTCCTAAGGGTTTACTTTATAATTTTTTTCAATTACAGCTTGCATTCAATATTATTTCGTATTAATTTCCGGTGAGTATGGTAGCATTGGATTAGGCGGTTACAGATTTACAAAGTTCCCCTGATATTTTCCGAACCCCATGGGCACCCAGCACAGTTATTGTAATATTATGGATGTTTTTCCTCTGCTGCTCCCCCCCCCATAATTCTTTTTCAACTTCCAACCTGTCCTTCCCCTCACCTCTCACCCCGTCTCCTAAACCCCTTCGTTTCTGGCCACCATCAGTCTGCTCTCGTATCTCAGTCCATCTCTGCTTTGCTGGTTTGTCTACATTGTTCTTCACTTTTTCAGGTCTTCTCACAGCCTTTGCTCCCAGAGCCCCCTGCGTGCTCACCCGTCAGCTCTGGCCCGTACAGGGACCACGTTCTCCACTCCTCTCGCCCGCAGCAGTCTGACAGTCCTCAGGGCATGGGCTGCTTATGAATGACCATCACCTTGGGCCGGTGGAGGCTGAGGCCCATGGATGGTGGAGGAATGGCAGTGCCCTGGCCATCAGGCTCACATCCTAACACCATCCCACCAACGAGACTGCAGTTAGGACAGTGAGCAGCAGAGGACGCTGTGGGCTGCCTCAGGATCCAGGTGCCCCCAGCTGCCTGTGTTTGCCGATGGGGGCTCAGGAGCTGTGATCTCTGGGCTGGGCGGAGACTCCTGCTCACAGGCCCGGGGAAGGCCCCAGCAGCTGCCTCCTTGCTCGAGTCTCCCAGGGGGGACACTCTGAGACTCACCCCAGAGCTGTCGTTTGTGTAACAGCCCAGCTCAGGCTTCTGGGGAGGCCCATGTGGTGCAGGTTCTCCAGGAAGGAGACAAATTTGTGTGAGTGGCCCCTCCCCTTGGAGCCAGTGAAGAGGATAAGAGAGGCCTGGACCAGGGGCTGCAGCTCAGGTCACCGCCGGGCTACGCCGCCATGGCCTGGACTCCTCTGCTCCTCGTGCTCCTCTCTCTCTGCACAGGTAGGGACAGGCCTGGGACCAGGCTTCTTCCCTTCCTGCTCGGTCTCCTGGGAACCCGCCTCTGGTCCCTGCCCATCACTGACAAGTGTCTGTGTCTGCAGGGTCCCTCTCCCAGCCTGTGCTGACCCAGCCGCCCTCCCTGACTGCATCTCCTGGAGCATCGGTCGGCCTACCCTGCACTCTGAGCAGTGGCTCTGTTGTTGCGGGCTACCATATTGTCTGGTACCAGCAGAATCCGGGGAGCCGTCCCCGGTATCTCCTGAGATTTAAAGGTGACACAGACAAGCACCAGGGCTCCGGGGTCCCCAGTCGCTTTTCTGGATCCAAAGACACGTCGGCCAACGCGGGGCTCCTGACCATCTCGGGGCTGCAGCCTGAGGACGAGGCTGACTATTACTGTGCGACTTACCACGGCAACAGCAACACTTGCACGGTGCCCCAGGGCTATGGGGAAGTGAGCCCCAAACCCTCTCGTGCCCTTCCTGCCTGGAGCTGTCACCCCTCCCCTGCCTGGAGCCACGTCTAACTCAGGGTGACATCCCTTGTCACTCATCAGGGGCCACTCTTTTCCTGGGACCCAGGGCTGAGCCATGTTGTCCGTATCGTCCTTAGTGAACAATGCTGTGTATCCCCTGGTAGCATCTTCTCAGCCTGGATGTCCACACGGACAGACATCAGGCTGTAGGGCTACTAGCCCTCCAGGGGGCTGATGGGTAAGGAAGGAGGTGGCCGAACATGACAGGGGCCGCAATGGAATGTTGGGAACCAGCTGGGATTCCAAGAAATACGAATCCTGCCCTGTTCCCCGTGATCGCTTTGTTGTGATTAAAGGAGGTGCCTTCTCCCCTGGCTGGGATGTGCACACGGGACCCGGGAGCTCACCCGGAAATACGGTCCCCGCTCCCCATCAGGGAGCCGCCTGTGAGCCTGGGAAGATGAGCAGCCTCCTGGTTGCAGAACCCAGAGCCACCAGCCCTTTCCTTACCCACAGGCCTTTGCTTACCCACAGGCCTTTGCAAATCTCCAGCCACATTACCTGTGAACTGCCCATTTGGCACATCTTTTGTCTATGTCCCCTGTAATCTGTGTCCTTCTACCCAATACAAGCAGCGGGCTTTTGGGGGTGAAGGGGTACAGGGCAGATGTCTGTGGGTGCCCTGCTGCTCTCCCAGGCTGCTGGCAGGACAGGAACAAACGCTCATGTGACTCCTCCCTGTCTCCGCTGAACTGGCTCCCACAGGGACAGGCAGCGCGGGCCAGGGTCAGGCGTGAATCCGAGGGTGGGGGTCTGAGTGTTCGGGTGGGTCACTGGGTCCGCCATGAGCTGACTGCGGCCTGTTTCCCCGCAATAGTTGCTGCCTCCTGAGGCCCCGAGGAAGCAGGCGACTGCAGCTCCTGGGAGGCTGAACAAACAGAATCTTCTCCACGTGGGACCATGACCAGTGGCCTCTCCATGCCCCGGGTACCCCCAAAGGCTCCCTCAGCACCGAGGCAGGGTGGGAATCACCATCTTTTGACTTCATCCCGGGCCATGCCGCCATGCCAGGAGGTGGGCACCTCAGCGATCGGGGCCACCCCGCTGCAGCAGACCCACCCATACCACGTTTGAATGGCAGGGGTTGGGGGCGGGGGGAAGTGGGGCTCTTCTGGGAAGGAGAGGGCTCTGAAGGCTTGATGCTCTGAAAGAGGACATGGACGCCCCAGGGATGTGGGAAACGTGAATTTTTATCTGAAAGCCTTACAAGACTCTTCTGAATCACAAGCAAATCCAAAGCAATGCCAGCGTTGTATTAAAAGCTCTACATCTTCCCCGGCTGGATTGCTCAGTGGATAGAGCACCAGCCTGCGGACTGAAGAGTCCCAGTTGGATTCCCGTCAAGGGCACATCCCCGGGTTGCAGGCTTGATCCCTAGTAGGGGGCGTGCAGGAGGCAGCCGGTCAATGATTCTCTCTCGTCAGTGATGTTTCTATCTCTCTCTTCCTCTCCCTTCCTCTCTGAACTCAATACAAATATATTTAAACAATAAATGCTAAAAGCTCTGTATCTTCTCCCTACCGCCGCTGAGGCTGTGCTAGGAGAGAAGAACTAAAGCGGGCACAAGAAGCACCGTGGTGGATGGTGCTGGGGGCGGTGGGGTGACTGAGGATGGTGGAGAGTTGGCCAAAGAGGCTGAATCCATAGGAGTAATGTCCAATTTGGGGGATTTCCAAAATAAGTAGGAGTGAGAGGGACGTAGGCTAGGCCCCCAACTCTGTGATGCTCAGATGTTCTCGGCCCTCGGGAATCCCAGATCGCCTCTCTGGCTCCGAGGTGGGCAACACGACCTATCCAACCATGAGGACCCCCAGCCTGAGGACGAGGCTCATGACAGCCGGTCCAACTCTGGGTGGCAGCATCGAGGCTGGCAAAGAAGGGGCGAAGCTGAGAGGAGGCGCTCACTATGAGGACACTGAAGTCCCACGTGCTCTGGCTGAGCCCTCCCTTGGCCGACCTCAGGGTGTGTTTGCTTCCTCAGCAGCTCCTTTCCCAGAGCGTACATGTGTCAGACTCCGTCTGCTCATGTGAACCCCAGTATTTCCTCAGTGCCATAACCGGTCAATTTCTGTGGGAACACTGCCATTACATGAACTTTATATATTTTAATACGTAATTTAATTTTATATATTTTAATATATGAAAACCCGGATTTTAAAAAAATATATTTTTGTATTAATTTCAGAGAGGAAGGGAGAAGGGGAGAGAGGGAGAAACATCAGTGATGAGACAGAATCAGCGATCAGCTGCTCTCTCCATGCCCCCTGCTGGGGGTGGAGGCCACAACCTGGGAGCCAAACCGGCCAGGGTGACGGGATGTCTGTAAAGTAAGGAAGAAGAGGCAGGGACCACTGCTGTACAATTAGGGGTCCCTGAGGGTGAGAAGTCCCTGCCCTGCTAGGGAGGGGGTGGGAAAGGAAGGGCTGGATTCCAGAGCCTCAGTCTCTCCCTGTTCAGCTCCAGGTTAGCCATCTGGTCATAAGAGAACTTGGACGCTAGACCAGCAGGGGGCGCTGTGGGCCTGTCCCTGGCTCAGTGAGGGCCCTCAGCTGGGAGCCAGGGGGGGAGAACCTGCCTTGTGCCCTCTGCTCTGTGCTCACTGGGGACCAGCAGTTGTGACCTCCCAGGGCCCCATGAGAGGCTCCCCCTCACCAGCCACACAGCTGTCACCACATTTATCCCCGGGGACACCAGGAGGAGGAGCATTTGCATGAAGGGTCCCTCTGAGGGACAGGAGGATAAGAGAGACTGTGGGGGCCTCTCAGGTCTGAGGCTCAGAAGCAGAGCGTGGGCGTCTCCACCATGGCCTGGGCCCCTCTCCTCCTCGCCCTCCTTGCTCACAGCTCAGGTGACTGACTGCGGGAGGCGGGACCAGTGAGGTTGGGGCACCTGGCGATATACTGTTCTCCCCTCTGAGCGCACATGTGCGAAGTGACCTCGGTCTTACTGTCTGTGTCTGTGTCCTGTGTTCCAGGGTCCGGGGTGCAGGCCGGGCTGACGCAGGAAGCCTCACTGTCAGGGTCTCTGGGCCAGAAGGTCACCCTGACCTGCAAGGGGAGCAGCAACAATGTTGGAGCACGTGATGTGGGCTGGTACCAGCAGGTCGCAGGTGGGGTCCCCAAAACGGTGATGCTCGGCAGCTCCCGGCCCGCGGGGATCCCGGACCGGTTCTCCGGCTCCAAGTCCGGCAACATGGCCTCGCTGGTCATCACAGGCCTGCAGGCCGAGGACGAGGCTGACTATTACTGTTCAACGTGGGACACAGGCATCAGCAATCACACACTGCTCCGTCCCTTGGGGAACTGAGACAAAAACCGCCCTGGTTCCCCATCGCCCACGAACGCCGGGAGATGGAAGAGTGGCTGTGGCAGACCCTACATGTCTGATTCTGAGGGTCACGCTGAGCACAGGTCCTTTTAATATTTTACTAATTTCTTAATCCTCACGTGAGGCTAGTTTCCCATCCACGTTTAGAGACAGCGGGGGAGAGGGAAATAAGAGAAACGTCGATGTGAGGGAAGCACATGGATGGGTTGCCTCATGCAGGAGCCCTGACCAAGGCCCAGGCCATAGTGGAGCCTGCAACCAAAGTACATGCCCTTGACAGGAATCGAACCCTGGACCCTTTGGTCTCCAGGCCAATGCTCTATCGATGGAGCAACACAGACAAGGACCCACAGCCCACTTTAAATAGGTCCTGAGAGGTGATCTCTCTCAGACTGTTTTTTTTTAATCTCAACTTTATTGTGATATAGTTTGCATGCGTTACCTTTCCCCTTGTTCTATGTGAGCCACAGACCAGCATTCAGTGTACTTGCAGAGTGGGTAGCCATCCATATTCTGGCTGCAGACGTTTTCCTTATCCTCATAGCAGGTCCCACAGGTACCAGTCACACCCATCACCCCCTGCCAGTCCCAGCAACTGCTGACCCACTCTCTGGATTCACTGTTTCCTATGGGGTGCATTTCACATGGGTGGAACTGGAAATCAGGTAGCCCTTTGTGGTTATTGTTTCTTTGAATTCTTTTATAAAAATATTCTTATTGATTTCAGAGAGGACGGGAGAAGGAGAGAGAGGTAGGAATATCAACGATAAGAGAGAATTATTGATTGCCTGCCTCCAGCATGGTCTCCACTGAGGTTGAAGCCTGCCACCCTGGCATGTGCCCTTGAACCTGTGACCCTTCAGTCCACAGGCTGATGCTCTATCCACTGAGCCAAACATTCTGAAAAATGTTCTTGAGGCCCATCTACACTGGGACATGGGTCAACAGTCCAATTCTTCTTCTTCAAATCATAGTCCAATGTCTGAGCACTCCAGTGTTTGTTGATGCTTCTGCTGCTGGGCTCTAAGGGGTTGGCATCTGTGGCTGCTGTGCACAGCATTGCTGAGACTCTGGCTCATTTTTGGGCGATGTGTGTTCCGATTTCTCCTGGGGAGACACTGAGGAGTGGGGTTAGGAGACGCATGGTAACTTGAAATGACAGCTTTTGAGTCACTCGTGGACGGTTTCCAATATGGCTGTGTGGCTTGATGTTTGTAGCAGGAATGACCAGGCTTCTGGTTTCTCCAAGGCTTCCCCCACCAGGGTCACTACGGCTCAGTTCACACGGCCCTGCTGGCCGGGGCGGTGACGTCTCACTGCAGTCTCACTGGTCCTTCTCCAAAGACCAAGGACATTGAGCATCCTTCCAGTGGCTTCCTGCTCTTCTGCAGTTCGAGCATCCGAGGGTCTGCGGTGCTGTCACTGAGTTCCTGCTGAAATCACCCTGGGGGTGCTCCTGTCTGCACCGCAGGGGCTCTGGAGTTCCTCAGGGACCATGGGGTGGGCGGCAGGAGGCCCACCTTCTCCCATGAGGACCGGGAAAGAGGAAGGTGGATGGGATCTGCTCTGATGGGCCCTGTAGCCTGAGGACTCACTGGGGCCAGCTGAGTGCACCCTCTCCCTCACACACTCGCCCCCTATTTTATCACACACACACCCACCACCCTCCTAGAGGTGATGTTTCCCCTGACTAACAGGTAGAGAAAGATGGGCAGTCACACCCTGGGACACACCTGCATGAAGAAACATGGACAATGTGTACCTTGGACACAGGTTCACGGCCAGGTGGGGCTGGGCGACTCAGTTCCAACAATGAGGCCTGAGCCCGCAGAGCTCTGGGACCCCTCCCCATGGTGACCCAGTTCCCTCTGCTCTTCCCCTTCCTCCCTCGATGGACTGTGGTTTCATTGGGGCCAGGAAGGAACCCCTTACATCCCAATCCCCTACTCACTCTCCCATTCTTCCTGCCCCACAGCAGAAGGGAAAGGAATAGCGACTGTGACAATGTCCTAATTGATGTTCACGCCAACATGTTCACACACAACACTGTTCAAATTTGTGAAAAAAGCTCTTGTGTTTTTATAACAGATGTGCGTAGGTATCCCATAATTCCATGGCTACACTGTCACATTTTCTGCTCAAACCCCATTTAATGTAAAACTACCCCATGTAACTGATGGCTTCTTAGAACAACAGAGAGTGGTCATCCTTGCCTGGAGGTGCAACTGTCTGATGCAACTGTCCCCACACTGCTAGTGGGACAGGGTGCAGGAGTGATTCGGGGAGACCCCAGCCCTTCACAACCCAGAAATGCGATCTGTGACTTTCTCCTAGCTGACCGCTGGAGGGAGTGTGCCTGCTAAGATCCCCAAGAAGACAAAAAGGGGTTTCACTGAGGAAGGATCAGTGTTCCCAGGGGTGGGATTGGATTGGGGTGAACTAGATGGCAGGGGCCTGCAGGGGGCAGACACTCCCACCTTGTCTTTCAGCCTCAGACCCTCCGGGGAATGAAGTTAGGACTGAGGTCACCAGGAATCCAGGGCACTGAGTGGGTGACATAATCAACCCCCTTGCTCAGTGTCTAAGTCACCATTCAGCCTGGACTGTGTGAGGGCCCAGCATCTGCCTCTTTCAATACCGCTCCCCTCCCCGGGGGACATCAGGATGACCCTGGGCAGGACTAGAGGGGAAGCTGATTTGCATGAGGCACCCTCCCCCGCTAATGGGTGTGGGAGGCATGAAAAGGCCCCAGGTCTCCCCACTGCAGCACAGGAGCCTGAGGAGGCCACATCCTGTGAGTGTCCCCACCATGGTCTGGACGGTGCTTCTGCTCCAGCTCCTGTCGCACAGCTCAGGTCAGAGGAGGGGGCTCTGCGTCCTTGGGGGACACAGAACAGCAGGGTCTCAGGTGACCTTTGTCCCTCATAACACCTGTCTCTCTCCTGTTGGTTTCAGGGGTGGATTCTCAGACTCTGGTGACCCAGGAGCCGTCAATGTCGGTATCTCCAGGAGGGACAGTCACACTCACCTGTGGCCGTAGCTCTGGGGCAGTCTCTAGTAGTAACTACCCCAGCTGGTTCCAGCAGACCTCAGGCAAGCCTCCACGCCTGCTCATCTACCGCACAAACAACCGCTTCGATGGGGTCCCTGCTCGCTTCTCTGGCTCCATCTCTGGGAACAAAGCCGCCCTCACCATCTCGGATGCCCAGCCTGACGACGAGGGCATCTATCACTGTGCTCTGTACAATGTTGGTGCTCCTTACACGGTGATGTAAACCCACGGGGAAGTGCAACCAAAACCTCCTCCTGGGCTCAGACTGGCTCAGCCTTTGGTGAAGAAAAAGCATGAAGGTGGAAACGGCCAGCACAACGTGGGAAGGGAGGCATGTTCCCTGGCCCCATTCTCCTGTCAAAGGATTCATGGTCCTGTGCCTCCTCAGGCTCTCCCAGGGCGTGTCCATCTCATCATGCGACTCCTGCAAGAATGGGCTTTCCCTCTTCCTCTCAGCCCTTAATTACAGGGACGAGCTCAGCTCCCAACTGGGTCGACCTACAGTGAGCCTCAGAGATCCTACTGTGAGGCTGTGAGTTTCCTCTCACTCCAAGATCATTGATGACACAGCCCCTGTCCTAAATTAAACTGAGGACAACGTTAATGTTTATTTTGGCCTTGACATGGAGCGTTTCCTGGCGCGTGTTAGAAATGCCATTCCCCTGTTAGACCCGCTCAGTCAGGGACTTGTGTTGTTGTCCCGGTGTATCCAAGTGGACAAGCCCGCAAGCTGTTGTGACACTAAAACGTCAACGAGGCGGGCGAACAGACGCTGTTTCTACTGAAGTAAGAGCCTCTTTGCTCTCTTTCACAGAAACCTGTGTCAGAGCATCTGCTCACCATCGCTCGGGGTCAGCCGGTCGGCCCCCGCCCTGGGAATCACAGCTCCTTCTCTTGGTACCTTCCTTCCTCCACATCAAGCACAAACCTGAAATGCACTAAAGACTGAAATGTAAACTTGAAATCAGGAATCTGCCCTCCAAAAAAAAGGTGGTTAGTAACATCTCTGACATTTATGTTATCAACGTTTACCCCAATACATCTCCTCAGGCAAGGAAAGCAAAAGGAAAAATTAACTAATGGTCTACATCAAATTAAAGGGATATATATATATATATATATATATATATATATATATATATTACAGCAAAGGAAATCATCAGCAAAACAAAAGACAGCCTCCAGTGACAACATGGAAGTAGATATTCACCAATGATCATCCCATAAACGGGTTCATGTCCCACATTGACAAAGAGCTCACACACCTCCACACCCAGAAGAGAGAGCAAACCCACAAAAGAATCCAAACCAGTAATGGGCAGAGGACCTGAATAGACTTCCTCAGAAAGAACGTTCTGATGACCCATGGACACGGGAGAACAATAAGAACTTTGACCGCCCACCTCACACAAGTCACAAAATTTATTCCACCTGGATTATTGGTCCAAACCTGAAAATCAAAACAATAATGCTTCTAAGAAACCACATAACACTATAAAAATATATTAAAAAAAAAAGAAACCACATAACACTATTTCCATAATCTTGGCAAACAGAAATCACGAAGTTCCCAAGGATGAAAATAAAATAAAATAAAATAAAATAAAATAAAATAAAATAAAATAAATAAAATAAATAAAAATAAGGGGTATATTGCATTTCATGAAAAACAAAAGCAGCTGTGTAAAAAAGACACCGAGAAGGGTGTGAGAGGCCAGCTACAGGCTGTAGAAAGAAAAACATCAATCGAAAAGCAATTGAAACAATGGAAGACCACTCACTCTTCCTATTTCCCATCACCCTCCACTCCAGTAATCCACCAGGAGGTGCACACATTCTCTCAGAGGAGACCACAGTGTGACAAGCTCAGAGCCACAGACTGAAGGGACTCCAGACTATCTTTCTCCGGAAAAGGTTGCTTCCCCAGCAAACCTGTTCCCGGTTAGGGCAGCTGCTTTCTGAGCCCAGGACACTGTGAGGATTGGCAAAGAGCAGATTCCCACAATGCACCCCACAGCCCTGTCCTGAGAGGGAGGGGGTGGGAAAGGCAGGGCTGATCCAAGCCTCAGTCTCTCCCTGCTCAGCTCCAGGTTAGCCATCTGGTCATAAGAGAACCTGGACCCTGGCCCAGCAGGGGGTGCTGTGGGCCTGTGCCTGGCTCAGTGAGGGCCTTCAGCTGGGAGCCAGGGGGGGAACCTGCCTTGTGCCCTCTGCTCTGTGCTCACTGGGGACCATCAGCTGTGACCTCTCAAGGCCCCACGAGAGGTTCCCCCACCCCAGCCACACAGCTGTCATTACATTTATTCCCGGGGAACACTGGATGGAGGAGCATTTGCATGAATGGTCCCTCTTTGTCCGCCCTCTCCCCCCCCCCCCCCCCAAGGAGCGACAGGATAAGAGAGACTGGGGGCCTCTCAGGTCTGAGGCTCAGAAGCAGAGCGTGGGCGTCTCCACCATGGCCTGGGCCCCTCTCCTCCTCGCCCTCCTTGCTCACAGCTCAGGTGACTGACTGCGGGAGGCGGGACCAGTGAGGATGGGGCACGTGGGGATACACTGTTCTCCCCTCTGAGCACACATGTGAGAAGTGACCTCAGCCTCACTCTCTGAGTCTGTGTCCTGTGTTCCAGGGTCCGGGGTGCAGGCCGGGCTGACGCAGGAAGCCTCGCTGTCAGGGTCTCTGGGCCAGAAGGTCACCCTGACCTGCAAGGGGAGCAGCAACAATGTTGGAAGCTATGGTGCAGCCTGGTACCAGCAGGTCGCAGGTGGGGTCCCCAAAACAGTGATGCTCGGCAGCTCCCGGCCCGCGGGGATCCCGGACCGGTTCTCCGGCTCCAAGTCCGGCAACACGGCCTCACTGGTCATCACAGGCCTGCAGGCCGAGGACGAGGCTGACTATTACTGTTCAACGTGGGACACAGGCATCAGCAGTCACACACTGCTCCGTCCCTCGGGGAACTGAGACAAAAACCGCCCTGGTTCCCCATCGCCCACGAACGCCGGGAGATGGAAGAGTGGCTGTGGCAGACCCTACATGTCTGATTCTGAGGGTCACGCTGAGCACAGGTCCTTTTAATATTTTACTAATTTCTTAATCCTCACGTGAGGCTAGTTTCCCATCCACGTTTAGAGACAGCGGGGGAGAGGGAAATAAGAGAAACAGCGATGTGAGGGAAGCACATGGATGGGTTGCCTCATGCAGGAGCCCTGACCAAGGCCCAGGCCATAGTGGAGCCTGCAACCAAAGTACATGCCCTTGACAGGAATCGAACCCTGGACCCTTTGGTCTCCAGGCCAATGCTCTATCGATGGAGCAACACAGACAAGAGCCCACAGCCCACTTTAAATAGGTCCTGAGAGGTGATCTCTCTCAGACTGTTTTTTTTTAATCTCAACTTTATTGTGATATAGTTTGCATGCGTTACCTTTCCCCTTGTTCTATGTGCGCCATAGACCAGCATTCAGTGTAATTGCAGAGCGGGTAACCATCCATATTCTGGCTGCAGACGTTTTCCTTATGCTCAGAGCAGGTCCCACAGGTACCAGTCACACCCATCACCCCCTGCCAGTCCCAGCAACTGCTGACCCACTCTCTGGATTCACTGTTTCCTATGGGGTGCATTTCACATGGGTGGAACTGGAAATCAGGTAGCCCTTTGTGGCTATTGTTTCTTTGAATTCTTTTATAAAAATATTTTTATTGATTTCAGAGAGGACGGGAGAAGGAGAGAGAGGTAGGAATATCAACGATAAGAGAGAATTATTGATTGCCTGCCTCCAGCATGGTCTCCACTGAGGTTGAAGCCTGCCACCCTGTAATGTGCCCTTGAACTTGTGACCCTTCAGTCCACAGGCTGATGCTCTATCCACTGAGCCAAACATTCTGAAAAATGTTCTTGAGGTCCATCTACACTGGGACATGGGTCAACAGTCCAATTCTTCTTCTTCAAATCATAGTCCAATGTCTGAGCACTCCAGTGTTTGTTGATGCTTCTGCTGCTGGGCTCTAAGGGGTTGGCATCTGTGGCTGCCATGCACAGCGCTGCTGAGACTCTGGCTCATTTTCGGGCGATGTGTGTTCCTATTTCTCCTGGGGAGACACTGAGGAGTGGGGTAGGAGACGCATGGTAACTTGAAATGATAGCTTTTGAGTCACTCGTGGACGGTTTCCAATATGGCTGTGTGGCTTGATGTTTGTCGCAGGAATGACCAGGCTTCTGGTTTCTCCAAGGCTTCCCCCACCAGGGTCACTACGGCTCAGTTCACACGGCCCTGCTGGCCGGGGCGGTGACGTCTCACTGCAGTCTCACTGGTCCTTCTCCAAAGACCAAGGACATTGAGCATCCTTCCGGCGGCTTCCTGCTCTTCTCCAGTTCGAGCATCCGAGGGTCTGTGGTGCTGTCACTGAGTTCCTGCTGAAATCACACTCCCAGGCGGTGCTCCTGTCTGCACAGCAGGAGCTCTGGAGTTCCTCAGGGACCATGGGGTGGGCGGCAGGAGGCCCACCTTCTCCCAGGAGGACCAGGAGAGGGGAAAGTGGATGGGATCGGCTCTGATGGGCCCTGTAGCCTGAGGACTCACTGGGGCCAGCTGAGTGCACCCTCTCCCTCACACACTCGCCCCCTATTTTATCACACACACACCCACCACCCTCCTAGAGGTGATGTTTCCCCTGACTAACAGGTAGAGAAAGATGGGCAGTCACACCCTGGGACACACCTGCATGAAGAAACATGGACAATGTGTACATTGGACACAGGTTCACAGCCAGGTGGGGCTGGGAGACTCAGTTCCAACAATGAGGCCTGAGCCCGCAGAGCTCTGGGGCCCCCCCATAGTGACCCAGTTCCCTCTGCTCTTCCCCCTTCTCCCTCGATGGACTGTGGTTTCATTGGGGCCAGGAAGGTTGTGAGTTTGGGACAAGTGCACTATTTACCCCTTACATCCCAAGCCCCTACTCACTCTCCCATTCTTCCTGCCCCACAGCAGAAGGGAAAGGAATAGCGACTGTGACAATGTCCTGTGTGATGTTCACACACAACACTGTTCAAATTTGTGAAAAAAGCTCTTGTGTTTCTATATCAGATGTGTGTAGGTATCCCCTAATTCCATGGAGACACTGTCACATTTTCTGCTCAAACCCCATTTAATGTAAAACTACCCCATGTAACTGATGGCTTCTTAGAACAACAGAGAGTGGTCATCCTTGCCTGGAGGTGCAACTGTCTGATGCAACTGTCCCCACACTGCTAGTGGGACAGGGTGCAGGAGTGATTCGGGGAGACCCCAGCCCTTCACAACCCAGAAATGCGATCTGTGACTTTCTCCTAGCTGACCGCTGGAGGGAGTGTGCCTGCTAAGATCCCCAAGAAGACAAAAAGGGGTTTCACTGAGGAAGGATCAGTGTTCCCAGGACTGGGATTGGATTGGGGTGAACTAGGTGGCAGCGGCCTGCAGGGGGCAGACACTCCCACCTTGTCCTAGAGCCTCAGACCCTCCGGGGAATGAAGTTACGACAGAGGTAACCAGGAATCCAGGGCACTGAGTGGGTGACATAATCAACCCCCTTGCTCAGTGTCTAAGTCACCATTCAGCCTGGACTGTGTGAGGCCCAGCATCTGCCTCTTTCAATACCGCTCCCCTCCCCGGGGGACATCAGGATGACCCTGGGCAGGACTAGAGGGGAAGCTGATTTGCATGAGGCACCTTCCCCCCCCCAATGGGTGTGGGAGGCATGAAAAGGTCCCAGGACTCCCCACTGCAGCACAGGAGCCTGAGGAGGCCACATCCTGTAGCGTCCCCACCATGGTCTGGACGGTGCTTCTGCTCCAGCTCCTGGCACACAGCTCAGGTCAGAGGAGAGGACTCTGCGTCCTTGGGGGACACAGAACAGCAGGCCCTCAGGTGACCTTTGTCCCTCATAACACCTGTCTCTCTCCTGTTGGTTTCAGGGGTGGATTCTCAGACTCTGGTGACCCAGGAGCCGTCAATGTCGGTATCTCCAGGAGGGACAGTCACACTCACCTGTGGCCGTAGCTCTGGGGCAGTCTCTAGTAGTAACTACCCCAGCTGGTTCCAGCAGACCTCAGGCAAGCCTCCACGCCTGCTCATCTACAACACAAACCGCCGCTTCGATGGGGTCCCTGCTCGCTTCTCTGGCTCCATCTCTGGGAACAAAGCCGCCCTCACCATCTCGGATGCCCAGCCTGACGACGAGGGCATCTATCACTGTGCTCTGTACAATGTTGGTGATCTTTACACGGTGATGTAAACCCACGGGGAAGTGCAACCAAAACCTCCTCCTGGGCTCAGACTGGCTCAGCCTTTGGTGAAGAAAAAGCATGAAGGTGGAAACGGCCAGCACAACGTGGGAAGGGAGGCATGTTCCCTGGCCCCTTTCTCCTGTCAAAGGATTCATGGTCCCGTGCCTCCTCAGGCTCTCCCAGGGCGTGTCCATCTCATCATGCGACTCCTGCAGGAATGGGCTTTCCCTCTTCCTCTCAGCCCTTAATTACAGGGACGGGCTCAGCTCCCAACTGGGTCGACCTACAGTGAGCCTCAGAGATCCTACTGTGAGGCTGTGAGTCTCCTCTCACTCCAAGAGCATTGATGACACAGCCCCTGTCCTAAATTAAACTGAGGACAACGTTAATGTTTATTTTGGCCTTGACATGGAGCGTTTCCTGGCGCGTGTTAGAAATGCCATTCCCCTGTTAGACCCGCTCAGTCAGGGACTTGTGTTGTTGTCCCGGTGTATCCACATGGACAAGCCCACAAACTGTTGTGACACTAAAACGTCAACGAGGCGGGCGAACAGACGCTGTTTCTACTGAAGTAAGAGCCTCTTTGCTCTGTTTCACAGAAACCTGTGTCAGAGCATCTGCTCACCCATCGCTCGGGGTCAGCCGGTCGGCCCCCGCCCTGGGAAGCACAGCTCCTTCTCTTGGTACCTTCCTTCCTCCACATCAAGCACAAACCTGAAATGCACTAAAGACTGAAATGTAAACTTGAAATCAGCAAACTGTCCTCCAAAAAAAGGTGGTTAGTAACATCTCTGACATTTATGTTATCAACGTTTACCCCAATACATCTCCTCAGGCAAAGAAAGCAAAAGGAAAAATTAACCAATGGTCTACATCAAATTAAAGGGATATATATATATATATATTTTACAGCAAAGGAAATCATCAGCAAAACAAAAGACAGCCTCCAGTGACAACATGGAAGTAGATATTCACCAATGATCATCCCATAAACGGGTTCATGTCCCACATTGACAAAGAGCTCACACACCTCCACACCCAGAAGAGAGAGCAAACCCACAAAAGAATCCAAACCAGTAATGGGCAGAGGACCTGAATAGACTTCCCCAGAAAGAACGTTCTGATGACCCATGGACACGGGAGAACAATAAGAACTTTGACCGCCCACCTCACACAAGACACAAAATTTATTCCACCTGGATTATTGGTCCAAACCTGAAAATCAAAACAATAATGCTTCTAAGAAACCACATAACACTATAAAAATATATTTAAAAAAAAGAAACCACATAACACTATTTCCATAGTCTTGGCAAACAGAAGTCACGAAGCTCCCAAGGATGAAAATAACATAAAATAAAATAAAATAACATAACATAAATAAAAATAAGGGGTATATTGCGTTTCATGAAAAACAAAAGCAGCTGTGTAAAAAGGACACCGAGAAACGTGTGAGAGGCCAGCTACAGGCTGTAGAAAGAAAAACATCAATCGAAAAGCAATTGGAACAATGGAAAACCACTCACTCTTCCTATTTCCCATCACCCTCCACTCCAGTAATCTACCAGGAGGTGTGCACATTCTCTCAGAGGAGAGCACAGTGTGACAAGCTCAGAGCCACAGACTGAAGGGACTCCAGACTATCTTACCCTGGGAAAGGTTGCTTCCCCAGCAAACCTGTTCCCGGTTAGGGCAGCTGCTTTCTGAGCCCAGGACACTGTGAGGATTGTCAAAGAGCAGATTCCCACAATGCACCCCACAGCCCTGTCCTGAGAGGGAGGTGTGGGAAAGGCAGGGCTGATCCAAGCCTCAGTCTCTCCCTGCTCAGCTCCAGGTTAGCCATCTGGTCATAAGAGAACCTGGACCCTGGCCCAGCAGGGGGTGCTGTGGGCCTGTGCCTGGCTCAGTGAGGGCCTTCAGCTGGGAGCAAGGGGGGGACCCTGCCTTGTGCCCTCTGCTCTGTGGTCACTGGGGACCATCAGCTGTGACCTCTCAAGGCCCCATGAGAGCCTCCCCCACCCCAGCCACACAGCTGTCACCACATTTATCCCCGGGGGACACTGGGAGGAGGAGCATTTGCATGAAGGGTCCCTCTGGGTCCCCCCCTCCAGGAGGGACAGGAGGATAAGAGAGACTGTGGGGGCCTCTCAGGTCTGAGGCTCAGAAGCAGAGTGTGGGCATCTCCACCATGGCCTGGGCCCCTCTCCTCCTCGCCCTCCTTGCTCACAGCTCAGGTGACTGACTTCGGGAAGCGGGACCAGTGAGGATGGGGCACGTGGGGATACACTGTTCTCCCCTCTGAGCACACGTGTGAGAAGTGACCTTGGCCTCACTGTCTGTGTCTGTGTCCTGTGTTCCAGGGTCCGGGGTGCAGGCCGGGCTGACGCAGGAAGCCTCGCTGTCAGGGTCTCTGGGCCAGAAGGTCACCCTGACCTGCAAGGGGAGCAGCAACAATGTTGGAAGCTATGGTGCAGCCTGGTACCAGCAGGTCGCAGGTGGGGCCCCCAAAACAGTGATGCTCGGCAGCTCTCGGCCCGCGGGGATCCCGGACCGGTTCTCCGGCTCCAGGTCCGGCAACACGGCCTCGCTGGTCATCACAGGCCTGCAGGCCGAGGACGAGGCTGACTATTACTGTTCAACGTGGGACAATGGCATCAGCAGTCACACACTGCTCCGTCCCTCGGGGAACTGAGACAAAAACCACCCTGGTTCCCCATCGCCCACGAACGCCGGGAGACAGAAGCGGTGGCTGTGAAAGACCCTACAGTGTCACTCTGAGTACAGGCTCCTTTATTATTTTATTAATTTGTTCATCCTCACCTGAGGATAGTTTCCCATCGAATTTTAGAGATTGTGGGGGAGAAAGGCAGACAGAGGGAAACTATGGTGTAAGAGAAGCACATGGATGGGTTTCCTCATGCAGGAGACCTGATCAGGGCCCTGGCCACAGTGGAGCCTGCAACCGCGGTACATGCCCTTGACCGGGATTGAACCCGGGACCCTTTAGCCTGCAGGCCAATGGTCTATCCACTGAGTCGCAAGGGCTAGGGCCCACAGGTCCGCTTTGAAAAGGTAGTGAGAGGTGATCTCTCTCACATTGTTTTTATCCCAGCTTTACTGTGATATATTGTGCATGCCATGCGGCCAACTGGTTCAACGTGTACCACAGACCAGCATTCAGTGTATGTGCAGATGACAGAACCATCCCATCTTCTAGCTGCAGACGTTTTCCTTACCCTCAGGGAAGGTCCCACGGGTACCAGTCACACCCATCACCCCCTGCCAGTCCCGGGGAACTTCGGACCCACTCTCTGGATTCACTGTTTCCTATGAGGAGCATTTCCCATGGGTGGAACTGGAACACAGGTAGCCTTTTGCGGCTATTGTTTCTTTGAATTATTTTTTAAAAATATATTTTTATTGATTTCAGAGAGGAGGGAGAATGAGAGATAGAAATATAAATGATGAGATAGAAATACAAGTGATGAGAGAGAATCATTGATTGGCTGCCTCCTGCACGCCCTCCACTTGGGGTAAAGCCTGCAACTCGACCCTTCAGTCCACAGGCTGACTCTATTCTCTGAGCCAAAATGGACAGTTTCTTTTAATTCTTCTTAATAATGTACTTGGGGCCCCTACACACTGGGATAGGGATCAACAGTACAATTATATTTGACCAAATCATATTCCAATGTCTGAGCACACCAGTGATTTTTGACGCTTCCGCTGCTGGGTACTGAGGGGTTTGCCTTCTGTGGCTGCTACTCTCAGTGATCCTGGGACCTGGCTGCCAGGATGGCTTGTGCTTTCGGGCGATGTGTGTTTCCATTTCTCCTGGGGAGACACTGAGGAGTGGGGTTAGGAGACGCATGGTAACTTGAAATGACAGCTTTTGAGTCACTCGTGGACGGTTTCCAATATGGCTGTGTGGCTGGATGTTTGTCGCAGGAATGACCAGGCTTCTGGTTTCTCCAAGGCTTCCCCCACCAGGGTCACTACGGCTCAGTTCACACGGCCCTGCTGGCCGGGGCGGTGACGTCTCACTGCAGCCTCACTGGTCCTTCTCCAAACACCAAGGACATTGAGCATCCTTCCGGCGGCTTCCTGCTCTTCTCCAGTTCGAGCATCCGAGGGTCTGTGGTGCTGTCACTGAGTTCCTGCTGAAATCACACCCCCAGGCAGTGCTCCCGCCTGCACAGCAGGAGCTCTGGAGTTCCTCAGGGACAACGAGGTGGATGGCAGGAGGCCCACCTTCTCCCATGAGGACCGGGCAAGAGGAAGGTGGGAACTGACAGGCTGTCTGGGGAACCTTAAGCCTCGAACTTTGCTCCAAATGCTCATGCACCAGAAATTAACCCAGTGGCCAGGCAGACAGAGGGAAAGCCTACACACAGGGCTCCTTTAAGGGCTGGGAATGTAGCATGTCATTTACTTTTGTGAAGGTCCCAGTCATCTGAGAAAATCACAGGTCACCCCAGCACCAGAGGTGGGACCTGCTGATTCTCCTGCCCTGGGAGTGGCCTCAGGAAGATCAGGAACCCCTGCAGAAGGGGTAGGGGGAGAAAATGGGCTGGAGGACATGTGCTCTGGGACCAGCAGGGGGCGCTGGTGGACTGTGCCTGAGAGCTCAGGCTCTGGGCCAGGCAGGCTAGGAGCACACTCTGCTGGCTCCTGCACACTTGGGCAGGCAGGTCCTCACTCAAGTGTGACTTCCCTGCACCTGGGCCCCAGGAGCCACATGTGCCCTCAGCTCTGACACCCACTCTTGTCTCCTATCTCCCCTCCCCTCATGCAGTCATTGTCCAGGCCTGATTTACAGACAAAGAGAGAAACAATCACACAACAAAAAATATCTTAGGTTGAAAAAACATGAAGTTTAAATTGATCATGCCATTTTGTTATTATTAAAAAAATTTTTTTTCCTATATCTTTTATTGATTTCTTACAGAGCGGAAGGGAGAGGGATAGAAAGTCAGAAACTTCGATGAGAGACATCGATCAGCTGCCTCTTGCACACCCCCTACTGGGGATGTACCCGCAGCCAAGGTACATGCCCTTGCCGGAATCGAACCCGGGAACTTTCAGTCCGACGCTCTATCCACTGAGCCAAACCAATCTCGGCTGATCATGCCATTTTAATGTATATTTGATGGGCTAGTGATTCCAAAATGAATACCAGAAATCACAGGGTCATTTCCCCTCTGATGGACGCAAGTGTGTGTATTACCTTCCCCAACGACTGGAGACATGTATTATCCCCTGCTCATCCCCTTTCATTTCTCCATCCCTCCCATCCTTCCTGCCCCTCAGGGAGAGGGACTTTAAAACTGTTCTGTGATGTTCACACCAACTCGCTCAACTCAGTGTTGCTCTCACTTCTGATCATGAGCTACAATCTTGATTTCGTTATGAGAGATGGTAATTGGTTTCTCACAATAACATGGTGACACTGTCACATTTTCTTCTCAAAACCCTATTTAATTGGAAGGCGCTCCCTATAAGTAATGGTTTCCTGGGACAAAGAGAGTGGCCGTCCTTGCCTGACAGTGCACCTGTGCCAGGATCCCCAACCCTGGTCTCCTGACCATTTCTCCAGGTTCAAGGACTATCAGGGCTGGACGGAGGAGAGACAGCTGAGGTTCCACAAAGAAGACAAGAAGGGATATCAATGATGAAGGAAGCAGTGTTCCCAGGGATAGGGTTGGATTGGAGTGACGTAGATTGCTGGGGCCAGAATGGGGCAGACACTTCCAGCTCATCCTTCAGCCTCAGAACCTCCAGGGAAGGAAGTGAGGACTGAGTCAGCAGGACAGCAGCGCACTGACTTGGTGAAAGACCTCAACCCTCTCACTCAGCATCTCAATTCATGTGGAGTCTTTGGTCTGTGTGAGGGACCAACATCTGCCTCTTTCAAAATCCACCCACCTCTCCCTCCCCCCCACCGGGAACACCAGGGTGACCATGGGGCAGGACTAGAGGGGAAGCTGATTTGCATGAGGCACCTTCCCCCCCAATGGGTGTGGGAGGCATGAAAAGGCCCCAGGACTCCCCACTGCAGCCCAGGAGCCTGAGGAGGCCACATCCTGTGAGTGTCCCCACCATGGTCTGGACGGTGCTTCTGCTCCAGCTCCTGGCGCACAGCTCAGGTCAGAGGAGGGGGCTCTGCGTCCTTGAGGGACACAGAACAGCAGGGCCTCAGCTGACCTTTGTCCCTCATGACACCTGTCTCTCTCCTGTTGGTTTCAGTGGTGGATTCTCAGACTGTGGTGACCCAGGAGCCGTCAATGTCCGTATCTCCAGGTGGGACAGTCACACTCACCTGTGGCCGTAGCTCTGGGTCAGTCTCTAGTAGTAACCACCCCAGCTGGTACCAGCAGACCCAAGGCAAGCCGCCAAGGACACTCATCTATAGCACAAACAACCGCTTCGATGGGGTCCCTGCTCGCTTCTCTGGCTCCATCTCTGGGAACAAAGCCGCCCTCACCATCTCGGGCGCCCAGCCTGAGGACGAGGGCATCTATTACTGTGCTCTGTACATGGGTAGTGATACTTACACGGTGATGTAAACCCACGGGGAAGTGCAACCAAAACCTGCTCCTGGGCTCAGACTGGCTCAGACTGAGGTGCACAAGGAAAATGTGAGTGTAGAGATGGCCGTTTTTCAATCCCCGTCTCTCTGAAAATCGATAGCACAAATACCCTCAGGTGAGGATTAGCAACATCGGACTTAATGTAAGACTGCCCAGGAGCCAGTGCCTCCACATCTGGGTGTATTTCCGAAGACACCGGAAACACTGATTGGAAGCAGTACATGCACCCCGTGCTCCCTGCAGCACTCTTTACAATGGCAAACCCATGGGAGCGACTCAGTGCCCGTCAGGAGAAGGTGGGTGGAGAAGTGGCGGTACGTCTAGATAGTGGAATATCACCCGGCGATAAAAGACAACAATGACATCCTGTGACACCATGGATGGGCCTCGAGGGAATTATGAACGTCAAGGAAGTCAGAGAGAGAGAAGACCAACAGCAGATCCTTACACCCACATGTGGAGCCTTCCGAACAAAGGGAATAAGTGAACAACTTTGAAACAGACTCAGAGATGCAGAGGACAGAGGGATGGCTGCCAGAGGAAAGGAGGACAGAGGAGTGAGTGAAGACGTTGAGAGGAGGAAGAGGTGCACATTGGTGGCTATAAAACAGCCCCAGGCATGTAGCTACAGCACAGACACCACAGTGACTGACACTGTAGGAACTGGGCCTGTTCCCTGTGGATGTTGGGAATATCCAGGGGACACGCGGTAAAGAATATGGTTATCTGTCCATCATGCTACACCCATGGAACGGAGACACTAGGACGTTGTAGCTGTAACTCAGAAATAAAATTAATAAAAAAGCAAAGGGAAAGTATTGCTCCTGTGACCTGGGAGCCCAGGGTGTTCCTCCAGCACACCTGCCCGCGCCCGCACTGGCCTTGGCTGGGATGCGTGTTCTCTGGGTCCCGCCCCCTCGGGGAAGCTGGGTGTGGGTTTCCCCAGAAATTACACTGTGAAGAGCCTGCCATCTCCAGGCTTGGGGACCCTCCCATGAAGGACACGGCTCTCAGGGAGGACCATGTCCCCCAGTTTATCTCGAGGCCTCTCCTTCTTTCCTCTGGTTGTTGGGATGACAGGTGATTGATGTAACTGACTATGGCCTGGGCCTTAGAAACCCAATTGCCATGGAATCCGTGGAGCTTTGAACAAATTCACACGAGGAGGTCAATGAGAACTGGAGAACAGGAAATGAGGACTTCTGTTCCCCATGAGGGAGAAAACGATCTAGGAAGTGGAGGAGTTTCATTCATAATAGTATTCATTTTAAATCAAGCCTCGCACTGAAATAACATCACAACACCACACAAAAACATTTTAACACCTCAAGAGCCAAAGAAATGAATTGTGAGGGTAACATTCAAGGATAAAGGAGAAGCGACAGGACTAAGCTGGGGCACAGTCATTTCTCTGTTGACATAATTACAGTCTCCCAAAAAGGCAGAGGCAAAAATCCAAGACATGACCACGGGGGTGCAGAACGTCATAACCGCTACGGAGACAGCAACCACCACAAAAACAACCAGGAATTTCACCATAAAAAATCCCCAGGTGGAATCTTGACCAGGTGGAAACTGACAGGCTTCCTGGGAACCTTAAGCCTCAAACTTTGCTACAAATGCTCAGGCACCAGAAATTAACCCAGCGACCAGGCTCACAGAGGGAATGTCCACACACGGGGTTCCTTTAAGGGCTGGAAACATAGCGTGTCATTTACTTTGGTGCAGGTCCTGAACCCCTGAGAAAATCAGGGTCACCCCACCACCAGAAGTGGGACCTGCTCATTCTCCTGTCCTGGGGAGTGGCCTCAGGAAGATCACAGAGCCCCTCCAGGAGGCATGGTGGGAGAAAATGGGCTGGAGGACATGTGCTCTGCGACCAGCAGGGGGCGCAGGTGCACTGGGACTGAGAGCTCAAGCTCTGGGCCAGGCAGGCTAGGAGCACTCTGCTGGCTCCTGCACACTTGGGCAGGCAGGTCCCCACTCAGTGTGACTTCCCTGCACCTGGGCCCCAGGAGCCACACGAGCCCTCAGTCTGACACCCACTCTTGTCTCCTATCTCTCCCCCCCCCTCTCTACTCCCGCCCCCCACACAACCTCTTGGAGTCATTGTTCAGCCTGATTTAAAGGCAAAGAGAGATAAGCAATCACACAAGAAAAAATAATTTGCTTGGAGACACATGACCTATGAAATAAATAAATCGATCATGCCAGTCTCATCAGAAGATGATTGGCTAGTGATTCAAAATAAATACCAGAAATCACAGGGTCATTTCCCCTCTGATAGATGCCACTGTGTGTATTACTTTTCCCAACTACTGGAGACATGTTATCCCCTGCTCATCCCCTTTTCATTTCTCCATCCCTCCCATCCTTCCTGCCCCTCAGGGAGATGGACTTTGAAACTGTTCTGTGATGTTCACACCAACTAGCTCAACTCAGTGTTAATCTCACTTCTTATCATAAGCTCCATGTTCAATTTTATTATATCAGATGATAATCGGTTTCTTACAATGTCATGGTGACACTGTGACATTTTCTCCTCAAAACCCTATTTAATTGGAAGGTGCTCCATATAACTGATGGCTCCCTAGGACAAAGAGAGTGGCTATGTCTTCCTGGCAGGACTGCTGTCTGCATAGGGATCCCCAACCCTGCTCCCCAAATATCTTTCCCTGGGACAGCGATTAACACAGTTGTACAGAGGACACAACAGTGGAGACAGGAGTGACTGCTAACACCTCCAAAGAAGACAAGGAGGGGTATTGCTGAGGAAGGAAGTACTGACCCAGGGATGGGGTTGGATTAAGGAAAACTAGATTGCTGGGGTCCAGAAGGTGGAGTGCATTCCCTCCTCATCCTTCAGCTCCAGACCCTCCAGGGAAGGAAGTTAGGACTGAGGTAACACTGACCCCAGGACACTGAGTGGGTGAAAGACCTCAACCCCCTCCCTCAGCATCTCAGTTAAAGTGGAGACTTTAGTCTGTGTGAGGTCCCATCATCTGCCTCTTTCAGATCCCCTGGAGGCATCAGGGTGACCCTGGGGCAGGACTAGAGGGGAAGCTGATTTGCATGAGGCACCTTCCCCCCTAATGGGTGTGGGAGGCATGAAAAGGCCCCAGGACTCCCCACTGCAGCCCAGGAGCCTGAGGAGGCCACATCCTGTAGCGTCCCCACCATGGTCTGGACGGTGCTTCTGCTCCAGCTCCTGGCGCACAGCTCAGGTCAGAAGAGGGGGCTCTGCATCCTTGAGGGACACAGAACTGCAGGGCCTCAGTGTGACCTTTGTCCCTCATGACACCTGTCTCTCTCCTGTTGGTTTCAGGGGTGGATTCTCAGACTGTGGTGACCCAGGAGCCGTCAATGTCGGTATCTCCAGGAGGGACAGTCACACTCACCTGTGGGTCCAGCTCTGGGTCAGTCTCTAG
This sequence comes from Antrozous pallidus, assembly GCA_027563665.1. Classification (NCBI taxonomy): domain Eukaryota; kingdom Metazoa; phylum Chordata; class Mammalia; order Chiroptera; family Vespertilionidae; genus Antrozous; species Antrozous pallidus. Next base: position 2,362,289 of record CM050528.1, read on the forward strand.
TGGTAACTACCCCGGCTGGTTCCAGCAGACCCAAGGCAAGCCGCCACGGACACTCATCTATAGCACAAACAACCGCCCCTCTGGGGTCCCTGCTCGCTTCTCTGGCTCCATCTCTGGGAACAAAGCCGCCCTCACCATCTCGGGCGTCCAGCCTGAGGATGAGAGCATCTATTACTGTGCTCTGTACACGGGTAGTAGTACTGATACTTACACGGTGATATAAACCCACGGGGAAGTGCAACCAAAACCTGCTCCTGGGCTCAGACTGGCTCAGCCTGAGGTGCACAAGGAAAATGTGAGTGTACAAATGGCCGTATTTCCATCTCTGTCTCTCTGAAAATCGATAGCACAAATACCCTCAGGTGGGGATTAGCAACATCCGACTTACACGTAAGACTGCCCAGGAGCCAGTGACTCCACATCTGGGTGTATTTCCGAAGACACTGGAAACACTGATTGGAAGCAGTACATGCACCCCGTGCTCCCTGCAGCGCTCTTTACAATGGCAAACCCATGGGAGCGACTCAGTGCCCGTCAGGAGAAGGTGGGTGGAGAAGTGGCGGTACGTCTAGATAGTGGAATATCACCCGGCGATAAAAGACAACAATGCCATCCTGTGACACCATGGATGGGCCTCGAGGGAATTATGAACGTCAAGGAAGTCAGAGAGAGAGAAGACCAACAGCAGATCCTTACACCCACATGGGAGCCTTACGAACAAAGGAAACAAGTGAACAACTTAGAAACAGACTCAGAGATGCAGAGGGCAGAGGGATGGCTGCCAGAGGAAAGGAGGACAGAGGAGTGAGTGAAGACGTTGAGAGGAGGAAGAGGTGCACATTGGTGGCTATAAAACAGCCCCAGGCATGTAGCTACAGCACAGACACCACAGTGACTGACACTGTAGGAACTTGGCCTGTTCCCTGTGGATGTTGGGAATATCCAGGGGACAGGCGGTAAAGTATATGGTTATCTGTCCACCATGTTACACCCATGGAACGGAGACACTAGGACGTTGTAGTTGTAACTCAGAAATAAAATTAAATAAAAAAGCAAAGGGAAAGTATAGCTTCTGTGACCTGGGAGCCCAGGGTGTTCCTCCAGCACACCTGCCCGCGCCCGTACTGGCCTTGGCTGGGATGCGTGTTCTCTGGGTCCCGCCCCCTCAGGGAAGCTGGGTGTGGGTTTCCCAGAAATTACACTGTGAAGAGCCTGCCATCTCCAGGCTTGGGGACCCTCCCATGAAGGACACGGCTCTCAGGGAGGACCATGTTCCCCAGTTTATCTCGAGGCCTCTCCTTCTTTCCTCTGGTTGTTGGGATGACATGTGATTGATGGAACTGACTATGGCCTGGGCCTTAGAAACCCAATTGCCATGGAATCCATGCAGCTTTGAACAAATTCACACGAGGAGGTCAATGAGAACTGGAGAACAGAAAATGAGGACTTCTGCTCCCCATGAGAGAGAAAACGATCTAAGAAGTGGAGGAGTTTCATTCATAATAGTGTTCATTTTACATCAACTCTCGCACTGAAATAACATCACAACACTACACAAAAACATTTTAACACCTCAAGAGAGAAAGAAAGGAATTGTGAGTGTAACATTCAAGGATGAAGGAGAAGCGACAGGACTAAGCTGGGACATAGTCATTTCTCCTTGACATCACTAAAGTCTCTGGGCAAAGACAGAGGCAAAAAGCCAAGCAAGACATGCCCACAAGGACCCGGAATGTCACACCTGCTACAGAGACAACCACAAAAGCAACCAGGAATTTCGCCCTAAAGGATCCCCAGGTGGAATCCTGACCAGGTAGGAACTGTAGGGTTTCCTGGGAACCTTAAGCCTCAAAATTTGCTTCAAATGCTCAGGCACCAGAAATTAATGCAGAGGCCAGGCAGACAGGGGAAGGCCAAGAAGCATGGTTCCTTTAAGGGTTGGGAATGTAGCGTGTCGTTTACTTTTGTGCAGGTCCTGAGTCCCCTGAGAAAATCACGGTCAACCCAGCACCAGAGGTGGGAACTGCTCTTTCCCCTGCGCTGGGGGAGTGGCCTCAGGAGACCACAGAGCACCTCCAGGAGGATTTTTTGGGAGGAAACGGGCTGGAGGACATGTGCTCTGGGAACAGCACTGGGATTGAGAGCTCAGGGCCCTGGTCCAGGCAGGCTAGGAGCACTCTGCTGGCTCCTGCACACTTGGGCAGGAAGGTCCTCACTCAAGTGTGGCTTCCCTGCACCTGGGCCCCAGGAGCTACATGACCCCTCAGCTCTGACACCCACTCTTGTCTCATATTCCTCCTCCCCTCATGTAGTCACTGTCCAGGCCTGAGTTATAGGCAAAGAAAGAGAAGCAATCATGCAACAGAAATAGATGATTGGGAACTGATTCCATGTAAATACCAGAAATCACAGTGTCATTTCCCCGCTGATGGACGCCAGAGTGTGGATTACCTTCTCCACTGACAGGAGACACGTTATCCACTTCTCATCCTCTTACATTTCTCCATCCCTCCCATTCTCCCTGCCCCTCAGGGAGAGGGACTTTAAAACTGCCCTGTGACGTCCACACCAACTCCCTCACACTCTGTGTTGATCTCACTTCTGATCGTGAGCTGCGTGCTCGATGTTGTTATGTCAGATGGTAATCGGTTTCTCACAATGTCATGGTGACACTGTCACATTTGCTCCTCAAAACCCTATTTAATTGGAAGGTGCTCCATATAAGTGATGGCTCCCTAGGACAAAGAAAGTGGCTATTACTTCCTGGCAGGGCTGTTGTCTGCATCGGGATCCCCACTTCTGCTCCCCAAATACCTTTCCTGGGACAGCGATTAACACAGCTGTACAGAGGACACAACAGTGGAGACAGGAGTGACTGCTTACACCCTCCAATGAAGACAAGGAGGGGTATTGCTGAGGAAGGAAGCAGTGACCCAGGGATGGGGTTGGATTAAGGAAAACTAGATTGCTGGGGTCCAGAAGATGAAGTACACTCCCACCTCATCCTTCAGCTCCCAGACCCTCCAGGGAAGGAAGTTAGGACTGAGGTAACACTGACCCCAGGACACTGAGTTGTAGAAAGACCTCAACCCACTCCTTCAGCATCTCAGTTAAAGTGGAGTCTTTGGTCTGTGTGAGGTCCCATCATCTGCCTCTTTCAGATCTCCTGGAGGCATCAGGGCGACCCTGGGGCAGGACTAGAGGGGAAGCTGATTTGCATGAGGCACCTTCCCCCCTAATGGGTGTGGGAGGCATGAAAAGGCCCCAGGACTCCCTACTGCAGCCCAGGAGCCTGAGGAGGCCACATCCTGTGAGTGTCCCCACCATGGTCTGGACGGTGCTTCTGCTCCAGCTCCTGGCACACAGCTCAGGTCAGAGGAGGGGGCTCTGCGACCTTGTGGGGCACAGAACAGCAGGGCCCAAGTGACCTTTGTCCCTCATAACACCTGTCTCTCTCCTGTTGGTTTCAGGGGTGGATTCTCAGACTGTGGTGACCCAGGAGCCGTTAATGTCCGTATCTCCAGAAGGGACAGTCACAATCACCTGTGGCTCCAGCTCTGGGACAGTCTCCACTAGTAACCACCCCGGGTGGGTCCAGCAGACCCCAGGCAAGCCTCCACGCAGCCTCATCTATCGCATAAACAACCGCTTCTATGGGGTCCCTGCTCGCTTCTCTGGCTCCATCTCTGGGAACAAGGCTGTTCTCACCATCTCGGGGACCCAACCCGAAGACGAGGCCTACTATTACTGTGCTCTGTACACGGATAGTAGTACTGATACTTACACAGTGATATAAACCCACGGGGAAGTGCAACCAAAACCTGCTCCTGGGCTCAGACTGACTCAGCCTTTGATGAAGAAAAAGTCTGAAGGTAGAAATGGTCAACACACCATGGAAAGGGTCTTCCTGTTCCCCTTCTCCTTCCAGGGATTCATGGTCATGTGCCCCCTCAGTCTCTCCAAAGGCCTGTCCATTTGGTCATGTGACTACTGCAAGAATGGGCTTCCCCTCCTCTTCTCTGCCCCTAGTTAAGAGGACAGGCTCAGCTCCCAATTGGATGAACCTACACTGAGACTCCCCTGTCTTAAAGAGCAATAACCAGATATCCTCATTCATGAACTTGACTATAGAGACCAAGTTAATGTTTATTTTTGCATTGAAATGGGAGCATTCCCTCAGGTTTTTTCAGAAATGCAATCTCCAAGTTAGACCCACTGAGTCAGAAACATGTCCCAGAATCTCCCGCCCACAGGCTCTCCAGGAGGTGGTTCCACATGAATGCGGAGAAGCTCCCCTCCCCCTATTGGTACCTTCCTCCCTCCACGTCAAATGATCACCTCCAAATGCATGACAGACTGAAATGTAAGCCTCCAAACCAAGAGCCTCTGAAAGAATTATAGGTGGTAAATATGTGACATTCATCTTACCAACATTTTCCCCAATACATCTCCTCAGACAAGGAAAGTTAAACCAATGGGACTATGTCAAACTAAAGTGTTTTGCACAGCAAAGGAAACCATCAACCAAACAATTAGCCTCCAGCGATATAAGGGAAGTACATAGTCACCAATAAAGGGGTTCATGCCCCACATCGATAAAGAGCTCACATAACTCAACACCAAGAAGAGAGAGCAAACCCACCGAACAACCCAAACAGATAATGGGCAGAGGACCTGAACAGACTTCTCCACAGAATCACACAGAGCCAGTTGACAGAGGAAACGATTCTCAACACCACGACCCGTCGCAGAAATGTACATGAACCCACCATGCAATGCCACTGCACATGCTCAGAATGGTGTCATCAACTCCACAAACAGCAGGTGTTGGCACAGATGTGAAGAAAGGGGAACCCTCAGGCACTGTTGGTGGGAATGCAGATTGAGGCAGTCACTCTAGAAAGCTGTATGGAACGGCCTTAAAACATGACAAGCCAAACTGCCTCATTCCCCAGCAGTTCCTCATCTGGGTATTTACCTGAAGAACCCCAAACACTGATGTGGAGAACTACATGCACCTGTGTTCACTGCAGCATCATTTGCAATGGCCACGCCATGGTAGCAACCAGGTGCACAGAGGGGCCTAGAGGGTATGATACTGCATAAAGTCAGTCAGACAGAGAAAAACAAATACCTGAATACTTCACTCAAATGTGAATGTATGCTAAAACAAACAAACAATGTTGAGTACTACAGATGGTTTCATGAGGGAAGAGGGTCTAGGAGATGGAAAGAAAAAGTTGGAGGGAGAAGGAAGAACAAAGAGGTGTTTTGCAAGGCAGTGATGGGAAGGCTGAAGCACAGCACTCGGACCCTGGACAATAACCTTGTGGGACCTGTGCTGAGCCAGTTGGGCCCAGGGACAGCAGGGGAACACGCTGTAGAGTACAGGACTGCACAACCCCTCTGCTGTGCACCTGAACCAACACAAAGAACATTAAGTGTAAACTAAAGGTGAAAATAAAGAGCTTTTTAAGCAGAGGCCCAGCTCATGTGGGTGGGAGACCGAGGTGACCTCTCCCAGGCCCTGTGTGTCCCTGTTCCCTGCCTTGGCCTGATGTTCATGCTCTGAACCTGACACCTCAGGGAAGCTGGTGTTTCTCCCTGGAAATCACACCGTGAGGAGCTTCTGGTCTCCAGACTCTGGGACCCTCCCTGTGGAGGACATGGCTCTGAAATTAGCTTCCTCTGTTTTATACCCATGACCTCTCCTCCTTCCCTGTCTGTGTTTTGTTCTTGCTGTTGGGATGATACATGGTAAATAGTAATTGATTTGGACCTAAACCTTATAATCCCAATCCCACTGGAATCCATGGGTATGTTAACTAATATACTGGAAAAGGCCAAGGAAGATTGGAGAACAGAGTGTGGACTTTTAAACTGCATAAGGAAAAAGAAACTCTAAAAAGAGGTAAAGTCATTCATATTAATATCCTTTTATGTCAACGCTTGTATTTCTGATATAACACTCACAAATACAGGAGACCCATCCACCCTGGCTCAGTGGTTGAACATTGACCCATGAACCAGGAGGTCAGGGTTCGATTCCCTGTTAGCACACAGGCCCGGGTTGTGGGCTCCATCCCCAGTGTGGGGTGTGCAGGAGGCAGCCGATGAATGCTTTTCTCTCATCATTGATGTTTCTATCTCTCTCTCCCTCTCCTTTCCTCTCAGAAATCAAGAAAAATATAATTAAATTGAAAAAATAAGAACCTACAGAATCAGTCAACAAACACAGGACACTTGTTCCCTGGCATCGTCAAATTCCCCTGACAAAGGCAGAGGGAACAGCCAAGACAAGTCCCCTGGGTCTGGGACTCTGACAGGAGCCCCCACCACAGCCACAGAGACAACAACCACCAGAAATGTCACCCTAAAGGATCCCCAGTGGAATCACGACCACGAGGGAACTGATGTGCTTTCTGGTGACCCTTAAGCCTGAAACTTTGCTCCAAATGCTCAGGCACCAGAAGTTAATGCCGAGGCCATGCAGACAGGGGAAAGCCAACACACAGGGCTCCTTTAAGGGCTGGGAATGTAGCCTGTCATTTCCTTTTGTGCAGGTCCCGACCCTTTGAGAAAATCATGGGTCACTCCAGCACCAGAGGTGGGACCTGCTAGTTCTCCTGCCATGGCGAGTGGCCTCAGGAAGATCACAGAGCCCTTGATGGTTGAAAGGAAAAAGGGCTACCATTCTGGCTTAAGAGTTCCAAGCACCATGCACAATTTCCGGAGGACGTCCCCAGGGGGCGCTGTGGACCTTCTCAGAGCTGCCAGGCCTGAAGACAAAAATGGTTCTAATTGAGTGGGCCCTGTGCCCATGCTCATGGCCTGGGTGTGAGGTGCCAGCAGGTGCTTCCCCTTAAGGGACAGACTCAGAGCCACAGCCTCCCCGGCCTCCTCCTCACAGTGAAGCTACCAATGGGGTCAAGGACCCAGAACAGGATGAATCTGTGGGCTCACATTTGCATAATGACCAGCAAACACCCCTTTACTCAGGAGGCCGGGAGGAGATAAAGGGACACCTGAGATCAGTACGTGCCAGAGACCAAGACACCTTGGAAAGTCTTCACCATGAGCTGGACTCCCCTCCTCCTCGTCCTCGTTCTCTGCCCAGGTTCAGGGCCATTTCAGGGAGCAGCCTGTGGAGGGGTCCCTCTGCTTTCATTCATCATTCCTGATTGTGTCTGTTTTTGTTTCAGGGTCCAGGTCTCAGGCTGTGGTCACTCAGGAGCCCTCAGCGACCGTGTCCCCAGGCGGGACGGTCACTCTCACCTGTGGCTCCAGCACAGGGGCTGTCACCGATGGTCACTACCCATACTGGATCCAGCAGAAGTCTGGCCAGGTCCCCATCACACTGATTTATGACACAAACAAGAAACACTCCTGGACCCCAGCCCGGTTCGCAGGCTCCATCCAAGGAGGGAAAGCTGCCGTGACCCTCGCAGGGGCGCAGCCTGAGGACGAGGCCGAGTACTACTGTTTGCTACACTTCAGTGGTGCTCGGCACAGTGAGCGACCCTGATGGGGAACCAGGACATAAACCCCAGCTCGGCTGAGTGTGGGCACACATGGTCCTGTGATGTTGGTGTCACATAACAGACATCTGAGCTCTCGGGGGACCTGAAACCTTGACCATCCATCGAGAGACGGTGAGGGGGAAGGGTCTGAATTGATTCCATTCCTATTTTAAGCCTCAAATGGGGGGAACAGAAATGAATAGAAATGGCACAAACAGCAGAATTCATTTATTTTATTTTATAGAAAAAACAATATCTGCTGGATGAGAACTAAGGACTAAGTTCAAACACATGTCCTCCAGATAAAGGCATCTCCAATGTTCACTGGCAGCTATGAGTAAAGGAAAGAAACGCTCCCCTCATATGTAACTGAAGTTGTTTTATTTTCAAACTAGAGACCCCGTGCACGAAGATATTTGTGAAATAGGCCTTCCTTTCCTTGGCTTCCAGCACCGGATTCCTCCGGCACCGAGGACCCTGGCCTTCCTTCTATCCACTGAGCCAAACCAGTTTTTGCAATAAATACTTTTTTAAAAAAAGAAATGATGTTATATCATTAATCTTGTTTCAATTTTTAAAATTTTTTAATCCTCACCCAATGAGGGAGACCATTTTTTCCATTGATTTTTAGAGAGAGTGGGAAGGATGGGGAAGGAGAGAGAGAGAGAGACAAACATCGGTGGGTCAGAGACACATCAGTTGGTTGCCTCCTATTCCCATCCCAACTGGGGGAGCAGGATAGAACCTGAAACCAAGGTACGAGCCCTTGACTGGGAATCAAACTCAAGACCCTTTGGTCCATGGGCCTGTGCTCTAACTGCTGAGCCAAACTGGCAGGGCCAATTGATCTTGTTTTTAATAAAATGGACCTGTCCGTGGTGTGGCTTTTGTGAAAACAGGGGGTGATGCCGGCTATTTTCCTTAGGGAGCTTCTGTTTGGATTCGGTTAGTGTGACCCCCTACTGAGGGCCTAGGACTAAGGTCAGGACAAGTGTCTAAAGCATGGGTCCCCAACTGGTGGTCCGAGAGGTCCAAATCGTTGGCCAACAATTTTCTAACCAGTGGTCTGCAAACTGCGGCTCACAAGCCTCATAGGGCTCTTTGGCCCCTTTAGTGTGGCTCTTTCACAAAATACCACGGCCTGGGCAAGTCTATGTTGAAGAAGTGGTGTTAGAAGCAGTTTAAGTTTAAAAAATTTGGCTCTCAAAAGAAATTTAAATCGTTGTCCTGTTGGCTATTGGGTTTGCTGACCACTGGTCTATACAAATGCAGTCCTGTCCTCCCATAGTTGACCCTCAGAGGGCGCCCTTGTCAAATGAAGTTCAGAAGCCCAGCTGCAGCCTGCCCTGGACAGAGTCTGTAATGAGCCAGGTCAGAACAGGGACCAAGTTCAGCTGGGCCTCACTCAGGGAAAACCACAGATACGGAGGTCTGTCCCTCCTTACGTTTTCCTGAACATGAGCTCTGTGCCAGGCTCACATCTAGAGCTCACTCAGAGCACAGCACTGACAAGACCGACGGGGTCCCATCCTTCTGGGGCTGACCCCTACAGGAAGGGAGGGACAACCAGCCCATGAGAATAAGGAACATGGTGGGGTGTGACAAGAGGTGACATTGACAAGAAAGTGGTGGACATGAGGAAGCCCTTAGAAGTTTCTAAGCAAGGAGGAGATAGAATCTGAGCTCAGCTTCTCCAAAAGATGCAATGGGAGGGGCCGAGTAAAGGCACTGAGCCACTGAGAGAACTAAATACTCCAGACCAGAGAGCTAAGAGGGCCCGCAGGAGTGCATCTGCCCACTGGGGATAGTCTCACTGTGGACACTAGAGGGGGCTGTGGGCCAGCGCCTGGGAGGCAAGCTGAGCTGTGAAGTGGCCCTATATGCCTGGGACCAGCTGTCACTGATGTGGAGCAGCTCAGGGGCTGTGAGGGGGCTCCACTGCTGAGCGCCCCAGGGAGGGGAGCTTATTTGCATGAAATGCCCACCCCCGAGGGTGGAAGGAGCTAAAATGAGAGCAGTGCAGGCTGACTCTGTGCGGAGGGGGCTGGAGAAGCACAGCAGGGGCGTCTACACCATGGCCTGGGCTTCGCTCCTGCTCGCACTTCTGACTCACTGCACAGGTCAGGGGGTACTCTCTGGGCTGCGGGGTGCGGGTGGGAGTGAGAGAGAGAGCACACTGCTCCTTCATGACCCCTGTCCTTGTTCTTGACCTTCGGTGTCTCACCTATTTTCAGGGGCTGCTTCCCAGACTGTGATTCAGCAAAGCCCACAGGTCACAAACCCTGAGGGGACGGTCGTGCTCTCTTGTGGCTCCAGTGCTGGCGCCGTCACCACCAGTAACCATGCCAGCTGGGTCCAACAGAAGCCCTACCAGGTACCCATAGGTTTGATAGGTGGTACCACCAACCGGCTTCCCGGGGTTCCTGCCCGATTCTCGGGGGCCCTGGCGGGAGGCAAGGCCACCCTCACCATCACGGGGGCCCAGCCCGAGGACGAGGCGGAGTATTACTGTGCTCTGTGGTTCAGCAACCATTTGCACAGTGACAGAAGCAGGTGGGGAAGTGAGACAAAAACCCGGGCTCAGCGCACCCTCCTCCGAGCCTTGCAGATTTCCCTTGTGTGTGTGTGTGTGTGTGTGTGTGTGTGTGTGCGCGAAGCTGAACCGGAGGCCTAAGCCAGTGGTCAGCAAACCTTTGTTCTCCAGCCACATGAGGCTCCTTGGCCCCATGAATGTGGCTCTTCCACAAAATACCATGGCCTGGGCAAATCTATTTTGAAGAAGTGTGGTTAGAAGAAGTGACACGCGGTAAAGTATATGGTTATCTGTCCACCATGTTACACCCATGGAACGGAGACAATGGGACACTGACTGCAGCTGTAACTCAGAAATAAAATTCAATAAAAAAACAAAGGGGAAGTGTAGCGTCTGTGACCTGGGAGCCCGGGCCGCCTCCAGCACACCTGCCCGCGCCCACTCCTGGCCTTGGCTGGGATGCCTGTTCTCTGGGTCCCTTGTCCTCAGGGAAGCTGGGTGTGGGTTTCCCTGGAAATGACACTGTGAGGAGCCTCTGATCTCCAGTGCAGGGGACCCTCCCACGAAGGACACGGCTCAGAGAGGAGGCCCACGTCCACAGTTTATCCCGAGGCGTGTCCTTCTTTCCCTCTGGTTGTTGGGATGACATGGGATCGATGTAACTGCCGATGGCCTGGACCTGAGGAGCACACACAATTCCCATGGAATCCATGGGCCTCCATACAAACACACGTGATGAGGCCAATGAAGATGGGAGAACAGGAAACGAGGGAGGGAAAGTTCTAAAGAGCAGTAGGGTTTCATAATAGCATTCAGTTTATATCAAACATTGTACGGAGAAGAAATTACATCAGTAGACAAACACATTTTAACACCTCAGGAGCAAAAAGAAGGTATTGCCAGTGCCACCTTCAAGGATAAAGGAGAAGCGACAGGACGAACCTGGGACACAGCCTTTTCTCCCTTCCCATCTTTACAGCCTCCCAGGAAAGGCAGACGGATAAGCCCAGACATGCTCCTGGCCACCCTGACTGTTACCACCCCTACAGAGACCCAGGCACAGACACAACCAGGAAATCCACCCTACAGGATGCCCACGTGGAACCTCCACCAGGGGGGAACTGATTAGCTTTCGGGGACTCTTAAACCTAGAACATTAGTCCAAATGCTCAGGCTCCAGAAATTAATGCAGAGGCCATGCATACAGGGGAAAGCCAGCACACAGGGTTCCTTTAAGGGCTGGGAATGTAGCGTGTCATTTACTTTGGTGCAGGTCCTGAGTCTGCTGAGAAAATCACGGGTCACCCCAGCACCAGAAGTGGGACCTGCTCATTCTCCTGCCCTGGGGAGTGGCCTCAGGAAGATCACAGAGTCCCTCCAGGAGGCATGGTGGGAGGAAATGGGCTGGAGGACATGTGCTCTGGGACCAGCAGGGGGCGCTGGTGCACTGGGACTGAGAGCTCAGGCTCTGGGCCAGGCAGGCTAGGAGCACTCTGCTGGCTCCTGCACACTTGGGCAGGCAGGTCCCCACTCAGTGTGACTTCCCTGCACCTGGGCCCCAGGAGCCACATGGGCCCTCAGTCTGACATCCACTATGTCTCCTATCTCTCTCCCCTAACCCCCCTCGGAGTCATTGTTCAGCCTGATTTATAGGCAAAGAGAGATAAGCAATCACACAACAAAAAATAATTTGCTTGCAGATACATGACCTATGAAATAAATAAATCGATCATGCCAGTTTCAATGTGAAGATGATTGGCTAGTGATTCCAAAATAAATACCAGAAATCATAGGGCCATTTCGCCTTTGATGGACACCAGTGTGTGTATTACCTTCCCCAAGGACTGGAGACAAGTTATCCCTTGCTCCTCCCCTTACGTTTCACCATCCCTCCCATCCTTCTTGTCCCTCAGGCAGAGGGACTTTGAAACTGTCCTGTGATGTTCACACCATCTTCCTCACACTCTGTGTTGATCTCACTTCTGATGATGGGCTCCATGCTCCATGTTGTTATATCAGATGGTAATCGGTTTCTCACAATGTCATGGCGACACTGTGACATTTTCTCCTCAAAACCCTATTTAATTGGAAGTTGCTCCATATAACTGATGGCTTCCTAGGACAAAGAGAGTGGCCATCCCTGCTTGGCAGGTCTGCCGTCTGCATCGGGATCCCCAACCCTGCTCCCCAAATACCTTTCCTGGGACAGCGATTAACACAGCTGTACAGAGGACACAACAGTGGAGACAGGAGTGACTGCTAACACCCTCCAAAGAAGACAAGGAGGGGTATTGCTGAGGAAGGAAGCACTGACCAAGGGATGGGGTTGGATTAAGGAAAACTAGATTGCTGGGGTCCAGAAGGTGGAGTGCATTCCCTCCTCATCCTTCAGCTCCAAACCCTCCAGGGAAGGAAGTTAGGACTGAGGTAACACTGACCCCAGGACACTGAGTGGGTGAAAGACCTCAACCCGCTCCCTCAGCATCTCAGTTAAAGTGGAGTCTTTAGTCTGTGTGAGGTCCCATCATCTGCCTCTTTCAGATCCTGAGGAACATCAGGTTGACCCTGGGCAGGACTAGAGGGGAACTGATTTGCATGGGGAACCCTCCCCCCACAATGGGTCTGGAGGAATGAAAAGGGCCCATGACTCCCCACTGCAGCCCAGGAGTCTGAGGAGGCCACATCCTGTGAGTGCCCCCACCATGGTCTGGACGGTGCTTCTGCTCCTGCTCCTGGCACAAAGCTCAGGTCAGAGGAGGGGACTCTGCATTCTTGGGGAGCACAGAACAGCAGGGTCTCAGGTGACGCTCATCTCTCATGACACCTGTCTCTAACCTGTTGGTTGCAGGGGTGGATTCTCAGACTGTGGTGAACCAGGAGCCGTCAATGTCCGTATCTCCAGAAGGTACAGTCACACTCACCTGTGGCCTTAGCTCTGGGGCAGTTTCTAGTGGTAACTACCCCAGCTGGTACCAGCAGACCCCAGGCAAGCCTCCACGCCTGCTCATCTACAACACAAACAGCCGCTTCGATGGGGTCCCTGCTCGCTTCTCTGGCTCCATCTCTGGGAACAAAGCCGCCCTCACCATCTCGGGGGCCCAGCCTGAGGACGAGGCCGACTATTACTGTAATTTGTACATGGGTAGTAACATTCACACGGTGATGTAAACCCACAGGGAAGTGCAACCAAAACCTGCTCCTGGGCTCAGACCTGCTCAGCCTTTGGTGCAGAAAATGCCTGAAGGTGGAAATGGCCAGCACACAAGGGGGCTCTCTGGCCCCATTCTGCCTCCAGGGATTCCTAGTCATGGTCCTCCTCAGTGTCTCCAGGGTGTGTGCATCTCCTCATGTGACTACTGCAAGAATGAGCTCCCTCTCTTCCTCCAAGCCAATAGTTAAGTGTACGGGCTCAGCTCCCACCTGTATCGACCTACTGGGAGACTCAGAGACCCCACGGTTTTGCTGTAAGTCTCCTTTCACTCAAAGAGCTTTGACGATACAGTCTCAGTCATGAATTCAACCGTGGAAACAAAGATGATGTGCATTTTGGCCTTGAAATGGGACCAGTACCTCGGGGTTGTTAGACGTGCCATGGCCCATGATAGAACCACCAGGTCAGTAGCGTGTTGTGGTCTGGAACCTCCATGTGAACAAGCTCTCCAGGAGGCTGTTACACATGAATGCTGGAGAGGCATCTCTACTTCCATTTTATTTTTATAAGTATGTGTATTTTCTATTGATTTCAAGAGGAAGGAGAGGGAGAGAGAGAGAGAGAGAGAGAGAGAGAGAGAGAGAGAGAGAGAGAGAGAAACAACAATGATGAGAGAGAATCAAAACGCAGCCTGCTGTACTCTCCCCGGTGGGGATCAAGCCTGCAACCCAGGCATGTGCCCTGGACTGGAATCAAACCTTGACCTCCTGGCTCATAGGTTGACGCTCAACCCTTGAGCCAAGCCCATTGGTTCTCATTCGATTGTCAGGGACGTGTTCCTGAGCACTTGTATTTACAGTTCAGTCACTGTACACTCCATGACGCAATCACTGCCGAAAACACTCTTCAAAACCCACAGAGACGTTTCCCTCTGAAGCCCCTGCTGAAGCCCGAGTCACACAGCACTCAGCGCTGGAAGGGACTCGAAATCCTGAGTTCACTGGGGATCTTCTGGTGCCTCAGTGCCAATGGGGGGCATTAGGGAGGCTCCCATCTGGCCTGGCTCCCAGGAACTCTCCTCCCCAACCGGCTGACTCCCTGGGACCAGGACACAGGTGCAGGGCTCAGACTGTGCCCCTGCAGGAACCTGCCCCGACATGGCCAGAATGGGCGGGAATATATGTATATATATTCACACACACACATACAAGTGTACGAAAATATAGATAGTAAGGGTGGCCTGGGTAAATAAAGAGTGAATGGGACCCAGGGGCCCCTAATGTAATCATCCCTGTGTCCAGAATCCCCTAAACATACATCTCTTGTCATATATATAAAAATAGAGTCTTCAAGGATTCCCAGATGCTCACACCACCTTCTATGCACAATGATTCCTATTTCTGAGCATGAAACACATTTTCCTACTCTGTTGTACCTGATGTTGAGAAGTGTCTCAGAATTTCACAGTGACAGTGGGACTTTTCCAACTTAAAAGCTTCCATTAAAATCAGCCTACTGCATATAACCGTTGTCTTCTTCTGATTCAGGCGAGTTGCCATCCTGTGGGCATCGCAGCCCTGTGTCCCACCCTCAGCCTTAGTCTACTCTCCGCTGTTCATTGGTCGGGGTGTGTCACAGGGAGACTCTGTCCCCTCATTCCTCAGACACCACCTCTATGATTTCCCGGGGAACTCATTGTAGAAGAGAGACCTGCCTGCTAGGTCCCTTCAAATAAGACAGGAAGGGGAGTCCCTGATGAAGGAAGAACATTTTCTCAGAAATGGGGTCAGAATTGGCGTGAACTACATTGCTGGACCGCAGAGTAAACATAGTTATCGTCTCATGTTGCTCACAGCCATTTTCAGAAAACAAATTTAGGATTGTGGTGACCAGTGTCATGGGGGCACCGATTTGGTAACAAATGTCAACTTTCCTCCTTCAGTGTCTGAATCACCTTGTAGTCACTGGTGAGGTCCCAGCATCTGCCTCTTTCAATATGCCCCCTCCCCGCCCCCCAACATCCCTCAGAGGACATCAAGATGACCCTGGGGCAAGACTAGAGGGGAAGCTGATTTGCATGAGGCACCTTCCCCCCTAATTGGTGTGGGAGGCATTAAAAGGCCCCAGGACTCCCCACTTCAGCCCAGAAGCCTTAGGAGGCCACATCCTGTGAGCGTCCCCACCATGGTCTGGACGGTGCTTCTGCTCCAGCTCCTGGCGCACAGCTCAGGTCAGAGGAGGGGACTCTCCGTCCTTGGGGGACACAGCACAGCAGGGTCTCAGTGTGACCTTTGTCCCTCATAACACCTGTCTCTCTCCTGTTGGTTTCAGGGGTGGATTCTCAGACTGTGGTGACCCAGGAGCCATCAATGTCGGTATCTCCAGGAGGGACAGTCACACTCACCTGTGGCCGTAGCTCTGGCTCAGTCACCAGTAGTAACTACCCCAGCTGGTATCAGCAGACCCCAGGCAAGCCCCCACGAACACTCATCTACCACACAAACAGCCGATTCGATGGGGTCCCTGATCGCTTCTCTGGCTCCATCTCTGGGAACAAAGCCGCCCTCACCATCTCGGGGGCCCAGCCTGACGACGAGGGCATCTATTTCTGTGCTCTGTACAATGTTGGTGATCTTTACACGGTGATGTAAACCCATGGGGAAGTGCAACCAAAACCTCCTCCCGGGCTCAGACTGGTTCAGCCTGAGCTGCAAACAGAAGCGCAGGGGTGGAAATGGCCAGCACACGATTGGAAGGGGGCTCCCTGACCCCATTCTCCTGTCTAGAAATTCCTGGTCATGTGCCCCCTCAGTGTCTCGCATGGCGTGTCCATCTGGTCATGTGACTCCTGCAAGAATGGGCTTACCCTCTGCCTCTCTGCTCATAGTTAAGGGGACCAGCTCAGCTCCCAACTGGATGAACCTGAGGTGAGACTCACAATCTCAGCAGTACCTGTAAGACTCCACTGACTTAAAGAGCAATAACCAGATATCCTCACTCATGAACTTGACTATGGAGACCAAATTAATGTTTATTTTCGCATTGAAATGGGAGCATTCCCTCAGGTTTGTCAGAAATGCAATCCCATGTTAGACCCAGTGAGTCAGAAACGTGTTGTCCCAGAATCTCCCGCCCACAGGCTCTCCAGGAGGTTTTTCCACATGAATGCAGAGAAGCTCCCCACCCCCTATTCGTGCCTTTCTCCCTCCACGTCAATTAATCACCTCCAAATGCATGACAGACTGAAATGTAAGCCTCCAAACCATAAACCTCTGAAAGAATTATAGGTGGTAAATATCTGACATTCATCTTAGCAACATTTTCCCCAATACATCTCCTCAGATAAGGTAAATTAAACCAATGGGACTATGTCAAACTAAAGTGTTTTGCACAGCAAAGGAAACCATCAGCCAAACAATTAGCCTCCAGCGATATAAGGGAAGTACAAAGTTACCAATAAAGGGGTTCATGCCCCACATCGATAAAGAGCTCCCACAACTCAACACCAAGAAGAGAGAGCGAACCCACCGAATAATCCAAACAGATAATGGGCAGAGGACCTGAACAGACTTCTCCACAGAATCACACAGAGCCAGTCGACAGAGGAAACGATTCTCAACATCACGACCCATTGCAGAAATGTACACGAACCCACCATGCAATGCCACCGCACATGCTCAGAATGGTGTCATCAACTCCAAAAACAGCAAGTGTTGGCACAGATGTGAAGAAAGGGGACCCCTCAGGCACTGTTGGTGGGAATGCAGATTGAGGCAGTCACTCTAGACAGCTGTATGGAACGGCCTTAAAACTTGACAAGCCAAACTGCCTCATTCCCCAGCAGTTCCTCATCTGGGTATTTACCTGAAGAACCCCAAACAGTGATGTGGAGAACTGCATGCACCTGTATTCACTGCAGCATCATTTGCAATGGCCACGCCATGAAAGCAACCAGGTACTCAGAGTGGCCTAGAAGGTATGATACTGCATAAAGTCAGTCAGACAGAGAAAAACAAATACCTGAATACTTCACTCAAATGTGAATGTATGCTAAAACAAACAAACAAACAATGTTGAGTACAAGCAGATGGTTTCATGAGGGAAGGGGGTCTAGGAGATGGAAAGAAAAAGTTGGAGGGAGAAAGAAGTATGAAGTGGTGTTTTCCAAAGCAGTGAAGGGAAGGCTGAAGCACAGCACTCGGACCCTGGACAATAACCTTGTGGGAACTGTGCGGAGCCAGGTGGGCCCAGGGACAGCAGGGGAGCACGCTGTAGAGTACAGGACTGCACAACCCCTCTGCTGTGCACCTGAACCAACACAAAGAACATTAAGTGTAAACTAAAGGTGAAAATAAAGAGCTTTTTAAGCAGAGGCCCAGCTGGTGTGGGTGGGAGACCGAGGTGACCTCTCCCAGGCCCTGTGTGTCCCTGTTCCCTGCCTTGGCCTGATGTTCATGCTCTGAACCTGACACTCAGGGAAGCTGGTGTTTCTCCCTGGAAATCACACCGTGAGGAGCTTCTGGTCTCCAGACTCTGGGACCCTCCCTGTGGAGGACATGGCTCTGAAATTAGCTTCCTCTGTTTTATACTCATGACCTCTCCTCCTTCCCTGTCTGTGTTTTGTTCTTGCTGTTGGGATGATACATGGTAAATAGTAATTGATTTGGACGTAAACCTTATAAACCCAATTTCCATGGAATCCATGGGTATCCTAACTAATATACTGGAAAAGGCCAAGGAAGATTGGAGAACAGAATGTGGACTTTTAAACTGCATAAGGGAAAAAAAACTCTAAAAAGTGGTAGGGTCATTCATATTAATATTCTTTTTATGTCAACGCTTGTATTTCTGATATAACATTCACGAATACAGGAGACCCAGCTACCCTGGCTCAGTGGTTGAGTATTGACCTATGAACCCGGAGGTCAGGGTTCGAATCCCTGTTAGCACACAGGCCCGGGTTGTGGGCTCCATCCCCAGTGTGGGGTGTGCAGGAGGCAGCCGATGAATGCTTTTCTCTCATCATTGATGTTTCTATCTCTCTCTCCCTCTCCTTTCCTCTCTGAAATCAAGAAAAATATAATTAAATTGAAAAAATAAGAACCTACAGAACCAATCAACAAACACAGGACACTTGTTCCCCAGCATCGTCATATTCCCCTGACAAAGGCAGAGGGAACAGCCAAGACAAGTCCCCTGGGAGCTGGGACTCTGACAGGAGCCCCCACCACAGCCACAGAGACAACAACCACCACCAACTATTTCACCCTAAAGGATCCCCGTTGGAATCACGACCACGAGGGAACTGATGTGCTTTCTGGTGATCCTTAAGCCTCAAACATTGCTCCAAATGCTCAGGCACCAGAAGTTAGTGCAGAGGCCATGTAGACAGGGGAAAGCCAACACACAGGGCTCCTTTAAGGGCTGGGAATGTAGCCTGTCATTTCCTTTTGTGCAGGTCCCGACCCTTTGAGAAAATCATGGGTCACTCCAGCACCAGAGGTGGGACCTGCTAGTTCTCCTGCCGTGGTGAGTGGCCTCAGGAAGATCACAGAGCCCTTGATGGTTGAAAGGAAAAAGGGCTACCATTCCTGCTTAAGAGTTCCAAGCACCATGCACAATTTCCGGAGGATGTCCCCAGGGGGCGCTGTGGACCTTCTCAGAGCTGCCAGGCCTGAAGCCAAAGCAAATGGTTCTAATTGAGTGGGCCCCGTGCCCATGCTCATGGCCTGGGTGTGAGGTGCCAGCAGGTGCTTCCCCTCAAGGGACAGACTCAGAGCCACAGCCTCCCCATCCTCCTCCTCACAGTGAAGCTACCAATGGGGTCAAGGACCCAGAACAGGATGAATCTGTGGGCTCACATTTGCATACTGACCAGCAAACACCCCTTTACTCAGGAGGCCGGGAGGAGATAAAGGGACACCTGAGATCAGTACGTGCCAGAGACCAAGACACCTTGGAAAGTCTTCACCATGAGCTGGACTCCCCTCCTCCTCGTCCTCGTTCTCTGCCCAGGTTCAGGGCCATTTCAGGGAGCAGCCTGTGGAGGGGTCCCTCTGCCTTCATTCTCCATTCCTGATTGTGTCTGTCTTTGTTTCAGGGTCCAGGTCTCAGGCTGTGGTCACTCAGGAGCCCTCAGCGACCGTGTCCCCAGGCGGGACGGTCACTCTCACCTGTGGCTCCAGCACAGGGGCTGTCACCGATGGTCACTACCCATACTGGATCCAGCAGAAGTCTGGCCAGGTCCCCATCACACTGATTTATAACACAAACAAGAAACACTCCTGGACCCCAGCCCGGTTCTCAGGCTCCATCCAAGGGGGCAAAGCTGCCCTGACCCTCGCAGGGGCGCAGCCTGAGGACGAGGCCGAGTACTACTGTTTGCTACACTTCAGTGGTGCTTGGCACAGTGAGCGACCCTGATGGGGAACTAGGACATAAACCCCAGCTGGGCTGAGTGTGGGCACACATGGTCCTGTGATGTTGGCGTCACATAACAGACATCTGAGCTCTCGGGGGACCTGAAACCTTGACCATCCATGGAGAGATGGTGAGGGGGAAGGCTCTGAATTGATTCCATTCCTATTTTAAGCCTCAAATGGGGGAACAGAAATGAATAGAAATGGCACAAACAGCAGAATTCATTTATTTTATTTTATAGAAGAAACAATATCTGCTGGATGAGAACTAAGGACTAAGGTCAAACACATTTCCTCCCGATAAAGGCATCTCCAATGTTCACTGGCAGCTATGAGTAAAGGAAAGAAACGCTCCCCTCATATGTAACTGAAGTTGTTTTATTTTCAAACTAGAGGCCCCGTGCACGAAGAGATTCGTGCAATAGGCCTTCCTTTCCTTGGCTTCCAGCACCGGATTCCTCCGGCACCCAGGACCCTGGCCTTCCTTCTATCCACTGAGCCAAACCAGTTTTTGCAATAAATACCTTTTTTAAAAAAGAAATGATGTTATATCATTAATCTTGTTTTAATTTTTTAAATTTGTTAATCCTCACGCAATGAGTGAGACCATTTTTTCCATTGATTTTTAGAGAGAGTGGGAAGGATGGGGAAGGAGAGAGAGAGAAAGAGAGACAAACATCGGTGGGTCAGAGACACATCAGTTGGTTGCCTCCTATTCCCATCCCAACTGGGGGAGCAGGATAGAACCTGAAACCGAGGTACGAGCCCTTGACTGGGAATCAAACTCAAGACCCTTTGGTCCATGGGCCAGTGCTCTAACTGCTGAGCCAAACTGGCAGGGCCAATTGATCTTGCTTTTAATAAAAGGCACCTGTCCGTGGTGTGGCTTTTGTGAAAACAGGGGGTGATGCCTGCTGTTTTCCTTAGGGAGCTTCTGTTTGGATTCGGTTAGTGTGACCCCCTACTGAGGGCCTAGGACTAAGGTCAGGACAAGTGTCTAAAGCATGGGTCCCCAACTGGTGGTCTGAGAGGTCCAAATCGCTGGCCAACAACTGTCTAACCAGTGGTCTGCAAACTGTGGCTCACAAGCCACATAGGGCTCTTTGGCCCCTTTAGTGTGGCTCTTTCACAAAATACCACAGCCTGGGCAAGTCTATGTTGAAGAAGTGGTGTTAGAAGAAGTTTAAGTTTAAAAAATTTGGCTCTCAAAAGAAATTTAAATCTTTGTCCTGTTGGCTATTGGGTTTGCTAACCACTGGTCTATACAAATGCAGTCCTGTCCTCCCACAGTTGACCCTCGGAGGGCGCCCTTGTCAAATGAAGTTCAGAAGCCCAGCTGCAGCCTGCCCTGGACAGAGTCTGTAATGAGCCAGGTCAGAACAGGGACCAAGTCCAGCTGGGCCTCACTCAGGGAAAACCACAGATACGGAGGTCTGTCCCTCCTTACGTTTTCCTGAACTTGAGCTCTGTGCCAGGCTCACGTCTAGAGCTCACTCAGAGCACAGCACTGACAAGACCGACGGGGTCCCATCCTTCTGGGGCTGAGCCTACAGGAAGGGAGGGACAACCAGCCCATGAGAATAAGGCACGTGGTGGGGTGTGACAAGAGGTGACATTGACAAGAAAGTGGTGGACATCAGGAAGCCCTGAGAAGTTTCTAAGCAAAGAGGAGATAGAATCTGAGCTCAGCTTCTCCAAAAGATGCAATGGGAGGGGCCGAGTAAAGGCACTGAGCCACTGAGAGAACTAAATACTCCAGACCAGAGAGCTAAGAGGGCCCGCAGGAGTGCATCTGCCCATTGGGGAGAGTCTCACTGTGGACACTAGAGGGGGCTGTGGGCCAGCGCCTGGGAGGCAGGCTGAGCTGTGAAGTGGCCCTATATGCCTGGGACCAGCTGTCACTGATGTGGAGCAGCTCAGGGGCTGTGAGGGGGCTCCATTGCTGAGCGCCCCAGGGAGGGGAGGTTATTTGCATGAAATGCCCACCCCCGAGGGTGGAAGGAGCTAAAATGAGAGCAGTGCAGGCTGATTCTGTGCGGAGGGGGCTGGAGAAGCACAGCAGGGGCGTCTACACCATGGCCTGGGCTTCGCTCCTGCTCGCACTTCTGGCTCACTGCACAGGTCAGGGGGCACTCTCTGGGCTGCGGGGTGCGGGTGGGAGTGAGAGAGAGCACACTGCTCCTTCATGACCCCTGTCCCTGTTCTTGACCTTCGGTGTCTCACCTATTTTCAGGGGCGGCTTCCCAGACTGTGATTCAGCAAAGCCCACAGGTCACAAACCCTGAGGGGACGGTCGTGCTCTCTTGTGGCTCCAGCGCTGGCGCCGTCACCACCAGTAACCATGCCAACTGGGTCCAACAGAAGCCCTACCAGGTACCCATAGGTTTGATAGGTGGTACCACCAACCGTGCTCCCGGGGTTCCTGCCCGATTCTCGGGGGCCCTGGCGGGAGGCAAGGCCACCCTCACCATCACGGGGGCCCAGCCCGAGGACGAGGCGGAGTATTACTGTGCTCTGTGGTTCAGCAACCATTTGCACAGTGACAGAAGCAGGTGGGGAAGTGAGACAAAAACCCGGGCTCAGCGTACCTCTCCTCCGAGCCTTGCAGATTTCCCTCCTGTGTGTGTGTGTGTGTGTGTGTGTGCTCGAAGCTGAACCGGAGGCCTAAGCCAGTGGTCAGCAAACCTTTGTTCTCAAGCCACATGAGGCTCCTTGGCCCCATGAATGTGGCTCTTCCACAAAATACCATGGCCTGGGCAAATCTATTTTGAAGAAGTGGCGTCAGAAGAAGTGACACGCGGTAAAGTATATGGTTATCTGTCCACCATGTTACACCCATGGAACGGAGACAATGGGACACTGACTGTAGCTGTAACTCAGAAATAAAATTCAATAAAAAAGCAAAGGGGAAGTGTAGCGTCTGTGACCTGGGAGCCCGGGCCGCCTCCAGCACACCTGCCCGCGCCCACTCCTGGCCTTGGCTGGGATGCCTGTTCTCTGGGTCCCTTGCCCTCAGGGAAGCTGGGTGTGGGTTTCCCTGGAAATGACACTGTGAGGAGCCTGTGATCTCCAGTGCAGGGGACCCTCCCACGAAGGACACGGCTCAGAGAGGAGGCCCACGTCCACAGTTTATCCCGAGGCCCGTCCTTCTTTCCCTCTGGTTGTTGGGATGACATGGGATCGATGTAACTGCCGATGGCCTGGACCTGAGGAGCACACACAATTCCCATGGAATCCATGGGCCTCCATACAAATACACGTGATGAGGCCAATGAAGATGGGAGAACAGGAAACGAGGGAGGGAAAGTTCTAAAGAGCAGTAGGGTTTCATAATAGCATTCAGTTTATATCAAACATTGTACGGAAAAGAAATTACATCAGTAGACAAACACATTTAACACCTCAGGAGCCAAAAGAAGGTATTGCCAGTGCCACCTCCAAGGATAAAGGAGAAGCGACAGGACGAACCTGGGACACAGCCTTTTCTCCCTTCCCATCTTTACAGCCTCCCAGGAAAGGCAGACGGATAAGCCCAGACATGCTCCCGGCCACCCTGACTGTTACCACCCCTACAGAGACCACAGCCACAGACACACCAGGAAATCCACCCTGCAGGATGCCCACGTGGAACCTCCACCAGGGGGGAATTGATGAGCTTTCAGGGACTCTTAAACCTAGAACATTAGTCCAAATGCTCAGGCACCAGAAATGAACGCAGAGGCCATGCATACAGGGGAAAGCCAGCACAAAGGGTTCCTTTAAGGGCTGGGAATGTAGCGTGTCATTTACTTTGGTGCAGGTCCTGAGTCTGCTGAGAAAATCACGGGTCACCCCAGCACCAGAAGTGGGACCTGCTCATTCTCCTGCCCTGGGGAGTGGCCTCAGGAAGATCACAGAGTCCCTCCAGGAGGCATGCTGGGAGGAAATGGGCTGGAGGACATGTGCTCTGGGACCAGCAGGGGGCGCTGGTGCACTGGGACTGAGAGCTCAGGCTCTGGGCCAGGCAGGCTAGGAGCACTCTGCTGGCTCCTGCACACTTGGGCAGGCAGGTCCCCACTCAGTGTGACTTCCCTGCACCTGGGTCCCAGAAGCCACATGGGCCCTCAGTTCTGACATCCACTCTTGTCTCCTATCTCTCTCCCCCAACCCCCCTCGGAGTCATTGTTCAGCCTGATTTATAGGCAAAGAGAGATAAGCAATCACACAACAAAAAATAATTTGCTTGCAGATACATGACCTATGAAATAAATAAATCGATCATGTCAGTTTCAATGTGAAGATTATTGGCTAGTGATTCCAAAATAAATACCAGAAATCATAGGGCCATTTCGCCTTTGATGGACACCAGTGTGTGTATTACCTTCCCCAAGGACTGGAGACAAGTTATCCCTTGCTCCTCCCCTTACGTTTCTCCATCCCTCCCATCCTTCTTGTCCCTCAGGCAGAGGGACTTTGAAACTGTCCTGTGATGTTCACACCAACTCGCTCACACTCTGTGTTGATCTCACTTCTGATGATGGGCTCCATGCTCCATGTTGTTATATCAGATGGTAATCGGTTTCTCACAATGTCATGGCGACACTGTGACATTTTCTCCTCAAAACCCTATTTAATTGGAAGTTGCTCCATATAACTGATGGCTTCCTAGGACAAAGAGAGTGGCCATCCCTGCTTGGCAGGTCTGCCGTCTGCATCGGGATCCCCAACCCTGCTCCCCAAATACCTTTCCTGGGACAGCGATTAACACAGCTGTACAGAGGACACAACAGTGGAGACAGGAGTGACTGCTAACACCCTCCAAAGAAGACAAGGAGGGGTATTGCTGAGGAAGGAAGCGCTGACCAAGGGATGGGGTTAGATTAAGGAAAACTAGATTGCTGGGTTCCAGAAGGTGGAGTGCATTCCCTCCTCATCCTTCAGCACCAGACCTCCAGGGAAGGAAGTTAGGACTGAGGTAACACTGACCCCAGGACACTGAGTTGTAGAAAGACCTCAACCCACTCCTTCAGCATCTCAGTTAAAGTGGAGTCTTTGGTCTGTGTGAGGTCCCATCATCTGCCTCTTTCAAGATCCTGAGGAACATCAGGTTGACCCTGGGCAGGACTAGAGGGGAACTGATTTGCATGGGGAACCCTCCCCCCACAATGGGTCTGGAGGAATGAAAAGGGCCCATGACTCCCCACTGCAGCCCAGGAGTCTGAGGAGGCCACATCCTGTGAGTGCCCCCACCATGGTCTGGACGGTGCTTCTGCTCCTGCTCCTGGCACAAAGCTCAGGTCAGAGGAGGGGACTCTGCATTCTTGGGGAGCACAGAACAGCAGGGTCTCAGGTGACGCTCATCTCTCATGACACCTGTCTCTAACCTGTTGGTTTCAGGGGTGGATTCTCAGACTGTGGTGAACCAGGAGCCGTCAATGTCGGTATCTCCAGGAGAAAGAGTCACACTCACCTGTGGCCGTAGCTCTGGGGCAGTCTCTAGTAGTAACTACCCCAGCTGGTACCAGCAGACCCCCGGCAAGCCTCCACTCCAGCTCATCTACAACACAAACAGCCGTCCCTCTGGGGTCCCTGCTCGCTTCTCTGGCTCCATCTCTGGGAACAAAGCCACCCTCACCATCTCGGGGGTCCAGCCTGAGGACGAGGCCGACTATTACTGTAATTTGTACATGGGTAGTGGCATTCACACAGTGATGTAAACCCACAGGGAAGTGCAACCAAAACCTGCTCCTGGGCTCAGACCTGCTCAGCCTTTGGTGCAGAAAATGCCTGAAGGTGGAAATGGCCAGCACACAAGGGGGCTCTCTGGCCCCATTCTGCCTGCAGGGATTCCTAGTCATGGTCCTCCTCAGGGTCTCCAGGGTGTGTGCATCTCTTCATGTGACTACGGCAAGAATGAGCTCCCTCTTTTCCTCCAAGCCAATAGTTAAGGGTACAGGCTCAGCTCCCACCTGGATCGACCTACTGGGAGACTCAGAGACCCCACAGTGATGCTGTAAGTCTCCTTTCACTCAAAGAGCTTTGAAGACACAGTCTCAGTCATGAATTCAACCGTGGAAACAAAGATGATGTGCATTTAGGCCTCGAAATGGGAACAGTACCTCGGGGTTGTTAGACGTGCCATGCCTATGATAGAACCACCAGGTCAGTAGCGTGTTGTGGTCTGGAACCTCCATGTGAACAAGCTCTCCAGGAGGCTGTTACACATGAATGCTGGAGAAGCAGTTCTACTTTCATTTTATTTTTATAAGTATGTGTATTTTCTGTTGATTTCAAGAGGAAGGAGAGGGAGAGAGAGAGAGAGATACAAAGAACAATGATGAGAGAGAATCATTAAAACGCAGCCTGCTGTACTGTCCCCAGTGGGGATCAAGCCTGCAACCCAGGCATGTGTCCTGGACTGGAATCGAACCTTGACCTCCTGGCTCATAGGTTGATGCTCAACCCTTGAGCCAAGCCCATTGGTTCTCATTTGATTGTCAGGGACGTGTTCCTGAGCACTTGTATTTACAGTTCAGTCACTGTACCCTCCATGACGCAATCACTGCCGAAAACACTCTTCAAAACCCACAGAGACGTTTCCCTCTGAAGCCCCTGCTGAAGCCCGAGTCACACAACACTCAGCGCTGGAAGGGACTCGAAATCCTGAGCTCACTGGGGATCTTCTGGTGCCCCAGTGACAATGAGGGGCATTATGGAGGCTCCCATCTGGCCTGGCTCCCAGGAACTCTCCTCCCCAACCGGCTGACTCCCTGGGACCAGGACACAGGTGCAGGGCCCAGACTGTGCCCCTGCAGGAACCTGCCCCGAGATGGCCAGAATGGGCGGGAATATATGTATATATATTCACACACACACATACAGGTGTACGAAAATATATATAGTAAGGGTGGCCTGGGTAAATAAAGAGTGAATGGGACCCAGGGGCCCCGAATGTAATCACCCCTGTATTCAGAATCCCCTAAACATACATCTCTTGTCATATATATATAAATAGAGTCTTCAAGGATTCCCAGATGCTCACACCACCTTCTATGCACAATGATTCCTATTTCTGAGCATGAAACACATTTTCCTACTCTGTTGTACCTGATGTTGAGAAGTGTCTCAGAATTTCACAGTGACACTGGGACTTTTCCAACTTAAAAGCTTCCATTAAAATCAGCCTAGTGCATGTAACCATTGGCTTCTTCTGACTCAGGCGAGTTGCCATCCTGTGGGCATCGCAGCCCTGTGTCCCACCCTCAGCCTTAGTCTACTCTCCGCTGTTCATTGGTCGGGGTGTGTCAGGGGGAGACTCTGTCCCCTCATTCCTCAGACACCACCTCTATGATTTCCCGGGGAACTCATTGTAGAAGACAGACCTGCCTGCTAGGTCCCTTCAAATAAGACAGGAAGGGCAGTCCCTGAAGAAGGAAGAACATTTTCTCAGAAATGGGGTCAGAATTGGGATGAACTACATTGCTGGACCGCAGAGTAAACATAGTTATCTTCTCATGTTGCTCACAGCCATTTTCAGAAAACAAATTTAGGATTGTGGTGACCAGTGTCATGGGGGCACCGATTTGGTAACAAATGTCAACTTTCCTCCTTCAGTGTCTGAATCACCTTGTAGTCACCTGTGAGGTCCCAGCATCTGCCTCTTTCAATATGGCCCTCCCCCGCCCCCCAACATCCCTCAGAGGACATCAAGATGACCCTGAGGCAGCACTAGAGGGGAAGCTGATTTGCATGAGGCACCTTCCCCCCTAATTGGTGTGGGAGGCATTAAAATGCCCCAGGACTCCCCACTGCAGCCCAGGAGCCTTAGGAGGCCACATCCTGTGAGCGTCCCCACCATGGTCTGGACGGTGCTTCTGCTCCAGCTCCTGGCACACAGCTCAGGTCAGAGGAGGGCACTCTCCGTCCTTGGGGGACACAGAACAGCAGGGTCTCAGTGTGACCTTTGTCCCTCATAACACCTGTCTCTCTCCTGTTGGTTTCAGGGGTGGATTCTCAGACTGTGGTGACCCAGGAGCCGTCAATGTCCGTATCTCCAGGAGGGACAGTCAAACTCACCTGCGGCTCCAGCTCTGGCTCAGTCACCACTAGTAACTACCCCAGCTGGTATCAGCAGACCCAAGGCAAGCCTCCACGCAGCCTCATCCACAGCACAAACAGCCGATTCGATGGGGTCCCTGATCGCTTCTCTGGCTCCATCTCTGGGAACAAAGCCGCCCTCACCATCTCGGGGGCCCAGCCTGACGACGAGGGCATCTATTTCTGTGCTCTGTACAATGTTGGTGATCTTTACACGGTGATGTAAACCCATGGGGAAGTGTAACCAAAACCTCCTCCCGGGCTCAGACTGGCTCAGCCTGAGCTGCAAACAGAAGCGCAGGGGTGGAAACGGCCAGCACAGGATTAGAAGGGGGCTCCCTGGACCCATTCTCCTGTCTAGAAATTCCTGCTCATGTGCCCCCTCAGTGTCTCACAGGGCGTGTCCATCTGGTCATGTGACTCCTGCAAGATTGGGCTTACCCTCTGCCTCTCTGCTCATAGTTAAGGGGACCAGCTCATCTCCCAACTGGATGAACCTGAGGTGAGAATCACAATCTCAGCAGTACCTGTAAGACTCCCCTGACTTAAAGAGCAATAACCAGATATCCTCACTCATGAACTTGACTATGGAGACCAAATTAATGTTTATTTTCACATTGAAATGGGAGCATTCCCTCAGGTTTGTCAGAAATGCAATCCCATGTTAGACCCAGTGAGTCAGAAACGTGTTGTCCCAGAATCTCCCGCCCACAGGCTCTCCAGGAGGTTTTTCCACATGAATGCAGAGCAGCACCCCACCCCCTATTCGTGCCTTCCTCCCTCCACGTCAATTAATCACCTTCAAGTGCATGACAGACTGAAATGTAAGCCTCCAAACCATAAACCTCTGAAAGAATTATAGGTGGTAAATATCTGACATTCATCTTAGCAACATTTTCCCCAATACATCTCCTCAGATAAGGAAAATTAAACCAATAGGACTACATAAAAGGAAAGTGTTTTTTTGCACAGCAAAGGAAACCATCAACAGAGCAATTAGACAGCTGCGGTGACAGAACTGAAGTAGATATTCATCAGTGATCATCCCAGAAAGGGGTTCATGCCCCACATTGATAAAGAGCTCACACAACTCAACTCCAAAAAGAGAGAGCAAACCCACTGAACAACTCAAACAGATAATGGGCAGAGGACCTGAACAGACTTCCCAGAGAAACACACAGAGCCAGTCGACAGAGGAAACGATCCTCAACATCATGACCCATTGCAGAAATGTACATGAACCCACCATGCAATGCCACCGCACATGCTCAGAATGGTGTCATCAACTCCACAAACAGCAGGTGTTGGCACAGATGTGAAGAAAGGGGACCCCTCAGGCACTGTTGGTGGGACTGCAGATTGAGGCAGTCACTCTAGACAGCTGTACGGAACGGCCTTAAAACTTGACAAGCCAAACTGCCTCATTCCCCAGCAGTTCCTCATCTGGGTATTTACCTGAAGAACCCCAAACAGTGATGTGGAGAACTGCATGCACCTGTATTCACTGCAGCATCATTTGCAATGGCCACGCCATGAAAGCAACCAAGTACTCAGAGTGGCCTAGAAGGTATGATACTGCATAAAGTCAGTCAGACAGAGAAAAACAAATACCTGAATACTTCACTCAAATGTGAATGTATGCTAAAACAAACAAACAAACAAACAAACAAACAATGTTGAGAACAAGCAGATGGTTTCATTAGGGAAGGGGGTCTAGAAGACTGAATGAAAAAGTTGGAGAGAGAAAGAAGTACGAAGTGGTGTTTTCCAAAGCAGTGAAGGGAAGGCTGAAGCACAGCACTCGGACCCTGGACAATAACCTTGTGGGAACTGTGCGGAGCCAGGTGGGCCCAGGGACAGCAGGGGAACACGCTGTAGAGTACAGGACTACACAACCACTCTGCTGTTCACCTGAACCAACACAAAGAACATTAAGTGTAAACTAAAGGTGAAAATAAAGAGCTTTTTAAGCAGAGGCCCAGCTCATGTGGGTGGGAGACCGAGGTGACCTCTCCCAGGCCCTGTGTGTCCCTGTTCCCTGCCTTGGCCTGATGTTCATGCTCTGAACCTGACACTCAGGGAAGCTGGTGTTTCTCCCTGGAAATCACACCGTGAGGAGCTTCTGGTCTCCAGACTCTGGGACCCTCCCTGTGGAGGACATGGCTCTGAAATTAGCTTCCTCTGTTTTATACTCATGACCTCTCCTCCTTCCCTGTCTGTGTTTTGTTCTTGCTGTTGGGATGATACATGGTAAATAGTAATTGATTTGGACCTAAACCTTATAATCCCAATCCCACTGGAATCCATGGGTATGTTAACTAATATACTGGAAAAGGCCAAGGAAGATTGGAGAACAGAGTGTGGACTTTTAAACTGCATAAGGAAAAAGAAACTCTAAAAAGAGGTAAAGTCATTCATATTAATATTCTTTTATGTCAAGGCTTGTATTTCTGATATAACACTCACGAATACATGAGACCCAGCTACCCTGACTCAGTGGTTGAGTATTGACCTATGAACCAGGAGGTCAGGGTTCGATTCCCTGTTAGCACACATGCCCGGGTTGTGGGCTCCATCCCCAGTGTGGGGTGTGCAGGAGGCAGCCGATGAATGCTTTTCTCTCATCATTGATGTTTCTATCTCTCTCTCCCTCTCCTTTCTTCTCTGAAATCAAGGAAAATATAAGTAAATTAAAAAAGTAAGTACCTCCAGAAGTAATGAACAAACACTGGACACTTGTTCCCCAACATCTTCACATTCCCCTGACAAAGGCAGAGGGAACAGCCAAGACAAGTCCCCTGGGAGCTGGGACTCTGACAGGAGCCCCCACCACAGCCACAGAGACAACAGCCACCACCAACTATTTCACCTTAAAGGATCCCCAGTGGATTCGCGACCAGGTGGGAACTCATGAGCTTTTGAGGCATCTTGAGCCTCAAACTTTGTTCCAAATGCTCAGGCATCAGAAATTAGCCCATCGGCCAGACTCACAGAGGGAAAGCCAACACGCAGGGTTCCTTCAAGGGCTGGGAACGTAGCGTGTCATTTCCTTTGGTGCAGGTCTCGAGTCCCCTGAGAAAATCACAGTCACCCCAGAACCAGATGTGGGACCTACTCATTCTCCTGCCTTGGGGAGTGGCCTCAGGAAGATCACAGAGTTTCTTCAGGAGGCAGGGTGGGAGAAAATGGGCTGGAGGACAGGCGCTCTGGGACCTGCAGGGGGCGCTGGTGCACTGGGACTGAGAGCTCAGGCTCTGGGCCAGGCAGTCTAGGAGCACACTGCTGGCTCCTGCACACTTGGGCAGGCAGGTCCCCACTCAGTGTGACTTCCCTGCACCTGGGCCCCAGGAGCCACATGGGCCCTCAGTCTGACACCCACTCTTGTCTCCTATATTTTCGCTCTCCCCTCATGAAGCCGATAGTCTGACAGACAAAGAAAAATAAGCAATCACAAAACAAAAGTAACTGTTTTAATACATAGATGATTGGCTAGTGATTTCAAAATAAATACCATAAAGCACAGGGTCATTTCCCCTTGATGGACACCAGGGTGTATTACCTTCCCCATCCCCTGGAGACATGTTATCCCCTCCTCCTCCCCTTATGTTTCTCCATCCCTCTCATTCTTCCTGCCCCTCAGGGAAAGGGACTTTAAAACTGTCTTGTGATATTCACACCAACTTGCTCACACTCAGTGTTGATCTCACTTCTGAACATGAGCTCCACTCTCAGTTTTGCTATATCAGATGTAATCAGTTTCTCACAATAACATGGTGTCACTCTGACACTTTCTCCTCAAAGCTGTATTTCATTGACAGGTATCCTATATAATGGATGGCTTCTTAGCACAAAAGAGAGTGGTCACCCCTGCTTGCAGGTGCAGCTGTCTCTGTCAGGACCCCCAACCCTGGTCCCCTGACAATTTCCCCAGGTTCAGGGGACTAATAGGGCTGGGCAGAGTACTCACCACTGGAGGGAGGACTAACTCCTAAGATCCTCCACGGAACACAAGGAGGGGTATCACTGAGGAAGGAAGTAGTGACCCAGGGATGGGGTTGGATTGGGATGAAATAGATTCCTGGGGTCCAGAAGGTAGAGTACTCTCCAACCTCATCCTTCAGCTCCAGACCCTCCAGGGAAGGAAGTTAGGACTGAGCTCACCAGGCCTCCAAGGCACTCACTTGGTGACAGAATCAACCCCTCCCTCAGCAGCTCAGTTAAAGTGGAGTCTTTGGTCTGTGTGAGGTCCCATCATCTGCCTCTTTCAACATCCCCTGGAGGCATCAGGGTGACCCTGGGGCAGCACTAGAGGGGAAGCTGATTTGCATGAGGCACCGTCCCCCCTTAATGGGTGTGGGAGGCATGAAAAGGCCCCAGGACTCCCCACTGCAGCCCAGGAGCCTGAGGAGGCCACATCCTGTGAGAGTCCCCACCATGGTCTGGACGGTGCTTCTGCTCCAGCTCCTGGCACACAGCTCAGGTCAGAGGAGGGGGCTCTGCGTCCTTGGGGGACACAGAACAGTAGAGTCTCAGCTGACCTCTGTCCCTCATGACACCTGTCTCTCTCCTGTTGGTTTCAGGGGTGGATTCTCAGACTCTGGTGACCCAGGAGCCGTCAATGTCGGTATCTCCAGGAGAGACAGTCACACTCACCTGTGGCCGTAGCTCTGGGTCAGTCACCAGTAGTAACTACCCCAGCTGGTACCAGCAGACCCAAGACAAGCCCCCACGCACACTCATCCACAGCACAAACAGCCGATTCGATGGGGTCCCTGATCGCTTCTCTGGCTCCATCTCTGGGAACAAAGCCGCCCTCACCATCTCGGGGGCCCAGCCTGACGACGAGGGCATCTATTTCTGTCTTCTGCACAATGTTGGTGCTCTTTACACAGTAATGTAAACCCACAGGGAAGTGCAACCAATACCTCCTCCTGGGCTCAGACTGGATCAACCTGAGCTGCAAACAGAAGCACAGGGGTGGAAACAGCCAGCACACCATTGGAAGGGGACTCCTTGGCCCCATTCTATTGTCCAGAGATTCGTGGTCATGTGCCCCCTCAGTCTCTCCCAAGACTTGTCTATCTTGTCATGTGACTCCTGGGAGAATGGGCTTCCCCTCTTCCTCTCTGTCCATAGTTGCAGGGAAGGGCTCAGCTTCCAACTGGATGAACCTACTGTGTCACTCGGCAATCTCATCAGTACCTACCTGTAAGACTCCCCTGACTTAAAGAGCAATAACCAGATATCCTCACTCAGGAACCTGACTATAGAGACCAAGTTAATGTTTATTTTCGCATTGAAATGGGAGCATTCCCTCAGGGTTGTCAGAAATGCAATCTCCATGTTAGACCCAGTGAGTCAGAAACGTGTCCCAGAATCTCCCGGCCATAGGCTCTCCAGGAGGTGGTTCCACATGAATGCGGGGAAGCTCCCCTCCCCTTATTGGGACCTTCCTCTATTTAATGTCCAATAATCACCTCCAAATGCACGAAAGACTGAAACATAAGCCTCCAAACCATAAACCTCTGAAAGAATTATAGGTGCTAAAATGTCTGACATTCATCTTAGCAACATTTTCCCCAATACATCTCCTCAGACAAGGAAAGTTAAACCAATGGGACTATGTCAAACTAAAGTGTTTTGCACAGCAAAGGAAACCATCAACCAAACAATTAGCCTCCAGCGATATAAGGGAAGTACATAGTCACCAATAAAGGGGCTCACGCCCCACATTGATAAAGAGCTCCCACAACTCAACACCAAGAAGAGAGAGCGAACCCACCGAACAACCCAAACAGATAATGGGCAGAGGACCTGAACAGACTTCTCCACAGAACCACACAGAGCCAGTCGACAGAGGAAACGATTCTCAACATCACGACCCGTCGCAGAAATGTACATGAACCCACCATGCAATGCCACCTCACATGCTCAGAATGGTGTCATCAGCTCCACAAACAGCAGGTGTTGGCACAGATGTGAAGAAAGGGGACCCCTCAGGCACTGTTGGTGGGAATGCAGATTGAGGCAGTCACTCTAGAAAGCTGTATGGAACGGCCTTAAAACATGACAAGCCAAACTGCCTCATTCCCCAGCGGTTCCTCATCTGGGTATTTACCTGAGGAACCCAAACACTGATGTGGAGAACTGCACGCACCTGTATTCACTGCAGCATCATTTGCAATGGCCACGTCTTGGAAGCAACCAGGTGCGCAGAGGGCCCTAGAAGGTATGATACTGCATAAAGTCAGTCAGACAGAGAAAAACAAATACCAGAATTCTTCACTGAACAAGACAGGGGTCCCATCCTCCCGGCGCTGACCCCTAAAGGGAAGGGAAGAACAACCAGCCCATGAGAATAAGGTATGTGGTGGGGTGTGACAAGAGGTGACATTGACCAAGAAAGGGGTGGATAACAGGAAGCCCTTAGAGGTTTCTAAGCAAGAACGAGTTAGAATCTGCGTTCAGCTTCTCCAAAAGATGCAATGGGAGGGGCCGAGTAAAGGCACTGAGCCACTGAGAGAACTAAATACTCCAGACCAGAGCTAAGAGGGCCCCCAGGAGTGCATCTGCCCATTGGGGATAGTCTCACTGTGGACACTAGATGGGGCTGTGGGCCAGCGCCTGGGAGGCAAGCTGAGCTGTGAAGTGGCCCTATATGCCTGGGACCAGCTGTCACTGATGTGGAGCAGCTCAGGGGCTGTGAGGGGGCTACATTGCTGAGCGCCCCAGGGAGGGGAGCTTATTTGCATGAAATGCCCACCCCCGAGGGTGGAAGGAGCTAAAATGAGAGCTGTGCAGGCTGACTCTGTGCGGAGGGGCTGGAGAAGCACAGCAGGGGCGTCTACACCATGGCCTGGGCTTCGCTCCTGCTCGCACTTCTGGCTCACTGCACAGGTCAGGGGGCACTCTCTGGGCTGCGGGGTGCGGGTGGGAGTAAGAGAGAGAGCACACTGCTCCTTCATGACCCCTGTCCCTGTTCTTGACCTTCGGTGTCTCACCTATTTTCAGGGGCGGCTTCCCAGACTGTGATTCAGCAAAGCCCACAGGTCACAAATCCCGGGGGGACGGTCGTGCTCTCTTGTGGCTCCAGTGCTGGCACCGTCACCACCAGTAACTATGCCAGCTGGGTCCAACAGAAGCCCTACCAGGTACCCATAGGTTTGATAGGTGGTACCACCAACCGGGTTCCCGGGGTTCCTGCCCGATTCTCGGGGGCCCTGGCGGGAGGCAAGGCCACCCTCACCATCACGGGGGCCCAGCCCGAGGACGAGGCGGAGTATTACTGTGCTCTGTGGTTCAGCAACCATTTGCACAGTGACAGAAGCAGGTGGGGAAGTGAGACAAAAACCCGGGCTCAGCGCACCCTCCCTCTGAGTATCCTCCCTGTGAGCCTGCAGATTCCCTTTGTGTGCGCAAAGCTGAACCAAAGCGGTTCTTAGGTCAGCAAGAACTGCGGCTCTCGATCCACATGCGGCTCTTAGGCCCCTTGAGTGTGGCTCTTGCACAAAATACCAGGTCCTGGGCGAGTCTATTCTGAAGAAGTGGCGTTAGAAGAAGTTCAAGTTTTAAAAAGTTGGCTCAAAAGGAATTTCAATCGTTGTCCTGTTGATATTTGGCTCTGCTGACTGATGAGCTTGCAGACCTCGGGCCTAGGCAATGGTCTGCTATGGGAGAGGGCTGTGCATCTCCAAGGGCCAGAGGGGGCAGACTGTGGGTAACAACCTCTAAGACCACCCCCTGGCACCCCGCCTCCCGGGCTCCCGCTCTTGCGTGATGTCCTGTCCGGTGTGTGGGCTGTGCTGAGTGAAGCAGCGGCGAGGTTGAGGACTTCGGGATGGAGGAGGAAAAGGGCAGAAAGGACTGTTCCGAGCCGGCGGTAACACCGTCAGGGCTCTGTTTGGGTGGCACTTAGGAAGGGGAGAAGTGTGGGACCTCCCTCAGGGCTGTAAACCTTTGCAAACAGTGTCACAGGCCAAGGACCAGAAGAGGACAAGGAACTTCCAAAGCAGGAAATGGACTCAGTCACCTTCAAGGGTGAAATGGAACTACCTGCCCTCTTCCTGTGCGGGCCCAGCTGAGCACCCCTTTTCTGACGAAGAACAGAGCGAAGCCGCTGAGAGGAGGCCGCAGAGGCCCTGCAGAGCCCTCTCCCCCCCGACTTGCTCTGGAAGCCAGCTAGTCGCGTCTTGAGAACGCTCAGGTGGCCAGTGGAGAGGCTGTCATGGAGCACCTGAGCTTTCTCCCAGCAGCCAGAACGGAACCAGTGTCCTGTCCTTGGCCAGGGGAGGGAGCCATCTTGGGAGCAAGTCCTCTGGCCCAGGCAAGCCTTCAGGTGACCAAGACCCCATGAAGCCCTGAATCGGAACCTCCAGGCGAAGCTGCTCCTGGCCTCTCAGAAACAGTGTAAGGCCAGCACGTCACACCCAAAGGCTCACACGGGCCAGATAGACAAGGTGGACGTGCATGCGGGCCGCAGAACAACAAAAGCTTCCATTTTCGTAGAAATGTAGGTTTGTTTCCATAGAGACATGCTGAATACCAAGGGCTGACGTAAATGTGTCATCGTTAATGAGTTAGAGTATTCGTTGTGGGCCGCATGTGGCCCGAGGGCAGCAAGTTTGACAGGCTCGGTGTTAAGGTGGTGACAAATGTTTTGTGTGTGTTTTTAAAGCTGTTGGTTCTGTACTTTGTTATAAATCACTAGACGACTAATACACTTCCAACTGTGTGCTCTGTCTTTAATCCAGTGGCTCTTCCTCTGTAGGCCAGTTTTTAGCAAGATTCCTGCTGGGTCAGTTTAAGGAAGAGCCCTTTGGTATCTGATCAAATTCCTACCTGTGCCCTATCACCCTGGCCTGTGCTCGGCAATACTCCTGTCAAGTCGGTTTAGCCCAAATCGACCTTATCCTTGATGTTTCCTCTTAGAAATGTCCTATCCACTGACACCCATCCTGTTCCTTGGCAATCAATCCCCCTTCACCCTTGATGGAGCCAGAGTTTAGCTCAATCTCTTTCCTGTGGTACAAAACCCCACTGGTGTTGGCTCCGCTTGAATAAACTTTTCTTTACTCTCAGCATCAGGAATAGTCATTATTCTCAAATGAATATTTTCATACCTTTTCCTTTTATACTAGATTCATTTTGAGGGATCTATTTTTCAGATTAAAACATTTTATGTGTTTACTGTAGAAACAAAAATTATCATTTTTTAGTAACCCATTTGTAATTTGAAAAGGATATATTTATAAAAATGGCCCACGTCAGTGTATCACAAACACACCCCCTCAAAGCTCCAAGGAAAATTTTAATGCTCAGTGAAACTACACATTTCAGACTAAAAGTCAGCCTGCAAATTTCTAAACCTCATAATTAAGTTTTCAAAAAAGTATGGAGAATTAAAACTTCAATACAAATGAAAATATGCATCAAAACATTTGGGATTCAGACAAAGCTATAAACAAACTCAGGCAGTCTTAAGTCCTTTAATACAGAAAAAATTAACTTGTAAAATAAAAAAGCTATAATAAAGAACAATCTTTTAAAAGTAGGTGTATAAAAGCTCTAGCCAGGTAGCTCAGTTGGCTAGAGCATCATCCCAATATGTCAAGGGTGTGAGTTCAACCCCTGGTCAGGCACAGATAAGACTCAACCAATGGGTAAGTGGAACAACAAATAGATGTGATGGGTTTTCTCTCTCTTTCTCTTCCTTCTTCTCTCCCTCTCTCTAAAATCAATAATTTTTAAAAGGCAGAAAAAGTAGGTATATAATGAATCGAGACCAAAAATAGAGAATAAAAACAAAACTACTTGGGATAATAAATCAAGAATTGCTTCTTAGAAAAAGTAAATCAAAAGCATTGATAAAACTGTGGCAAACTACTGAAGGAAAAAAGAAAATGGATTTCAATATTAGAAATAAGAAAGGGAATGACATTCTGAGGACAGAGGATCATATTCACCCTCAAGTAGAACTATTTTTTGCTTCAAGAAAGGAAGGTTTCTAATAGAAAAGTTGTAAATCCAGCCAAGCAAAACCTTGGATCAGTAATGAAAAAGTAAATGATTAACTCAATAGATGGCATAAACTATCCAATAAAACTAATTAACATTTCTCTTTAAATATTCTAAAGATAGAAATTCGTTAAGCAGTATACTCATTACTTTTCATGGTAAAGCATTTCTCATTGAAACCCAGAACAAGAAAGCCCATTTTCACATCTTTTTGAAGTTCTGGCCAATGCAGGAGTATTAGAAATAAACATAATTGCCCTAGCCAGTTTAGCTCAGTGGACAGAGTGTCAGCCTTCGAACTGAAGGGTCCCGGGTTCCTTTCCAGCCAAGGGCACATGTCCAGGTTGTGTGTTCCATCCCCAGTTGGGGGTGTGCAGGAGGCAACCAATCCATGATTGATTCTCTCTCATCATTGATGTTTCTATCTCTCACTCTCACACTCCCTCTCTGAAATCAATAATAAATATATTTTAAAAAAGAAACAAACACAACTCGAGGAAAGGCAAAGAGTTTACATAATAGTGATAAAACATTTAAACTAAACTATAAATATACCATGTGACTAATGAAAAGACAAATAACAAAAATGTTTTTTTCAAAATAACATTTTATTATTATAATTGCTATTTTATTTAGAATTTTTGGCAACAATAATAAAATAACATTTATCTGAAAGAACAAGCAAGCCAAACAGACATGGACACTCATGAGGGGTAATAACAAAATAGTAACTCTGACAGCTATTCAATATACTTGTAAACAAAACAAAGTGGCACTGCTTTAAAAAATATAGAGTTATCAATAGAAAAACAGAGAAAGCTCCTGAGGGAACTCAACTCACTATATTAATTTTCTTTCGGTTACAGGCACAGAGATGGACTTGAGCGAACTCCGTTCTGAGAGAGGAGCAAAGTCCTTAATAATGACCCCTTCCTAGTTTTTTTGTGTGAAAACCTAGGAAATTTAACTAGATTAGAGAGGGAAGAAAGTGGAGAGGAGATATAAAGTGTCCCTTTAGGAGAAGAAAAGGGGTGGGGGCTGAATTTCATTGTCAGTGTCATTTTGAGAACGTTAATGAAACTCAATGAATCCAAGGAAATGTCCAACAATTAACTGAGGTAGAAAGCCATGCAGGTCTAGGGGAAGATAATTCTAAGACAAAGAACAGCAGTTCCAGAGTCTTTGGATTAGAAAGAAATGTGATTTGCATGAGGAAAAGCAAAGGACAGTGCGTCAGAATCAGGGCCTCGGTGAGGAAAATGGTACAACAGCATGGTGCAGACTGAAAAAAGAGAGAGGAGGTATATCACTGAAATCTTGGCAATAAGAACGATTTGTACTCCTTAGGGGCATATTTTAGTGAAATAGCAAACAACAGTAACAGTTCATAAAATCCAGTAAACACACATAGAAAAACATTTCATATTTTTACCATTGAAACCGATTAAGAGAGAGAAGTACGCAAAGTCTAAAGATCTAGTTATACCCAGAAGTTTCCACTTGATACCAGAACATGAGGCGTACACACGTACACACGTACACACACACACACACACACACACACACACACTTTTCTACTCCTAAAGAAAGGAGCTTAGGCTAAAATTTTAGCAAAGTGCCTTGGCCCAAGCAAACAAAATAAAAAGGCCCAGTAAAATGTTCAAAGTGCAAATTCATCAATCAATTAGTCAAGCATTGAGCAAATACAACAAGAATCCACACCAAGGATATTATCTAAAACATGGACAATAGACTCACAGCTATTTTACTGTCCAGTCCTTCCTCCCCAACTCTTAAGAGGGGCGCTAAACCCTTGATGGTTATCACTTCTCAAGTTTGTGTGAAAGTTTATGGAATTTAAATAGATTGGGGAGGGACGAAAGGATTGGGGAGATGTAAGGTGCCTTGAAGGAGAGAAAGCAAGGGGAAAAAAAAGATTTCCCTGGCTTAGATCTCTAGCAGGGATCCCAGATTCCTTGAGTGGTGCACAAAGGCTGCTGGGTACCTGGGCAGGGGTAGAAGAAGGAATGGCACTGGGATGCACTGAGGGAGACTCAGCCCTGGGAACCCACAGCAGCAGCTAAGGCCGCCGACGTTCAGAAATCAAACTCAGAGAGTGTTCCACAGTTCTGTGAAAGGGCCGTTGGAAATGGCAGGGAAGGTCTCCTCAGAGTATATTCACATAATAGATAGGTGGACAGATTAGATGAAGAGCAGTAACTCCTCGACCTAATACTTACTGAAATAAAAGGAACACATTACTTGCACATCGGAATGTGCCAAGACCCAAAAAAGTATTAATTCCATAAAATGGGAAATTACACACAGAAGACAATAACTGTTAACTGTAATACATTCATGCCCAACAAGGCAAGATACAAAATTGCAAACTTCACATGTTCAAGTAGGGGAAGGTACACGAACACAGAAAAATAGAAGGGCAAGCCCTATAACAAGCTTAACTGTAGGAAGCCACCTGGGCTGTTTGTACCCACTGCACCTGCTGTTCTTGGACAATGCCCACTCCAGCGTAACAGTTAGAGAACTAAACTGAGCTCAGCCCATGAGCTGGACAGATACAATTCAGCCCTTTTCAGTTCAAACTATGAACCTGGGTCCAGTGCAGTTCAAACGATGGAAGTCAGAGTTTCTTTGCCATGGGAAACGTTACTTCTTTACTGCTGTGGCTGTAAGGGACATGGCTCACTCTGACTAAAGGCGAGCCAGTAAGGGGGGGGGGCAGGGAACAAATCGAATTTCCTTGTGGGTCACTCAACGAGAGGCCCATCGGCATCAGGCCCCACTCTGCTAGCTTCCTCTGTTTAAGCCAATGATACACTGGTTGTCTGATGTCCGCAGGGGCCCCTCACCAAACATAGGCATTTTATGGTAATGACTTTGCCTCCTTGGATGTACTTGGGCTGGATAACGACACTGACATAGCATTCTTTGTCTTGGCTCCAAGACAAGTGAACGCGTGCCACACTCTTTAACGGGAAAAGAGCCTCTGCTCTCCACTGGCTAACCTCCCCCTTCCTGGTCCCATTCATGCCACAGCTTTTCCCTCAACTTCTGCACACCCAGATGCTCAGTCAGGTTATCTCGGCCGGCACAGCAGAGGCACTTCAGGGACTTCAGCAGTAAACAGGACCATGCCAAACCAAAGCCATTCGAGCTTGACTAGAGTTAATATAATCTTTAAGACATGTAACTCTACAGATTCTATATACAGAAAAAAAGAGCTTTCACACCCACAGGTAACATAAAATAGAAAAATAATAAATAGGTTTTTGGCTTTTCTTTCACGTACATATACATACACAAGCACCTTTTATGTGTTAAGCCAGATACAGTCACCAAAAGTTAATACATTTTTTAAATAACATCTCAAAACTCATATCAAATAATACTGAATTTCATGAATTTTATAAAAAAAAACACTCATAAATGACCCATTGGTTTCACTATTTTTAAGCTACTAATGTTTTGTATTTTTTATGAGGTTTCTCACTTCCATTAAAGTACTTGCTTTGCATTTCCTGAAAATGGGATTAATTGTTGTTGTTGTTTTAATCCTACTTTTAGGTCTGGGGTGATGATTCAGAATCAGATGTGCTCACAGTAATGGATGCTACTTCCACTGACCCTGGTTGAAGAGGCTCCAATGATACCTGAATAACAACTTTAGTATCAGGAGGCAATCCTTCTAGTTGTTCAGGCTTCTTAAACATTCGATGACACCGGGTCTTGTGCTCCATTTTCTCCTTGAAAGTTAAAAACTGTAGCCGGCATTTGGAACATTGATGAATAAACTTTTCCCAGTGTCCTCTATAATGATACATGTAAGGTGCTGCCAATTTGAAAATTTTGAGACAAAATGGACAAAGCAAATTCTTAGTGTTTGCATGCCAGGTTCTGAAATGTGTTTCCACATCAGCAAAGGCTGACGATCTATATTTGCAAACCTGGCACACATAGGGCATTTCGCCAGGCTTATGATTGTCCTTCATGTGCTGTAAGAGAACCTGATCCGTTTCAAATGACAATTCACAAATTTTACAGACAGCAGAGGACTCCGGGGCAGTGTGCACACTGTCAATGTGACGCTGCATCTGGAAGGGAGTGGGAAACGGCCGGTAGCAATGCTGGCAGGTGGTGTGGTTTTTCCAGTTGTCATCTCCCTGCTTCTCAAGTTCCAAATGGTGCTTCACGTGATTCATAAACTTGACATTTTTTAGAACTTTCCTGCAGCTGAAGCATTTAAAGGCCGTGTGTGTCTTCTGTTCTGGCTGCCCATTTCCTTGATGCTGGCCGTAGTAAAAGTCATGAAGTAACACAATCAGATTTCCTTTCTCGAGATGGTCAGTCTTGTTTTGACTTGCTAGGCTCAAAAAACCTGTTTTAGTCAGTCTGTTTTCTCCAACAGGATTTATAGTCTTGAAATGGACATTGTCCTTTGGAAAAGCTGTTGGAAAAAGTGCTCCGTTCTGAATAGGACTTAATGAGGTATAAACATCGTTTGAGGGTGTGCTGTGCTGAGGAATCACTGTATGAAAGATTCCTGAAGAGGACACAACTGAAGACTGTCCCCCTGTGATTTTGTCACTGAGTTTGGGCCCTTTGGGACTCCTGCTGTTTACATCAGAAGTGCAACGTCGCTTTGATGCACCATGACTTTTACTCAGACCTCCTACAGAAAGTGCTGATCCCACTGGCTGCTGCAATGAATTTGTGAATGTAATCAAAGGCGAACACAACTCTGAAGAGCTATTAGGCACAACTTGTGGTGAATGACTTCTATTATCAGGTTCAGACAAAGGCTCAATAATAATAGGACTATCTGTTAATCTTGATTCAGACTCAAGAACTGGCAAGACAGTCACTGCTTCTGATGTAGGGGTCACATGACTTACAGGCTGCAATTTGTGAGCAGTATCTTTTCTGAGCTTACCATACTTTTTTCTCCTTGAACATGAACCCGGGGTGACTCTGTTCAAGATGTGGGAAACGACTGGTCTTGAAGGTGAAGTCACCCCAACAAAGATCAGCTCAGCATCTTCATTTACATGCTCCACCCCAACAAAGATCAGCTCAGCATCTTCATCTGCTTGTTTGTTTCCTTCTATGCTCTTCTGTGGGTCTGGCTCTTGTTTTTCCTCACATACCATATATGGTGGTCCCATTTTCTAACCCTTTTTATCCTCGAAAGGTGTGGCCACAAGTCCTAGTGTTCCCTTTATGTGAGCTGCGACCTAAGTACAAACAACACTAGACATTAGTAAGTACAGAAA
Organism: Antrozous pallidus; assembly: GCA_027563665.1. Classification (NCBI taxonomy): domain Eukaryota; kingdom Metazoa; phylum Chordata; class Mammalia; order Chiroptera; family Vespertilionidae; genus Antrozous; species Antrozous pallidus. Next base: position 2,405,293 of record CM050528.1, read on the forward strand.
AAAAAAAGTATCTCACTTAATTTTTTCCAAAACTCAAGCTAGTTATAAACACCCATTATTTTACAGATAAGGACACTGAGACTCAGAGAGAATAAATGACAGCTTAAAACTATGATTACAAGTCTGTGAGGCTCTAGAATCATAACCATAGTTTTGTCCTGCGCTCTTCTGTTGCCTCTACCTGCAAATGCCAATGGCAATCCCCTAGTGGTGGCAATCAAAAATGTTCTGTGGGACAACTTCTTCCTTAATCTAACCTTCGAAGGATCACTTCCACATTCCTAGTAACTACCTTCTAGGTAATTCTACATTTATGCTCTAACATCCTCTCTATCAAAAAAACAAACAAACACTAAATTGAAAGTACTAATTTTTTCATAATACTATACAACTCAGAAGATAATTTGACAAGTGATATGACTATCAGAATTATCTCACGATGGACTTCTAAAGGCTAGAGAAGTTTATGATTTATCTAAAGTTATGTGTAGGGTTTGGAAACAGAGCTAGCACAAAAATGTGTGATTCCTGAATTCTGATGCTGTGTTCTTCCCAACAGAACTCTAATTTAGCGCACGTTCATTTCTGAAGATGGTGCTATTAATGCTTAGTCTCCAAGGATCAAAAAGCCAGCTGTCATGCCACGAGCAGCCTCATGGAGAGGCCCACAGAGTGAGGAGCTGAAGCTCCTTGCCTACAGCCAAGTGAGTGACCTTAGACCAGTGGTCGGCTAACTGCGGCTCCAAGCCACATGCGGCTCTTTGGCCCCTGGAGTGTGACTCTTCCACAAAATACCACGTGCGGGCGTGCACGTACTGTGCGACTGAAACTTTGTGGCCCATTTGAAGAAGTCAGTTTTCGGCTCTCAAAAGAAATTTCAATCGTTGTACTGTTGATATTTGACTAATCAGTTTGCTGACCACTGGCTTAGACGAAGACCATCTGACAAAAGTCAAGTCCGAGGGCATAGACAAAAACTTGACTACAACCTCATGAGAGTCGTGAGCCAGAGCCCCCAGCTAAGGCACTCTGGAGGACAGACCTTCAGACACTGTGGTGTTGAAGATTTATTTTAAGCTAGCAAACACTGAGATACACAGTGTTCCCCAGCAACCGATAGCTAACTAAACACTGGGTCACTCGAAGCTGTGTGAGCAAGTTGCTGGACATGTAACTTGCCTGCAAACATGACTACATTTAGACGGCCTCCCCTATCCAGCTACATTCAAGGACAGAAATAAAGCCCTTATGGAAAAGGGTATAGAATCAAACAAACTAACTCCATGTAATTATTTTAACCAATACACATACACCTTAAATGAGCCACTTATTACTTTAATAGCTGGAGTCTTACCGTATGCGTTATCAGTCCATTTTAGACGCATACTACGCTAAAAGAAATAGATTTACATAGCTTAAAACCTATGGTACCCTTACTTTTCTTTTTCCTTTCGAGGGATCGGGTAAAAGAACGTTACCTCTCCCTTCCCTTGTTTTCAGGAAGCAAGTGTAGAAGGTTCCAAAATTACCTAAATCAATGATTGACCTGGTTGATCTGATTGATCAACGTATGCAGATTCGGGTCGCACCCGCTCAGGAAAACACTAAGTAACACGGTTGGAGCCCAGAAGGGAAGACTTCCCTCCTCTTACCTTGAATGTGCACTGAACCTTCTAAGAACGTGGCATATGCCAGGCCGGAGAAGGTCACATCCTGGAGGCAACCGGAGAGAGGGATGAAGGTTACTGACATGTCACAGACCTGCTGTCCGCTTGATGCCGTCATTCAGCTGTTCCTCCAGCATCTCCCCTTTAACCAGAAAAGAGACTTTCTTCCTTCACCCCTATTCCTCCAAAACATATATAAATAGATAGATATAGATATATAAATAGGTAGATTATATATAAAGGTATATACTGAATTTTGAACTGTGTGTAGGCTTCCTATCATTAGTGTTTCTTTTTCCACACTGGCTACGTTAACCTACATTTTACATGTTTGGAAAGGCGACCTGTCCCACATCACACTTCTGTCGGAGTCCGTCCACTCACGAAGGGGGAGGCCACAGAAGAGGCAGAGAACCCGGGCTCTCGCTCCCATGCCTGGGTCCATGCGGCGGGAGTAATGCCCCCCGTGGAGGGGGTTACAGTGAAACGGGATAAAAAATGAACCCGGAGGTGAAACGCTGTCCACTGGTTGACCCCAGGAGACGCCCATCACACCCCTCCGGACAGACCGTGCTGTGTCCACTGGGCCCGCGGGTCGGAGGTCAGGGTGAGGGCACCGCACTGCGATTCCCAGGGGAAGAATCCGCGGAGAAACCCACGCAACGCATGGATCCGTGTGTATCAGGGGTGTGTGTGTGTGTGTGTGTGTGTGTGTGTGCGGAAACTGGTGGCCCCCTTACATCGAGCCCCTGAAAAGCGACCCCCCGGGGACTCTGAGGCTTGTGGCGTGAGCCGGTGCGGCTGGGAAGGGACCTGTTGGTTTTCACACAGGAGGTTCCAGGTTAAAATAATAATAATAATAATAATAATAATAATAATAATAATAATAATAAAATAAAAATAAAAAAATACAAAGAGAAAAATAAAAAGAACAGAAAAAAGCCTGGGAACTGCCCACAGCAAGAGCCGCAAACCCACCCGGCCGGGCGCTCAGGGGCCTCAGGGGCCCGCGGCTTTGGAGACCCCGCAGGAGGGAGGGCGCCCCGCGGGGGGACAGGGACCCCCCCAGACCGGGGTGCGGTGCTCCGGGCCGGGGGCGCTGCACCCACAGCGGCTCCCCGGGGGCGGGGGGCGACGCTGGCCGCAAAACCGGGGTCGGGTTTTCACCTCAGAAAGCTCCCCGGGAGCCCCGCTGGGCAGAGGGAGGGGCTCCGGCGCCGGACAGGCCCTGTCTCCGGCGGGGGGTCAGGGGCCGGGGGTTGGGGTTCCCGCCGGGGTGGGGGAGGTGGCCCGGAAAGCGGGCGCTTGAGTAGACGGGGGAACGGGGAACCGGGCGAGCGTGTGGGAACCGGGTCCCGAGAGCCGCTGGCGCGACGCGGGGACCGGGACAGGCCGCCGGCAGCGCGAGGACCGGGCGGGGCGGCGGCCGGATCCTGCAGCCGCGGGGCCCGGCTTCTCCCCTCGGGGCCGCCCGGACCGCCACGCCCCGGCTTACCGTCCCCGCGCCGCTCCGGGTCTCCGCAGGGCCCAGCGCCGCGGCCGCCGCCGCCCCCGCGCGAGCGCCCCTGCGAGCTCCGCCGGGCGGCCAGGTGCGGCGTGAGGCCGCGGCCGGCGCCGCGCTCTGATTGGCCGCGCGGGTGGGCCCGGCGCATGCGCGCTGCGGCCGCGAGTGGGCCCGGCCGAGGCCGCGGGCAGGCGGGCAGGGCTGAGGCCGCGAGACGCCAGGCCCCCGCAGGGTCTCGGCGGTCAGGGTTGCCCAGTGACCAGGGTTCGGGGCCCGGAACAGGCTGCCGGCCCGCCGGGGAGTGGGCCCGGCCGCCCGGCCTCCATCTCCTCGTCCTCCGTGTGCGCTAGGCCCACCAGGCAGCGGCGGCCCTCCGCTAAGGAGCTCGGCCACGCCGCTGCCCCGGCCGCCCGTGCCCGCGTTGAGCCCGGGGCCCACCCAGTCCAGCCTGCAATCTGGTACAACCCACGGCGAGCTGAGAAGGAGCTTTAACTTTTTAAGAGAGTTTTGGAGCGAGGGACAGAGAGAGGGAAACGTCGGTGGGAGAACAGAAGCTGCCTCCTGCACACCCCCTACCTGGGATCCGGCCCGAACCTCAGGCATGTGCCCCGACCAGGAATCCAACCGGCAATCTTTGCAGCGCAGAGGTCAAAGGTCCGACCAACTGAACCACATCTGGGGGCGAGTTTTTCATTAAGGGCTGAAAAACCCACAGAGGGTATTATCTTGTGACATGCGAACATTAGATGGAATGCAAGTTTCGGTGTCCACACGTTTTTGTTTTTTAAATATGTATTTTTATTGATTTCAGAGAGGAAAGGAGAAACATCAATGACGAGAACCATTGATCGGCTGCCTCCTGCATGCCCCCGACTGGGGATCAAGTCCAGGACTGGGGCATGTGCCATCAACCAGAAACGAACCCAGGACCTTTCAGTCCGCAGGCCGATGCTCTGTCCACTGAACAAACCAGCTTGGGCAAGCCCTCTTTTTATTGCTAGCTGGGACGCTGCTGGATTAGTGAAACACTTAATAAAGCCAATTAGATGTTCAAATTTACTCAGCTGGATTTTACCAATGTAGATTTTAGTTGATAATGTATTTTAGTGCAGAGAAATACAGGGATGCAAATAAACTTACAAGCATAAAGTGGATCACATTGTAAAAAATCCTATGGGGAAGTGGACTAGAAAGGAAGATTAAAGAAGGAACAGCATAAAAATTCTGACCACTACAAAGAGCTCATTTTCATATTTCTTAGATAATTATGGGTATCAAAACCCTAAGCTATTTACATACTTTTGGATCTATATCTTTCTATTGATTCAGAGAGGAAGGGAGAGGGTGGGAGAGAGAGAAACATCGATGATGAGAGAGAATCATGGGCCGGCTGCCGCCTGCACGCCCCACTGGCTGTCCGTGGGGAGGAGTAGGGCCTGTACAGTGAGGCCCCCCGAGAACTTGTACCTCAGTGGACCTCACTATCGGCCACTTAGTATGTCCCAGACCCCGTGGATGCACCTTGTGTGCGCTGGCTGACGGGATAGGCACAGAGGTGGTGAGGAGATACCGATGCACCAGAAAAAATGACTGGACAGGAAATGCTGAATGGTGACGTGAACTCCTGGACCCAACCTCATGCAGACGAGTGTCTGGGCATCATGGATGCTCATCTGACCAGTAACTGCAGATTGGAGAATCAGGTTAACATGTCAGAGAGGACACCAGATGGTTAACACTCGGGTTCCCTTTAATACTGACATTTCCTCACAACCATTGAAACAAAGATAAACTCCCACATCTACTTCCAAAATCTGCATCCCTTCCTGCTAGAGATACATATTCTTATTTCTAACATATCTCCCCAAAGAAACGATTAATTTCCCCTGTCAACATTTTCCACACACTGAATAGTTGTCTGAAACTGTGGCTGCTGTGTTTCTTTAAGATATACTTATGTCTGGGCTTCAGTGTCCAAGTGCTCAGAATAAAGCCTGTGATATGTGCACCCAGCTACACAGACACAAAACAGGGACACAGCATGGGATTTGGGTCATAGAAGGTTCTATCGCCACAGCGAGGACAGGGGCTACCACAGAGCCAGACCACATCGGGCCGCCCCAGCTTCTGCAGCATTTGCTTCAGCACAGCATGCACCTTGTTAAGTCTGCCCAGGTGGAGGGTGCCACTTGTTTCCTCGTAGCTCTCCAGGGGCGCAGCATACATCACGCGTGTCAGCTTGCTCAGCCCGGCCGTGTGGCGCACCAGGTCCTCCAGGACCATCGTGGAGATGGGGTTTTCACAGAAGCTTAGGGTCTTCAGCTGGGAGCAGTGGCTCAGGGCCGGCAGGATGTCCATGAACTGGGGGTCCATGATCCCACACTCATCCATCTCCAGATCCTGGAGGGTGGGGGAGGCTTTCTCTATCAGAACTCGGAGAGGCCCCGCCCTGACATTGGTCAGGTTGAGCCCACAGAAACTCAGGCCTTTCAGCTGACTGACGTTCAGGTGCCGAGACAGATGTCTCAAGTCCCTTTCTAGAAACAGGCAGTTAGTGATGGACAGGGTCTGCAAGGGGCTCTTCAGACACCTGGGGAGACACAGAGCAGTTAGTTCTGGGGGATGGAGCTGGTGGGCAGCGGGAGGTGAGGATGACCCAGGCCTTAAGGAAAAAAGAGGCCCATCTCCCCAAAACCTAAAGTTTTCCAGATAATGATCAACCCAGGGATGCTGCATGGTGTAGAGTCATTTAAGCCAGGGCAAACTGGAGTGGCATCCTTTCTCCATCACTTATTTGCCATGTGACTCGATCAATGAAACCTCTGCTCCTCTGTCAAGTAGAGTGCATGATAACCCTCAGACTGATCCTCTCTCCCCTCACCCCCCAGTTTGTGAGGATGAATGAAAGCAAAGATGGGAGATGCTCAGAAAGGAACCTGAGAGCCTCAAGCAGGAGGGAGGCAGTCCATTTTAGTACTGGGAGACACGAACCTAATGCCTTCAACTCTGGCTTCCTTCCAGCCACAGTGTGGACCCCCCTCACCCTTATCTCTGAGCCCAATGAGGCTACTGGTGTAGCAAGGACTAACCTGGGCAAAGTCTCCCAACAATAGTGGGGGCTGCCAGCCTGCAGGAACTTAGATCACTGCATCATCCACAACCCATCTATCCCTTGTTATAGCTCCTTTCTCAAGAACCCTGCATTTCCCTGTATCCCCTTAGCTGGAGCCTAAGGCAACCCTCGGCAGACAGGCAATCCGAGGCGGGTTTCTATGGACAAACTGCTGAGTGCAGAGCTTAGCACTGAAACCTCACCTCCTATGGCTTTCCCTTCGTCACTGCCACTCTCCCTGGGTTCTCTCCCATCATCTTCACCTAGACATCCCTTCCTAAGGGAGGAATTCCCCAAGCTACCCTCACCCGGCTTCAAGTCCGATTACATCGATTTCTAGCAAGGAGTCTCTTTAATAGCATCTGTCCTAGTCCATACCTCCAGCCTTTGTCTGGGGCAGGCAGGCAGGGGGTGGTAGATGATAACATGATAGGGGACAGAGCAGTGAACTTGACACTGACTGCGTGGAAAGCTTGCCACCCCTCACCTGAGGATCTGGTCGAGGCGGCCTTTGAGGAAGGAGACAGAGTCCAAACAGAGCTCCTGGAGGCAGGGCAGGCTGAGGAACTGGGAGGTGACCTGGCTGAAACACTGCTCCTCCTGCTCCAACGTGGTGCGAGAAGAGGTAAGGATGTGGGAGAGGAGGAAGCGGCGCAGGTTGCCCATCTGGCCCAGGTACGGAGCGAACTTCTTCAGTGTAGACAGCTTCCAGGTACAGTTCAGTTCCAAATCCTGGACAGAGTCGAGCTGCACCAGATTGAGGATGTTAATGTTTTGGTTGGACACCGCAAAAACCTTCAGCTTCTTACAGCACAGGTGCAGCAAACCTCTCTGCTCGGAGACTTTCTTGATGAGGTAGCTGAGGGACTCGTCAGGGGTACCTTCCTTGAGGCAAAGGTCTACTAAGACCTGCACAGGGGCCACGGGTGGACGTGGCCCCACCCTTGAACTGTCCACTTTCCCTCGCTTCCTCATGGGCTGGGCGGCCTCAGGCTCCAGAATCGAGCACACACTGCACACGTCAGCTCTGGTTTCAGACCACATGGTCCAGAACTCCTGGTGAACTTTCTTCTGTAAGTTCAGCAGCTGCAGCTTCCATCTCCTGCGGGAAAACAGGAGGTGGCGGGGGGTGCGTGAAGATAACAGGGGTTCAGACCATGACCATGAGTCTAGGAATCTGGGCACCTGGGCCCGACACCTGAAGGGACTTTTACTCCAGACTCCAGGTATCAGGAGCTCCTTGGGCTGCTGGGATCCTTCCTGGTCCCCTTCCCTGGGGCCTTTAGGTGCCACCATAGGAGGTGGCTCATGTTCCTTGGGTCACCCTCTGATCCTAACCAGCCCTATACATCCAAAGACTCCTCCCAGAATGACCGCAGCCATGGCTCCAAGGCCTCACTGCGCTCTCCCTTGGGCCCAGCACGCTTCCTGATCCCAGCTGTGTCTGCTCAGTCCCTGGGGTGCAACCAGGCTGCCGAATCCCTTCACCTGGGGCGAGGCTCCTGGGCAAGCAGGGCATCCAGCCCGTCGAGCGTGGCCTGGAAAATCCCGTGGTCGAGCTGTGGGTCCTTCATCAGGCCCCCCAGAGGCAGGCAGGGGAAGGGCCAGGCCTGCACCAACATCTTCAGGACCTTGTTGTGCTTCCCGGTAAAGGCCGCTATGAACAGCGACGGGAAGAGCTCCAGGGGCAGCGATTCCAGAGCAGCGATGGCCGAGGCCTCGTCCTTCAGCAGGCTCTGACAGGCCAGCTCCAGGAGTCTGTGTGGGGTCCGGAGGCTCATCCTGACCCCGCTGCCCTGATACTGGTTCTGGGGGACAGCAGGAGCAAGGCATCCTTGTCAGGCTGAGCATGAGCGGCTGGTCCCTCCACCCTTGAGGGGAACCAGCTGAGGGCCAAAGGCACTGCTCTGGCAATAGCAGGAGTGACCTCCATTTGCCCGACTCCATTTTCTGAGTGGGGGTCACGGGCCACAGCTCTGCCTCTGCCACTGGCAGGACAGCCTCCCCCCAGGCACCCGACGGGGGGTGAGAACCACCAGCCCCCTCCACTGGTATCCACTGGCAGCATTTAACTCTGCTGTGCAGGGAGTCCTGAGAAAAGAGTGTCTGACTTCACTCAAGGACCGAAAACACGTGGAATCAGGAGCATGAGCACAGCCTCTTTCTCAGCTCCAACAAGTAATCGAGACCAGTGGTCGGCAAACTACGGCTCGCAAGCAGTGGTTTGCCGCTCTGTTGACCAATGAGTTTGCTGACCACTGAACTAACCGAATCCTATGTCCATTCATGAGAGAAAAAGAAAGTGAAACCAACCTGGGAGGAGGCTTGATGGAGGCGTTTGGGCCACATCAAGATTCCCGAATGTTCGAGTGAAGACCGCTTCAGGCAGACAGTGGTGTCACCCCGAAGAAAAGGAAATAAAGACCCAAGTCACTGAATGTCAGATCACGTCTTACACTCTGTTACCTAAATTGCAAATCGTGTGCCCATTCGGAGAAACCGAGATACAACTGAGGGGCTGTTGGTCTTGCAGGTTTTGGGGGTCAAGGCTTCCCCAAAGGAGGTCAGGCCAAAATCACAACCAGGAGTGGGCCAGCGGGAGGGAGGGGCCGCACGTTTGTGAGGGACGAGGGGAAAATGTTTTGTTTGGGAAATTCAAAGCTTTTCATCTGGAGAAACCTGAGAATTGAAGGGGTGGCGGTTAAGAAGGAAACCAGCGGGCCTTCAGATTGCTGTTCTCCCCCTCCAGGTCTGTGCTGACTTGGGGCCCCCTTTTTGCATCAAACTACTCTGGAGTCATGACCTTGACCTCTCCTCTCCGGGTCCTGGCCCCGTCTGCCCTGACATAGTCATTCTCAGTGCAGCTGAGTCAGAAGGAACCCCGGTGTGTGTCCGTGGTGGTGGCGGGAGGGGGGTTATGACCAGGTGTCCCAGTACCAACAGCCTCTGTGTGCAGCCCCATGCTCCCACCATGCCTTGAGGCCGTCCTCTCTCCAGCCCCCTCCCTCCCCTCCCAGGCTGCAGCCGGAGGACAAGCTGGGCACTGCTGCTGCTTTCCCTCCGGGACACCCCTTTCCCCCAGTGGTCCCAGCTCACAGGAAGCGAAAACAAAACCTACTTGACACCAAATGTGAGCCAGTGTGACGGCAGCCCTGCTCCTTCGCTCCGAGCAGTTGCCAGCCGTAACCGTGGCTTTGGGAACGGGGTCCCTAACGCTGAACAGCGCCCGCTCCTCTGCTTCCTGCAGAAAGGCAGCGGGACACATGCTTTTAGGGGACGCGACTTGGGAACACAACAGCTGCTTCTGCTCCTCCTCCACCGGGGACCTCGGCATCAGACCCCCTACTTCCTCGACGGTGAGAACGGAGGGGCCACGGCGCTTCTTCCGACCCCCAGGACGGCTCAGGGCCGGGCTGACCTGAGGATGTCTCCCTGTCCCGAGGTGCAGCTCAGGCTGGCCCAGGTCCTCCAGCGGTCTCCGACGGCTTCGCCGGTCTCCTGTGGTCACCGGGTCCGCCCCGTCTGAGTGACAGCCAAAAGGCTCCCAAAACAAGGAGACAGCAGCAGTTAACAGAGTCTTTAGGGAAACCGCCCGGGAGGCCCCTGGACAGCTAGGTGTCCTGTGCACCCAAAGGCACATGGTGCGCGTGGCAGCAGTCAACCAGTGTTTCTCGCTCGCATCTCTCTCATCGTTGTCTCTGTCTCTGTCTCATACAGACTAAGATACACACACACACACACACACACACACACACACACACAAACCATATCCTAAGTGGTTACACAGAGCACCAACACCCTGGAGGCACCATCCTCCCTTTCGGGGGGCGTCATCTCTCACCAGCCTGACCCCCCACGGCTCACCGGCGGGACCGAGGGCAACATGAGTGACACGCCTTGTGCCCTGTGATTGACAGCCTTCCCACCCCCTTCCCCTAACTGCCCTCCCCCGCCCTCCCTGTACCCAGGCCCTGTCCAGCGGGGTGCCTCCCTGGCCAGCGGAGCTGGAGCCACAGGTAGTGGGGCCTGAGGGTGGGGCAGTGAGGATGGAAGGGGGTGAGGGATGGGGGTGGGGCAGTGAGGATGGAAGGGGGTGAGGGGATGAGGGGTGGGGCAGTGAGGATGGAAGGGGGTGGGGGATGGGGGTGGGGCAGTGAGGGTGGAAGGGGGTGGGGGATGGGGTGGGGCAGTGAGGATGGAAGGGGTGGGGGATGGGGTGGGGCAGTGAGGATGGAAGGGGGTGGGGGATGGGGGTGGGGCAGTGAGGATGGAAGGGGGTGAGGGATGGGGGTGGGGCAGTGAGGGTGGAAGGGGGTGGGGGATGGGGGTGGGGCAGTGAGGATGGAAGGGGTGGGGGATGGGGGTGGGGCAGTGAGGGTGGAAGGGGGTGGGGGATGGGGTGGGGCAGTGAGGATGGAAGGGGTGGGGGATGGGGGTGGGGCAGTGAGGGTGGGAGGGGTGGAGGTGGGGGGCAGGTAGGGGGGACGGAGGAACTGCGTAGCCTGAAGCTAAGAGCAGCGGGAGGCACCTCTTCCTCAGGCCTCCCTACCCCCCATTGGGAGCTCCTTTCACATGGAAGGTTGCGGGGAGGGTCACACGGAACATGGGAGGGTGGGGGGAGGGTCATGGGGGACATGGGAGGGTTGGGGGGAGGGTCATGCAGGACACGGGGAGGTCACGCTGGACGTGGGGGGAGGGTCATGCGTGGGGAGCGCCAGGGCGCCCCACGGGACGGGGTGTGAACCTACGTCTCCCGCGGCCGCTCCTCGCCACGTGGCTGCAGCGGACCGAAGGGAACAATGGCCGCCGGAGCTCCCTGCACTCCCACCGGAAGCGGCAGCACCCGGCCAATCCTGCCTTCTGGATCCTTCCTTCTCGCGCCAAGTCTCGGGAGATCCTGGTCTCGTGAACGGGGTCTCCGAGGGAGCCCAGGAGGGGCTTAACGGACAGAGAGAAGGTGGGGGAGGGGTGGTGCCTGCTGCCCGGGGTGTGTGTGGGGGGCCCGGGAGAGGTGGGATGGGGTGGGGTGAGGATGGGGAGGGGATGAGGGTGGGATGGGGGTGTTTGGGAGTCTGGGGTGAGGGTGGGGGTGAGGGTGGGATAGGGTGGGATGGGGTGAGGGTGAGGGTGGGGTGGGATGGGGTGGGGGTGAGGGTGAGGGTGGGATAGGGTGGGATGGGGTGAGGGTGAGGGTGGGGGTGGTTGGGGGTCTGGGGTGAGGGTGGGATAGGGTGGGATGGGGTGGGGGTGAGAGTGGGATAGGGTGGGATGGGGTGAGGGTGAGGGTGGGATAGGGTGGGATGGGGTGGGGGTGAGGGTGGGATAGGGTGGGAGGCTGGGATAGGGTGGGATGGGGTGAGGGTGAGGGTGAGGGTGGGATAGGGTGGGATGGGGTGAGGGTGAGGGTGAGGGTGGGATAGGGTGGGATGGGGTGGGGGTGAGGGTGGAGGTGGTTGGGGGTCTGGGGTGAGGGTGGGATAGGGTGGGATGGGGTGGGGGTGAGGGTGGGATGGGGTGGGATGGGGTGGGGGTGAGGGTGGGATGGGGTGGGATGGGGTGGGGGTGAGGGTGGGGTGGGGGTGAGGGTGGGATGGGGGTGAGGGTGGGATGGGGTGGGGGTGAGGGTGGAGGTGGTTGGGGGTCTGGGGTGAGGGTGGGATAGGGTGGGATGGGGTGGGGGTGAGGGTGGGATGGGGTGGGATGGGGTGGGGGTGAGGGTGGGGTGGGGGTGAGGGTGGGATGGGGTGGGGGTGAGGGTGGGCTGAGGAGAGAGAAAAAGGAGGCCCTGTCACCCCCACTCCAACTTGCCTCCCACTCTCCCCGGGCCCCTGCTGCCGGGGACCCCTTTCCCTCTGCGGTTGCGGGGTGTCAGTGTCGCCTCCCGGCCCCGATTGAGGTTCCCGCCCCCTGCGGCCCCCCTTGTCCAGAAAAGAGCTCCATACCCCGGCTGGGTCCCCGTCCCGCCCCCGGAGCTGCCATGCGGTCACCGGGCAGCGGAGCCCCCACACGCGGAGTCTGTCCTCTCCCCGCTCGCTGCCCCGGCCCCGGGCACCCCGCTCCGGGGAAGGGCTCTCCCCACAGCCCCCCCGGACAGAGCGCCTGGACCCCAGCAGAACCGCCGGCCCTCGGGGAGCCGCAGCCGCTGAGGACAGGCCCAGCCAGGAGCCGGCCCTGGGAGCCGCCTCCCCCCGGCTCCCCCGCCACCGGGGCGCTGGCCCGGCTCTCAGGGGCCAGGTGTGGGCGCCTCTTTGGGGGAGTTCTTTAGGAGAGAAGAGTGGGCTTCTGGGGGGACCTTCCCGGGAGGAGGGGGAGGCCCCAGCCCGGCACTCCGCAGGCCTCCGGAGTCCGTGGGGCTTTGAAATCGCTCTTCACCCCGCCTCCTCCTCCTGCGGCTCATTCCTGAACCCGGAGGTGGACAGCGGCTCTGTGTCCCCGCCTGCGAGGGACCTGGGTCCCCTACTGCAGGCCGGGGAAGTCGTGGTGGCTGAGAGCCACAGGTAGGGTGCTGAGGCTGGCCGTGTGCGAGCGCGCGCGTGCGTGTGTGTGCATGCATGTGTGTGTACCTGTGTGTACCTGTGTGTGCGTGTGTGCATCTGTGTGCGTGCCTGTGTGTGTGCCTGTGTGAGCACCTCTCTGTGCGTACACCAGTGTGTGTGCACCTGTGTGTATGTGTGTGTACCTGTGTGTGTGCATCTGTGTGCATGCCTGCGTGTGTGCATGTGTGTGTGCACCAGTGTGTGTGCGCGCGTGTGTGCCTGTGTGTGCACCTCTCTATGCGTACACCAGTGTGTGTGTGCACCTGTGTGCATGTGTGTGCACCTATTTGTGTGTGTGTGCCTGTGTGCGTGTGTGTCTGTGTGCCTGTTTTTGTGTGTGTGCCTGTGTGAGTGTATGTGCCTGTTTTTGTGTGTGTGTGCCTGTGTGTGCATCTGTGTGCGTGCCTGCGTGTATGCATGTGTGTGTGCCTGTGTGTGTGTGCACCTCTCTGTGCGTACACCAGTGTGTGTGCACCTGTGTGGATGTGCGTGTACCTGTGTGTGCATCTGTGTGCATCTGTGTGCATGCCTGCGTGTGTGCATGTGTGTGTGCACCAGTGTGCACGCACGTGTGTGTGCCTGTGTGTGTGCACCTCTCTGTGCGTACACCAGTGTGTGTGTGTGCCCCTGTGTGCCTGTGTGCCTGTATGCATGTGTGTGCATCTATGTGTGCGTGTGTGTCTGTGTGCCTGTGTGTGTGTGCCTGTTTTTGTGTGTGTGTGCCTGTGTGTGCCTGTTTTTTTTGTGTGTGTGTGCCTGTGTGCCTCTGTGTGTGTGTGTGCCTGTGTGTGCCTGTGTGTCTCCCCTGCCTTTCTCCAGGCACTCCCCAGGCCTGTGAGCTGGCAGAGTTTAAGGTCTCCAGCCACATGGATGAATGAATGAGGATACATGAGGCCATCGCACTGATCCCCAGTGGATCTGGGACTGTCACCTACAACAGAGCTGATGAAAAACCTCCCTTTTTTCTCCTTGGGACTGGCGGTTCCGCCTACCCCGCCCTCCTCTCGAGTCCCTCAGCAAACATTTGTCCTTGAGCGGCCGCAAACGCCGTGCCCAGAGATACACACGGCATCTCCTCACGAGGCTTAGGGCGAAGATAGAAATGAAACCCAGCCACCCAAAGACAAGACCGTCGTGTTCACCGGCGGGCGAGGTGTAAGGATGCTCCGGAGAAAACAAAGGGGCTGGTGTGGGGAGTTACCACGGCGACAGCCTCCTGTCGGAGGCCTGAGCAAGGAGGGGCCGTTGGGGCTGAGAGGGTGCTGTTGAGGGCGTGCGGACAGACCGCGCACACTCTGAGACAGTCGAGCATGGCCAGTCTGAGAACGTGAAGGAGACTGGGGCAGAGGGGCGGGTGACAGGGACAGAGGACAGCGGGTGCATCTGTGGAACTCGGAGTTAAAAGGGAACCCGTGAACTCAGAGGGGAGGCGGGGGTGGGGGAGATCAGCCCATGAGCTCATCTGCTCGTCTGCATCACCCGTGGACAGTGGGTGGTGAGGGTCTGGGGGGCGGGGAGGATGGGAGAGGGCTGGAGGAGGTTAATGGGGAAAAAAGGAGGACCTATGTAATACTTTCAGCAAAAAGATTTATTTTAAAAAGAGAAAAAATAAAATAAAATGGAGTCTATTTGAAGATGGCCCACCCTTATTTTCATGATCCCATGGCTTGCCATACTCGCTGAGACCGATACACAAAAAAGACGAGGTCTGAATATTTGAAAGCAAAATGCAGGTCACCGGATTACATAACGCAGCCTGTAATGTAATCACATTCATTATTCCTGTACCAGGAAATGTGACTGCAGCATCCACTGAGTCCATGGCTTCCAGTCCTGCCTGGCAATGTTTAGCCCGCCACCGGGGGGACCCTGGGGCCTGGCGTCCTCCAGGGGCCAGGTTTGGGCGCCCCCTTTTGGAAAGTCTCTCGAGGAGAGAAAAGTCGGCCAATTCCTGGGCTGCACTGGGCCTGGATACGGAAGAGGGACGGAGAGGGACAGGGCCCCGCCTCCCCCCCCCCCCCCCCCCTCGGGAGGGACGTGCTCCACCTTCGTGAGCATCTCGGGAAAGCTGGTTAGTGTCCAGAAGGCGCTCACTAAAATGATCAGGCCGGTTTTCGTAGAAACCCTTTTCTGTATTTTTGAAATGTCTTCTATCATCATTGTTTTCCCTTGACTAGCAATGAAAATAAAGCTATTTTCATACTGGAAATATTGGAAAGTACAGCCAACCTGCACTGCATTGTAATGGTCACCATGGAGACTGAAAACCTTTCGGCGAGGGGACGGAGGAGGGGGTGCTTCTGTAGGAGCTGTTTTGTGTGTGTGCAGCTGATAGAGGTCGAGTCTCGGCTGATCTGTGAGGGGAAGAGAAAGAAATGAACTGAAAGAGGAAAATACTTTTTAATACACATTTTTAAATCGATTTTAGAGAGAAAGGGAGAGGAGAGAGACGTCAAGGATGAGAATCATCGATCAGCTGCCTCTTGCATGCCCCACCCTGAGGACCAAGCCTGAGGATCCAGGCATGTGTCCTTGACTGGAATTGAACCCAGGGACCCTTCAGCCTGCAGGCCGATGCTCTATCCACTGAGGCAAACCAGCGAGGGGGGGCTATGCTTTCTCCTAAGGTCACCTAAAGTAAGCCTGAAAGAGGAAGAACCTGCATTCTCCACCTAACCATGCGTGACTTGGCATAACAATTGTAGAGAGCTTACCAAGGAATGAAACTTACTCTGGTTTTCTAGCCAGATCCACGCAAAGGTGCTGGGAACTGTAATGCGGTCTTAGTGATTCTCGGGTGAACACACTGAGACCAGAGGACAAGCCGCTCATCCAAAGCAGAGTGGACAACTCAAGAAGGAATTGGAGCCCTAACCAGTTTGGCTCAGTGGGTAGAGCGCCGGGCTGTGGAGTGAAGGGTCCCAGGTTTGATTCAGGTCAAGGGCATGTACCTTGGCTGCGGGCACATCTCCAGTGGGAGGTGTGCAGGAGGCAGCCGATGGATGTTTCTCTCTCATCCATGTTTCTAATTCTCTATCCCTCTCCCAACCTCTCTGTAAAAAAAAATCAATAAAATATGTATTTTTTAAAAGAATGAATTTGGGGCTGTGGAGTCCTGGCGGGGGCTCCCTGCCTACAGAGTGGGGTTTCTCTGAGTTGTGCCTCCATGACACCCAATACACAACAGGCTCCAGCTTTGAAAACACGCCCCTGAAATGGCCTCTGGACCCCAGTCTGCTGCAGGATCAAGCAGTGGCGAAAGGTCTTGGAGAGAATTCAGGGGGCTGCTATGCGTTCCCGAGCCTGTGTGTCATGATTTGGGTGAACCACAACTTTAACATCTATATGGACTTCACAGAGGAAGGGAGAGGGAGAGAGAGGCAGAAACATCAATGATGAGAGAGCCTCATTCATCAGCTGCCTCCTGCACCCCCCATGGGACCTCCGCCTGCAACCCAGGTATGTGTCCCACTGGGAATTGAACCATGACCTCCTGATTCAAAGGTCAATGCTCAACCACTTAGCCAAACCGGCCTGGCTATATAAGGCATTTTTTAACAAAGGAGAAAAGGGGGGAAATGGGATATTAGATTTCAGCTGTGAGAACGGGCGGTTTGCAGGTAGTAGAGCAAGAACAGAACACGCATGTCAGCAAAATTCAGAAACAACAAGACCCAGGTTATCTAGCTAAGAGATAAGCTCTAGAACAACTTTGTTCATTCGAGAGAAAGAGGATGGACAGAGGGAGATGGGCTGAGAGGGAGAGAGAAGGGACCGGGGGCTGGTACTGAGTAAACTAGAAAGAACAGAGATGGGAAGGAAGTCAAGAGAGAGTCCCAGTTCCCACTCAGCTGCCTTCCCCAGAGCTTGGGGTGCACCCTCTTGGGCCACCAGAGGGCAGCAAGAGCCTGGGTTGTGGGGAAGGTGCTTGCTGTGGTTCATGCTGTCCCTCCAGGAAGTTTGAGCAACTGCTTCCCTCTGAGGCCCTTGTGTCCCAAACAGCTGTGCCCAACAGATGACCTCTTACCCATTAGGGCTAATATGTCCTGGGCTCAGCTTCAGGCTCTAGTCACTACAGAGATGGAGGATGGAGCCATGGGGAGGAGCCATGCTGACTAAGGGGAATGAGTGGGAGGTGAGGGCCTTACACAGTCTTAGCTCTGCCTTTGGTACCTGGGAAAAGGAGCGACCGGGTCTTTGTCAGCCAACCTGTCCTCACCTTGTGCACACCGTGCAGATGAAAGTTCTGGGATTTTTCGCCAGAAACCACCATGACTCCCACAACAGAAAAGGTAGGGATCCCCCTGGTTGGCTCCATTTCTGCTTGCTGTCCTAGCTCAGTCTGATCTTACCTAGAATATATAAAAGACTTTGGTTCTTTCTTAAAGAATTTATTGATTGATGAGAGAAAGGGAGAGAGAAGAGAGAGAAAGAGAGGAGGGGGGAGAGAGAAGGGAGGGAGGGAGAGAGAGAGAGATCTACTTGTTGTTCTATATATCAATGCATTCATTGGTTGATTGTGACTGCGGATTGAACCTGAAACTATGGCACATTGGGATGATGCTCTAACAATAGAGCTACTCGGCCAGGGCAAGCATTTAATTCTTGATAAAGCTCTGCTTTCCAAGGATGCAGGCTTATCTAGACTCCAGGTCAAGTCAGAGTGGAGTGAGGAGAGGCATGTGCAGGAAATGGGTTTGCATGGAGGCTCCTCCCCCTGTGAGGCAGAGAGAGCAGATAAGAGAGGTCTGGGGGAGCCAGGCTCAGTCTTGGGCTCTCAGAAGGCAGAGCTCTCAGGGCACCTCCACCATGGCCTGGGCTCTGCTCCTCCTCAGCCTCCTCGCTCAGGGCACAGGTGAGGCCTCCAGGGGAGGGACCCGGGGACACCTGGGCTCACTCTCTGCCTCCTCCTCAGGCTCCCCTGTGCCCAGCACTGGACTCACCAGAGTGTGTTTTTGCTCTTTTCAGGGTCCTGGGCCCAGGCGGCCCTCACTCAGCCCACCTCCGTGTCCGGGAACCCAGGACAGTCAGTCACCATCTCCTGTTCTGGGAGCAGCAATGACATTGGGAGTTATAATTATGTCTCCTGGTACCAACAGCACCCAGGCACAGCTCCTAAACTCCTGATTTATGAAGTCAGCAAACGGCCCTCGGGGATCCCTGAGCGCTTCTCTGGCTCCAAGTCTGGCAACACGGCCACCCTGACCATCTCGGGGCTGCAGGCTGACGACGAGGCCGAGTATTACTGTTGCTCATACACAACCAGTAGCACTCTCCACAGTGGTGTGGATTAATGGGGAAGTGAGACCAAAACCTCCTTTGAGCTCCCTCCAGTCCCTTCACTCCTCAACTCATTGTTTATCCTTCGCTGTTATTTTATTTTCAAATAATTGCAAACTTAAACACAAATTCAAAGATAACATAAATAAATCCTCTATGATCTTTTCCCTGGTTCACCACTTTTTAACATTTTACCATATTTGCTTTACATTTTGGTTTCTTATTTTCATCTCTCTCAGCAATATGTGGATGTGTGCATACCTGTAAGTAGAGGCACACACACACATGCATAAACATACATAACACACACACAACGGCATTCATTTTCTGAATCTTTTGAGAGTAAGATGTATCCACCAGCACCTACTTTAATATCTTTTCCCCAGAATTCACATTCAGTAACGCACATCATCTCAAGGTGTACAATTCAGTGGCTTTTATCACATTCACGAGTATGTGCACCCATCACACTCTGCGATTCCGGGACACCGTTACTCCCCGGAAGCTGTCCCTCATTCGTTAGCTGTCACTGCCGGTTCCCTCCTCTTTCACCGACTCCCTCGCAGCTGCGGACACTGCCCGTAGAAGGCGTCACCCACAACGTGGGCTTTCCTGTTTGATTTTTCTCCTTTACCGAAGGTTTTCAAGGTTCACTCATGTTGGAGCATACCTCAGGACTTCACCCCTTAGCTTGGTGGAATATTATTGCATCCTATGGATAGACTTCATTTTATTTATCCATTAAGCAATTAATGGGCTCGTAGCAATCGATCTGCCTCTTCTATCACAACCCGAGGGCAGAGAGAGGCTTTGGGGACCTAGGGCACGCACACCTTAGGTTCACGTCTCTTCACACGAGGAAATAAGACAGAAATCTCACGCTCAGGGAAATCCATAGGCAGCAGCCAAGGCTTCTGTTTTCTCTCCCTCTTAGAGGCTATCATTCTTGGACTCCATGGGGATGGCCTGGAAGGGTTTCCTGTTGAGTGGCATCTTCCCTTCTCTCGGCCTGTTTGTGGGACATTTCCTGGTTGGACTGGGAAGGGCAGGGAAGAGCCTGGGCCTGAGCTCCATCACTGGGAAGGGGGCTTCAGCCTTGCACTGGCGTTTTTTCTCTCTTTTCCGGCGTCTGTCAAATGTTCTGGGTGACCTTCTTTCACCTCCGAAGGCTACAGGACCGGGGTTCACCTTCTCCTTGTGGTTTGTCATAAAAGGCCCTCCATGGCTGCATTGTTCTGATTTCTTATCTGTGGCGCGAAGGGAAGGAAAGGAATTCACGAGCATTTTCATTTATTTTTCTAAATTCCTTCTGTTATGAAACGCATCTTCTCCAAAGAAGCATGTCAGAGATGAACATTCACAATGTAAGAAGGAGTATCCCATAGAAACCACATCTACTTCTGGCTGCACGTACTTACCCAAAGCATGTCCATCTGTCCCACTCCCCAAGGGCCACTGTGCTGACTTTGGGGCTAATCCCTCTATTATTTGCGTTCTACTCCTTCCCTGTACCTCCCACAACTGCATCCTCAAACCTCGTAGTTTTGAAACAATGAGAGTAGGTTAGCCTCAGCCGGTTTGGCTCACTGGATAGAACGTTGGCCTGTGGACTGTATCTGGTCAAGGGCACAGGCCTGGGTTGGGGGCTCCATTTTCACCAGGGGCTGTGCAGGAGGCAGCCGATCCGTGATTGTCTCTCATCATTGATGTTTCTCTCTATCTCTCCCTCTCCCTTCCTGTCTGACATCAATACAAATATATATTTTTAAAAGTCCATAAGCAAATACATGAATAAACAAAAATGAAATAAAATAAAAAAGACAATAAGCTACAATTAGTGGCGTTAGGATAGGACAGTGTGCCCATCAGGGGAGAACCCAGGAGACCTTCATCTTGACAGAAGCTCAGGCTGAGTCTGGGGCAGAGCTCCCCACAGATTTACTGCTCCCCTCTCCCCCTCTGCCCCCAAGAAGACGGACAGGGCCCAGAGGAAAGAGAATGGAACCTAGAGTTGGGTCTGGTCTCGCCGGATGTGGGCCAGGTGCTGGCTCTCCAGCAGGATCTTGGCGGGGGTTGAGGGGCTGTATATTTCCTGTGGCCTAGTTGAGCCCGGACTCCAGGAGAGTCAGAGAGCACTGACTGGGGGAACAGAAGAGAGGATCTTGGCTGCTCAGGACACTGGCATTGGCTCCTGGCGAGACAACGATGGTGCAGATAAGTAAGTGCCAATCGGCATCCAGGCCACAGGCTCCCAGACCTTACCCGGCGCTGCCAGAGCTGCTTGCCCCTGCGGCACGCCGGCTTCCTCACAGAGTCCTCTTTCCGTCCGGTGCCTTCAGTGGGAGGGGACCATTAGGGCGTGGTGGGCAGAGCAAACTATACTCATGGGTTCTTCTCTGACACTCTCAGACCCAACTCTGCCTGGCTTCCCTCAGCTGGAGACTTGTGTCCACTGCTGCCAAGGACAAACCCATGCAGGGCAGGGCTGAGGGGCTGAGGGGCTGAGGGGCTGAGGGGCTGAGGGGCTGAGGGGCTGAGGGGCTGAGGGGCTGAGGGGCTGAGGGCAGGGCTTTCCCGACCTCACCGACAGGAGGAAGAGAGGAACTGGACACCCACCCGCTTCCAAAACAGCTCCCACTTCTAACGTGTCCTTCATCTCAGCTCGTCACTTCACACTCATCGCTTGTTGGGGGGGGAAAAATGTGATGTTTTGGGTCGATATCTTTGCAGACCCGGCACTGGGCTCTGTCAGGCCTAAGTCAGTTACCACTTGTCAACATGCATCCTGGCTTTCGAGGGTGTGTTGTCTTTTTTGCCCTGTTCCTTGGTCTCTGGCATACAACTCTGACCCAAGGCAGTGATGCTCAGTCGAATCTCAGTGAGGTTAGGAGAAGAACATGGTTGTATAGTCGCTCCCTTGCAGCCGCATTCATTGCCTTCCTGGGTTGCTTCTTGCATGCGGCCTGATTGGAGATTGAACCTGAAACCTCGGCGTGTTCAGACAACACTAACCGGCTGAGCTCCCCGGCCGGGGCTTCCAATACCTTTGTTATAGAGTATCCAATACATGTACCCCTGGCTCAGATTCAGGACCCAGGCTCCGACCAATGCACAGGCAGGGTCGGGTCAGCCCATCCTATCAGAAGAAGCGGGGAGGTCTGAAGGTTGAGAAGTACCCAATGTTGCCTGTTGTCCCTGGAAACTGAGCGATTGGCTCTCTCCAGCCTGTCTTGGACGCTGTCCTCACCTCCATCCCTCAGAGCAAGAAGTGGAAGTCCAAGATTCCTCAGAAGCCTCCATGGCTCTTACAACAGGAAGGAAGGGAACATCCGAGATTGTCTCCATTTCCTGGGCACTGCCACCGGCTCAGTCTATCCTGCCTCGGAAAATTCAGCTCAAAGACTTTTAAAAAATATATCTTTTATTGAGTTTTTACAGAGAAGAAGGGAGAGGAATAGAGAGTTAGAAACATTGAGGAGAGAGAAACATTGATCAGCTGCCTCCTGCACACCTCCCACTGGGGATGTGCCCAAAACCAAGGTACAAGTCCTTGACTGGAATCGAATCCGGGACCCTTCAGACCGCAGGCCGATGCTCTATCCACTGAGACAAACAGGCTAGGGCCAGCACAAAGACTTTTAACCCCTCAGGGAGCTCTCTGCCCAGAGTGCAGAGTATCTAGACTCCAGGGCCAGGTCTATGGGGTGGAGAGATGCAGGTGCACAGGGCATATTTGCATGGAGGCCCCGCCCTCCTCCCAGGCAGGGGGAGGGGATAAGAGAGGTCTGGGGAGCCAGGCTTGGGGTCTCAGAAGACAGAACCTTTGAGGCATCTCTGCTATGGCCTGGGCTCTGCTCCTCCTCACCCTCCTCTCTCAGGGCACAGGTGAGGGCGCCTTGGACCCGACTACAGAGCCATCCAGGCTGATGGAGGCCTCTCTCTCCTCCGTGAGGCTCCCCTGAGCCCCAGCACTGGACTCACCACAGTGTGTTTTTGCTCCTTTAGGGTCCTGGTCCCAGGCGGCCCTCACTCAGCTGCCATCAGTGTCCGGGAGCCTGGGACAGTCGGTCACCATCTCCTGTGCGGGAAGCAGCAGTGACATCGGGCGATACAATTATGTCTCCTGGTACCAACAGCGCCCGGGCACGGCCCCCAAACTCCTGATTTCCTACGTCAACGCCCGGCGCCCGGGGATCCCTGAGCGCTTCTCTGGCTTCAAGTCCAGCACCACAGCCTTCCTCATCATCTCTGGGCTGCAGGCTGAGGACGAGGCCGATTATCACTGCTTCTCCTATGTGGGCAGCAACACTCTCCACGGTGGTGCGGGCTCCTGGGGAAGTGAGACCAAAACCCGCCCTGGGGTCCTGGGTGCCCTGCTTGCTCTGAAGACACTTCCCCTCCCTGGTCTGGGGCTCAGGCAGGGCGGCCTGGAGGATTCCTCCTCTGTCCCTTCCTCCCGCCCCTCCCAGAGCCATGGGAGCACAGCGTGTTTTTTTCACGTCTTCTCCCCTCTCCCTGTGGCTGGTTTACTGCCTTGGCTTGTGTGTTGTGCATCCAGAAGGCCCCTCATTCCAAAGCGTTCATTTTGACAGCCACAGGGAGACCGCAGCTTGATGTGCTGTGTCCATTTCCCACAATCCTCTGGGAAATCTTCACTTCACATCCCTGGGCCTCCCACACCTGTGCAGACCAATCTGGATCCAATTCACCAGTAATGAAATGGAAAAGATAATAAAAAAAGTTTTATTTTTGCTTCCTTTGTCCTTCCTTCCCTCCCTCCTTCCTTTCCTTTTTCCCTCCATCTCTTTCTCTCTCCCTCCCTCCCTTCTCCCTCCCTTCCTCCCTCCCTCCCTCTTGTCCTTCCTTCCTTCCTTCCTTCCTTCCTTCCTTCCTTCCTTCCTTCCTTCCTTCCTTCCTTCCTTCCTTCCTTTTCGGGCTCCCAATACTTCCCATGACCAAGGACGGTGTGAGGTGGGGATCGGAGGGAAAGGGCTGTGTCCTATCAGAGGTGCCCTCTGCTCAGGCTTCTGAATGGTTCTCCTGGGGCAGCCTGCAGGACAATGGCCATCCCATTGCATGGATCTTTCCAGTCGGCTGCTTGGTCCTTCAAGATGTCTGCTGGCAGGGGCCCCCATTCCTCAGGGATCCCTAAAGTGTTTCATGAATATCTAACTCATTTCCAGCCAAAATCCCAGTTAAAAGGAATCAACAAGTACAAATGCACCCAAGTAAGAAGAAGTGAAACCTGTGTTATCAATTTCTCCGGCTGAGTTACTGGTTGAAATGGGTCCCCATGCAATCAGACTGGATCTAGGATTAAATATTAGGGTCTTTAATTTATACCCTTGGCTTTATTGGCCATTAGTCATAGTTGCAAGTGGCCCTTTTGCCTCCTGTGGCGGCTGTCATGCTTCCCATTTCTATGACACGTCTTATCATGTGGGCACGCATGTGCATAAGGACTGTCAGTGGAAATGGGGAACCCTGCAGCACGGGATCGGATTCTTTGTGGTCCTAACGGGATGAGGACCAGGACAAGGTGGGACCTTGTGAAAGTCAGAGGTCTGCTTCCCACAGGAAGATTAAGGACAACTGGCAGGTGCCAGGGCCTCCCCACGGTTTCCCATGAGACAAGGGACCATTCTGCTTGCTCCACAGGCCCAGCTGATGGGCTTCTGAGCAGACCAGTGACTCCTACCATCTCACTGCTTCCTCACACTGAGGACAGTATTGTCTAAACTGCCTGCCCTGGGCCTCCGCTTTCATCACCGAGGCCACCAGGGGGCA
Organism: Antrozous pallidus; assembly: GCA_027563665.1. Classification (NCBI taxonomy): domain Eukaryota; kingdom Metazoa; phylum Chordata; class Mammalia; order Chiroptera; family Vespertilionidae; genus Antrozous; species Antrozous pallidus. The sequence goes on from CM050528.1 coordinate 2,429,179, forward strand.
GCGTTGTCTGCATTTGGGGAAGGTGATGGCTGGGGTTCAGCCCTGACCTGCAGGACGACTTCCTGGGTGCTTACCAGATTGTTCTCCTGAGTGGGTGGGCAGTGGAGGGGGATGTCCTGTGTCCGTTGTGTACCAATGTTTTCACTTCAGGGGATGGCAGTAAATGTGCCCGAATTTCAGACGCTGGTGAGATTGGGACAAGGGACACATGAGGATTCATTTGAACTGAGGAGGATCAAGAAAAGGCAGAGAAAGATGGAGAGAAACTACATTTGTCCATAGTTTTGGGGCAACAGAGTGACTGGTGTTTTCAAAGCCAACCTAGAGCCTGTCCTCCCTCCACCCAGTGTCTCAGATGGGAGGCAAGAACCGCATGGAGGCCAAAGCAAGAAAGACAGGGACATCCAAGGTGGCCTCCGGTCCCTCTCCTGTGGTCCCAGTAGGTTCCGGGTGAGGAAAAACTCTCCGACATAGTTCTGTCAGGTCAGCTCTTCTGACTGGTGTGCAGAAGCATCTAAATCAAGGGTCAGGTCAGAGTGGGGAGAAGAGAGGCAGGTGCAGGAAATAGATTTGCATGGAGGCCCCTCCCTCTGTGAGGCAGAGAGAGGGGATAAGAGAGGTCTGGGGGAGCCAGGCTCAGGCTTGGGGTCTCACAGGCAGTGCTCACAGGGCACCTCCACCATGGCCTGGGCTCTGCTCCTCCTCAGCCTCCTCTCTCAGGGCACAGGTGAGGCCTCCAGGGGAGGGACCCGGGGACACCTGGGCTCACTCTCTGCCTCCTCCTCAGCCTTCTCGGGCAGTGGACTCACCAGAGTGTGTTTTTGCTCTTTTCAGGGTCCTGGGCCCAGGCGGCCCTCAATCAGCCTTCCTTCCTGTCAAGGGACCTGAAACAGTCAGTAACCATCTCCTGTACTGGGAGCAGCAATGACATTGGGCGTTATAATTATGTCTCCTGGTACCAACAGCACCCAGGCACAGCCCCTAAACTGCTCATTTATGAAGTCACAAAACGGCCCTCAGGGATCCCTGAGCGCTTCTCTGGCTCCAAGTCTGGCAACACGGCCACCCTGACCATCTCGGGGCTGCAGGCTGACGACGAGGCCGATTATTACTGTTGCTCATACACAACCAGTAGCACTCTCCACAGTGGTGCGGGTTCATGGGGAAGTGAGACCAAAACCCACCCTGGGCTGCCAGCGCTCTCCTTGCTCTGAAGATGCTCTCCTCCCTGGTCAGGGGACCCAGGCAGCGTGGCCCGGAGGATTCATCCTCTGTCCCTTCCTCCCGCCCCTCCCAGGGCCTTGAGAGCACAGCGTTTTTTTGTTGTTGTTGTTTGTTTGTTTTTTGTTTGTTTTTTTTAGCTCTTCTCCCCTCCCCCATGAAGTCCACAGGATCCGGGGTTTACTGCCTTGGCTTCTGTTTTGTGCATCCAGATGGCCCCTCATTCCAAAGTGTTCATTGTAACAGCCACAGGGAGGCCCCTGCTAGGCTTGCTAGGTCAATTTCCCACAATCCTCTGGGAAATCCTCCCTTCTAATCTCTGGGCCTCCCACACCTGCACAGACCAACCTGGATCCAGTTCTCCACTAATGAAGTGGGAAAGACAATACAGAAAAAGTTTGATTTCCCTTACTTTGTTCCTTCCCCTCTTCCTTCCTTCCTTCCTTCCTTCCTTCCTTCCTTCCTTCCTTCCTTCCTTCTTTCTTTTCTTCCTTTCTTCCTTCCCTCGTTCTTTCTTTTCTGGCTCCCAATACTGGCCTGACTAAGAAAGGTGTGAGGTGGAGATCTGGAAGAAAGGGTGTGTCCTCTCCGAAGAGCCCTCTGTTCAGGTCCCTGAATAATTCCCCAGGTGCAGCCTGCATGTCAAAAGCCATTCCATTGGATGGGTCTTTCTAGAAGGCTACTTGGTTCTTCAAGATGTCTTCTGGCAGGGGCCCCCATTCCTCACGGATCCCCAACTATACAACTCATTTCCAGCCACAATCCCAGTTGAAATGATCCAACAAGTACTAATACACCTAAGTAAGAGGAAGTGAAGTCTTTGTTGTCATTTTCTTCATCTAAGTTATTGGTTGAAATGAGTCACTCCCCATGCAATCAGCCTGGATCTGGGATGAAATATTAGTGTCTTTAATTTATAAGTTTGGCTTTATTGGCCATTAGTTATAGTAGCAAGTGGTCACTTTGTCTCCTCTGGTGGCTGTCATGCTTAGCATTTCTATGACACGTCTTAACAGGTGGGCACACGTGTGCAGAATTACAATAAAGGAGAACGGGGATCACTGCAGCACGGACCGTGGGTAACTATGGTCCTAATGGGATGGGGACCAGGACAAGGTGGGACCTAGTGAAGGTCAGAGGTCTGCTTCTGCAGGAAGAATGAGGATAACAGGCATGTGCCCTGGTCTCCCATGCTTTCTCAGGAGACAAGGGTCCGGTCCACTTTGTCCACAAGCCCAGCTGATGGGCTTCTGAGCAGACCAGTGACTCCTACCATCTCACTGTTACCTCACACCCAGACCAGTATTGTCTCAGCTGCCTTCCCTGGGCCTTGGCTTTCATCATCCAAGGCCACCAGGGGGCAGCATTGTCTGCATTTGGGGGAGGTTCTGGATGATGTTCAGCCCTGACCTGCAGGAAGTCTTGCTGAGTGCTTACCAGGACCTTTCTCCTGAGCGAGTGGGCAGTGGAGGGGAATGTCCTGTATCTGTTGTGTCCCAATGTTTCTACTTCTGGGGGTGGCAGTAAATGTGCCGAGCCTCAGACACTGGGGAGAATGGGACAAGGGACAGGAGAAGAGTCATTTCAACTGAGGAGGATCAAGAAAAGGCAGACAAAGACTGGGAGAATCCACCTTTGCCCATGGTTCTTGGGCAACAGAGTGACTTGAGTTTTCAAAGCCAACCCAGAGCCTGTCCTCCCTCCTCCCAGTGTCTCAAATGGGAGTCCTGTACTCCTCAGCAGGGAACCACATGGATGCCCAAGGAGGAGGGACAGGGACCTCCAAGGTGGCCTCTGGTCCCTCTCCTGTGGTCTCAGTGGGTTCCGGATGAGGAAAAACTCTCCGACATAGTCTCTCAGGTCAGCTCTGCTGTCTGGTGTGCAGAAGCATCTAGATCAAGGGTCAAGTCAGAGTAGGGAGAAGAGAGGCAGGTACAGGAAATGGATTTGCATGGAGGCCCCTCCCTCTGTGAGGCAGGGGGAGGGAATAAGAGAGGTCTGGGGGAGCCAGGCTCAGGCTTGGGCTCTCAGAAGGCAGCGCTCTCAGAGCACCTCCACCATGGCCTGGGCTCTGCTCCTCCTCAGCCTCCTCTCTCAGGGCACAGGTGAGGCCTCCAGGCCAGGGACCCGGGGACACCTGGGCTCACTCTCTGCCTCCTCCTCAGGCTTCTCGGGCAGTGGACTCACCAGAGTGTGTTTTTGCTCTTTTCAGGGTCCTGGGCCCAGGCGGCCCTCAATCAGCCTTCCTCCCTGTCAAGGGACCTGAAACAGTCAGTCACCATCTCCTGTGCTGGGAGCAGCAATGACATTGGGCGTTATAATTATGTCTCCTGGTACCAACAGCACCCAGGCACAGCCCCTAAACTCCTGATTTATGGTGTCAGTAATCGGCCCTCGGGGATCCCTGAGCGCTTCTCTGGCTCCAAGTCTGGCAACACGGCCACCCTGACCATCTCGGGGCTGCAGGCTGACGACGAGGCCGAGTATTACTGTTGCTCATACACAACCAGTGGCACTCTCCACAGTGGTGTGGGTTCATGGGGAAGTGAGACCAAAACCCACCCTGGGCTGCCAGCGCTCTCCTTGTTCTGAAGATGCTCTCCTCCCTGGTCAGGGGACCCAGGCAGCGTGGCCAGGAGGATTCATCCTCTGTCCCTTCCTCCCAGGGCCTTGAGAGCACAGTGTTTTTTTGTTTGTTTGTTTGTTTGTTTTTTTGCTCTTCTCCCCTCCCCCATGAAGTCCACAGGATCCGGGGTTTACTGCCTTGGCTTCTGTTTTGTGCATCCAGATGGCCCCTCATTCCAAAGTGTTCATTGTAACAGCCACAGGGAGGCCCCTGCTAGGCTTGCTAGGTCAATTTCCCACAATCCTCTGGGAAATCCTCCCTTCTAATCTCTGGGCCTCCCACACCTGCACAGACCAACCTGGATCCAGTTCTCCACTAATGAAGTGGGAAAGACAATAAAGAAAAAGTTTAATTTCCCTTACTTTGTTCCTTCTCCTCTTCCTTCACTCCTTCCTTCCTTCCTTCCTGCCTTCCATCTTCCTTCCTTCTTTCTTTTCTCCCTTTCTTCCTTCCCTCCTTCCTTTCTTTTCTGGCTCCCAATACTTCCCTGACTAAGAAAGGTGTGAGGTGGAGATCTGAAAGAATGGGTGTGTCCTCTCCGAAGAGCCCTCTGTTCAGGTCCCGGAATAATTTCCCGGGTGCAGCCTGCATGTCAAAAGCCATTCCATTGGATGGGTCTTTCTAGAAGGCTACTTGGTTCTTCAAGATGTCTTCTGGCAGGGGCCCCCATTCCTCACGGATCCCCAACTATACAACTCATTTCCAGCCACACTCCCAGTTAAAATGATCCAACAAGTACTAATACACCTAAGTAAGAGGAAGTGAAGTCTTTGTTGTCATTTTCTTCATCTAAGTTATTGGTTGAAATGAGTCACTCCCCATGCAATCAGCCTGGATCTGGGATGAAATATTAGTGTCTTTAATTTATAAGTTTGGCTTTATTGGCCATTAGTTATAGTAGCAAGTGGTCACTTTGTCTCCTCTGGTGGCTGTCATGCTTAGCATTTCTATGACACGTCTTAACAGGTGGGCACACGTGTGCAGAATTACAATAAAGGAGAATGGGGATCACTGCAGCACGGACCGTGGGTAGCTATGGTCCTAATGGGATGGGGACCAGGACAAGGTGGGACCTAGTGAAGGTCAGAGGTCTGCTTCTGCAGGAAGAATGAGGATAACAGGCATGTGCCCTGGTCTCCCATGCTTTCTCAGGAGACAAGGGTCCAGTCCACAAGCCCAGCTGATGGGCTTCTGAGCAGACCAGTGACTCCTACCATCTCACTGTTACCTCACACCCAGACCAGTATTGTCTCAGCTGCCTTCCCTGGGCCTTGGCTTTCATCATCCGAGGCCACCAGGGGGCAGCATTGTCTGCATTTGGGGAAGGTGCTGGATGGGGTTCAGCCCTGACCTGCAGGAAGTATTCCTGGGTGCTTACCAGGACCTTTCTCCTGAGCGAGTGGGCGGTGGAGGGGAATGTCCTGTATCTGTTGTGTCCCAATGTTTCTACTTCTGGGGGTGGCAGTAAATGTGCCGAGCCTCAGACGCTGGGGAGAATGGGACAAGGGACAGGAGAAGAGTCATTTCAACTGAGGAGCATGAAGAAAAGGCAGACAAAGACTGGGAGAAACCACCTTTGCCCATGGTTCTTGGGCAACAGAGTGACTTGAGTTTTCAAAGCCAACTCAGAGCCTGTCCTGCCTCCTCCCAGTGTCTCAAATGGGAGTCCTGTACTCCTCAGCAGGGAACCACATGGATGCCCAAGGAGGAGGGACAGGGACCTCCAAGGTGGCCTCTGGTACCTCTCATGTGGTCTCAGTGGGTTCCAGATGAGGAAAAACTCTCTGACATAGTCTCTTAGGTCAGCTCTGCTGTCTGGTGTGCAGAAGCATCTAGATCAAGGGTCAAGTCAGAGTAGGGAGAAGAGAGGCAGGTACAGGAAATAGATTTGCATGAAGGCCCCTCCCTCTGTGAGGCAGGGGGAGGGAATAAGAGAGGTCTGGGGGAGCCAGGCTCAGGCTCGGGCTCTCAGAAGGCAGAGCTCTCAGGGCACCTCCACCATGGCCTGGGCTCTGCTCCTCCTCAGCCTCCTCTCTCAGGGCACAGGTGAGGCCTCCAGGCCAGGGACCCGGGGACACCTGGGCTCACTCTCTGCCTCCTCCTCAGGCTTCCTGGGCACTAGACTCACCAGAGTCTGTTTTTGCTCTTTTCAGGGTCCTGGGCCCAGGCGGCCCTCAATCAGCCCTCCTCCGTGTCAAGGGACCCTGAACAGTCAGTCACCATCTCCTGTACTGGGAGCAGCAATGACATTGGGGGTTATAATGCTGTCTCCTGGTACCAGCAGCACCCAGGCACAGCCCCTAAACTGCTCATTTATGAAGTCAGTAAACGGCCCTCGGGGATCCCTGAGCGCTTCTCTGGCTCCAAGTCTGGCAACACGGCCACCCTGACCATCTCGGGGCTGCAGGCTGACGACGAGGCCGAGTATTACTGTTGCTCATATGCAGGCAGTAATACTCTCCACAGTGGTGCAGGGTCATGGGGAAGTGAGACCAAAACCGCCCTCCTTGCTCTGAAGATACTTCCCCACCCTTCAGACACAAGGGCCCAGAGAATCATATTCTCTCTGTGTCTCCCTCTGTCTCTGTCTCTCTGTCTCTGTCTCTGTCTTTCTCTGTCTCTCTCTCTCTCTGTAATCAATAAAACATATTAAACTAGAGGCCCAATGCACAAAATTCCAGCAAGTGCCTCACCCCTCACAGCCCCTGCTTTGACTGCAAGTTCCTGAAGAAGGATGTCCAGAAGATCGTTTGGCTGTCTGGCCTAATTAGCATATTACACTTTTATTATTTATGGATGCTTCAGTCTCTACACCAGAGCAGACCATCTCGAATTAACTTCTACAGAGACGACCTTGTCACATTGATTCCCGTGTCCCCCATGCTCTTGTGCCAGGATGGCCCTCCTCGGTGTGGCTCCTCTGCACGTCTGCGGCTGGAAGAAGAGCCACAGAGAAACAGTGACCGTGTTGCTGAGGGACAGAGTCCCTTCCTTTGGGGCCACCTCTGCCTCATTGAGACAGCGCAGCCGAGGAAGCTGAGCAGTGAAGGTTTTCGATAGGGGCAGGAACAGAGTACGGGGGACCCGCTGGAGTTGCAAGAAATGTCCATCATGCTCTGCAAAATGTGATCGCTTTGTTCCAATTAAAGGAGGCGACTTCTCACCTGGCTGGGAGGTGCACCCGGGACCCGGAGCTCACCCGGGAATGTGGTCCCTCCTCCTCATTGGGAGCTGCCTGTGAGCATGGGAAGATGACCAACCTTGTTGCAGAAACCAGAGCCTCCAGCCCTTTGAAGACCCCCAGACTTTGCTTACCCACAGGCCTTTGCTTACCCACAGGCCTTTGCTTACCCACAGGCCTTTGCTTACCCACAGGCCTTTGCGAATCTCCAGCCACATGACCTGTGAACTGCCCGTTTGGCACACCTTTTGCCTGAGTCCCCTGTAATCCTTGTTCTTCTACCCAATACAAGCAGCGGGCTTCTGGGGTGCAGGGCAGATGTCTGTGGGTGCCCTGCTGCCCTCCCAGGCTGCCGGCTGGATGGGAATCAAATGCTCATATAAACCCACCTGTGTCCGCTGAATTGGCTCCTGTACGGACAGGCAGAGCAGGCCCATGGCTTGTCTGTTACATTTTGGGTTGCGGCTCCTCTGTTTTATGCAGACTTTCCACTCCCCTAGATGAATGGTCTCCTCGTCTGGAGGCCGTTCTGCAAGATGCCCGTCTCCCCCTTTGCCTGGGCGCTTCCCAACAGGGCTCCTTGTCTTCCACACTCAAAGAGATGCCTGGTCTGCGTGTCCCCCTTTTGACAAGAATCCTCGACATGTCTGTTTTCTATGACAAGCCAATGCAGTTTCCACCCGGCACACATGTGCTCCTGGCGTGTGTCTACCTGTCAGGAATTCCCTGGCATCTCGATGCCCCCAGGCTGAAGCACTGGAAACTCTGTGCTCTGACCAGCTCTTCCCACTTTACCAGAATTTTCCGGTGTCAGCACTAAAACTACCTTATCTCAGCAAGAGCCTCTTTCTCCCGAACATTAGCACAGAGGCACCCGGTGAAGATTAATTTCATGGTTATCGTGGGCGGGATACGGTGCCCAGATTGAACATTATTTTGGGATGTGTCTGTGAGGGTGTGTCCTAGGGGAGATTGAGAGTTGAACCGGCCACTCAGGACGCAGACTGCCCTCCCCATGAGATTGGGCTCACACAACCCATTGAGGGTCTGAGTAGAACAAAAGGCAAAGGAGGAAGGAATCCACCTGGACTTTTGGATGGAATGGGGATAGCTCACCTCCCCATCTCATGCCCTGGGACTGAAACTTACATGCTCAGCTCCCCGGTTCTCAGGCCTTCCTGCTGAACATGAATGGCAACACCAGCTTGACTGGCTCTCTGGACTGCAGATAGCAAGCAGCTCAGGGGACCTCCCTACCTCAGGAATCCCTAATCCTGTGAGAGGCTTTGCCTCCCAAAGGCTCGTTCCTCCAAACATATATCCAGGGCAGGGCCAAAGTTTGTTTACAGTTGTTCATTTGGAAAAGAATGCAAAAATGCTATACAATGAAAGTACTATGCAAATTGCCCCCTGGACCTGGAGGTCCTCTGGGAATTGTACCAGGGTGCGGGGCCTGCCTGGGAAGATAGGGAGTACCTGGCCAGCACCAGGCAGCTGCTAGGGCCTCTACTGAAAAATAATAACAAAAGGATGAACTCCATGTTTCACATACTCACAGCTGTAAACCTGCTTTCTTCTTACTCTGTGTATTTTCTTGAGTTACGGCAGATAGTGCCCATGACAGAGCTGCGGGAATCAAGCCGACCTTGGGGTGTCCCTGCCTTTCTATTGGGGAAGTCAGAGTGCGGATGGCAGGGAAATCCCAGGACATCCACCTGTGGCCGAGTGGGACACAGGGAGGACAACATCCAGGCTGGCTGGGATGAGGGGGTCCAGTCACTGCTCTTCTCGGGGACCCTGGGCAGAGCTGGAGGTTTGACATTCTCTCTCAACACCTTCTTCATTTTTTAAAATAAATTTTTATTGATCACAAAGGGGAAGGGAGAGGAAGATAGAGATAAAAACATCAATAATGAGAGAGAAACATTGATTGGCTGCCTCTTTGTCCCAGAACAGCTGTGCCCAATAGATGAAGATTGCCTGAGAATATATGAGTAATTTCTCTGCCTCTGGCCCTGGGATGCTGGCCTCTTGCTCCCCAGCATGATCACTGTCCCCACAGACTCTTTCCAACACCCCCCCCAATCCTGCCCTGTGGTTGAGTCATCACCAGAGAGGAGGCTTGGGGTGTCCATAGGCCCAGAGAGGAGGTCAGGGGTCAGAACTATCTCTTTAAAAAAAAAGTTTTTATTCCTTTCAGAAAAAGTAGGGAGATGGAGAAACAGAAACATCAATGATGAGGGAAGTACAGATTGGCAGCCTCTTGCACAACACCTAATGGGGATTGACCCCCTACTAGGCATGAGCAATGATCTGGAATGAAATAGTACCGCCTGGTTCATGGGCCGATGCTCCAACATTGGGCCACCCCGGCCAGACAGGACTTTCTCAGTGGACAGCACAGGGGCTCTGGGGAACCTGGGACAGGCCCTGTGCATGGAGCCCTGGCACAGCCCCTACACTGAGCCCTTTTCTGCTCAGCAGGGAGACTCCCCTGAGCCCAGGAGGAAGGAAGTGGATTTGCATGAGGCCCCGCCCCCCAGGACTGAAGAGTCTTGAAGCCCACACCCCCAGCTGAGGACTCAGAGCAGAGCCTGGCAGCCTCACCATGGCCTGGACCCTCCTGCTCCCCCTCCTCTCACTCTGCACAGGTGCTGCCCCAGGCTCAGCCCCAGAACCCAGGGAGCAGCCTGTCTGTGACCTTCAGCTCAGCTCAGGGGACGCTGTGGGGTGTGGGACTCTGGGACTGAGACCCTCATGCTCATCCTCTCCTCTCCTCTCCTCTCTCCTCTCCTCTCCCCTCCCCTCTCCTCTCCTCTCCTCTCCTCTCCTCTCCTCTCCTCTCCTCTCCTCTCCTCTCCTCTCTCTCCTCTCTTACAGGTCCCGTGGCCTCTTCACAAGTAACTCAGCCCGGAGCAGTGTCTGTGTCCCCAGGACAGACAGCCAAGATCACCTGCCAGGGAGAACTCATAAAAAAACGTTATCCAGGCTGGTACCAACAGAAGCCGGGCCAGGCCCCCGTGCTGCTTGTGTATGGTAACAACAACCGGCCCTCAGGGATCCCTGAGCGATTCTCTAGTTCTGACTCAGGGGACACGAACACCCTGACCATCAGCGGGGCCCAGGCCCAGGACGAGGCTGACTATTACTGTCAGGTGTGGGACAACGATGCTAACGTGCACAGTGACACAGACAGATGGGGAAGTGGGACAGAAACCTCCCTCTGGCACCCTCTCCTCCTCCTCGAGGACTGCACACCCCGCCCCCAGCTCGGTGCCCGTCTGTGTGGACCGAGATCAGGCAGCTTCGGGCCCTTTGGACGGTCCACATGGAGCCCTGTCAGCCCCGGGTCCTGTCCAGGAGCAGGAGGCCGGGAGGGGTGTGGGGGCATCGGACCTGCCCCGGGAGGGGCCTCGACACCGAGAGAGGGAACATTTGGAACAGCAGCCACATCAGCTCCACAGCGACCCCACCGTGTCCAGTGGAGCCCCGTTTACAGGGACCTGGGCTCCCAGCACATTCAGCACCCGCAGTGTCAGGAGGACAATGGGTCTTTGGAACTTTAAATAAATGTGGCCGGCCCTCGCTCTTGTAGTTCAGTAAGTAGAGCCTGGGTCTGTAGAAGAGGGGTTCTGGGGCCGATTCTGTTTAACGGCACATGACCAGTTTGTGATCTCAATCACAGGAAGAGGAAGTAAGCAGCAGCCAATCAATGATTCTTTCATCATTGATGTTTCTATCTTTCCATCCCTCTCCTTCCTCTCTAAAATCAATAAAAATATAGTTTAAAAATAAATTTAATGCTGCTGGGAGAGTCCTGCTCGGTGGGAAGGTCATTCCCATGAACCCCTCGGGGCAGGACGCCGTGCTGAGCGCAGGGACCTGGAGGGGGGCTGAGGGTGAGGAAGGTGTGGGGACGGGGATCTGTCCTGCTCACAAAGGGGCACGTTGGCCTCATCGCCCCCCACAGACCCGTCCATGGAGGTCAGGCCGCCCGGGATGTACTAACAGGCCCCTCCCACGTGGCCCTGAGCCCCACTGCTCAGGGGTGAGGACTGGGCAGCAGGAATGGCCTGCAGGGCCCTGGGGAGACCCTGAGGAGTGGGTGAGAGGAGAGGCAGCATCGGGTGGGAAGGGAGAGAGGAGCTGGGGCCCCTCAGCTGGGAGCAGAGGGGCGTGTCTGAGGCAGGGGCCCTGGGCTCATGTCAGTTTCCTCTGTAGACCCAACGCTGAGCAGAGCCCAGGGCTCTCTGTGTCTGTGCTCCTGAGTCACCGAGCGCCCCCCACTTCACTCCCATGTCCAGCGTCTCCAGCCTGTGGGGTGAATCAGTTACATTATAGTCTCAGCAGTGCTCGTGTGAAAACTTACATTTTTCAGGATGTCAGGTGAAACCTGCTTTCTTACCCAATGTGCTTCATAAACTCAAAGGCTCCCTCTCCCTGTACTGACCCTGCTCCACACTCATGGCCTTGGCCGGTCAGCAGAGCAATCCTGACCCCAATGTGAGCAGCCTCACCTGACATGGGCCCGAAGCAGGACCCGATTCCCATGAGCCTTTGACACAGGACCCCGTGGTGCCAGCCATGGAGGGAGGGGGGCATGTCCCCACCTCAGTCCACACACAGTTCCGTGTTTCCCTGGAAACACCGATGCCAACACCGTGAGGATCTCAGTGCTGTTCCCCCAGAATCAGGGAGGACAGACACCTGAATAGAGAACAGAGGGCGGGGATAGGAGGGGTTCTGGGAGCCTCTTTGGGTCGGGGAGGAAGGAATGTGCGGGCTGGTGGTGCAGGTTAAGGAGGGGTTGAAAGGTCAGGCTCTGAGGTCAGTCTCCTGCATTGTAGTCTTGACCCATCATCTCTGTGTGGGGGATTCTGGGAAATCACTAACCTCCCAAGGTCGCTCCCTCCTCATTGGCCTGGAGGCGAAGCTGGGCCCCAGCAGAGGATGGTGTGGGTTCCTGTGATGCTGAGTGAGGGGCCAGGGACACACTCCCCACCTGTCAGCCCCCAGGAAGCTCTCAGAAGCTGTCATGGTGATGAACAAGCTGCACAGGGAGGTGACATTCACCCTGGGGACACCAGGGGGCGCTGTGGGGCCTGATTTGGGGCCTTTAGATGTCAGAGTCCCCTGGGCTGTGTCAAGTGCAGAGAGCAGGACTGAGCTGCTTTAAAGACCTTTTTATGGGCCAACCAGCTGTCAGCCATGAAACCCACACCTGCCTCTGCCCTCAGGGGAGGCCCAGCAGGAGGCCCTGGGCTCAGGGTGGGGGCCCCCCAGCAGCTGAGACAGAGCCTGGCTGGGTCCAGAGAACACATTTGCATCCCTGCTCCTCCTCCTCAGCTGCAGGCACAGAGGATAAGATGGGGCTGCAGGGCCAGTGCCAGCTGGGCAGCCACAGGCAGTGCTCAGGACCCTCCCACCATGGCCTGGCTTCCCTTCTCCCTCCTGCCCCTCGTGGTCTCCACAGGTCAGAGCAGCCACAGCACCTGGGGACCTGGTCCCCATCCTCCCCCAACCTCTGTCCTCGGGGCGCATGCACATCGAGGTGCATTGGGCATCGCTCTGTGTTTTCTGTCCGCAGGTCTCTGTGCTTCTCCTGTGCTGACCCAGCCCCCGTCTGCCTCTGCCACCCCGGGGGCCTCGGCCAAGCTCACCTGCACCCTCAGCCAGGAGCACAGCAACTTCTATATTCACTGGTATCAGCAGAGAGCAGGACAGGCCCCTCGGTACATCATGTACCTTTCAGATTCTGGAAGCCACAACAGGGGGGACGGGATCCCTGATCGCTTCTCTGGCTCCAGCTCCGGGACCGACCGCTACTTGACCATCTCCCCGCTCCAGTCTGAGGACGAGGCTGACTACATCTGTGGTGCTGAGTATTATAAAGATGGCAAATACCAGGGTTGCACAGTGACACAGACAAAGGGAAAGTGGGGCTCAAACCTCTTTCCCTCTCTCAGTTCCTCCCTGGTAACTCGGGGGACCTGCTCCCTGCCTCTCTCCAGGATACTGAGATGCTGACTCTTTCCTGTCAAGACCCATGACCCTCCCCTGTTTCCAAAGCCCCACAGGGAGAAGCCAAGGGGGGCCATGACTGAGGTCCTTGTGGCAACACTTACATTCTTCTCCCTCCTCACCTGGGGCCGGAAGCTGGCACTCACCACACCAGACCCCACACAACAGACCCCTGAGGGCGGATGGGGCTGCACTGACCACATCCCCAGGAGGCAGAGGGCCTGGGCTCCCCTCCTGGGATCGGCTCAGGGAAGGAACAGAGACCTCGGGTGCAGAGGTGACCTTGGACGTGGTCTGTTGCAGGTGCTTCTCCGTGGAGGGAGGCTGGACCGGGCTGAGCAGGAAACATTGGTCCTCATTGAGGCGGGAAAGAGACCCTGACCCCTTGGGGGGAATAGTGCGGGGCCCAGGAGGGAGGCGGGGCCTCTGAGGAGTTCTGAGCAGAACCAGGTGGAGCAGGGCCTGTCTCCTCCGTCTGCTCCAGAGCCTCTGCTTGTGAGACCAGGAAAGGCCCCCACTCTGTCCCAGGCCTTTGAGAGTCGGGGCAGGACTGCAGCCACTGAGGATGGACAGGGAGGGGGAGAACCAGGAGGAGCAAGAGGAGATGGATCAGGGCTGACCCCGCAGTGACCTCTGTCAGCCCCAGAGACTGGAGCCACAGGGTCCCAGGGCCTCCCGGTCCCCCTCCCTGGGAAGGGCTGTTCTCTAAAGGGCTGTGGAGACTTAGTCCCTAAGAAGAATCTGGGCCCCTCTACCTGGCGGGTCCCCACCGCTCACCCTGCAGGGAGGGGCCGGGAGGACGGTCACGGATTCAATGGAACCCCAATGGGGACCGCACTCACCCAGGGCCTCCAGGACCTGGCTGCCTACAACGTGGGAGGGTCTCCAGTGGCCCCGATGGACAGACAGAGGGACGCCCTGAGCCAGTGAGGACGGCGAGGGAAGGGGCGGAGGCAGGCGGTCCCTGCTGTGCTGAGAGGGGCGCCCGCCTGTGAGGGCCCCGCCCGCACCCGTCCCGGTCACAGGGCGACACGGGCCGGAGAGGCCGTCGGGACCCTCTGCTGTGGCCACGGGGTGACAGGGTCCGGGCTCCGGGCATCACGTCGGCCCTGGTGGGAAAGGGAGGGAGGAACCGGGGGGAGAACTGACCCTTTCTCTGTCTGTCTCTCACCTGCGGCTTTGGCTTCAGAGGGGCCCCGTGATTCTGAGACCAGACGTCAAGTTTGCATCAAAAGTTCTAGGTTCCCATCAATTACACCCAATAAAGCTGTTTCAGAAACAAAATAGCCCGAACGGTGGGGCTCCGTGGTTGCGTGTCGACCTATGAACCAGGAGGTCAGGGATCAGAACCTGTCAGGGGCGCACACCTGGGTCGGGGACTGGGTCCCCAGTAGGGGGCGTGCAGGAGGCAGCTGATCAATGATTCTCTCTCATGGTTGATGTTTCTTTCTCTCTTCCACTGCCTTCTTCTCCGAAATCAATAAAAATAATAAATAAATAAACAGGGGAAATAAACGCTTGGGTGGCAGGTGGTGTTGGGAGAGTCTCTGGCTGAAGGTGACAACCTGCCCAGGAGGGGAGGTGGGGCTGAAGTGACTGACAGTGACAGGGAGGCGGGGCCAGAGTGAGGGCGACCCGAGGTGGTCCCCCACCATGCTGCCTCTGCTTCTCTCTCTCTCTCTCTCTCTCTCTCTCTCTCTCTCTCTCCCTCTCTCTTTCCATTTAATTCTTCCATTTATCTGTACCTTATGCTCTTAACTATTGTTTTCCATTAACTCTTTAATGTTTACTGTTTTCCTCTTATTAGCATGTATGTGTGTGTGTGTGTGTGTGAGTGTGTGTGTGTGTGTGTGTGTTTGTGTGTGTCTGTGTGTGTGTGTCTGTGTGTGTGTGTGTTTGTGTGTGTCTGTGTGTGTGTGTCTGTGTGTGTGTGTGAGTGTGTGTGTGTGTGTGTGTGTGTCTCTGTGTGTGTGTCTGTGTGTGTCTGTGTCTGTGTGTCTGTGTGTGTGTGTGTGTGTGTGTCTGTGTGTCTGTGTGTGTGTGTGTGTGTGAGTGTGTGTGTGTGTGTGTGTGTGTCTCTGTGTGTGTGTCTGTGTGTGTCTGTGTCTGTGTGTCTGTGTGTGTGTGTGTGTGTGTGTCTGTGTGTCTGTGTGTGTGTGTGTGTGTCTGTGTGTGTGTGTGTGAGTGTGTGTGTGTGTGTGTTTGGTTTTATCAGATTTTATCCCACGTGTGGCTTCATGGATCCACAACAGCATGAAGACACAACAACTTTCAATCCCCTCAAGAATCTCCACATTTTACCTTCATAACGGCACCCTCCTCTCCTTCAAGGTCCCTTCCCCGCCCTCATCTCCTGGCTCCACTGGTTGGGTCTTCATGTCTAAAAGTCCTCATTCCAGAAATGACCTGCAGGAGCAGAGACAGAGTCCTGGGGGTGAAGCCTCTGAGGTGGCATTTTCACCTCCCCCATCCCTGCCCTTTCCCTGTGACGTACGTTGTCACTTCTCTGAAGGAAAAGCCCAGAGTTCCCTGGGGTTTGTGGCAGTGACAAGTGCAGTGCTCTCAGCAGCTGTCCAGTCTCTCCCGACTGTCTGTCCATTTCCCATGAGCATCAGGCCCGCGTGAGTGACCCGGTTCTCCACAGTCTCCCCCGCAGTGGGGTCACCCCTTCTTTCACTCTAGCGAATCCGAGAAGCGGGACCTGAGATCTCACGGTATTTTATTGGCATTTCTCTAACGGCCGAGGATGAGCATCTTTTTCTGAGCTTGTTGACATCAATATATTTCTTCACTACATGGTTTTTCTTGACAACTACCAGTGTTCTAAATGGATAGTACTAGTGGTTTTCTTCTTCCTGTTTAGTTTTGAGAGTTTGTTTTATACTCTGAACTCTAGGTGTCCATTGGGTGTTTCGTTTGCAGGTGTGTTATCTTTATTCTTTTCTTGTTCTCTTCCAATAGTTAATTTTTAAGGAAAATATTCCTTCTGTGAGGTTGTGCAGTACTAATCTATCGCTGAGGGATCATCTGGTATTATCAGAGGTTTTTGTTTAGTTTAGTTTTTGCCTTTCTAGGTCCCCAAATCCTCCTATTGTTTCTCACCAGAACAAAGGTGACCAGAGAGACCCTGACCACCTCACTGGTCTGACACGGAGCTGCCTTCAAGCGGGAGCCAGAACACTGGCCACTGTCCCACTGAGCTCGACCCGCCCATGTGGGTGATCTGATCATCAGAGAGGAAGACCCAGGGTTCTCCCCAAGATCAGAGAGGAGGTCAAGGGTCATTCCTGGGGTGTGTATGTGCAGAGACTGGGTCACAGGTCAGCACTGTGTCCCTCAGCACCGCGGAGAGGTCCAGGGAACCTGGTGCAGGCTGGGAGGGAGGCTCCTATTTGAACTCCATCAGCCCAGCTGTCCCTGCCCAGCTGGACCCAGTCCAGGAGGCCCCCAGGGAGGAGGCGATTTGCATGAGGAGCCCCTGCAGAGCATAAGAGAGGCCCAGAGGCCACAGGCCCAGCTGCGGGCTCAGAGGCTGAACCCGGGGTGTCTCCACCATGGCCTGGACCCCTCTCCTGCTCCCCCTGCTCACTCTCTGCACAGGTGCTGCCCCCCAGAACCTGAGCTGGACCTGTTCCAACCCCGAGCTCCTCCAGACACAGCCTCGGGGTGGAACCTATGGGTAATGGGGCCTTAACCTGCACCCCCTCTCCTCTCTTACAGGCTCTGTGGTCTCCCAGATGCTGACCCAGTCGGGGTCCTTGTCAGTGGCCCCGGGAGAGACGGTCAGAATCACCTGCACTGGAGATTTACTGGATGAGAAATATACTCACTGGCATCAGCAAAAGCCGGGCCAGGCTCCTGTGCTGGTCATTTACAAGGATAGCGAGCGGCCCTCAGGGATCCCTGACCGGTTCTCAGGCTCCAGCTCCGGGAAGACAAACACCCTGACCATCAGCGGGGTCCGGGCCGAGGATGAGGGCGATTATTACTGTCAGTCTAGTACTAGTGATGACAATCCTCACAGTGACAGAGGCAGATGGGGAAGTGGGACAAAAACCCCATCCCCGTCTGTGTCACAGCCTCCTCCAGCCCCAGGAGGACTGTCGACAAAGCCATGAGCAGGCCTGGCCCAGTTGCCAGATCTCAGCTCCCCTGGTGATCCTCCCCCCACTTCAGGCCCCTCAGCAGAAGGGAGCACAGAGTGGGTTCCCTCTGACAGGACCTGGCAGTCCTGATGGTGTGTGGCCCCGGGTGTGAGTTGGAGACAGCGGGCCTGGGTGGAGGACACAGCGGGAGACACACAGACAGTGGAACGGACCCTGCTTATCCTTCCCATGGGAACGGGGCCTCTCATGGTTCCATGTCGGAGGGTCTCCCCAGGTCTCCCAGCCCAACTGAGCTCATGAAGCCCCGGATCTTGGCAGCCTGGGTTCTGAGCAACCAAATCCGAGCTGTGGGGGCCGAGGAGTCCCCCCGGGTCCCTGCTCAGGGCTGACCCACCTCCAAGCCCCCTGGGACCTGGCAGCTCCCCGCTGCACCCTCCTCCGAGAAGGGCTGCCCCCTCAAGGCCAGGGCCCTCTCAGAGTGAGGCTCAGGCCAGCGCCCGGCTGAGGAAAAGTTCCCGAGGCTCTGCTCCAGCTCAGGGTGCCTCCCCACTTGTCCCCGATGCCACTCCATGACAGGTCACCTCCTCTTTCCTCTCACGTTTTCTTCCCAAGGGCTCACCCCAACTCCCCTCTGCACTGAGCCTGCCTGGCCCATGGCTCCAGGGCCTGCAGTTACCCATGAGAGCTCAGCTCCACCGTGTCCAGTGGAGCCCCGTTTACAGGGACCTGGGCTCCCAGCACACTCAGCACCGGCAGTGTCAGGAGGACAGTGGGCCTTTGGAACTTTAAATAAACGTGTGGCCCTCGCTGGGTGGCTCAGTGCTTGGAACAATGGCCTGCAGACGGGGAGTCCCAGGTTTGTTTCTGATCAACAGCACACGACCAATTTGTGGGCTCAATCCAAGTAGGACAGTGCAGGAGGCAGCCCATCAATGATTCTCTCTCATCATTTATGTGTCTCTCTCTCTTCCTCTTAATCTCTGAAATCAATAAAAATATCATTTAAAATAAATAAATAAATGCTGCTGGGAGTGTCTACTCTGTGGGAAGGTCATTCCCATGAACCCCCCGGGGCAGGACGCCGTGTTGAGCGCAGAGACCGGGAGGGGGGCTGAGGATGAGGAAGGTGTGGGGACGGGGACTGTCGTGCTCACAAAGGGGCACGTTGTCCTCATTGCCCCCCACAGACCCGTCCATGGAGGTCAGGTCGCCCGGGATGTACTAACAGGACCCTCCCACGTGGCCCTGAGCCCCACAGCTCAGGGGTGAGGACTGGGCAGCAGGAGTGGCCAGCAGGGCCCAGGGGAGACCCTGAGGAGTGGGTGTGAGGAGGGGCCGAATTGGGTGGGAAGGGAGAGGGGAGCTGGGCCCCCTCAGCTGGGAGCAGAGGGGCGTGTCTGAGGCAGGGGCCCTGGGCTCATGTCAGTTTCCTCTTTAGACCCAACGCTGAGCAGAGCCCAGGGCTCTCTGTGTCTGTGCTCCTGAGTCACCAAGAAGCTCCCACTTCACTTCCACACGAACCATTGCCAACATGTTGGAATGAATTATTTACAGCCCACCCTGTTCAGGACTAATTTTGAAAGCAAATACGTTGGTGCAGGACATTCGGTGGAAAACGTTGTCTTATCAATTATGTTTTGTGAAATTAACCACTTTTTTCCTGTTCTGACACTTGTCCATCCTCAATGGCCGTCACCGCCTGAGAACAGGGATCTTGATCTCACTGGTGGAAGAGAAGACGAATTCAAAGACCCCAACCAATCTCTTGATTCCCAAGATGCTGCTGACACGTGACCCTGTGTGGTCACCATGGAGGCAGCAGAGGGAGAGTCCCCACCTCTGGCCACACAGAGTCCGTGATTCCCTGGAAAACGCAGATTCTAACACTGTGAGGACGTGAGCTCTCCTCTGACCACTCACAGCGGGAATGGGCCACCTGAATATGGGAAAGAGGGCAGGACAGGAGGGGCTCAGGAGGCCTTGTGGAGAAGGGAGGAAGGGAATCTGGAGCCTGGAAAGGGGCAGGGCAGGGAGGGGTGAAAGTTAGGCTCTGAGGTCAGTCTCCTGCATTGGAGTCTTCAGCCATCACCTCTGTCTGGGGGATTCTGGGTAATCACTAACCTCCCAAGGACATCTCCTCCTCATTGGCCTGTAGGAGAGGCTGGGCCCCGGCAGAGGGTGGTGTGGGTTCCCTTGATGCTGAGTGAGGGGCCAGGGACACAGTCCCCACCTGTCAGCCCCCAGGAAGCTCTCAGAAGCAGTCATGGTGATGAACAAGCTGCACAGGAAAGTGACATTCACCCTGGGGACAAGAGGGGGCGCAGTGGGTCCTGGTTTGGGGCCTTTAGAGGTCAGAGTCCCCTGGGCTTTGTCAAGTGCAAAGAGCAGGACTGAGCTCCTTTGAAGACCCTTCAGTGGGCCAACCAGCTGTCAGCCATGAAACCCACACCTGCCTCTGCCCTCAGGGGAGGCCCAGCAGGAGGCTCTGGGCTCAGGGTGGGGGCCCCCCAGCAGCTGAGACAGAGCCTGGCTGGGCCCAGAGAACACATTTGCATCCCGGCTCCTCCTCCTGAGCTGCAGGCACAGAGGATAAGACAGGGGCTGCAGGGCCAGTGCCAGCTGGGCAGCCACAGGCAGCACTCAAGACACTCCCACCATGGCCTGGCTTCCCTTCTACCTCCTGCCCCTCGTAGTCTCCACAGGTCAGAGCGGCCACAGCACCTGGGGTCCTGCCCCCCATCCTCCTCCAACCTCTCCTCGGGGCGCCTGCACATCGGGGTGCATTGGGCATCGCTCTGTGTTTTCTGTCCACAGGTCTCTGTGCTCTGCCTGTGCTGACCCAGCCCCCATCTGCCTCTGCTGCCCTGGGGACCTCGGCCAAGTTCACCTGTACCCTGAGCCAGGAGCACAGCAACTACTTTATTTGGTGGTATCAGCAGAGAGCAGGACAGGCCCCTCGGTATTTGATGAAGGTTAACAGTGATGGAAGCCACATCAAGGGGGACGGGATCCCCGATCGCTTCTCGGGCTCGAGCTCCGGGGCCGACCGCTACTTGACCATCTCCCCCCCTCCAGTCTGAGGACGAGGCTGACTATTACTGCGGTGAGAGTCACACAATTGATGGCCAGGATGGTTAAGCCACAGTGACACAGGCGGAGGGGAAGTGAGAGAAAAACCTCCCTCCCCAGAAGTGCCTCCTCACAGGTCCTGCCCAGGACCCTGAGCCCATGACTCTCCTTCTTGCACTCCCTAATCTCACCCCTTCCTGCTGAGAGCCTTGAGGAGAGGTCAGTGCAGGTACCACTTAGGTCCCTGCGAGCAGACACCAGGAGTGTCTTCACCCACAGGCCTGTGGGGACAATCCGGGTGTCGTTACCTGGCCCACGAAGGAAACACCTGAGAGAGAGCCGGGAGCAATGACTGAGTCCCCAGCACCCTCAGGCCTGTGCTCCAACCTGGGGCTCTGGTCAGGGAGGAGCCCAAATCTCAGGGTCCTGGCTAAGACCTGGAAGACCTGGGGGTGTTCCCTCTGGGTGCAGCATAGACTCTGACAGGGGCCTGGCAGGAATGGGCTGAGCAGGAAGCATTGGTCCTCAGGGAGGCAGGACAGAGACCCTGACCCCGTGGGGGACACAGCACATGGTTCAGGAGGGAGGTGGGGCCTATGAGGAGGTCTGAGAAGGACCAGCTTGGAGCAGGGTCTGGCTCCTCCCCCTGCACCAGAGTCTCCACTTGTGGGGCTGAGACAGGCTCCCCTCTGCCCAGGCCTTTCCCAAGGTCAGTGAAGACCATGTCCACTGGGGGGGCAGCAGGGCATGAGGGCGGGAGACTGAAGGGGAAATATGGGGACTCCTTCCCGCTGGAGGGGAGTGCTGTGGGGGATCCACCTCAATTGCATCACAAGGGGAACCCAGGGGAGGCGACAGGCTGGCCTTCTGCCTGGTTTTCTGGGATCTGAAATACAGCCCCTTTCACTCTCCATACCACCCAGGCCACAAGGAGCAGCTATGGCTGAACTCGCCCGGGTCCCTGGGCGCTGAGCTGAGCTGGGGCCGGAGGGAGGCAGGGCTGTCCCCAGTGGCTGGTTCTCACATGAAAGTCCAGCAGCTGTTGGGGCCTGGGTGACTCCCAGGGGGATTGTAGGAGGGGTTGGTCTCTGGGGCAGCAGGGGACAGGGAGCAGGAAGAGTAGGAGGAGCAGGAGTAGAGATGGAGCAGGGCTGACTCTTTAGTGAACTATGTCAGCCCAAGTGGCTGGGAACTCAGGGTCCCAGGGCCATTCCCATCCCCCTCCCCTGTTTAGGGCTGCTCTCTAAAGGGCTGTGGTGACTTTATCCCAAACAATGTCCAGTGGGACCCTCGCTTTCTCTGTTGTTCCCTCCCTCTCTGTGTTTTTCTCTCCCACTCCCTTCCTCCCTGAAATCAATAAAAATGCACATATTTTAATAAGAGTTTCTTCCTTTTCATGGCTGAGGAGTGATGTCCGTGTCCCATCCACGCAGAAAGGGCAGAGGCCTCTGTGGTGTCCCCGTGGCCATGGTGCCTGCGGGGCCACCACCTCTGAGAACCGCTGCCGGGTTCTTGCTCCAGCACGGAGAAGGGTTCAGCAATCTGCAGAAAGGCTGTGTGTAGATTAAGTAAGGACCCAAAGACAAAAGGTAATTTTGAAAGGCATTGGGTGTCAGTAACCGTTAGCTAAAGTAGCTAAGCTCTCCTTGTCTCAGGACCCTTGCTTTTTATTAACAAAATTTGTGTTAAGGCAAGAAGGAGATAATGCACTTCACAGGGGAGGGTTTAGAAGCCTTGTCCGAATGGGGAATAGCCTATGGCTGCTCAGGTGTTTGGCCAACAGGAGGCAGTAACATGTAGATTCAGAAGCCCTGAGCTGTCTGGCAGGAAGTAATCACCCTATTCAGGTTTGGGGGAAATGCCTGTAGCCATTCCAACAGGTGATTACAAGTGTGACTCAGCCCTTGTGGAGTCTCCAAGTTCCATCAGGCTTTTGAGGAAACTCCTGCAGTTATGACATGCTGGAACTGGCTTCTGGCACACAGTGTCTGTGAGCACAGTCCTCCCTCTGCAATGGGGGCCCGGAGCACAGCTGCTGGGCTGTGTGCTGAGTGCGGGCCTCAGTCCCCAGAGGCTGTGAGGTGCTTTCCCACAGTCACCCGACCCCTTCCCACCACCCCTGCAACGCCTCCCCTCCTCCCGCCCCTGTACATCCTCCCCTTCTCCCGCCCCTGTACATCCTCCCCTTCTCCCACCCCTGTACATCCTCCCCTTCTCCCGCCCCTGTACATCCTCCCCTTCTCCCACCCCTGTACATCCTCCCCTCCTCCTGCCCCTGTACATCCTCCCCTCCTCCCGCCCCTGTACATCCTCCCCTTCTCCCGCCCCTGTACATCCTCCCCTTCTCCCGCCCTGTACATCCTCCCCTTCTCCCGCCCCTGTACATCCTCCCCTTCTCCCACCCCTGTACATCCTCCCCTTCTCCCGCCCCTGTACATCCTCCCCTTCTCCCGCCCCTGTACATCCTCCCCTTCTCCCGCCCCTGTACATCCTCCCCTTCTCCCGCCCCTGTACATCCTCCCCTCCTCCCGCCCCTGTACATCCTCCCCTTCTCCCGCCCCTGCAGCACCGGGTCCCTGTGTCACGGGGGCCCCCTGACCCGTGTGGTCGTGTCTCCCTGTGGTTTTTGCTGGTGTTTCCCCAGGAGCTAAGGATGAACGCCCTCCCCTGAGCTCATGGCCTCCACACACCCTTAGACCACGAGAGAGCAGTCGTCCGATGCAAAAGCAAAAGAGTCTTTTTTCGAGCCCGGGCTCGGCTCTCACGGCCCCTTTACCCGCACAGCGATGGGACCAGAGAGAGCGAGAGCTTGGGGAGACAAAGGTTATAAGGCCCGGTCATTTGGGGGGGCCTAGGAGAGTGGTGTGGGTTACAGAGACTGGTCACTTTGGTTAGGGTTTCATATTCTGAGATCAAAGCCGTCCCCTACTGCCCCCCGAAGGGTCGGTCAGTAGCAACACAGGGGGAGCGTCTTTGTGATATGACCTCATCAGGACCTAAGCCGCTCCCGTAACTTCATCGGTCCACTCGGGGGCAGTGGTTGGGGGAGTTAGGACATTCCTGGTGCTCCTGTGGTCACTCCCTTCAGGGGAGGAGGGGGTCAGGCTGACTAGCTCTGCAAGATGGAGGACAGCCAGTTCTGCTTTGTCCTTTCAACCCTCTTCCTGACTGGCCTGCTCAGGGTTCCTGCCTGTGACCTCATGGGCTGTGATTCTTTGGTTAAATTTCATGATCCTTCCTGTCGTGTATGGACTGGTCATTCATTGGAAATGTTGTTAACACATATTTCTCTTCTCTCTGTGGCCTGTTCGTCTAAAAATATTTGCACAGCCAAGGAGATTGCTTTAGATGAGTCTCAACGGGCTGATCCAATCTTTCCTGAATCATGTTTCTGATGTCATCAGAGCATTCTGGCCTGGCCCTGGGTCTCAGAGATTTCTCTTATTTCTTCCTCAAACAACCAATAACCAGGTCACCTGAGAGGCACATGAGCAATTTCTCTGCCTCTGGCCCTGAACCCCGTCCTCTCCCACCCCAGCCTGACACTGTCCCCACAGGCCCCTCCCAGCCCCGCACCCCGCCCTGTGTGAGTCCTCAGCAGAGAGGAGGCCTGAGGGTTCTGTACAGGCCCAGAAAGAGGCCAATGTGCTGGGTCAGGGGTCAGAACTATCTCTTTTTTAAAAATATGTTTTCATTCGTTTCAAAAATCATAGGAAGAGGGAGAGAGAGAGAGAAACCTCAAAGATAAGCGAATTACGGGTCACTTGCCTACAGCACGTCTCCTAATGGGGATCGAGAGGGAGCCTGGGCAGGCCCTGTGCCCAGAGCCCTGGCACAGCCCCTACACTGAGCCCTTTTCTGCTCAGCCTGGAGACTCCCCTGAGCCCAGGAGGAAGGAAGTGGATTTGCATGAGGCCCCGCCCCCCAGGAGTGAAGAGCCTTGAAGACCACCCCCCAGCTGAGGGCTCAGAGCAGAGCCTGGCAGCCTCACCATGGCCTGGACCCTCCTGCTCCCCCTGCTCACACTCTGCACAGGTGCTGCCCCCAGGCTCAGCCCCAGAACCCAGGGAGCAGCCTGTCTGTGACCTTCAGCTCAGCTCAGGGGATGCTGTGGGGTGTGGGCCTCTGGGACTGAGACCCTCATGCCCACACTCTCCTCTCGTCGCCTCCTCTTCCCTCCCCTCCCCTCCCCTCGTCTTCTCTCCTCTCCTCTCTTACAGGTCCTGTGGCCTCTTCACAACCGACTCAGCCCGCAGCAGTGTCTGTGGCCTTGGGACAGACGGCCAGAATCACCTGCCAGGGAGAAATCATCAAAAAATATTATCCTAGTTGGTTCCAGCAGAAGCCAGGCCAGGCCCCGAAGCTAATCATCTATGCTGACACAAAAAGGACCTCAACAATCCCAGAGCGATTCTCTAGTTCTTGGTCAGTGGACACGGACACCCTGACCATCAGCGGGGCCCAAGCCCAGGACGAGGCTGACTATTACTGTTTAGGGACTGGAGACGATGCTCATTCTCACAGTGACTCAAGCGGGTGGGGAAGTGGGACAGAAACCTCACGCAGAGCCTGGTGCCCACGCTCACCCGCTGTCTGAGCAGCTGTAGTTCAGGGCTCAGGGTCGGGCGTTCTCCCTGGGCCTGGCCCGGCTCCTGCAGCCCTGCAGACTCAGCGGATCCTCTGTCCTCTCAGGGCCTCTGTTCCTGTTGGTGGAAATGGGGGATGATGAGAGAACACCTCCCTTCGCAGGCCCCTCCCACAGGTATGGAGGGGGCACTCCCTGCCCCTCCCCAGGACTCTGAACCCATGACTCTCCTCCTTGCACCCCATCATCTCGCACCTTCTGCTGGTCAGAGCCCTGAGGAGAGGCCGTGCAGGCACCAGGTAGGTCCCTGGGAACAGACAGGCCTGTGGGGCTGATGCTGGGGGACCTGTCTGTCCACAACGGAAACACCTGAGAGAGAGCCGGGCCCCATAGCCTTGTCCCCCAGCAACCTCAGGCCTGTGCTCCAACCTGGGGCTCTGGTCAGGGAAGAGCTCAGATCTCGAGGTCTTGGTTGAGACCGTGGAAGACAAGGCAGTGAACCCCTTCACTCTGGGTGCAGTGTGGACTCCGACAGCGGACTGGAAGGACGGGGCTGAGCAGGAAGCATTGGTCCTCAGGGAGGCAGGACAGAGACCCTGACCCCGTGCGGGACACAGTGCCAGGCCCAGGAGGGAGGCGGGCCTGTGAGGAGGTCTGAGCAGGACCAGCATGGAGCAGGGTCTGGCTCCTCCCGCTGCGCCAGGGCCTCTGTTTTGGAGCCAAGACAGGCTCCCCTCTGCCCAGGCCTTTCCCAAGGTCAGTGAGGACCATGTCCACTGCGGGGGCAGCAGGGCATGGGGGCGGGAGACTGAAGGGGAAATATGGGGACTCCTTACCACTGGAGGGGAGTCCTGTGGGGGATCCCGCTCAATTGTCTCACAAGGGGAGCCCAGGGGAGGCGACAGGCTGGCCTTCTGCCTGGTTTTCTGGAATCTGAAATACAGCCCCTTTCATTCTCCCACCACACAGACCACAAGGAGCAGCTGTGGACGCACTCGCCCGGGTCCCTGGGCGCTGAGCTGAGCTGGGGCCGGAGGGAGGCAGGGCTGTCCCCAGTGGCTGGTTGTGAGATGAAAGTCCAGGAGCTTCTTAGGACCTGGGGGACTCACAGGGGGTGGGAGGGGGTGGGGCTGGTTTCTGGGGAGGCAGGAGACAGGGAGCAGGAGGAGATGGATTAGGGCTGACCCTTTAGTGAACTATGTCAATCCAGGTGGCTGGCAACACAGGGTCCCAGGGCCACCTGTGTCCCCCTCCCCTGTGAAGGGCTGTTCTTTAAAGGGCTGTGGTGACTTTGTCCAAAACAATGCCCCGTGGGACCCTCTCTCTCTCTTCCTGTCTGGATTTTTCTCTCCCACTCCCTTCCTCTCTGAATTCAATAAAAATGCATATGTTTTAATAAGAGTTTCTTCCTTTTCATGGCTGCAGAGTGATGTCCGTGTCCCATCCACACAGGAGGGGCAGAGGCCTCTGTGGTGTCCCCGTGGCCATGGTGCCTGCGGGGCCACGACCTCTGAGAACAGCTGCCGGGTTCTTGCTCCAGAGTTGAGAAGGGTTCAGCAATCTGGAGAAAGGTTGTGCATAGGTTAAGTAAGAGTCCAAAGATGGAAGATAATTTTACCAGGCTTAGGGGTCAGAGGAGCTTTAGCTAAAGGAGCGAAGTTCTCCTTGTCTCAGGACCCTTGCTTTTTATTAGCACAACTAGTGGCCTTTTGCATGAAATTGATGCACTGGGGGTGGGTGGTCCTTCAACCCATCTTGCCCCCTCTCACATACTGGGAGCCCTCAAAGGATGTCCAACGGATGGCTCACCCCCAGCCTGCCCAGCCATCACCCTGCTCAGCTCAGGCCTAGCTGCCTGTGACCACCCGGTCCTGGGGTCTGGGCGCTCACCGCCACCTCCATTTCATCTCCACCCATCTCCACCCCTAGGGCCCAGAGCTTGTACCACTTGGCCCCACCCCTGCACCTGATTGGCTGGTAGCATAGCCAATCAGGAGCGAAGGTATGGTCAAATTTGCATATTCTCTTTTATTATATAGGATTTTTCTTAAGGCAAGGTGGAGATAATACACTTCACAGGATAGGGTATAGAAGCCTTGTCCAAATGGGGAATAGGCTAAGGCTTTTCAGGTGTTTGGCCAACAAGAGGCAGTAACATGTAGATTCAGAAGCCCTGAGCTGTCTGGCAGGAAGCAATCATCCTATTCAGGTTTGGGGGAAATGCTTTTAGCCATTCCAACAGGTGATTACACGTGTGACTCAGCCCTTGTGGGTCCCCAAGTCCCATCAGGCTTTTGAGGAAACTCCTACAATTGTGACATGCTGGAACTGGCTTCTGGCACACAGTGTCTGTGAGCACAGTCCTCCCTCTGCAATGGGGGCCCGGAGCACAGCTGCTGGGCTGTGTGCTGAGTGCGGGCCTCAGTCCCCAGAGGCTGTGAGGCGCTTTCCCACAGTCACCGACCCGTTCCCGTTCCCGCCGCCCCTGCCCGGCTTCCCCTTCTCCCTCCCTGCCCGGCCTCCCCACCTCCTGCCCCTGCCCGGCCTCCCCTTCTCCCGCCCCTGTACATCCTCCCCTCCTCCCGCCCCTGCGGCACCGGGTCCCTGTGTCACGGGGGCCCCTGACCCGTGTGGTCGTGTCTCCCTGTGGTTTTCCTGGTGTTTCCCCAGCAGCTGAGGGTGAACGCCCCCCCCCTGAGCTCATGGCCTCCACACACCCTCTTGCTGACGGTCTGCTCAGGGCTCCTGCCCGTGTCCTCATGGGCTGTGATTCTTTGGTGAAATTTCATGATTCCCCCTGTCCTCTCTGCACTGGTCATTCATTGGAAATGGGGTTAACACGCATTATCTTCTCTCTGTGGCCTGTTCCTCTAAAAATATTTGCACAGGCAAGGAGATTGCTTTAGATGATTCTCAACGGGCTGATCCAATCTTTCCTGAATCATGTTTCTGATGTCATCAGAGCATTCTGGCCTGGCCTTGGGTCTGAGAGATTTCTCTTATTTCTTCCTCAAACAACCAATAACCAGGTCACCTGAGAGGCACATGAGCAATTTCTCTGCCTCTGGCCCTGAACCCCGTCCTCTCCCACCCCAGCCTGATCACTGTCCCCACAGGCCCCTCCCAGCCCCGCACCCCGCCCTGTGTGAGTCCTCACCAGAGAGGAGGCCTGAGGGTTCTGCACAGCCCCAGAAAGAGGCCAATGTGCTGGGTCAGGGGTCAGAACTATCTCTTTTTTAAAAATATGTTTTCATTAGTTTCAAAAATCATAGGAAGAGGGAGAGAGAGAAACCTCAAAGATAAGCGAATTACGGGTCACTTGCCTACAGCACGTCTCCTAATGGGGATCGAGAGGGAGCCTGGGCAAGCCCTGTGCCCAGAGTCCTGACAGCCTGTACACTGAGCCCTTTTCTGTTCAGCCTGGAGACTCCCCTGAGCCCAGGAGGAAGGAAGTGGATTTGCATAAGGCTCCGCCCCCCATGGGTGAAGAGCCTTGAAGACCACCCCCCAGCTGAGGGCTCAGAGCAGAGCCTGGCAGCCTCACCATGGCCTGGACCCTCCTGCTCCCCCTGCTCACACTCTGCACAGGTCCTGCCCCCAGGCTCAGCCCCAGAACCCAGGGAGCAGCCTGTCTGTGACCTTCAGCTCAGCTCAGGGGATGCTGTGGGGTGTGGGCCTCTGGGACTGAGACCCTCATGCCCACACTCTCCTCTCGTTGCCTCCTCTTCCCTCTCCTCCCCTCCCCTCCCCTCCCCTCGTCTTCTCTCCTCTCCTCTCTTACAGGTCTTGTGGCCTCTTCACAACCGACTCAGCCCGCAGCAGTGTCTGTGGCCTTGGGACAGACGGCCAGAATCACCTGCCAGGGAGAAATCATCAAAAAATATTATCCTAGTTGGTTCCAGCAGAAGCCAGGCCAGGCCCCGAAGCTAATCATCTATGCTGACACAAACAGGACCTCAACGATCCCAGAGCGATTCTCTACTTCTTGGTCAGTGGACACAGACACCCTGACCATCAGCAGGGCCCAAGCCCAGGACGAGGCTGACTATTACTGTTTAGGGACTGGAGACAAGGCTCATTCTCACAGTGACTCAGGCGGGTGGGGAAGTGGGACAGAAACCTCATGCAGGGCCTGGTGCCCACGCTCACCCGCTGTCTGAGCAGCTGTAGTTCAGGGCTCAGGGTCAGGCATTCTCCCTGGGCCTGGCCCGGCTCCTGCAGCCCTGCAGACTCAGCGGATCCTCTGTCCTCTCAGGGCCTCTGTTCCTGTTGGTGGAAATGGGGGATGATGAGAGAACAACTCCCTTCACAGGCCCCTCCCACAGGTATGGAGGGGGCACTCCCTGCCCCTCCCCAGGACCCTGAACCCATGACTCTCCTCCTTGCACCCCATCATCTCGCACCTTCTGCTGGTCAGAGCCCTGAGGAGAGGCCGTGCAGGCACCAGGTAGGTCCCTGGGAGCAGACAGGCCTGTGGGGCTGATGCTGGGGGACCTGTCTGTTCACAACGGAAACACCTGAGAGAGAGCCGGGTCCCATGGCCTTGTCCCCCAGCAACCTCAGGCCTGTGCTCCAACCTGGGGCTCTGCTCAGAGAAGAGCTCAGATCTCGAGGTCTTGGTTGAGACCGTGGAAGACAAGGCAGTGAACCCCTTCACTCTGGGTGCAGTGTGGACTCCGACAGCTGTCTGGAAGGACTGGGCTGAGCAGGAAGCATTGGTCCTCAGGGAGGCAGGACAGAGACCCTGACCCCGTGGGGGACACAGTGCCAGGCCCAGGAGGGAGGCGGGCCTGTGAGGAGGTCTCAGCAGGACCAGCGTGGAGAAGGGTCTGGCTCCTCCCGCTGCGCCAGGGCCTCTGTTTTGGAGCCAAGACAGGCTCCCCTCTGCCCAGGCCTTTCCCAAGGTCAGTGAGGACCATGTCCACTGGGGGGGAGGGGGGCAGCAGGGCATGGGGGCGGGAGACTTAAGGGGAAATATGGGGACTCCTTACCACTGGAGGGGAGTCCTGTGGGGGATCCCCCTCAATTGTCTCACAAGGGGAGCCCAGGGGACGCGACAGGCTGGCCTTCTGCCTGGTTTTCTGGGATCTGAAATACAGCCCCTTTCAATCTCCACACCACACAGGCCACAAGGAGCAGCTGTGGACGCACTCGCCCGGGTCCCTGGGCGCTGAGCTGAGCTGGGGCCGGAGGGAGGCAGG